>VDFB02058242.1:604585437-604967085 GCA_007258455.2 Sequoia sempervirens
AAAAGAATAAGATTTAAAGCTCAAATGTCTAAGATCTGATAAAGGAGGTGAGTTCACCTCTCAAGATTTTATTGATTACTATGAACAACATGGGTATTAAGAGGCAGTATGCTACCACTAGAACACCTCAACAAAATGGGGTAGTTGAACGTAAAAATAGAACAGTAAAAGAAATGGCTAGAACAATGCTAGATGAGGCTAAGTTGCCTAATATGTATTGGAAAGAAGCTATTCATATAATTGTATACATTTTGAATAGAGTGCAACTTAGGTTGAAATCTAAATACACCCCCTATGAACTATGGTATGGAAAAATAACTTCTATGAAGCATTTTAGAATTTTTGGAAGTAAGTGTTTTATTAGGAAAGATGATGATCATCTTGGCAACTTTCAATCAAAGTGTGATGAGGGTATCTTTTTGGGATACTCAACTCATAGTAAAGCTTATAAATTTCTTAACAAAACGCTTAATAAGATTGTTGAAGTTGTTAATGTAAAAGTTGATGAAAGACCAAATCTAGATGTTGAACCTATGCAAGATGATGAGGAAGAAGAATTTGAACCTGGAATAATTTAAGAAGGATTTGGAACAAAAAATCCTAATGTTGAATCAACAAGTCCTAAAATTGAAGAAACAAGTCCTGAAAAGTGTGTGTCAAAAAATCCTTCAAAATCTCTTGCTAGATACCACCCCAAAGATCAAATTATTGGGGATAAAAATGTAGGAGTTCAAACAAGAAGAAAGACTACTGAATCTGATGAAAAATCTCAAATAGCTTTTTTCTTAGTTACACAGTTTGAGCCTAAAAATTATGATGAAGCCCTCATAGATGTATGTTGGCTTAGTGCTATGAAGGAAGAAATTGATCAAATTGAGAAAAAATAGACTTGGGAGTTAGAGTTAGTCCCGAGACCCGATGACAAGAATGGCATTGGCGGCAAATGGATTTATAGAAATAAGCTTGATGAAAATGGAAATGTTGTTCACAACAAGGCAAGGTTTGTCTGCAAAGGCTATGCTCAACAAGAAGGTATTGATTTTGGTGAAACCTTTGCACCTGTTGCTAGACTAGAATCTATTAGAATATTCTTGGCTTATTCTATTTATAAAAACTTTACTGTTTATCAAATGGATGTCAAAACTGCCTTTTTGAATGGCTATTTAGATGAAGAGGTCTATGTGGAACAACCTGAAGGATTTATTTGTAAAGATAAGCCTAATCATGTTTACAGGTTGAAAAAGGCACTCTATGCCTTAAAACAAGCACCTAGAGCATGGTACTCTAGGCTGGATAATCATTTGATTTCTAATGGATTTGTTAGAGGAGGTGTTGACAACAATCTTCATGTTAAAATTGAAGGTTTTGATATTCTGGTTGTTGAAATTTATGTAGATGATACTATCTTTGGCTACAATAATGTTGCTTTGAGTGAAAAATTCTCTCAGATTATGGAATCTGAGTTTGAAATGTCAATGTTAGGAGAATTAACTTTCTTTTTGGGTCTTCAAATTTCACAACTTGAAAATGGTATATTTCTCTCTCAAACCAAGTATGTTAGAGAGATGCTTAAGAAATATCAAATGGATGAATTCCATCTAGTTAGCACTCTAATGGTTACAATTTGAAAACTTACTAAGGTTGATGATTCTCCTTATGCAAATCAAACTAAATATAGATCAAAGATTGGCAGTCTGTTATATTTAACTACTTCTAGACCTGACATAATGTAGGAAGTTTGCATAGTTGCATGGTTTCGGGCATCACCTAAATAATCTCATGTTAATGTTGTTAAAAGGATCTTTAAATATGTTCAGGGAACTCTTGATTATGGTCTTTGGTATCCTAGAAGCAATGATTTTTCATTAATTGCACATATGCTGATGCTAACTGGGTTGGTTGTTTGGATGATAGGAAGAGCACCAGTGGTGTTACATTCTTTCTTGGTGATCGTTTAGTTGCATGGCACAAGAAACAAGAATTTGTTTCTCTTTCCACTATTTAGGAAAAGTACATAGCTGCCACTTCTTGTTGTACTCAAGTACTTTGGATGGTACAAACTCTATCTGATATGGGTATTGAAGTTCCTAAACTTGTTTATATTCTATGTGATAACACTAGTGTGATTAATATCTCCAAAAATCCTATTATGCACTCTCACACTAAACACATTACTATCAAGTTTCACTTTCTTCGAGAAAAAGTACTAGCTAATGAGGTATGTTAACAATTTGTTACCTCACAAGGATAGGTTGTTGACATTTTTACTAAGCCTTTAGCTAAAGAATTATTTGAAAGGTTGAGACTTCGATTGGGAGTTATCTCTCAATCCTTACTTCTCTGATTTAGCCAATTTTGGCTTAGGGGGAGCATGTTACAATCTTTATTCATTTACAACTCTCTTACCAAAATGTGTTTGTTGCACTATTGCTCTATTTGCAGCTGGTTCTTATGGTATTTGGTTGGATTCTTAATTGTTTTTCATGGGACTTCACTGCATTCTCTTTGTCATTGAGGAAAAACGGGGGAGATTAATTTGTGTTTTTCCATCAAGGACAAAAGGAGAGTTTTTTGACTTCTCAATTATCTTTCGTTGTCCTTGATGATAAATCCACTTGGTTTGAGTTTCATGGTTTGTCTTCTTTAGATATGGTCTCCTTTAAGATCTGCATGTTCTCCATATTTAGTTTCTCAGATGTCTTGACATGATGTATTCTTGATGGCTCTTGATGATTATTGTTGGATCATATAGTGTTACTCCTAATTCATGGCATGCTCTTTCAGTTTCAGTTCTTTACTTGATGGTACTGAAATTTGACATGGTGTTCTTAATGTTAGGACAAGCATAAGCTTTAGATATGTGTCTTTGCTTACATGACAGCCACAAGTTTTGGACAACATCTTAGTTGTGAGTACCAGCTTCATAAAGGTAATGCTTATGGAAATATGGTTTCAGTTGGTGTTTATCAGTTTGATTTTGGTCAAATGGCATCTTTATATCTTCATGGTATAAATGGTTATGTCTTATGGATTGATAAAAATGGCACATGTTTTTTGGTTCATTTCTTATTTATATTGCTTTAACAAGCAATTACACCAACTCAGGCAGTTTGGTTATTGATTCACTTTTTTCTATGAAACCTAGATTAGTGACATCATGGCACTCATGTTTCTAAAGCCATCCTAAAGTCACATTATTTGGAGGCATTGAATTAATTTTGGTTCTAGCAACTCATTTGTTTGATAGTATTTCTTGGTACACATGTCATATTATTTTAACATTATACTTGTTATCAAAGGAGTCTTCAATGCTCAAGCCTAGACTTCATGGTCGGCATCCAATACTTGTCTTTATTATTAATCGATCCCTTCTCTTTTGTATATGATATTTAATTTATCATCAGGCTAAATGTTTATTTGGCTTATTTAAAAGTCACTATGAAGTGACATGGCATCGATAATTTCGTTATAATGTTTAATGTGATAATGTTGATCGACACCTCTTTGAGCAATTATCTAAGTGAATATTATGTCACCATTTGTGGTAAAAGGTATAAGACAACAGATTCTAAATTCATCATGATGTTTTTCATATTTCATTGAGGACTTCAAGTTTCATTATGATTTTGAAAAGTCATTGAATGGCTTAGTATTGAAGGGATAGGGAAAAACGTGTTTTATGGTTATCATTTTGGCTGAGTATGGAACCCTAGCCACCGCCATGAGTTTCTTGTAACTTTTGTTTCTCAATGATTTAGCTGGCTGTAATGACATTGTCAGGGAGAACATCTTAGTGTGTAAATGTTGATTACTTGTTGCAACTCTAAAGAAAAATATCACTGTAAATCATGGGAGTTACAAACCTGAAGAACAATGGTTGGTATCGAATCTCACTATTATTTATTCGATTTTCTTGTAGCTTGAACAAGTATTATTTCTTTCATTTTGGGAAAACAGCTATATGGTAGCTAATGTTTCATTCTTCTCAAATGATGAAAAGTTTAAGCAGGTTCTAACAGGCTATCATGCATTTCATTTTGTTTGTTCTTATAATGAGGATTTTTTACTTTCGTTTGATGGGTAGTCATGCAATTTGTGAAATATGTCATTATCTTTGTGGATTCAAAATGGTCTTATTTCATTCATCACAAAAAATGTATGATTAAGAGTTCGGTTATACTTCACACATCATGGGTACTTTGAAAGTATATATTGATTATTTTGTTCAGTTACAAATTCTTTTCAGACTCTTGTAGTAATTTTATTCTTTCTGTGGTACTTGAAACAAAACGGTTCCTACAACTAGTTGGTGAAGGTTTTATTGTCATTATGTTTGATTTCAAAAATGGCTATCTGCTCTTTAGTTACAAACAAAAGATGCTCTGTTTGAAAAGGGAGCATTACTTGAAAATTCTTGTCAGATTTTGAAATGGCCTTCTATACAGGCATTACATAAGATTATTCTCCATTTGTTGATCATCATTCTATTGGTTCAATTTTCTAAAAACAGCATGAGGGTTTCATATTCAATGATATTCTTTCATAAATATTATTCTTGAAATATATTTATATATGTAGTGTTTCATCACTATGAGTTGATGATGTGATTTGTGATATTGTTGCATGTTGATGTATCAAAAAGAAAAAGCTAAAAAAGCTTTGTAATACAAAAAAATACAAAATATGATGTAGAGCAAATATGTATACTTGATTTATTTAATATTTTAAGGCTTCACTATTTTGAATCTTTAGGGTGTTAGATAGATTAAGGGTGTGGGGTTCTATGAGCTTATCTTGAAAACAGAGAGATCCTCTGTGTTATTGTAATTTAGTGATCTGAAAAAGGGGTTGGTGCTCCTTGAGATTGGTTTCTCTAAATAAGGGGTTGGTGCTCCTTGAGTTGGTGCTGAGAAATTAGCCTGTAAGGCATTCTTAACAGTTATTTTTTGAAGTTAAGCCAGTGAAGAATTTTAGGAGTGGTTTTTCTACCCAGGAGGGTTTTCCACTCGAAAAATCTTGTGTCTCATTGTTCATTTGTGGTTTCATTGCTTTACTGAGATTATGTTGTATTGTTTATTGTTTTGTTATTACATTTCTCATTTCAGTTTATGAATGATTGCATTCAACTCATGAATGCATTTATAATTGAAATATTGAGAACAAATGTGTGCTATGATTTATTTTCTAAAAAATGGTAAAATATGTTAAGACACTAATTCACCCCCCCTCTCAATGTCATTTTCACTCCAACAAAACTCTACATTCTTAGGTACCTCAACATGAGTAATCCTATAGATGGAAAGTAGATTTGTCTGTAAATTAGGAATACACAGTACATCTTTAAAACAACGATCGCCAATATCAACATTTCCTATCCCCAGAATATCCAAAAAATTACTATCTCCCAACAAAATCTTAGAAGTATCAATAGGATGAAGACCCATAAAGGATAGGGAGTGAAACCCATGTGATGAGATGCTCCTAAATCCAAAAACTGTCATGACTAGAATGAACTAGAAAAGTTATCAATGCATATCCTTTGCCCATGTAGAGTTTATTTTCTTTACCTTTCATTCCACTTGCAAATCCTACATTTCCTAAATGTGTAGGTTTGGATGAAGGTGAAGATGATACAAATGGAGAGACTATAGAAGAAGGAGTCAGATATGAGAGCATTAGAATATTGTTATTTTGAATATGTGAAAGCTCATCAATCTTCTTCATATAATAGTGGTGTTCATCCTAACCTTTCTTCTTGCAATACACACAACTAAACTTCTCCTTCTTAGGTTTATCCTCTTTTGAAGAGGTGGAGGGCTCATTAGACTCTATCTTAGCCTTAAGTTTCTTCTTCCCTTTGCTCTGAGATGCTTGTGCAACAAATGCATGATTCATAAGGACCCCATCTAACTAGGAAATTTTGTGCTTTCCCCCTCATCAAACAATCACAAAATGTCTCAAAAGAAGGGATTGTGAATGCATTGTGGAAAGCATCCATGGTGGAGTACAAGGTAGAAGAAAAAGCTGAAAATGGACCTCTCAACTTAGACAAATTCAAAAAATTGGATTCCTTATCTGTTTAACCTTCCCACATCTCACCAATTGTGACCTCACATATTTGAACTTGACTAGGAAATCATCAATGGAAGGAAATGCATCAAGCGAAAGAGAAGTTAATTTTGCCTCTAGTTGCAAAGCATGAAACTCACTAATCAAACCAAATAGGTTTTTAAATTCATTGAATACCTCGTTGGGTGTATTACACTCCTCAATGTGGAAAAGAAGCCTATCAGAAACATGCAAATCTATCAGAACCTTAGCTTCGTCACACTTTTTTATGTGAGAAAATGTTTCATACTCCCTAGTAAAAGCGGGTTGACTATCATTCAATGTGGACCACAAACCCTTAGATTGGAGCGATCTACTCATTTTAATCTTCTAGGTATGATAGTTATGGGGGTTTAAAATTTCAATTCAATCAGGAGTAGCCATGGTTGAAATTTGCACCAAAAGCAAGCAAAATACACCAAACTATATTGAAACCTAAAAAATAACTGATGAAGCCTCTTGAAATTTAATTTCACCTTTCCAAACTACTTTAGGAAGCAAGAATGCAAAAGGTTTGATTATGTAACTGAATCAAAAAAAAAAATGAGCATAAGATTATACACCTTATGGGCATTTTGTGGTAGGTTCTCATGCCAAATCACCAAGAAAAATCTCCAAAAACAACTCACCAAGCACACAAGCCACCACATGGAGCACACAAGCACTTCACATGTCTAGTGCGAGTGTTGGAGCATATAATGGCCAAAAAGGCACCTTTGCAACAAATGTGGGATAAATTTTCTCAAAAACAACCTCAAATAATACTTGGACCCACTTCCTCTTTGGCTACGTAGCAATTAGAAGCCCTAAATATTTATTGCAATCTTTACATTTTGCCACCAAAGCAAAAAAAATTACCCTTTCACACTACCAACAAAATTTTGTGGCTTTGTCTCCAATAGTGGTGTGACTGCCCAAATCACGGGCTAGAGGGTTTCACAAAGCCCCAAAACAAATCATGGCTCCCACACAACAGATCACACTCCAATTGCACCTTTTGTGAATGAACCATGTCTTTCTCTTTCAGAAAAGAAACTTCAAGTGAATTTTAAATGCCCCAAAATACCTCTGTTGCTGCACAAAAGCATAGGCTAAACAAAAAATGAATTGTACATCCTTCACCATTGTAAATAAAAGGCTTGTATTGTCACTTTTTTTCTCCCCTAAATAGTCCTCTTAGTCCACTCGTGGCCTCCAAGTGACTATGATCTTCCCAAACACCACCACTAATTCCCAGATGGCTCCTTAGCTCACAAATTGTAGCCTAAAAAAGGTTCGCAGGATAAATGGTAGCCAGTTGAAGCTTGTTGTACTTTACTACTTCAAGATCTTTGATGCAAAAGCTATGGGACTTTAGGAAAAACTCAAAGTTTCAAGGCTTACACTGATATACTCTCAAACCTTCATCTAGGCACCCTTATGGAGATAAGGCCTCAATAGTGTACTTATAACTTATATGCTTTCCTTATGGACCCAAATCCTTGGAGTGATCTCAAGGAACTCAACCAAACTTTTCTTGAATGGTTACAAAGCCCCAAACCTTTGTCTTAGATACAAACCCACTTTTCCACCTTAACTAGGCTTATAGCCCAACTAGGTCTCTGACGATGGTTTTTTGGACTTTTCTCTCAACTTTCTCAAGTGAATCTCCAAACCAATGATTGATTCAAGTATGTATTATGATGCTACACAACATATCCAAACCCTGATGGCACTTGTTTCAGACCAACCCTTCCAAAACCTATTGTCTCCACAAATTTAAGGCCTAATTAGCCCTCTTTTTCAAAGCAACCCTATTCAAATCTTAACTCCAGATTATGAGACTTTCAACAGTGTCTTGAAATGTTTCCAAACTAAGGATTTTCAAGGTTTTAGACTCCTATGACACCCCTGATCACAAAACCCTCAATAAATTGCTCCAATACTAGGGCTTCTTGAAAACTAGCCTTCCAAACACTTCCAGAACCAGTTCTTTAACTTTTTACCATTAAATCAACATGTCTAAAAATTTACAACTCATAAAAATACCCCTTGTTCAGGTAGAACTCCTACTGCTATACCTTAGGCACCTTTCCCATGCACCTTGCGTTGTCAAGTCATGGTGTACACCCTACAATCTTCCCTTCCTGCACATTACCTTGTTAGATCTGTATTATAAAAGTTAGATAAGATCCATTTCATAGGTCACAATCACAAATTTCCATGAAATGGATCATTCATCCATGAAAACTCTCAAAATTAGTGGAAAAAAAAAATTTCCTTGAGACAATCAGTAGTATTATACAAGAAACAGATTGGTAACGTTTAACAGGACATACAAAAGGTTAAATGCATGTATTTACAAGTCCCTAAACCATCCAATTGATCATATCATCAATATCAATAAGAAGTTCATCAAAAAAACTCAGGAAAATGCAAGAAAATAGAAGTTTATTGGTTTTTTCTAAAACAGTTCGTACATTCCCTACAAAATCAACCAACAAAAGTTTATTGGTTTTTTCTAAAACAGTTCATACATTCCCTAAAAAATCAACCAACAGTCTGTACAAATGACTTCTCTATCCTTGTATACCTATCTCCCAACTACTCCAACCATTTAGGATTGATTTTATTACATTATTGTTGCTAAATCACTTAAAACCTACTTACCTTCCCAAAACTAAAACTAGTCGTTGGTTTTCAAATTTTGAATTTCCAACTTCTATTTTATTAACTTCCATTAATTAAAAACTATTGAATCTTTAATATTCAACCTTATTTGACATAAATAAAACCCTATACACCTATCTAGACTCTTAGGACACTATTGGTCCACTTGCATTTCATTTTGGTCCTAGGGTCCTTATCAGGACCCTTAGGACTTTTGATTCCCTTATTACATTTATCCATTCCAAAGGCCATTATAGGTTTCAAAATGTCATAATTGATGCTCTGAGATGTGTTAAAGATCTTCATGACCCCTGCATCCTCCTGACTCTTCAAATGACCCTTAAGGATCTTGGGTGCTCCTGCACCATTGTCCCCAAGAAAGAAAAGTTTCTTGCCCCAAGAAGTATCCAATTGGTTGCCACCACATTTCTCCTTGATCTTGGATGTCTGAACCTTATGATTACAGATCAGGAAGTCCCCCAAAGTCACCTTCTTCCTTTTCTGCCAACCTACACTCATGTCAAAATCAAAACAATGATTAGTTTGTCCTCCATGTTGTGTGATCTTAGTCTGTCCTTGAGCTCTAATTTTAACTTTATTCCACTGATTTCTTTGTGGAGAAACACCACCTCTATTACTTTCAACAATAGGGTAGTCAATACACCCAACCTTGATACTCCCCAAGTCCCAAATGTTTTGATTTTGAGGACTATATTCCTCATGTCTTTGCTGCAACTTGCTATTTCTCATCCAACTAGTATCTTCCCCTATCTTACCCTGCATATTCACCTGCAAATGCTTCTCAAAACAGATCAAATTTTTTTCATTTAACTACTCCAAAATCAAATGCCTCAACTTATACCTATTACCTCCCTTATGTACCAAATATGTGTTATGGTATCCATCATGCATTGTCTACCTAGTATATTGCCATGGTCTCCCTAAGATGATATGACCACAAGTCATGGGAATGACATCACAAAGCACCCTGTCTTGATATGCTCCAATTGAAAAATCCACATAAGCCCTCTTACTAATATCTACATGTTGCAATTGAGTTACCCAAGTGGCCTTGTAGGGACTAGGATGATCAAAAGTTTCAATTCCTAACTTGGCTACCATATCAGATGAAACCAAATTGCTATGTGATCCTAAATCTATAAACAATCTACATATTTTACCATGACTAAGACAATCTGTCTTGAAGATAGTTACCTTTGGCTCTTGATGAAGTCTTTCTCCTTGCTTTACCATAAGGAATTCACCATCAATTACAAGGTCTACCATAAATGTTTTTGGTTCTTGAAATAAGGGTGCCCTGGTTCATTGCAATTGAAACACCTGCTCGTGAATGTGCCTCTACCTTGTCCAAATTTGCCTCCTCCTCTATGAGTGTATCCTTCTCTTTGATCTAAAAAAACCTCTTTACCTTTGTCATTGCTCCCTTGCCCTTGTTCTCTATTACCTCTTCCTCTGTTTGAACTACCTCCTCTTCCACCGTTGCTTGACCTCTCTTGCTTCCTTTTCACCTTTTATTCTACTCTAATGGCCAACTGAAAACATTCTCCTAATGTCCTTGGCATCTACAAACCAATTTCATCTTGTAAGTTATACCTCAATCCATTGATATACCTAGCTACTTTTTCATATTCTTCCTCATATCCTCCTCTGATACTAAGCTTGTGAAATTGCTCTGTATAGGACATCACATCCAAGTCCTTTTTCTTTAAATTTTTCCTCATCCTCTTCACATGAATGGTATAATCAGATGGTAGGAATTGCTCCTTGACCAAACTCTGCATCTTTGCCCATGTAGAAACTTTTGCCAATCCCCTAGCCATCCTATCATTCTAAAAACTAGTCCACCATGTCAATGTTGTACCTCTCAACTTGGTTTTGGCAAACTTAACCTTCCTCTCTTCCTCAATCTCTTCAAACTCAAAATAGTTGTCTAAGGCATCAAGCCATCCTAACACCTCTTCACTATCCATCTTTCCTTGATAGATAGGAAAATCTATGTGACTCTTTCCTCCATGACCTTGTACTGCTTTCAACAATCTCAGTAACCTCCTTTCCTCAGGGTCTTCTATCTCATATGTTGGTTGTTCTTGATTTACCCTCACATGCTCTTCTTCTTCATCATTGTCTTCTTGGTCTTCTTGTTCTTCTCTCCTTCTACTTCTCTCAAGGTTGTTTATCCTAGCTCACATAGCTTCTCTCTCCCTTCTCCATTGCCTCTCTTTCCTTGCTTTAGTTTGCTCTCTTTCTACTTCTTGTTCTCTTCTTTCCCTTCTTTCCCTTTCCAAGGTTTCCCTCAACTCCTCCAACTCTCTTGCTAGTTGATTTTTAGGTGCCATTGCTGATTCTTCAATCCCTAAAGGACCTACTCTCTACTCTAATACCACTCTGATGTAGAGGCTATGGGACTTTTGGCAAAACTCAAAGTTTCAAGGCTTACACTGATATACTCTCAAACCTTCTTCTAGGCACCCTTATGGAGATAAGGCCTCAATAGTGTACTTATAACTTATATGATTTCCTTATGGACCCAGACCCTTGGAGTTATCTCAAGGAACTCAACCAAACTTTTCTTGAATGGTTACAAAGCCCCAAACCTCTGTCTTAGATACAAACCCACTTTTCCACCTTCACTAGGCTTCTAGCCCAACTAGGTCTCTTGCGATGGTTTTTTGGAAATTTCTCTCAAATTTCTGAAGTGACTCTCCAAACCAATTGTTGATTCAATTATTTTTTATGATGCTACACAACATATCCAAACCTTGATGGCACTTGTTTCAGACCAACCCTTCCAAAACCTATTGTCTCCACAAATTTAAGGCCTAATTAGCCCTCTTTTTCAAAGAAACCCTATTCAAATCTTAACTCCAGATTATGAGACTTTCAATAGTGTCTTGAAGTGTTTCCAAAAAAAGGGTTTTCAAGGTTTTAGACTCCTATGATGCCTTTAAGACCCCTGATCACAAAACCCTCAATAAATTGCTCCAAAACTAGGGCTTCTTGAAAACTAGCCTTCCAAAAAATTTTGGAACCAGTTATTTAACTTTTCACCATTAAATTAACATGTCTAAACATTTCCAACTCATAAACATACCCCTTGTTCAGGCAAAACTCCTATTGCTATACCTTAGGCAACTTTCCCATGCACCTTGCCTTGTCAAATCATGGTGTAAACCCTAGAATCTTCCCTTCCTTCACATTACCTTGTTAGATATGTATTATTAA
Organism: Sequoia sempervirens; assembly: GCA_007258455.2. Classification (NCBI taxonomy): domain Eukaryota; kingdom Viridiplantae; phylum Streptophyta; class Pinopsida; order Cupressales; family Cupressaceae; genus Sequoia; species Sequoia sempervirens. The sequence continues at coordinate 604,597,438 of VDFB02058242.1, forward strand.
AGTTATATATGATCCATTTCATAGGTCACAATCACAACTTTCCATGAAATGGATCATTCATCCATGAAAACTCTCAAAATTAGTGGAAAAATAGAATTTCCTTGAGAGAATCAGTAGTATTATACAAGAAATAGATTGTTAACATTTAATAGGACATAAAAGAGGTTAAATTCATGTATTTAAAAGTCCATAAACCATCCAATTGATCATATCATCAATATCAATCAGAAGTTCATAAAAAAAACTCAAGAAAATGTAAGAAAATAGAAGTTTATTGTTTTTTCTGAAACAGTCCATACATTCCCTGCGAAATCAACCAACAGTCCATAAAAATGACTTCTATATCCTTGTATACCTATCTCCCAACTACTCCAATTGTTTAGGATTGATTTGATTACATTATTATTCCTAAATCACCTAAAACCTACTTACCTGCCCAAAACTAAAACTAGCCATTGGTTTTCAAATTTTGAATTTCCAACTTCTATTTTATTAACTTCCATTAACTTAAAACTATTAAATCTTTAATATTCAACCTTATTTGACATAAATAAATCCCTATACACCTATCTAGACTCTTAGGACACTATTGGTCCACTTACATTTCATTTTGGTCCTAGGGTCCTTATCAGGACCCTTAGGACTTTTGATTCCCTTATTGCATTTATCCATTCCAAAATCCATTATAGGTTTCAAAATGCCATAATTGATGCTCTGAGATGTGTTAAAGATCTTCATGACCCTTGCATCCTTCTAACTCTTCAACTAACCCTTAAGGAGCTTGGGTGCCCCTGCACCAATCTTATATTATGCATGTGGTATATTTGGTTGCAATATTTCAAGCTAATCCTAAAGAAATTCATGTGAAGATGGATAAGAAAATCTTTAGATATTTGAAGAGCACTTTGGATTATGGATTGTGGTATCCAAAAAATAATGACTTTGATCTAAGTACATAAACTAATGTTGATTGCATTAGTTGTGTTGATGATAGAAGGAGTGCTAGTGGTGGTGATTTATTTTTAGGAAATAGGTTGGTTTCATGGCATAGTAAGGAGCAAGATTTATTATCTTTATCAACAACAAAAGAAGAGTATTCTACTGCAACATCTTGTTGTACTCAAGTATTGTGGATGAAGCAAACATTGAAGGATACCAAGATGAAGTATAATGAGCCCATTCCTATTCTATGTGATAATACAAAGGCTATCAATATTTCAAAGAATCCTTTGATGCATTCTAGAACCAAGCACATATCAATTAGGTATCACTTTCAGAGAGAGAAGGTTGTAGAAAAAGAAGTAAATTTATAGTATGTATCTACAAAGGATCAAGTTGAAGACATCTTCACAAAGGCACTTGAAAATGATACATTTGAATATCTTGAGAAACATTTAGGGGTAATTTCCCCTCCTTGCTAGATGCATAGTTAGTGCATCTATCTAGGGGGAGTAATCTAAGTCTTATGTTTATTCCTAGACTAAAGAGGACTACCTCTTTGGGGGAGTAAGTAGTTGTTGTTGATAGGATGAGCTTGTTTGTTATTTTCCCTTCACCTTTTATCCTTGACATCAAAGGGGGAGAAATTGTGCATAGTGCATCATAGGGGGGAGTATGATGGTTTTTACAACAAATAGGGAGATTGTTACAATTTGGTTGTCATTGATGTCAAAATTTCTATGAAGTGTATTGTAGTTTAGTTGTTTGGTTTCCATAGTCTCTGAGAAATGCTTTGTATTTCTTATTCAATGAATTTTTTCTCCTTTGGTTTTGAGGATAGTTGTATGTTGTGTCAAGGCATGTGTGATCCAAGTTTCAAATAATTTGTGTTACCAAGAAGGTGTTTTTGGGAGTGTCAGATTTTAGTCTATGTTGATTCTATGAGGATGGTCTCAGAGGTAAAATGGTTTACTCTCTAGAAACATCTCTGAATTTATAAATATGGTTGTGTGGATCAAAATTTAAGTTCTTTGTGATGTGAAGGTGTTATATCCAAAGTTTCATGTTAGTAGTTCCTTCATAGAGAAATTTGAAGATGAGAGTGCACCAAAATGTGTTGTCTAAAGAATGGTTTCAATGTTGGTTGTGTTGCACCAACTTGTTGCTACATGAAGTTATGAAAGGGATGTATGAAAATGTTCTTGAATATAACATGTGTTGCTTTTTGTTGTTCTTTAAAGTGTTTTCTAGATTTTATGGTACTAGTTGTGGTCTAAAATGAATTTTTTATTGGTTTATGCATTTACTGGTTCACTAAGGTATGTTGATAGTGTACGCCATGAGGTCAAGTTTGAGTAGAGCTTAAGGAGTGATTGAAGGTGTTGTATGGGTCATGTCGACTCATTCAAAAGAAATAAAATTATCGTTGCTGTCATTCTTGTGTACCACCAATGGTTGTGAAGGCCAATATTCTACAAGTTACATATTATTGTTTATGCCCGACTTGATTTGTATTTGCAAAGCGTTGAGATGGTGTTTATAGAAAATCAATGATGTGAAGATAGTTTGGGACCAAGTTAAGCATGCGTTGGAATTTGCAAGGTGTGTTCCTCTTCCTGGTGTTACATGTAGTCTTTTGGGTCTTTCCCTCTACATGTTTCATATTGTTTGTTTGATCTCTAGCTGATTTGCAAAGGGCAGGTGCAAAAAGTTGGGGGCCAAAAAGTGGCCAATTTTTTTTAAAAAATTGAAAGGCCATAACGCAAGCGCATTATAATGCGAGCACATTATAATGTGAGCATATTATAAAATGAAAAAAAGTTAGGGTACCTAGAATTTTGGGTGGTCAAATATTTAAATTTATGACACATAATAACATGCATGGAATACACTAAAAATAGCCTAGATATCTTTATGTTGCAAAATGAAGAAAAGTTGGGGAACCTAGAAGTTTGAGTGGTCAAGAATTTAAATTTATGGCACATGGTAACATGCATGAAATACACTAAAAATAACCTAGATATCTTTATCCAAGAGATGTTTCGAGATTTGGATTTCATACCTCGACTTAGCTTGCTAACAGCTTGCCAAAACCATTTAGTGGTTTCAATTTTTTACTTCTATAAATTGGTGCTTGGGATCTAGTAATGAAAGTATTGTGAGTTTATTTGTAGGTACTCATATGCTACTAGATTTTGTATATGTTGGTGGTACTCCTATAAGAAGCATATCTTACTAGTGATATTGTAATCGTGGTTGTTAGTAAATAGTACAAGTGGTTTTACTTTTGTGGTGTGGGTTTTTACTCCCTAAAGTGTTTTTCCATGTAAACCCTCATGTTTGGAATATTATCTTACTTCTTAGGTGTTTTACTTATATTTTTAAGGATCATTAAATAATTGTACATACCTCCTTTGAAAGATGAGTTTAGGAATCATTTCTAGGTACCTTGCTTCCTTTCATTTGGTATCAAATCTTTATCATCTCAAATACTAGGTGTTTGGTTTAGAGGTTTTTGTACTAATAGTGGATTGAGTGGAATATTGTGCAAAAGATCTCATGTAGGAAAGGATGGTACACACATCCATTATAGAAATGGAGAAGTTCTTAGGCACAAAATTTAAGTTGTGAAAGATCAACATGGATGGTGTGCTTGTTGACAAAGATGATATATAATTTGCAATATTTAAAACCACATCTATTGGAATGAAACAAGAAGATTGGAGCATATTGGACGAAAAATTGAATTGTGACATTATACTATATTTTCCAAATTCAATGTTGTTGATTATGCATGAAGAGACTACCATATTGAGTCTTTGGAAAATGTTGGTAGAGATTTATCAAGTTGGATGTCTAGCAAATATTTTTTTCCTAGGAAAGAAGTTGCATACCCTTAGGATGAAGTATAGTGCTTCTTTGAAAAAAGCATGTGATTATATTTAATATTATTCTAACCTAGTATTGGTTTGTTGGAGTGAAATGGAAGAGGAGGAGAATCAATGTATGACTTTGTTATATTTTTTTCCAAATTCATAGTACCACTTAGTTATGAGTATTGAGAGCATTATCACCAAGTTTTAAATAGATGAGGTGGTGGTAACATTACTTTTAGAAGAGATGTAGAGGAAAAATCTTGAATCTATTAGGGAGGCCCTATATGTTCATGGAAGATAGAAAGAGAGAAGGACAATAAGTGAGAGAAATCTAGATCCAAATTTTGTGGAAGATCTAAATCTCTTGATAAGACCAAGGAAAAATGTTAGAATTTGACATAGAATTGCAATACTAAATCTTTCAAAAAAAAACAATAATTTATATTCCCTTGACCAGTTGGAAACTCTTGTGCACATTTTTAATCCTAAAACATTTGTGCATTCCAACTCCATAATTAATTTCCTACATTCTTCATTCACAAAACCAAATACTGTTGTTTATTTTATTTACTTTTCATACAAAGTATCATTAATATATATTTTTCCTATATCTATATTTATAATATTATTCAATCATGTTAAAATAAATTAATTGTGCATATTTATAATCTAAGACTTAAAAAATTGTCAAACCCCAATTCACATTGCTTTTATAGTTCGATTTTCTTGAAACGTGTGAACATGATGCCCAAAGCGGTGAGGCATTCAAAGCTTCATGATTACTCCATGTCTTCATCAATTAAGAGGCTACTAGTGCCAGACACAATCACACTTAACCCACATTGTTTATTCGTTTGTAGCGAAGTCAAGTCCAATATTCTTTTTGTCGGTTGTTGGTGCTGCACCATCTCTTTCTATATTTGTTTTTACTTTAACTCGACTCCAACTTTCTTTTCCTAGTGTTGCGTACTGCTTTAGTCTTTATTCTTTCATCCTTCTTTGTTTATTCTTTCTTTGTTTATTCTTTCTTTCTGCGTACTGCTTTCGTCTTTATTCTTTATTCTTTCGTCTTTCTTCTTTCTTCTTTCTTCTTTATTCTTTCTTTTCCTAGCGCTGCGTACTGTTTTAGTCTTTATTCTTTCTTTCTTTGTTCAAAGCGAAGCTCACAGCGTACCTTCCAAGATGCCCACCATAATTGGCGATGCCCCACGATGGAATAAGCTTAGAAAGAAGCCCTACGAGATGAGATTACATGCCTGGCTGGAAAATTTTAATAGTGGTAGACGGAATCAGACTTTATATACTTTAACTCAACTCCATTATTCCTTACCCAGTGCTCGGATCAAGTCAAATTCTCATTGCCTTCCCCTTCATCACAAATCCATTTTCTTGACACGGGCTTAACATCTTTATATTCATCTTGCCCACAGAATGTGGAACATTAGCGTCTAAGTGGAATTCAACGTGATGGCTTAAATACACTTTATATTATTATTATTATAATTAGTATATTTATGTGAAATTTTATTGAGATTTGGGTTTGTAGTAAGAAATATTATACTCATGCTTCACTTTCTTCTCCTTTTCTAGGTGTGGCCTTTCTTTTTCCCACCTTACATAACCTTGTTGTTTCTTCAAGATTTAATGTTTATATCTAATTATAAACTAATTTTCTAATTTATACGGACCCCTAAATCACTCATATATCATTTTTCATCACTATTAGGTTTTTTGGTTTTTTACTATATGCTCTTCATTAGATTCCCATTTAACCAACCTTAGATTGTGTTTCATTTCCACATTTTTTACCATGGATTCTCATAGCCCCTTGTATTTACCTCTATCCACAATTCTCTTAAACATTTTGATATATTTATACATTTAGAGAGGTTGTTATACTTTCAACCTCTTTGTATCTTGCAACAGGTCCTCGTCCTTACTTTCTATCCTTCGTCCAACTTGCTTCAACTCAAGAATGTAATTTGGCTTCTTCTCATCCTACTTAGAAGTATTTTCAAATGCGAATTTATATCATAAATTTATAGCCAACTTAAATTTGTCAAAATTAAATGAACTGAACTTTTACCCTCCATATATATATATATATATTGCACACTACTTAATAATAGTATGTTATCTCGACATTGACACATGGGTTTGTAGGGTTTATAACATATTTGTTTGGATTTATTAAATATTCAAAACTAGCAAATGATATGAAAGTACACTTTTTAATTAGTAAGAAGTTTTGAAAGTAATAATTGTAGACAAATTTTCAAGCATATTGCAAAAAATGATTTAGTAGTATTTCTACTTTCAAACATTTTGTAGGGTAGGGATTAATCACTATCGAACACATGTTATAATATGTGATATATAGACTAGAGAAGTAGGTAAGCAAGGTATAGCTCAAAATATTAAAAGAAAAAAATAATCAATTTGACTTGAAAATTTTAATACGTATAAATTTATCTCGGAAAAAATGTTGATTGTGTCATGTTTATGAATATGATTAATTGAATCTAGAGAGAATTGATTTTCATTAGCAATATGTTAGCCCATGCATCAATAAGAATAATTCTATTATAAATTTAACAATCACTAATCAAAAATAATAAATATTTAATTGATGTAAAAAAATAATAATTATTTAATTGATTTAAAAAATAATAATAAAAAATTAAGAAAAATATATTTTTTATTTTAAAGAGAAGAATAATAAAACTACACTATTAATAATTAATTTTATGTTTAAATAAATTGTTAAAAAAATTCAACATCACACAAACTAATAAATAAATAATATTTTACACAAATATTTTTTAAGCATGGAGAATACATTAAAGCAAACTAAATCACATGCAATGACATATTTTTAAGGCCAATAGTGGACCCAAGGCACAAATTTTCAATTCTTTTGTCAGAGTTCACTTTTAACTGTGCTTTGGTCTTCTTCAAGCTTTAAGCTTTATTCGGCCTGTTACCTTTAATTTCCCTCCAATTGCCATGATGTATCCCTAGTCCATTTTACTCTTTGTACATTTTGGCCTTTTTTGACCTACTATTCCATGCAATTTGCATGGTGTGGACCATTTGTGCTAAGTATAGTAATTGGATAGGGGAAAGCTTTGAGCAGAAAATGTAGGGTACAGACAAGTGACATACATCTTGCACTAACAAACTGTCATGTGAAAATTGATGAGTCATAACAGTTAAACGTTGCCAAACTTTCTCCAAAAATTTTATTTTTATTTGATTGAAGACCGTTCAATAGGTATCCAAATGAAAATGAAAGCAAGATCGGCATTTCAGTTTACTGCTCATTGGTAAACTATTCATCTGTAGCCAGCCTATGTGATTGTTTAGTTGTAATCTAAATCAAATTTTAGATCTTTCAATTTCCATTTAAATTAAATATATAGGTGTAGAATTGATTCAAATTGTTTTTGCAGTTGCAAATCTATACCTCAAACTTCTAAAATTCAAAATTTAAATTTAAACATTATGAAACATTTCACTAATCATTATGAAATCAATGAATCATTCAATAAAAAATGTCATGCAATGTTCATGATATATCTATAGCAACATTACCAAAGTATACACTAGTATAGATTTTCTTAGGCATCTTTACCTGCTTTCTTGTTATCTTTAATCATTGTTTCAAAGTCATTAAATTGGTTCACTTAAGTGCTTGACTAAGGAGAATATGACTCTTTCTTAACGAGTTCCTAAACAATGTTTATAGAAAACACCCCACTTTAAACACAACTATAAAGGGACAAGGCAAACAAATTCAATGATTAAAATTATATGAAATTATTTCTATAGGTTGGAGTTCAATTTTTCAAGTTAGATCTTTTTTGCACTCACAAAGATTAGTTTTACAAATGCAAATCTAAACTATAATAGAACATAATTGATTTATAACTTTTAATACATTCATTTGACCAAATCTTAAAATTCAAACCCAATAATAAATTTTTTTTATATATTCAACAATAGACTTCACCATTAAAATTTCAAACTAAAAATTATAATTGATTTATTTAAATTACATACATTTAATTATACATTCATTGTTCAAATCCCAACTACTAGACTTTAATTTTTTTATTATTTAATAATTTATAAAAAAATAAATTATAATAAAAGCATTCTTGCCAAGGGATTTCCTTTATTCATGCACAATCTTTTCCATTTTCTTTTTCTTCTGTTCTTTCATTGGATTTCCTTTATTCTTACATATCAATCTTTCTTATTGGCTCCCATTCCTATATTCTATTCGTAGATGAAAAGACTTTCTTTTGCTTAATGGAGACGAAAGAATAACGAGGAAAACCATCGCACTTTTATCACACTTCCTCCACACTTTTATTTACTAAATAGTAATACTTTATATAACATTTTGATGCCTTAGTTACCATTACCAACGAGGCCTACTTTAACGGTTATTTGACTGAATTTAGTTATTTTAACCATAAAATACAATTATAATTTCAAAAAGATTGTATAAAGGGAGATTTGATAGTGTTAAATTTTTTATATAGTTTTTTTCATATTATTTATTTTATAATTTTATTTTTTCTAAAATAAAGTAAGTCTTATTATTTCAGGGGTAACTTAAAAAAGATAATCACTATGAAAAATGTTTCTAACATTTGAAGTGTTCAAACTTGGGCCTTGATTCCTATATATTTGTCCTTTTTCATTTTTATTTTTTTTCTTACTTTCTTTCCTTCACAATTAAAAACATAAATGTATTTGCTTGACCTTTTTTTTCTAACTATAATATAGAAACTTATTAAATTATAATGACAAGTTCTAATGTTTATCCTAGATAAATTAATGTGAGGAATTTTATGGTTGTAGGGATTGTGCATGTTTTGAGATTTGATCTTGTATTTGATAGATTTAGATTTTACAAGTTGGGGTTTCATATTTTATTATTGTTCTATCTTTTTTTTTTTACTATACACATTCATGACTAATCTAAATAGGTCTCTAGGTCCCTTTCAACTCTCTTTTAAACAAGTTATTTTTAGTCATTATGTTAATGACTCCTTACATGAGGCTAATGCAATGAATATTCTTTTAAATTTGGCTCAAAGGAAATGAGTTTCTTTGGAAACAAATAAATGATTTTAAAATCAATAATTGCCACCCTAAGAGGATGGAGATTCTTGTAGTTTATTTTTAATCTTAACTTTATGTAAAATGATTTTTGTTAGAGCCATACCCTTATTTGTAAATTCTTGGGGGTTGGAATGAATGTGAGGATACTAACTGATTGGGAAAACAAAACTTGGTCAATTAAAGGATACATTGAGATAAATTTAGGGCTAATAGTATTTTTTCACTCTTAGTAATGTTTCTGAATATGCCTGGATTTTTAAAGGAGATTCTTATATCATCAAACATGCAATTATTTTCATGAAACCTTGGAATTTTGATTTCATCCCAACAAAGGAAATCCCTTTGAATATCCCAATTTAGATTCATCTCCTTGCCTTACTACTAATTTTTTGGAAAGATGAATCCTAAAAATTTTAGGTGACTCCTTAGGATCTTATTTAAGCATTTCAAAAATTACCAAAAAAAAAAAGGCTATGCTTTAATCTATGTTGAACTAGTTTTGAATAAACCCTTGTCGAGATCTCTTAGTATTTAGTGTAGGCTTTTGTTTGGCACCAAACCTTGGATTATGAATCCATCCATTTAAGATGTAAGGAATGTTGGCAGGGTCAACGATAGAGCATGGGTCCAAAACAGTAGCAAATCTTATTGCAAGCCACTACAAAAGGGATATAAAGCTCAAGGCCATTTAAAAAAAGATACATGTTGTAAGGGAAATATCCCAATGTAAAGATATATGTGTAAAATAGGAAACATGATGTAATATAGGAAAAATGCTAGGATTTGGTGTTATACACCATTGCACAAATTGATTTATTATAATGTTATAATTTAATAATTATTTAGTTGTGGCACATCTAGGAGATGTGGTTAACCACAATAGGTAATTATTTGGGACCAATTGTAATTTTGCATTCTAACATTGAGTTATTATTTTATATGTGGGAGACATAGAATACTATTTTGATATTTGGGATATAATTTAATAATGTGAAAGCTTAGTACCCAATATTAAATGAGGGATCAATGGTTTTGTGTTCACATGGTTTTGTGGCACATGATTTTATCTTACCACTTGGTTTTATTTGTTTGAGCTTATTATTATAAAATAAACACATTTTTAGTGATTAAGGTTCGTTGGGTGAGTGGGTTGCATAGTATTGAGTCTTTTTGAGTGCATATGTGAAGTATGTCATGTGATATATGAATTCATTCTTGGACACATGGGGGATGCATTGGAGAGGCTTGATGTTTGAGAGGCATTCATTGTAAATTTGTAAGTTCATGTATTATTTTATTGTTGAATAATATATAGAATATGGATGCTTTTAGATGTTGATTTTTTCCCTCTTGAGCTTTTTCCCAGGGTAATCATGTGTTGTCTTGTGACTTGTCTATTTGATCCGTGCATTTGGTTATTCTGTAAGCTTGTATACATGTTTTTCTCTCGTGGGATTATGTAGTAAATGGATTAGATGAACTTGGTATTAATGGATTATTTCTTAACAAGTGGTACTAGAGCCTTCATGGCTATGGGAGGTGTGAGCTTCCAAGTTTCGTTATAACCCTTTTTGAGTAGATTTGGTGCAAAGTTAAATCCATGGCAATGCAAGAAAGATATGAAGTATTGTGAGATATGGAACACATGTGTAGGTGTTGTTTTGTAGATTTACGCTTTTGGGATGTGTAGATTTGGAGTTTGAGAAATTTGGGTCAAAAGATTTATTGGATTATTCTTTAATATGAGGGTTTTGTTGGGGAAATTTCATAGATGACTTCTTGAGACAAAAAAAACCTTACCATTGGATCCATGATGACTTAAAAATGAAGATTCTTATAAAATTTATTATATTTTGGCCACTATGAAAGAATGCAAAAAAAATTAACCCCAACCCTAGTCGTACAATTGTACAGTTCGATTGGAAGGTCAAATTTGTAAAAGAATAAAAATAAAAGAAGAGGAATAACATTTATTCCCCAATAAGCATTGATCTTACTATATTGTAGATACATATCAAAAGGTCACAAATTGGAAAAGGATTTTTGATGAAAGTGACAAAAATATTGAGGAGAAGGTTTGGAGTGAGAGGCCACATCTGCATGGGGTGAAGATCTCATAGGGTTTTGATCCCCTGTGTGTGCTCAGGTTAGGGAGGTCGAGCCCTACCCATCAGAGGTTTGTCTGATTGCAAGTGGCATGCTCCCATCTTATTTATCTATGTTTAGTGCCCTTTAATGTGCCATATAGTTGTCGTGGTGTCGAGTGTTTTTTTCTTTCTATTTTTCCTATTACTCATTTTTATTTTAGATCAAGTTGAGTGAGTTTTAAGTGTTTGTAAACCAAAAAATGAGGTTGCATTTCATATTAGTTTTCCCTATATTGCATCCAGGTGTATAAACATAAGAATCAAGAAGCTCTTATTTTCAGTAATGGATTGTTGCATTTATATAGATGTATATGTTTACAATTTATGGGAGGATCTATTTTTTGCTGAAATCACATATTTTTAGAAAATATAATGATTTAAGCCTTAAAAAGTTCCATTTAAAGCATTCCAATTGAGGAGGGTTTGATAAAACTACCTTAAATCAAACCCCCTTGGATAGAACCTCACTAGCTTTAAACCATACCTATAACAGAGTCTCCTTTACACCTATCACAATGCTGATAAAAAACCACTTTTGATTTACCTTTTGGGGGATCAAATGAATTCATTTAAAATTTATTTTTTGTACATATGTAGTCCTTATTATAAGCTTCCCAAAAAGTATAATTTTGAATAAATTTAATTTTATTATTATATTTATTTTTTATTTCTTGTGAATGTAGGTTTTTCACTGAAAATCAAGCTCTTTGTTTTGCACATGTGGAAAAATAATAGATTATCAAAAAAAATAAAAATGAGTGCACCAGATATTGAAGTCCTTGATCCAACAAAGAAAAGAAAAATGAATTTGATACATACAAAAAAAGTTACACGTTATACGGTCGCACTATGTCTGAATTATAATTGGTTTGACTTCAAAACTTGATTAAAGAAAAAATATTCAATAAAAAACTATCTAACCAAGTGTAAGCACTAGATATTAGAGTTGTGAATTTAAATTCAAAAGAATTAGAATTTTATCCTTCATGGAAAAAAAATTATGTGTTATACGATGAGAGTCACTTTTTTAAAATGTTGTTTTCTGGAAACAACTAGTTTTTGAGGGAGATGGAAAAAGAACTGCAATCTGATTCCAAAAATTTTGAAAAAAATATATTTATAATCTATAGAAAAAATTTCACGAAACTCTAGTTTACATCATCTTCAAATTCCTCACGATTTAGCCACTATAGGTGCCTGAATGTAAAGCTTTAGTTAAAAAAATTTATTTCAGTGTCTAGTTTGGCCAAAAATTGTAAACCACTATTGTGGGACCACCTTACGATATTGAAAAGATTCACACAAAACTTTGTTGAAAGAAAAATCTTTATTGATTCAAAAGTTAAAATCTATCTCACACAAGCCGTGAGATATAGCTTGTCCAATGTGCATAAAATGCAATATATACAAAAATGGATTGAAAAAATTAAGATGCATATATAGAGAGAAAGGCTAGTCATTGCCTGATGAATGGTTTAAGTCCATTGTTCTGCATGATCCTCAGCTCTAGGTTGTTTTTTTTGTGTCCTCTGCAGCTCTTAGTCTTCATATCTTGCATCTGAAAGAATTGCAATGGTTAGAGTAGAGCTCTAAACAATAACGGTCTCCAACTCTATATACACAGCCACCCACCAATGTATAGACTGTTCTATGCATGCATCAAACAAACTATAAGTCACTCATGTTCAGAGAAGAGAGAAAAGAATGATCAAATACATCTAAAACATGTCATTTTTTTCTAATTGTTTGTTTCATGTGTAGATATAGGGAAATCAGTGTTCTTTTTTTATCAAGTTTCAACATGTGGGTTAAAATGAGGCTCCCACAACAGTTGAGCCTGGCATGCTAAATTATCAGACAAAGGGTTTCAAGTTTTTCATCACATCATTAGGATTATGCAGTGATAGTGAACATGCATGTTCTAAATGCTTCATTTTCCTTATACCTCACATCATTTATTGTTGTCTTAGTTAACATTATGCTTGCTGGAAATCAATTATCATGAAAATGTCCTCTCATAAAACACTAAGATTTTTGAATATTATAGCTTATCAATGAAGTCTATTACAACATATTGGAAATTGTGCCTCAAATTGCTGGCTTGTATTTCTATTTAAGTCTTCATTGTCAGCTGATCACTGGAGTTCCTAACTTTGGAACCTTTTTGCAGAGTGTGGAAGTTACATAATTTCCTGACTAACTGACTTCCTTCATTGTCATGGTGTTCAGGATTTTTCTAACCTACTGTGGAAGTTGTAAGTTTGTGTTTTCTTTGATTGAGCAACAAGCCAATGGATGTGGGGACCACTTGGAATTCTGAGAGACTTGTTTAGAATATTGTAGACTCTCGGCTTGATTCTCTGGAAATGCACAAGCAATGAACACGTGTCATGGTGTAGACCACAAGGAATGACCAACAGTTCGGTGCGATGGTCAAATGCGATATACGAGTGAGATGGTAATAAAAGGACTAACTTGTGGATACCTAAAGTCTTTGGGATTTTATTTATAAACTAATGACTACTAATATTTTGTGTCAATGTGGGATATTGTCGATGGTTAAGTTTTTTGGAAGTCCTAGTGACAACGATGGTCTTGCTGATAGCTATGTGATCGAGTATTTTGGCATCGGGGAGACACGGTCTAGTGTCTCACCGACATGCGATACAGTAGAACACTTTGACTGAACGTCTATCCTATGTGGTGCGTTCTAAGCCCAAAACACCAAATATTCAACTGATGAGCTCACGGCCCTGTTTCTTGCAATTTGTGCCTTAGGAAATTTCTTTTCCTTAAAAATATTTTTATGTTTTGTGATGCATTTTAATAAGTGGACTCCTTTTTAATTCAAATTTCCACCTCAATCTATTCGTGGGGTTTGATGTTTTTTATTTATTTTGCATATATTTATTGTAAAACAAAATAGTTTTAAGGTGTATTATAAACCTTGGAATTGTTTTGTTATTTCTTAAATGCAAAATATTTATGACCTTTTTTTAGTTGAGAGAGGAAACAATTGGAGAGGTTTTTTCAGTGTGGAAACATCTTTCCATGTTTCTAGGGCCATTATTGCAACTTGTTGGCATTTTTAACTATTTGTTATGGTCAAAATCTTTCTTTCTCTCATATTGGAGATAGTTTTTGAGGAGTGTGAGGCCTATTTTTTAGGCTTTATTAGAGCATCTGACCCAAAATGGTTATTGGCTTCTACTTTGGTGCAATCACTTGGCTTGTGAGATATATTCATTGGTAACTCATATTTGGACTTAGTTCTTAATGGAGAGATTTTCTAGAGACAGTGATTTTTTTTTAGTCCTTTCTCAGATTTGAGCACACATCTTTGTAATTATCTTGGGAAGAATGAAATATATAGACTGTGCCTTGGTTCTATTGAGTTTGAGTTTTTCCATCTTATCATTGCAGTATCTATGCATCATTGAGTGAATGATTGAACTGCTTGTTAGGTATCATTATCTCCTTGAAGTTTTTATCTTATGTACTTTTATGCCTTTTCTGCAAAAAGGTTTGTTGGTACAGGTTACAAGTTGTGTTTTTTAAGTTGCATTCATCTTTGAATTGGTGAAAATGAGTTTTGTTTCCCCTTTAAATGTTAATGTATACAAACCCTCTTGTGAAGCAATTATGAGTAAACTTACATAGATAAGTTGTGCAATATAGTTGTATCATTTGAAGTCAAGTGCATGTAAGTCTGATTCATCATAGCCCCTTGTCTTTTTGGTGAAACACCTTTTCCTTTTTAGCTTTAATTTTTATTTTGAGTTTATCTTTTCCATTTTCCTCTAAAAGAATTGATAAATTTAGGCGTTTTATAATAAGAACCAGATTTTCTAGAGGTGTTTTTCTATTACAGGGTCACCCATAACCCTAGAAAAATTCCCATGTTACTCATGATTGGTTGTATTTAATCTCAGCCTGGGTGCAAATCATTAGAGCTAACATTTCCATCATTTTGTCTCTGGCATTTTCATTGCATTTGGGGTTCTACCCTATAATGGCTTCTCGGCTTGCCTAAGAGTCAATATTTGGGGGTACAAACCCCCCAGATATTCTAGAAAGTGAAGGGATAAAAGATGACCACCTCAAACACACGCCAAATCCTTCAAAGACGTGATGATTATGAATTCTATTGTTATTCTGAATAGCACTAAATTTTTGGTTGAGGTCACTAAGTGTGGTAATTGTAACTCAGGAAATGGGGAACTATAAGGTAAGTGCTCCTCTAGTGACCTTTTGATCTGCCCTAATCCTAAAATGTAAAAAGTGATTAAATCTGAAAGAACAAGACTTAAAGATGTGGCTATTTTCTTTATGATGGTGGACATAAACAAGGTCCTTGCCAAAAATCTTATGGATGACTGGTTTTCAAGTATTTGGGCTAACAAATTTATTGTGAAAATAAAATTTTGTAGATTACTTTAGTGTGGTTTAATTATTATATGTTTTAAAGAACAAGACATGCAATTGAAGGTGCTCTTGAATCCCTAATGGAACATGGGAGTGTGCCTTCTGGGCCATGGATTGGGCCCTTGAAGCAAATTTTTGATGAAATTATTTCCCTTTCTTACCCCCATTGGGTGGTGTTAAAAAACCTCCCACTGGAATTCTAGATGATTATTCCCCAGATTTTGGTTCCAATTGGTAGGGTTCTATGTGTGGATGAATCAAAAGCCTCCTTTCCACACATGGATGCCTGTGCCCTTGTCTCTTTAACCCCTGGTGTAGAATTTCCATAAATAATTATTATTATTGAGGATCTAAATCAATTTTTTTTCCCTCTAGAAATATTGGGGGGATTAATGCATATTTTTTGTGTTGGCAATTAACACTGCAAATGTTTTCTGGTGTTGCCATTGATGGAAACCCTAGTCGGTGATTTGATCCACACATCATCATTTTCTCATACCGGCAGACAAATTGAAGACAGTCAAGGAAGAACAAAGCATTCGACTATTTTGTGTTCATCGATTCACAAAAAGATTTTCTGTTATTATTTTGAGTTGTGGATCTTAGGGGAGGTTGATCGATGTATGTCTTGTGTTATCTGTAAATCCCAGTGCCTCCTATAAATTTGTGTGCAAATATGGTGATCCGGTTAATTAAATTTTTGTTCATTAGTGCTTGAAGGCTGACCTAGTTGATATAGCGTGTCATGGATATTCAAGGAGTAATTACTCAAGTGCTTTTGTGTTCAAGCATTTTGCTTTGGGTCCTAGCTAAGTTGTGGCTGACCATTGTGGATGCACATTGAATATTATTCATGATTTGAGCTAACAATTGTAAATAAGTTTAAGTCTTATTGAACCTGACATGTTATGATTAAATCCTTAGTTGTGGATATATATAAGTGATCAATTATATCATTTTGATATGAAAAAATTGTGTCGATGTGTGTTGTGAATATCGTAAGGGTTTTAGAGTGATTATGCACAATTTCACTTGTGCATTAAATATTTTGTAATGCGAGTTAGAGCAGAGCAAAGCAGAAGTACAAAATCAATTAGAAGGATAGAAGATCGATTGTTGAGCCTAATAGGAATTGTAATCAAGAATTTGTAGATGCTACTTTCTCAGTTCAATCTCTTGGATCTAATCCAAAATTTTATAAGGTAGTGTGCCTTTCTATTTTGAGCAGTGAGCTCTAGGAAGTGTTCCTAAATGCAAATGCATTCCCATATTGTAAACTTCCTTTTAAGTATACTCAAATCATATTGTGGATTGGCCATCCACCGTGGTTTTTCCCCTAATAGGGTTTCCATGTAATAATCCTTGTGTTATGGTGTTTTGGTTGTTTTCTTTCTATTCATACATATTCCTTTTGGTTGAATGTTATAAGTGCTTTGAAGATCAAGATTAATAAAGTTATTTTTTGCACAACATGATTCACCCCCCCTATCAGTGTTTCTTTTTTCCAACAATTAGTATCAAAGCTAGTTTCTCAGAAGAAATCTAACAACTTGGGGAAGATCTTGGAAGGTGTTTCAATGGATTCAAGTAGTCCTCAACAACTTTTGGTTTCCCTGGATGATCTTGATCAATCAAAATATGAGAACCAAGAATTGCAGGAAAGTCTCGAGAATGCAAAGAAATCCATTCATTCATTGAAAGATAAAATCAATGAGTCAAGGGAGAAAATAAATGAACTATGTGATTAGCTTAAGCAGAAAGAAAGTAGAAGCATGGAAGATGAACAACTGAGTCAAACCTTGAAAGAGAAGATAGAAGAATGTGAAAAGTTTCCTAGATAAAATGCTTCCCTGAAGCGTGAGATGGAATCTATCATGATGAGAATGACCAAGGAGGTTGAAGACAAAAAGAAGAATGAAGAGAAGCTTGCATAGTCCTTGAAAGAAAAATTTGAAGAATGCAGTCGATTGGACAATGAATTGGAAAAATCTAAAAAAAATTAGGAAGTGCTTGAAAAGAAACTTGATCATCTCAGAGATGAACTTGCTACTATAAATGAGTACAAGGAGAAATTCAAAGTTAGCTCAGCCAAGCTTGATGAATTGATTAAAATTTAGAGGACTGATTGTGACAAGCGAGGACTTGGCTATGAGGAAGGAGAAAGTTCCAGATTCAGAAAAGGGAGATTCAGGAAAGGAAATTAGATGAATAGAGCTCGAAGGAATCTAGTAAGACAACCGATGCTCAAAGATTCAATGGTTATTATTTTACTTGTAATAAATTTGGTCATATGGCTTCTTAGTGTAGAAGCAGAATGAATCTAAGTGGACCATCATTCTTAGGTCAGTGCTTTAATTGTAATAAGTTTGGTCATAAGTCAAATGAATGAAGAAATGTGATGAAAAAATTTCATAGAGATGTCAAATGCTATGCATGCAATTGACTTGGCCATATTGCTAACCAGTGCAAATCAAGGAAAATTTAGTGGAACAACTGGTCTAGATAGAGAAATGTTGTGTGTTATAACTGTAACAAATTTGGTCACACTACTGGATTTTGTTGGAGCAGAAGAAGTCTGGTAAATCAAAACATGCAGAAGGATGTTAAGGGAAAAGGTAAAGTCACTACTAACGTGATCAGGAAGAAAATGCAAAAGAAATGGGTGAAGAAGAGTCCCTCTATTGAAGGAAATGTGCTAGCACCAGAATCTGCTTTTGGTAATTCCTCTGGGAATCAGTTTTAGGCCTTTGGCCTAGGGGGAGCTGCCAAGAAAATCCCTTAACCCCCTTCTAGTAACTGACACCGAGAAGTGGATAAGTTTAGTAAGTGCATAGATACTCTATATATGTTGTTGAATCAATTGGAAAGAGTATTATGCAGTATTAGAGGTCCGTAGAAAAATTAGGTGTGCGAGTGATAAAAATTCATTTTTCTTTCATTTATCACTTTGCATTTTGAAGAAAAGAAGTTTGGAGAGCTCTAAGGTGAAATTTTACGAATTGTGGTGAGAATCAAGTGTGAAGGAGATTCAAGGATCAAACTCTAATCTAACAAAAATGTATTTATCAAAAGAACTTGAAAACTTGTGAATTTGTGAAAATGGCTACTCCATTGGTAGTTGAAGTTAAGGACAAACCCCACCCAAAATTTAAGTGGCATCCTTTTAAGTCTGTTGAGACTAAGCCCTTAGGTGTATTTTTGTCTATTTTGTATGATGTATTGCATATTGAAGACATTAGGGCTTACATTCATGCAAATATTGAGGAGTTAGGGAGCTCGCAAATGTTGAATCTATATTCCAATCATATAATTGGAGAGGATTTTTGTGTTAATCTAGAATTCAAACGCCTAGAAGAGAATTTCACACCGTTTTTGTTTGAGGAAAACGAATGAGTCTGGTATATTTTGAGCTGAGTTCATGCTAAATTTATGTGGCTGAATATACCTTTTAAGATTACAAAAGAGGCTATAAGTTCTATTACAGGTTTAAATTCCTCTGGTTGGTTGTTGATCTTGAATTCCATAGAGAATTAGATGGTTACTAATGCAATAGGTTCAAAATTTGACAAAAGAGAAATGACAATCGAACATATCATTGAAGTGGATGTAAAATTTTCCTTGATGGTTATTGGTTACTAGATTTACCACTCTAGTCAAGATAATTCAGTATCTAGTACTGCCATTTATTTAGCATATCATATTGTAAAGGAGAATGCAAGTTATGATTTGTGTGAGCTACTTATGAGTCATCTGATGGAGAATCTTAGTAAGATCAAGAAAGACAAGAAAAATTCCCTTAAGTATGGTAATCTGCTGCTATTTTTTCTCTTTTACTTCATGAATTTGGTTCCTAGTGTTGGGAAAGTACATTGGCAAGGTGGTCAGCCTGTAGCTGTTTAGATTAGGGATATGTTGTATGGAATTGGAGATAATCAAGCTAGAAAAATTGAAAACTGGGGATACTTCAAGAATTTTTCAGAGTGTGATGCAAGCAAGAGAAAGAATTCCTACTTCTATTGTGGAGAAGTATAAGGACACAATCTATTTTATGGTGGATATTGATCAATGCTTGATGGAAGTTGTTGATCCTTGAACGATTTGGATTATGCCAATGGGGTATGAATTTGAGGAGAACATCCTGGAAATGTATGCACAACATTTGTTGAGCAATCCTTTGGATCTGGCAGAAGAGAGGTTTGGAACTTCTACAAAAAATAATATGCAGGTGCATGAGCAATTGAAGAAATCTATGATTGTTAGGAAAGCAAGAAAAGAAGTGGAAGTCATTGCAGGGAGAATGGGTATATCTGCAGAAGCATGGAAAGAAGGTAGAAGGATGAGAGATCAAGCTGAGGTAGAAAAAGAGCCAACAAGAAATGAATCTGCTAGTCCAACAACATCCTCTACCCGTACTAGATCAACAAGGAGCTCTACATCCCTATCCACCCCTGCAACGAAGCCAATTCCTATGGAAAATCAAGCCAATGAATCTGGTAAGAGGAATAAGAATAAGAGTACAAGAGTCTATGATGTTTTCTCAGAAGATGAGGAGGTTGAGTTAGATGAAGGTGTAAGAGAAATAAAGCATATGGGCACCCAGACAACAAAGGTAACTAAGAGGAAATCTTTTGATGAAGAAGAAAAAGCAAAGAAGAAGGTGAAAATTGACAAACCTAGTATGTCAGTAGAAGAAGTAGAGAAAGTTGTGGTCAAGGATGTCAATTTCAATCCCCTCTATAAATGGTATGAAACCTTTGATAAATTTGGTCAAGGAATTCTTGAGGCTACAATAAATCATTTGAATATTTTCAATACTTGTTCTTGTTGAAATAATGTTTGGATTACCTAAGAGTTTGCATGAGGTTTTGGAGATGAGGAGAATGAATGCTAGAAAAGAAGAACACATGAGAGAACAAATTCTTGCAGATTTATGTCTAGTAATGTCTACTGAGGAAATGATGTCACTCTTGAACAAATCCAAGAAGTAATTCAAAAGAAATTCAAGGGTAAACAAGCTTATGATCGGACAAACTAAAGAGGTAGTTGAAGAAACTAAGAAAATTGTGGAAGCATTTTTTTTAAGGAACAAAATCAATGTTGTCGCCAAAGAAGTGAATGTTGGAGGTATTGCATCTAGTCCAGTGAATGAGGAAGTAAATGAAGATACTGTTGAGGACACTTAGATTCCTCCTAATGTGCATGATACAAAAGTTTCGATGGAAATTGAAGCTCCTAAGGTTATGTTAGTTGAAGAAAATGAGATGTCAAATGAAGAAGTTGAGGTCCATAAAGGAAAATAGGAAACAATAGCTGAAGAATCGATAGTTGAAGAAGAGAAGGTTCAAGTAAAGGAAGTTCTAGTGGAAGCAAGAGACACTGCCGAGGCAGTGAAGAAATTTCTAGTAGAGCAATAGGAAGAATTTAATCCTGAATTGGTTGAAGGTCCTATCAACCTATCCACTATGTCTCCAATTTAGAAAATGAAGGTCACATCATTTGCCTAGGTGAAGGCTAGAGAAGAATTGTTGAAGTCTCACATTGAGGATAGTGAACTTTTAAATCTTGCATTTAGAGTTCTAGAGAAAATCATGCCTACTCATGTCAAGGATCCATCTAGTTCCTCCTTTGGTGAACTGAAGAAGCTCATTCACTCTATAAGTACTCATTTTGAGTCCCTTGAGAAGTTAGCCATGGTTAAAGTTTAGAAGGAGTTTGATGCCAAAAGATTTAGTTATAGGTTGAAAGGAATGATAGCTAATGATAAATATCTATTGGCTACCTCTATGAAGAATATTCAAAGTTCTCTATCTGAAGGTAGAAATATCTATAAGTCATGTTTGGTTTTGTCTAGATTTACTGAGGATAATGAGAAGAAGGTTAAGGATCTTGAAAAAAAGTTAGCTACTATTTCTGAAGCTTTTGATCCTTTGGATGGTGGTGTTGGAAAGCAAGAAGTTTAGGTGATATCTCTACTTGAAAAGATAAGGAGCTTGAAGCATGATAATGATAGGATTTTGGAAAGAGCATGTGAGCTTAGGGGCCTAATTGGTCCAAAGATAGAAATAATGTTGAGTGCATTAAAGGAAGTTGAAGATGCTATGGCAGTTAGTGACCCAGTGAACCTTGAGTCTACAGAAACACAATCTTACTTATTTTTTGGTCACATAACAATTTTGGAGAGTTTCAAAAGGGTTTGGGACACAAATTTAAGTCTGTTGAAGAAAGATTTTTCAAATATTTTCAAGTTTGTGTAAGTTGTAGAAACATGCTTTTACAATTTTAAGATTTTGTTTGATTTTTGGTATGTTGTTTTCCCAAAAAAAATCCATTGATGTCAAAGGGGGAGAGTAGTACAGTGAAAAATGTATATTCATCTTAGGGGGAGTTGTATTTTTGAGTTGTGACTGAAGATTCTTTTTCAAGTTTTGAAGTGGCAATGTAATTCATGTTTGGTATCGATCCGAAACTTAGTCATTTTTCACTAAGTGTTGCCATCAATGCCAAAGGGGGAGATTTTTGGAAAGTGACACTACAAATTTTTTCTAGTGTTGTCATTGATGGAAACCCTAGTCGGTGACTAGATCCGCATGTCACCATTTTCTCATACCAGTAGATAGATTGAAGATAGTCAAGGAAGAATAGAGCATCTGACTTTTTTTTGTTCATCGATTCACATGAAGATTTTCTATTATTATTTTGAGTTGTGGATCTCAGGGGAGGTTGATCAATGTATGTCTTGTGTTATTTGTAAATCTCAATCCCTTGTATCAATTTGTGTGCAAATTTAGTGATCCACTTGATTATATTTTTTTTCATCATTGCTTGAAGGTTGACCTAGTTCATATAGCGTGTCACGGATATTCGAGGAGTAATTACTCAAGTGTTTTTGTGTTCAAGCATTTTGGTTTGGTTCCTAGCTAAGTTGTGGTTGACCATTATGGATGCACATTGAATATTATTCATGATTTGAGCTGACAGTTGTAAATAATTTCAAGTCTTATTGAAGCTAACATGTTGCAATTAAATCCTTAGTCGCAAATATATATAAGTGATCAATTATATCATTTTGATATATGAACGAAGTGTGTTGAGGTGTGTTACGAATATCAAAAGGGTTATAGAGCCAATTATGGAAAATTTCACTTGTTCATTAAGGATTTTGTAATGTGAGTTATAATAGAGTAGAAGAGAAGTGCAAAATTAGTCAGAAGGACAGAAGATCGATTGCTAACCCTAACTGGAATTGTAATCAAGAATTTGTAAATGCTACATTCTCAGTTCAATCTCTTGAATCTAATCCTAACTTTTGTAAGGTAGTGTGTATTTCTATTTTGAGTAGTGAGCTCTAGGTAGTGTACCTGAATGCAAGTGCATTACCATATTGTAAACTTCCTTTTGAGTATACTCAGATCATATTGTGGATTGACCATACACCATGGTTTTTCCCCTAACAGGGTTTCCACATAAAAATCCTTGTGTTATGGTGTTGTGGTTGTTTTCTTTCTGTTCATACATATTCCTTTTGGTTGAATGTTATAAGTGCTTTGAAGATCAAGATTAATAAAGTTAATTTTTGCATAACATTGATTCAACCCCCTCTCAGTGTTGCTTGTTTCCAACATTTTGTGTAAGAAAGAAGGGTATATTAGGAAAACTACCCCATCATTCATAAAAATATTAATAAAAGGAATCTTGTTTCTAATTGGAGTGTTTATCTAAAAGCTATTTACCTAATGTAGTTAATGAAAACCCTATTTCAAGGAATTTTTCTCCCTACCTTGTGCCTGAATGGGCTTATGATTTGGAAGAAGTTCATTTCTAGGTTCCTAAGGAATCTGTTAATCATATTAATGTTGCTAATATTAATTCTAAGAAAGATGGTTCTCATGATAGTGGGTACATTAATTATGAGGTTATTAGATCTACTTCTCCCAAATGCTAAAATAGAGTGGTGCATGAAGGTTCTTTAGAGGCACTAAGGCCATCATCCCCTCCTAGTAAAGGAATTGATGTTAGAAACTCCTTTGAGTTTCTCATTAAGAGGAGGAAGTGGGAAGTTTCAAGTTGATACCTTGGTATCCTCGAAGGCCTTCCTTGCCATGAACCTCACTGGGGATGTGGTACTTCTCAAAAAGCTTAATTCCTAATAGTTAGCTATGAAGAAAATAAGAAGAATTGAAGAAGGTCTTTTAAACTGATCTGCAGCTAAGTGCAACTCCTCCCCTAAGGTGGAGGACTATAGGCCGAAAGGAGGAATCTACACTTCTAGCTTGGATAATCTAAATTGAATTAAGCCTAGGGTAGGCTATGATAGGTTGACTGGGGATAACATGGGTCCACCTCTAGAACGGGACTCAAGCTCCAAAATTGTTAGCAACCAAGTTAAGGTTGGAGACAAATCTAGTATAGAGTGTAAGACCTCTATTCTAATGGGACCCATAGCCTTGGCGGGAAAGGGTGGTGTGATTTTTTGATCCCCCTAGCCAGGGGATGAACCCAAAATTGCCCCCAAACAAACTACCATCCCTACCCCCATGAAAAAATATGAAGTTGATGTTGTCTAAAGTGATCTAGGTGCAAATAAGGATACCCTAACTATTAGCAACAACCTAATCCAGGCATCCTATGTTGATATTGAACATTCTTTGTATAATTCAAAAGATTATTTGATAGATTAAAAAAACCTTAATGATATTAAAAATAACGAAAAGAAGGGGGTAACTACTAAAGAGAAGGTAAAAAAAGAAATGAAACCCAAAAGCCAAACAAATTATATCAAGGGGCCTTTTGTGAGCATGGATTTTTCTAAGAATGAGAATATCACTAAATTAATACTTGAGCCTACTCCCAAACCTTAGATAGGCCTTGGTAGGCCAAGGAAGTATAGAACATCCCATTCAGTTGGTAGGGGAGGTTTCTATCTTTCCAAAAATAAGGGGGAAAAGACAAGTGTGGTCTTTCAAATGTCTTCATTAAAAAGACTAGAAAATGAGGACAAGCTACCAATTTTTTTTTATCAATTCAATATTGAACAAGATGTGTCTCCTATGAATATTGAAAATGAATTTTAATATTATCTCTTGGATTGTTAGAGGACTCAAGTCCCCTAATAGGAAGTATGTGGTTAGGAGGTTTCTAAATCTTGAGAGGAAAAAGGACTTTTTCCTCCTCCAAGAAACCAAGACTATAGGTTTCATGCTAGATGCAAACCTGAGATTTATCTAGAATAGTTCTTCTTACTACACAACCAATCATGAAAATGTGAATGGGGGTGTTTCCATCATTATTTCCAATTTTTGGTCACAACATGTGACAAATCACGACATCTCCCCTTGCAACATGGCAGTGTGGTTAACTATGGAAAAAAGGAAGGAAAAATTTGGGGTTTGTTCTATATACACCCCCAATGACCATAGGGATATGATAGGACTATGGAAATGGCTTGTTGACCTTCCTAAGGTCACATAGATCCTAGGGAGACTTTAACATGGCTGAGCATGTGGAGGATAAATGGGGTGGAATTGATATGAGCTAGAAAGGAAATGAAAAGTACTACTGAAAAACCTATTTAACCTCATGGAAGGAAGGAAAAAATAAAATAAAGGTATATGATTTACATGTTGCAATACTCAAAAGGGGGGCAAAAGGATATATTGTAGACTTGATAGAGTTTATTCTAATAAGGATATATTTAGCTTTATACCCAATAGTGATGGCACCATGGTAAATGTGTATCCTTACACACTTTCAGACTACCACCTTATAAGAGCTAGTCTAGTTACTAACAGTGGAAGCCCCAAGGACATCTCTAAGAAAGAAGGTTTCATTCTCAATTGTGACCTACTTAAAGAAAATGACTATCGAGATGTTGTGATCACTCTCAAATAATTCAATAAATGGATGTTGAAGGACTCAAGCACCATTGAGAGTTGGGGCAAAAACATAAATAGTTGGATAAAGCTCTTTCAAACAATTAGGAAGAAAAAGGAATCATCCAGGAGAAGAGGAGAAAGTGAGCTCCAAGATCAACTAATTTCAACAAAAAATAGGCTTTAGAGTGATACAAAGAATTAAATCTTATGTGAGGAACTCATAAGGAAAAAAGTAGCCCAAGAAGGGTTTAGGCCCGTAAAATTGAAGGGCTAAAAGTGAGGGCCAAGCTTAACTAGCTGAACAATGGCGATAGAGGCTCAAAACTCTTCTTCAAGTATATAAAAGAAATAATCCTCAAGGAGAAAATTGACCAAATCTAGGATGAGGGAAGCCTCTTCAGTTCTTAAGAAGACATCCTAAAGTAATTCTCAAGTTACTTCAAAATTCTCTTCCAATCTGAGGTGGGGATCTGGAGTCTCATAATGCCAAAGACCAAATTAAAAGGCTTATCCCCAAGAAAATCTTTGATATTGATGTAGTAGTTCTAGATGCGGTAATATCCAAAGAAGAAATTACAAGTGCTATTTTAGCCATGAGTAATGACAAATCACTAGGTGCTAACAACTTACCTATAGAATTCTATAAAACCTTTGATTACTAGGTGTGTGAGGAGCTTCACCATGTGTACATGGAAGGGTTGCAGAGGGGGTCTTTGGGGAAAATATAAATAGAGGGATCATTAAAATTCTTCCCAAGGGGGGTGACAGGTCTTTGATAAGGAACTAGAGGCTGATAACCTTATTAAATATCTCCTACAATATCCTAGCTAAAGTGATAGCATTGAGATTGGTGAATATTTTTCCCAAGTTCATTAATAGTACCCAAACTGGATTCATAAAAGGGAGATACATATTGGAGAACCTAATCACAAGCTAGGAGGCTATGGAGTGGGTCAAAAACTCCAAAAAATTTGTATCCATGCTTCTCCTTGACTTTGAAAAGGCATATGACAAAGTTAAATGGTCCTTTCTAAGGGCAACCCTTGAAGCTTTTCACTTCCCTAACTATTTTTGTAACATGGTGGACAGACTTCTTAAAGATGCAGTGGATCAAGTATAGGTGAACAAATTACTCTCAAAAAAATCATCCTAGAAAGTTCTATCAATCTAGGGAGTCCCCTAGCACCTTCTTTGTGTGTTATTGCTTCTGATGCTTTGTACTATTTTCCAATAGAGAAATCCCTAACACCAAGGGTAAGAGGTATAACACTCCCAAATAAAAGTAAATTAATTAATATACAATTTGTTGATGATACTACCTTGTTTGTGGAGCTAGAGGAAAACAATATAAACTCATTAATGGAAAACTCAACCTATTCTACAAAGCATCAGATGCAAAGGTGTCTATTGCAAAATCTATTATTTTTGGTTGAGAAGAGTTGCCACCTGAATGGATCAAAAAGTGGAACTTTCAATGGGGGTCCCAATAAATAGGTAAGATACTTGGGAATACCCTTTGCTATTAGTCTTGATCTAAAAGAGATGTAGATATGAATTAAGGCCAAATTTGAGAAAAAAATTGATGCATTGAACAAACAATATCTGTCCCTAGCAGGAAGAATTTAGGTGTGTCAAAAAATATTTTCTTCATACAGTATATATTTTTCCTTTGTCTAGCTTTTTAGCATCTATTAGGTTGACAAGATACAAAAGTAGATTAGAAGTTTCTTATGGTCTAATGGTAAAGGAAAAAGGAAGAAGCATTTAGTGAAATGGGAGTAGTCCTTCTTGGACAAGCCATAGGGGGGGTATCAAGTTGAAGGACCTAAGAATCCATGGCATTGCTCTAGCTGCTAAAGGGGTTGTCAAAGCTCTGGAGGGGGGGAGCCATGGAAGATATTGGTAAGGAACAAAATCCAAATGGCTACCCCTAAACATGCCAAAGCATGAAGGTGGCTACCTTTCAGTGATATTTGCATCAGTAAACATGAAATGACCCTAGTAGGGTCTTTGGTGTTTAAAATCCTTTGGAAGGCTTGGGAATTGATTAAAAACAAAGTTAGTTTTAGTGTGGGTAAGGTTTCACTAAGAATTAATTCCAAGTGTCAACCTTATAGCTCCATATGGTGGAACCTAGAACATAATAAAAAACCCCTTGCTCTTCTTTAAGGGTGCTTTGCTAAAAAGTGGGCCCTTAAGGGGGTCAATACCTTCCAATATATCTTGGATAATGGGAAAATCAAGAGTTGGGAAACTTTGTCCTCAGAGTTTAACATTCCTTCCTTTACTTTGAGAACCTTCAACACCAGAGAAAATGTCTACAAAGAGGCTTCCTTCCCGATATGTTTTGATGGGGTCTTGGACTTGAGTAAGGATCTTAAGTGGAGCGATGGCTCTACTCTTCCTAGTCTGAAAGCTACAACAATCTATACGACTCTTCTAAGTCACAACAGTATAATTGAGAATGGGAACAATTCTTGTGGGATCTCACTATCTGCTAAGGTCTGTAAAAATGTCTTTAGCTTTGTCTAGCACAATATCAAGGAGCCCAAAAAGTCTTGCTTTAGATGGATTATCATTTTACAAAGAGTTTCATATAAATTAAAACATGATAATATTGATAGTTGCAACATATGTAAAACACCAGAATCTATAATGCATATTTTCTTTAACTTCTTTTATGCCAAAGAGGTATGAAAAATATTTTGTAATGAGTTGGAAATTTGGGCTAATGATGGAAAAGTTATGTCTTATTTAGAAATTTAAATTTAAATAATGAGTGTAGTTTGTTTTTGGATTTTCTTTCCACCAAAATTATGTGGCACATTTGGAGGGCAAGAAATAAGGAAAAATTTGAGGGTCATAAGAGGTCACTTATTGAGTTAATGAAAATACTCATTTTTCAAAATGTTGCTTTGTAGGTCATAGCAATGATGGATATTTCCATGAGCAAGTTTAGGAAGCTAATCATCGATGGGGATTCCTAGCATCATGTATAGGAAGATTTTGGGACCTTTTTAAGAGCACTAAAGCAATCTAAACATGCATGCAATACAATGGCTTCTTGGGGCAACCAAGACATTAGAGATGTATGCCATACAAGGTTCCATGTTAATGAAGGGTTGGATTCAGCCATAAAGGATGTATGCCATGCAATGCTCTCTGAAGGTGAACCTATAGGGGATGAGGCTGAAGAAGGTAGTTAGAGCATATATTTTTGACAATATGTTGTTAACAGTCTATGAAATTATCTACCCTTTTGTATCTATCATTATGTATTTTTCTGGTTGCATTTATGTATACTATGTAATGTGTGACATTAGCATTTTATAGAAGTAAGATGACAAGTCTCTAGATGTTTTTAAGATCTATTATGATGATTAGAACAATATGTAACTAGCATGTAGTTCATTGCATAACAACATGTAACACAAGGATCTTCTAAATAGCATTGAGCCATAGTGTATGTTTATATCTTTATAATTAATACAAAAAGGTCATAAATTAGGAGCATCATGAGGAAAGGAGTTACTTCTTAGAAGAAGTAACTAAAACATATAGAAAATGGGAAGGGAGGAAGAGAGATGATTCAAGTGCAATAGGGTCAATCAATGTGAAATGACCTAAGATCCAAACACCTTTTTCCCTAGTTTCATTAGAAAAATATATCTCTAAAGGAAAGGGTTCTCTTTCAACCTTGAGGTGATTCAACCCTATTTGGGAAATATGTTATTTTTTTATGATAAAAATGATTAATTGACAATTTTGAGAGATAATTTAAAATTTATTAACAAAGTTAATTATGCAACCTATCACATAAATGAAAAATTTTATGATAAGAAAAATGGAAATGACAATTTGTAGGGAGATCTGAGAAGGGCATGATGGTGTGCACCTGGCATAAAAAATGGGTTTTAAGATCTATAGTAGGACTAGTTTTCCCTAGGGTTAATGGATCCTAGTGTAGGGGTTCAAAATCTAATTTTGTAGTCCTTAGATCTCAAATCTAAGCTTTCGATTTCTCTATGTTTGAATATAAAAACTCAAAAATAAAATACATAGATGTTTTTTGTATCTTAATAACAACGATGACAATTTTGACAACTTTGAAAAAATTATCCTTTAATCAAATTCTAGTCCTTCTTCACTTGTAAATTTTTACACACAAAGAGAGAAGAATTTTTTTTTGGTTTTAGGTGAATGGGGGCTTGCCTTGTCAAACTGTATGGTGGTAGTTAAAACTTGACAATGAAATAATGAAAAAAATATGGAAATGATGAATGAACAATGCTTGTTACAACATACCAAACCCTTAATGGCTACCCTTAGAGGACTGAAGTCTAACACATCTCTCTAAGAATTGGATCTTGCATGAATTGGTTTAATTAATTGATGCTTGAATGCTTGCTTGAATGTTTGAAACCTACATCATAATTTTAGGTCCAAAACATGACATGAACACTATAAATTTGACATGATGATATGATATTGATTATTGTTGTAGATGACAGATAAATATGATCTTCAATTCTCTTGATAATAATTTTTTTCTCTTGTGAAAATTTCCCTAATGCTAGATAATGTTTATGGAGGGTATGTGCAGGATCATCATGGAAAAAATAGGCCCTTAAGTGGCAAAAAATTTAGAAAAATAAGAGTTAGACAACTTCACATAAAAATTTGAATAAGTTATCTATATTATTTCAAAAATATGTAAGAATAGAATCTGTAGAAAATTGAACGTAGTTTCTAAATTACTAGGTTTGTTTAAAAAAACCAAATCTATTTGGTAAAAATTTGAAATTTCAATGCAGTGGTACTTAAATTTCAAGGAAAAAATAAGAAGTAGGTGTCTGTCTAACCACCTAACCACAATAAAATGATAATATTTTTTTATAAGATTTTAGATATAATTAGAGGACTCATGCCCCGATGTGATGCATACTTTTTTTATAATTTTTTTCTAAGTAAATAATTAATTATGAATTTTTATTACAAATTTTAAAAATATAAAAACTCGTATGTCGACCACCTTAACTTGGTCAAAACTTCATGAAATTTAATTTTTCCTTTTTTAATCCTATAATATGTGAAGCATAGAATGTGACACATGTTTTGGATTCAAAAAATGTGATACTGTTTGAAAGCTATAGATGTTTTTCAATCAGCCTATCAATCAAGACTTTAGTCATAATTTATATAGAAAATGAATAATAATTACTTATTAAATTCAAAATAAAGCATATTTTATATTGGTGGAAAGTTGAGAATCTCCTTTAAAAACCTTTTTCATTTCATCAATTTTGGGTAAAAAAATAGTCATCAGCCACATACCCATCATAATGCCACTTTTTGGCCCATCATGCTCCTGCACATACCCTGGAAACAAAGATTTTGGCTTCACTTAGGATCTCTAACACTTCTAGGGTTTTTTACCTAAAAGGAGAGAGGTGGGCTAAAATGTGCAATGTGTATAAGATTAATGTAAATGGAGATGAAATGTGTCTAAATGGAATGATATAAATGTTGGAAAATGAAAATAAGGGTTCACCACCAAGTGCAAACTTGAAAAAATGCAAATGTTTGAAAACACATTGTGACATGCTACAATTGTAAACAAACAATGACAAAAATTAATGAAACTGAAGGTGTGCACCTGTAGGTTGGAAAGTGATAGAATGGAGGTATAGAATGCTGAATAAGACACTGAAAAAGGAATACTAGGACTAATTTTTCATTCTAGATGAATTGGTCTTGTTGACAAAATCTGTCAAAATGGGTTTCAGGGTACTAGGTACTCAAATTTGAAGAAAATTATCTTTCTAACCTAGAAGTGGGACTAATTTTCCACTAATGGTGATTTAGTCCACTTTAGATTTTTGGAAATTTGAAGATGCAATTTGTAGCTCCCAATAGGTTTTTGGATCCAAAATTGCAAAATTAGACCTATAAGTGTTCTCCAAGTTTCTTTTTAGGGCTTTGACCACCTTAAAGAGATTTGATAAATTGATGAATACTTTTCCACCATTTTTCTTTGCTAAATATGTACACAAGACCTACAAATCACACGTAAAGAGGAAAAACTTGTTAATTGTTAGGGCATGGGGGTTTTCCTTTGTCAAACCCCTTTTAGGTAATTAAACCAAAATGATGAAACATGCAAAAATGGAATAGAAACCTTGCCTTGATGATTGATATTGAGTTGCTGCAATAATGGATGATGATTTGGCCTTTGAAGCCTTAGAGAGCTATATTGATGCCCTATATTGCTTGAGAAGAATGAGAATAAGAGAGATTGAATGATGACTTGATTATTTCTCTTGAAATGAGAGGGATAAACATATATTTATACACAATTATGCCCTCATTCCCAAAAGTACCTCATCATAGGCCAACCTAGGTCTTAAGGAATAAAAAACTAAAAAAAAATTAAACTTATCTTGAATTTTGTGCCAAGAGGGACTAATTCACCCCCAATGGCGAATTGGTCCCACTCAAGGCATTTGAGTGGTTGTTGGAAATTAAATAATGTTTTTTGGGTTCTTCTTCAAGAAGAAACTTAATTAAGGCTTGTAAGTGCATAAAGGGGCCATTTAAAGCATAAGAAAGGCATAAATATTGATGAAAAGCCTACAAAACCATGAAAGTTTGTTACAAGACTTTACAACACTTTGAAATAGGACTTTGTAAAGGTTATTTAGGTGAATTATAATGATAAGATCTTAGAAAAGTGTGAAAATGTATTACAACACTTCACAACACTTTTGCAAGGCCTCATAAAATTCTTATTGATTTAGAAGGGCCCAAGACATAATATGAATGTGTTTGATCACTTTACAACAATAAATCAAAGAAAAATCAAGGAAAATTCACAAGGAGGGCCTAAACAAGGGAAAAAGTAGAATGGGATAACTTTTCTATGTGCACATTTATCCCCCACTTTAGTGAGAGGAGAAACTTGCTTGAAACTCACACTAAATTAGACATTCAAGAGGGGTCCACTTGTACCAATTGGGATGAAAAAGGATGAAAAATATCAAAGGAGGTTGTACAAGCCCCCAAGATCCAAGATCCTAAGTCAAATCAACATAAGAAAAAGAGGACATGCACAAGGTGAATGATATGTAGCAAAACAAGATACACAATCATGCAACGGTAAGAATGAGAAGGAAGATAAAACCAGAAATAAATTTAGGTGGATCAAGCTTCGACCATTTTTCCAACACGTTATGGATCAAATCTATGTTGTTTGTCCAAAAAGGTATACTCACTCTGAGGCAACAAAACTCCTGGTTATCCATTAGGTGAGAAGTCCTAAAGGGTGAGAGATATACACTCATGGCTAGTATGCACTCACACACACGTAGGTGGCTATGGGGAAAATTCATGCCTCGGATTGGACTTCCCACTCGAACCATACTAAAGTTATACCTCCTGATAACTTTAATAAGGAGCCACAAAAGAAAATGATTATGCAAAATAGTGTAAGGTTTTTTCAAAGGGATTTTGCTTAGTTCATGCAAGGTCTCATCTTAGGGTACATTGTGCCAAATGTCTCAAAAAGAGGACAAGCACGAAAGGTCTCATCTTGTCTCCAAGAGAGGACAAGTGCAAGGTCTCATCCTGGGGAACATTGTACTAATGCTTCCAAGAGAGGAAATCACAAGAACAAAGAAAATCTCACAATGAAATGAGTGTCAATTTATGCCCCCACTTTAAAGTGATTGCTAACACCATTATTGTGATCAATTGCTTTAAAGTAGAATTAGACATGGGAGCTTAGTCAGAAAGACCTATGCCAAGTCATATATTTCTAATAAGCTACGTCATGGATAAGGTAGTATGTCACATGTGAGGAAACTTAAGGCATGTTGTCCACATCCCAAGATTTCTCTTATATGTTCATGAAAGGTTAACAACTAGTTAAAAGAAGCAACAAGTGACATACAAGGACAAGGCTACCGAACCCCTTGCCCCCACTGAGTGTAGGATAAGAGTGAACCAGAGTGATTAATGAGGTACAGGATAGAGTGAAAATTAGTATCGATTAGAGGAATGAGGTACCCCCACATAAGGAAGAGTACCAAACTCCTTAAGATGTTGGATTTTACTACTCAAATCAATGCAACCATTAGTAGAATGACCATTAGCTCTATGATACACACAAAAGGAATTATTGTAATAGAATTTCTTCTGAGTTCTTGGTGGAAGGGATATCAAGTGATCACTTGCTTAGTGCAAGATTTCATACCTACACAAGATTGATTAGATTGCAAGATTTGGTTCTCTCCATTATAGAGAGGTATAAAATCTAACAAATTCAAATCATTAGTGTTTTGCGAGATGACATTGATATTAAACAAAGACTTATTTGTGTGTTTTTTTTTAGGAAAAAGATTAAGACCAATAGTTTTGATCAGCTTAGGATGTACTATTGTTAAGGTTAACTTAGAAGGATGTTTTGTTATAGTGTCGATGTTCAGGGATGGCTTGTTTATCTCAATAAAAGGACAATAACCAAGACCATAAGTCATTTGTTGTGTGTTAGGCTCTATAGGGTTGTGGATACCTTACTCTCTAGCACCACATCCTTTTCCACTATATCCAAGCTATTTCATGAGCTCATAACCTTTTCCATAAAGCTTCATCATCGCTTTTGGAGTCAATGATTGTGCATGATTAATTTCATCAAAGGTTGTTGTGTAACCTA
This sequence comes from Sequoia sempervirens, assembly GCA_007258455.2. Taxonomy (NCBI): domain Eukaryota; kingdom Viridiplantae; phylum Streptophyta; class Pinopsida; order Cupressales; family Cupressaceae; genus Sequoia; species Sequoia sempervirens. Next base: position 604,631,543 of record VDFB02058242.1, read on the forward strand.
ATGTTTATTGTTCTAAAGTGGTGGATTTGGATGCTTGTGAAGGGTTGTATGAGTTTTGTGTTGAAAAAAATATTGTTTCTTTTCCCTTTTCAAAGTCTTTGTGTATGATCTTGTATTCTCCTAAGGAGGTAGGGGTTAACTATAAGGAACCCTAATCATCATCTAGGAGTTTCATGACCTATTCAAGATGTTGGATGGGTTCCACTTGTGTGGTTGGTGTTAATGTGTTCAAGGGATTCTCTTTGATTTTCTCAATGTTCAAACAACTATTTGGATGAGGGTTAGCTTCAAGTGTGTACACTTTGTTGTTGTAAATGTATTTTATTTTAAGATGGAGAGCAAAAGGAACACCATTCATTGCATGAATCCAGGGTTTTCCTAAGAGAAGATTATATGCAGGATCATTAGGAATAACATGGATTGGTGTTTCCAATGTGGCCTTTCCAATGGTAGTAGGTAAAGTAATCACACCAAACGGTTGTTTGCTAACATTGTCAAATTCCCTGATGGATAAAGAATCGGGTTGAATTTTTGATTTATCAATGCCAAGTCTATCAAGAAGGTTCACTCCACACACATTAAGGGTAGAGCCAGTATACACAAGATTTCTCTTTATCCCTTCCCATTTTTATTGAGCCATGATCATGAAAGCTTCATTTTGTTTTTCCACATCCAAAGGAGGGAGCTCACATTGATGGAAAATAATTTTAGCATTTATATCTAGAAGGCTTGTGAACTAAACTTAATCTTAATCTAGTGTTGTAATGTGTCCTACACACTCACATTGGATGTTGTGCCTAGCTAGGCTAAGTGGACCTCATTTTAGTGTTGTAAAGTGTATTTAATTACACTTTCAAATTGAATTTTGTGTCCCAAGACCTAATTGACCTTTACATCATCATTAATAGGCCCCTATGACCCCATATTGTGCATCTTGAGGCATTATTTGATCAAATAATCAACATAGTCATCATATAAACCTAATTTTCTTACTTCTCGACATTCCAACTAGTAAATAGCCCTTGTGGGACCCATTCACCATTAGTGGTGAATTAGTCTTCAAGAGGGACACATTTTCCATTAGTGGTGAATGAGTCCCATTTGAGCCATTTTCGAGGTTTGAGTGACAAAAATTGGGGTTTTTATTCAATTATTCTTCATGTCAGCCTTAGGGATCCAATTTATGGGAAAATAAGGTGAATTTCCTATAAATACAATTTTATTAACCCTAATTCATCATAACTCAACTTCATTCATCATCTATCTTCTTTCTCAAGTCAAGCAAGTTAGGGTTTTCACATTATAATTCATCAAGATAGCTTCCAAGGACATTCAAGGACAAATTTTTTATTGATTGCTGTAGCAAATCAAGATAATCATCAAGGAAAGGTTTTTATTCCATTGTTGTGTGTTTCATTACTTTATTTCATCATTTTGGTTCAATTACCTAAAAGGGTTTTGACCAAGGCAAACCCCCATGCCCTAACATCCAACATTTCTCTCTCTTTCTTTGTATGTTTGCAGATTTAGGAACCATGAAGGCTTGGAAATCATTGAAGATTAGGTTGAAAAATTGTTGAAGTCATCTCCACTTTTTTAAGTTCAAAATCTTCACAAAAAGTCATTTATAACTTCATAAATCAAGGTTTCAGATCTAGACACCTGGAGGTGCAAATTGAGAAGACCAGGAGCTCCATGTTGGCAATCATAAGGGCAAAAAAATGTGAGGGTGGCGGGTGAACCAGTTGTCACAAAAATTTAAACTTATTAAACCTTAAATCAACTTAATCTTAGATCTGATGAATGAACTTTAAAGAATAAACAATCACCACATCATAAACACAAATAACACCAAGATTTCATATGTGGAAACCTTCTTAGGGGAAAAACCATGGTGTAGGTTAGTCCACAAGATGATAACTTGTTAAAATTATAATGAAGAATAAAAGGGAATGCACATGTATTCAGGAACATCTCCCAGGGCTCACTACTCAAATACAAGAGGGCTCACTTCCCACAAAAATATTTGGATTAGATTCGTGGGGTATTGAACTAAGAAAATAACTTCTACAAAAGCTTGATTATAGTTCTGGTTAAGCACATAAAAAAAATTCTTCACACTTTTCTTTGAATTTGAATGATTTGAACATTATTCACACACTTTCACATGTACAACACTTTCTCTGGCACTTTTTTTCCCATTACATCATTCAAACAATCACTCTTATATATCCATAACTTAGAATTACATCAACCACATGTTGGCCAAAATAAAATGTGTACAAAATTTCAGCTCAAATCAACAAATAAATTTTCAAAGCGAACAAGACATAGTCGGCCACAACATGCTATGATTACCATGTCAGCTAGGAACATGAAAAACTAAACACACAAAAGAAAAATCACTGATCGTGAGCACACCAATCAATGTAGATGTGCAACAAAGATAAAGCACTATCTAGAAACATCCACGAGCATCATGAATCATCAGAGAAGCATCCACAACAATTGAAATTTCTAGAATTACATCAACTTCAATCAGTAACACTAACTGAAGCCATAGAAAAATTGTCAGAACACAACTGTTCATAATAGGATCAAATCTTCATATGAATCTCTAAAACTTTTGATTGATATACTAGATATACTTAACAATAAACCCTTTAGTCCACAACATCTGATCATTGACATAATAAGCAAGGCACCAACATGAACTTCACCGTACCTATGTCAGCCTCCAACTTCTTCTTCAACAATTTTCTCAATATCCTCGGCATATACATCCTTCAATACATCAATGACAACCACAACATCCAACAATCTCCCCCTTTGGCATTCATGGCAACACATGATGTGAAAAACACCATCAACACAACTCTCAATCAACACTTACTCCCCCTTAGATTCTGACTCTTTTCTCTCCACAATTCTTCCACATGACTCTTCTCCCCCTTTGACATCAATGGAAAAGATAAGAATTATCTTTCTCCTTACAAGATCTAAACCACATATCTGCACATCTGACTACTCCCCTTGAGTAGCAGCCAACAAAATATCAATCAGGATCAAGGTATAGCTATGAAGTACATAGACTGATGCATGCAAATGCATCACTAGTTCTGATTAGGAGTAATCACCCCTAGCATCCCTCTGAGATACTCAAAATTATCTTTAGGCAATGGCTTGGTAAAAATTTATACAATCTATTTCTTGGTAGGAACATACTCCAATTTGACTTCTTTTTCACTCACTTTTTCCCTCAAAAGTGAAACTTGATTGATATATGCTTGGTCTTTGAGTGCAGCACCAGATTCTTCAAAATATTTATCGCACTTGAATTGTCATAGTATATGGCAATAGGCTCATAATATACTACTCTGATATCCTTTATCATCTCTTTCATCCACAAAACTTGAGTACAATTGTTGGCATCAACAATATATTCTGCCTCAGCAGTAGATAAGGAAATTGAATTCTAGTTTTTACTTAACCAAGACACTAGCTTCTTTCCCAAGAGGAGTGTACCACCACTAGTACTTTTCCTGTCATCCATAGCTCCTACCCAATCAACATTATTAAAGGAACTAAAGGTGAGATCATCATATTTAAGGTACCAAAGGCCAAAATCAACTGTCCCCTTCAAGTATCTAAAAATTCTCTTCACAACAGTCACATGAGATTCCTTTGAATCAACTTGAAATCTAGCAGCCATACACACAACATTCATGATATCTGGTATGGTTTGAGTCAAGTAGAGAAATATACCAATCATAGGTCTATATCTTGTTTGATTTTCCTTAGGAGAATCATCATTTTTTGTTAACTTGGATCCGATCACCATGGGTGTACCAATAGGATTTGAGTCTTCCATGCCAAACTTCTTAGTAATTGCCTCACATACTTGGACTGAGATATAAAAGCTCCAATGTCTAACTGGGTAATTTGCAATCCCAAAAATAATTTCATCTCTCCAATCATAGACATTTCAAATTCACTTTTCATTTCATCAACAAAATTCATGGACAAATCATCATCACCTCCAAAAATGATGTCATCGACAAAGACTTCAATAATCAACTCTTTATCATGATCAGTCTTAAAATACAAATTACTATCATCAGTACCTTTATTGAATCCAAGCTTCAACAAATATTTATTCATTCTAGCATACCAGGCTTTAGGGGCTTGCTTGAGTCCATACAGTGCTTTCTTCAATTAGAAAACTATATCTCCCTTATCAGTCAGTTGAAATCCATCCGGTTTCTCAACATATACTTCTTCTTCTAGCTCACCATTTAGAAATGTTGACTTCACATCCATTTGATAAAATTTGTAGTTCTTATAAGTAGCATAAGCAAGACATAATCTTATAGCTTTAATTCTAGCAATAGGGGCAAAGGTTTCTTCAAAATAAATACCTTCCATCTATGAATACCCTTTACATACCAATCTTGCTTTATTCCTAACTACTTCACCTTGTTCATGCAACTTATTCCGAAAGACCCATTTAGTTCTAATAATATTTTTATCCTTAGGTCTTGGAACAAGAATCCATGTATCATTCTTTTCTATCTGCGTCAGTTCTTTCTTCATTGCTTCCATCCAGTGTTCATCTTTACATGCTTCATTGACATTGTTAGGCCCAGTCTTGGAAATAAAACAATACTCTTCTTCAATTCTTCTTCTAGTCTGCACACCTTTGTTCTTATCACCAATGATCTAATATTTTGAATGATTTAGCTTTACATACTAGGAACTTTAGGATTTTCTCAAACTTCTAGTTCTTTTTTTCTCTCTCCTACACTTCCACTAGACTCTCCTTGACTTTCTTGATTCACCATAACAGTTTGAGCTTGATTTTGTGTTTAAGCATTCTTTCCTTTATTTGTATTATCATGCTAGTCATCTGAATATATCCATAGTATCTGGATGATCTAACAGTGTCCTCATCAACCCTGACATTAGCACTTTCAACCATTTTCCACAATCTTTTATTATAGCACTAGTAGGCCTTGCTTTTAGTAGAGTAACCTAGAAAAATTCCTTCATCTCTCCTAGCATCAAGCTTTCCTAGATCTTCTTCTCTCTTGATATAACATTTGATTCCAAAGATCTTAAAATATCTAAATATAGGCTTATGACCAAATCATAGCTCAAAAGGAGTCTTACCAGAATTACCATTGACATGTACCTAGTTAACAGTGTACACAATAGTACTTATGGCTTCTCTCTAGTAGATATGAGGAAAATTTCCTTCCAACATCATAGTTATAGAAGCATTTAGAATTGTTTTGTTCTTTCTTTTTACAACTCCATTCTATTGAGGGGTTCTGGGAGAAAATAATTATCTCTTGATTCCATGCTCTTCACAAAAAGAAATGAACTCTCAATAAGTGAACTCAACACCTCTATCTGATCTTAGGCATTTAATCTTCAAACCTGTCTCATTCTCAGCCATAGCTTTTAAACTTTTGAACTTTTCTAACACTTCAAATTTTTCTCTTAAGAAAGCAACCCATATCATCCTAGAGTAATCATCAATAAGTAACATAAAGTACCTTTCTCCTTATAAACTTCTGACTTTGGAGGGGCCACAAAAAATTAGTAATCATCAAATCCAGCAGTCCATTTGAATGATGTTGTTTGCTCTGAAAAGAAACTCTAGTATGTTTTCCTATCTGACATTCCATGCATATGGTGTTAGTAGGCTTCACTAGCTTAGGAAGATCGCTTACTGCTTGAGTGGAGCTTACCTTGATAATATTGTCAAAATTTACATGACACAACCTCCTATGCCATAACCAACTTTCATCAACTTGAGCAATTAAACAACTTTTACTAGCAGCACTCGGGTGAGAGATATTACCTCTTATCTTTGTACTTGAAGTAATCACATTTCCAAAACTTCTCAGTATTCTACACTTTCCATCTTTGAACTGAAGATTGTACCCCTTATCAACCATTTGTCCAAAACTTAATAGATTATGCTTCAAACCTTCCACATAAAGGGCATCATCAGTATTATGTTTACCAACAAGAGAAATAGATCATTTGCCACAAATCACACCAACATTTTTATCTCGAAATCTTACAACACCACTGTCGTACTTCTCCAAACTTACAAATTTTCTTTTGTCACTAGTCATATGATGTGAGCATCCACTATTAATCACCCACTCATCTTTTTATTTAATTCTAGCTGCAAGAGATTTCTCTACATTCTCATCACTAGTAGATTCAGTAAACACCAGACCATTTTCCTTAATAGCAATGAATACTCATTCATCCTTATTTTCATTTTCTTTATCATATTCTTCATTTGTCACACCTTCTTCAGCATAATAACATTTCTTTTGAAATCTAGGCTTGTTAGGTTTGTACCTAGGAACTCTTTAAGGACACCTTGAAGCAAAATGAGATATCTTACTGCAAGAGAAACATTTAATAGGAAACTTTCCTTTGTACTTACCTTCTCCTCCAACTTCTCTCTTGAAAATAAGCACTTCAAGCTCTTCCAAATTCCTTTCTTATTCTTCAATCTCTTTCATCTCCTGCTCATATTTTAACACCTTTCTAGAAATTTCTCCCAGATCATATCTTTGCTTGTCTCTTCTGGATACATTAGTTTTAAATGCAAATTCTTTCTTAGGAATGGATTCACCAAATTCACTCAACTCAAAGGTAGCAAGCTTACCAATCAACATATCTCTTGTTACATTTTGTTATTGTCTTGATTTCTTCAATAACATGAGCTTTGGATTTGTAAGAAGTAGGGAATGATCTGAACACTTTAGCTACAATCTCTAATTCATCCAAAGTTCCACTGACACATCTAATACTCATCACAAGTTCATTTACTCTCTGCATAAAAGAACAAACATTCTCATCTTCACCCATTTTCAAAGTTTCATACTTTCCTTTTAGAATTTGTATCTTAGCAACCTTCACATGTGCATCTCCTTCATACAAATTTTCCAGCTTCTTCTAGATCTCATAAGTTGTTTGTAACTCCATCACCTTTGTCATCTTCGAATCTGTCAGAGCACTCAACAATGCTTCTTTAGCCCTGATATTATATTCAACTTCTTTAATCTCATTAGGAATAGAAGGACCATTTTGTGGAATAACATACCTATTCTTTGTAATATTCCACAAGGGTTCACCAATGCATCTCAAATGACACTCCATTCTAGCCTTCCACAAAGAGTATTTTGTTCCATCGAATCTTAGACTATCCTTCTTGTATGATACCATCCTGTATCACCTCAAGCTATTAAATTTCTTTTGAGGAACCTGCTATGATACCAATTGTTGGAAATCACAAGGGTAGACAACTAAGAGGGGGTGAATCAATTTTCACAAAACTTTAAACTTATTAAACCTTAAATTAACTTAATCTTAGATCTGATGAATGAACTTTAAAGCATAAACAATCACCACATCAGAAACACAAATAATAACACGACTTTTACATGGAAACCTTGTTAGGAGAAAAACCACAGTGGAGGTTAGTCCACAAGATTATACCCTATTAAAAGTATAATGAAGAATAAAAGGGAATGGACATGCATTTAGGCACATTACTTAGAGCTCATTGGTCAAATACAAGAGGGCTCACTGTCCACAAAAATATTTGGATTAGATCTACAAGGTATTGAATTGAGAAAATAGCTTCTGCAAAAGCCTGATTATAGTTTCAGTTAAGCACAAAAAAAAAGATTCTTCACACTCTACTCTACATTCAAATTATTATAACATTATTTGCACACTTGCACACACACAACACTTTATCTGGCACTTTTTTTCCCATTACGTCACTCAAACAATCACTCTTATATATCCGCAGCTTGGAATTACATCAACCACATGTCAGCCAAAATAAAATATGAAAATATGAAACATGTACACAATGTTAGCTCAAATCAAAAAATAAATTTTAAATGCGAACAAGACATAGTTGGCCATAACACGCTATGATTACCATGTCATCCAGGAACATGAAAAACCAAACACATACAAGAAAAATCACCGATCGCAAGCACACCAATCAATGTGAATGTGCAGCAAAGATAGAGCGCGATCTAGAAACATTCACAAGCATCATGAATCATCAGAGAAGCATCCACAACAATAGAACTTACTAGAATTACAAATTCAATCAAGAACATTAACTAAAGCCACATAAAAACTATGAGAACACAATTGTTCATAACACAATCAAATCTCCATGCAGATCTCTAAAACTTCTAGTGGATAAACTAGATATACTCAACAATAAACCCTTTAGTCCACAACATTTTATCATCGACATACTGAGCAAGGCACCAACATGAACTTCACTATACCTCTGTCAACCTGCAACTTCTTCTTCAACAATTTTATGAATATCCTCAACATATACAACCTTCAATACATCAATGCTAATAGTGTTGACATCAATGACAACCACATATCAGCAACACAACCACATCCAACACTCCAGATTCCTTTTTTGGGTTTTTAGAAAGTCTAAAGTGGACTAACTCACCATTAGTGGTGAATGAGTCCCATTGTACCTGTTTCTTGAAGATTTTTGTAGATTTGGACACCCATTTGGATAAAATATGCTTCGGTACAATTTTCCAAAATTGGGACTGATTCGCCCAGAATGTTGAATGACTCCCACCAAGCCTAAAAATCAGCAAGTTAAAAATTTTAGAGTCATTTCTAGTCCTCAACAAGTTTACAAGTGTTGGAATTTTGGGGAGATGGCTTCTAGTGTTTCATTTATGGCAACCTATGTCATTAGTAAGGTCCACAGATCAAGATTTGTTCATACTAGCAGAAAGAGTGAAGAACAGGGTGTTACCGACAGTAAGAATGAAGAACAGGGTATCCGGTTTGTAAGTCAATCTATATGCTTCACCGGATCATCATTTTGTGTTGTAAATTTTGGGAAAGGTTGATAAGTATATTTATTATCTTGTTGTTAAGATTTGTGTTGTCACATTGATCGGTGTGGAAGTTAGGAGATCTAGCAAAATGTTTTTCTATTTATTTGCTCATGGTGGCCAACTTGATATATGTTGCATAACGCAGATGTATAAGGAGTAATTTTTTAATGTTTCTATGCTCAAGAATTTTGTTTTGGGGCCACAACACAACGTTAGCCAACTTTTGTGGGTGCGCATCAAATATTAAATGTGATTTGATCCGACCATTGCAAAATATCTTTTATTTTGTTGAAGCAGACATGTGACTGAAAACCTTTAGTAGCAGATATATAAGAGTGATCATTTCAAGTGTGAAAGTAGTAGAATGAATGTGTGTGTGTTTGAAGTATGCAAATATCAAAAAGGGTTGCAGATCATGCATAATTGTACATGTGCATAGAGAATTTTTGCGATGCGAATGTTAGCAAAGAAGAATCAAACAAGAGGTCCAAAATATGATCAGCGAGCTTCACCAAAACTAAATCTAGGCATATGTAGATTCTATCTTCTTAGTTCACCTTTTTTTTGTAATTCAAATATATTGTAAGGTAGTGAACCTTCTTGTTTTAAGTAGTGAGCTCTAGGTAGTGTGCCTGAATGCATGTGCATTCCCCTTTTCTTCATACTTTTAATAGAGTATAAATTGTGGTTTAACCTCCACCATGGTTTTTCCCCTAATAGGGTTTCCACGTACAAATCTCGTTGTTGTGGTGTATCTATTGTTTTCTTCATGTGTTTACATGTTAACTTTTGTTTGAATACTGTAAATGGTTTATGATCTGGATTGTGAAATATAAATATTGTGGAACACTGATTCACCCACCCCCCCTCTCAGTGTTCCTTGAGTCCAACAACAAGTGCACACATTTAGTTTTACAAATTTTTGTTTTGTTTTACTTACATTTCTATATCATTTTCTAGGTCTTTTTGCATATCATAATGTGTTGTCAAACAAGTTACATTTCTTAGGTTTTGCATTAATAAGGCATTTATTTTATCAATTTCTTGCATTCATACATTGCATCTAGGCATATTTCATTCGTATTTCCATTGTACTTGCATTAGTTTGAGTGAACCAACTAGTATGTTTAGGTCCATCTCTCTCATTTTAGGTGAAAAACCCTAAGAGACTAAGATAAGTACATAGACCCAAAAATATTTGGTTCAAACAAATATTATTGTTGGGAATGTCAAAGGTTGTATTCTCTTGCACTAAAGCACTCTTAGAGGGAGAGGATATGAAATGTCTCTTAGTATGTATAGATATGTAAGATATTAACATCGTTTGAACAAAAATGAAAAACACTTGTAATTGCTAGGATTTAGGTTTCATAAACCTTGTAAATCCTTTAATTTATTATTCTCCTAAATTTTTTTGTACATTTACCCATAAGAGGTGAAACTGTTTAACCAACAGTGGTGAAAGAGACAATGTAAATGCAGTGTTACCATTACCATTTGTCATTTTTGGAAAAGGAAAAAATAGCTAGGAATCCCACCTTGGAATCTTCTAAAATAAGGTTGTTGGGTCAAAATAGGGTGTTGTAAGAGCATCTATGACATGCATCATAGTTTTCATAAGATGCTATGATAGTATGACAGATTCCCTATGACAGAATATGTTATTTTTGGACCCCAAGCACCCATGCATGGAAGATGCCTTATGACAGTTGTAAGAGCATCTATAAGAGGCTATTTTTGGTATTTTTTTACCATTTCAAGGAGGGAGGCATGGGTTTTTCTAGGTGGTATTTCTGCCTATTGTTTGGTGAAACCATCGTGATTTTCATCCTCACAAATCTCTATAAATTGGGGCCTTGAGCTAGAGTTACTCAATTCAGTTTTGCAGGGTAATAGGAGGCTGCTAGATTTTACAGGGATTGATAAGAGAAGTCTATTGCTGTATGTAATATTTTAGATTATTAGTAATATACTTTCCTCTCTTTCGCTGGTGGAGTTTTTTCCCTTTGGGGTTTCTCCATGTAAATCTGTTGTTGCATGTGTTATGTTTTTCTATATCTCTCTCTCATTCTTTCTTCAAACTAAGGCTAAGGTTAATCTACATATTTCATATTTGCATTCAATCATTTTAAGTTCATATTGCAAACTTTCTTCACCTTGATTTTCAACATTTGGTATCAAAGCTAACGATTCTGTTAAGGAAGGGATGCTTTTAAAGTGTTGAAGGTTTTTTGTTGCAGTGGGAGATTTTGTGTTGTGGGTTTTGTAGATTTGTGAAAGATTGCATACCATGGCCTCCACCTCTCGTCTAGATATTGAGAAGTTCAATGGAACTGGTTACGAGATGTGGAAGTTGAAAATGGAGGATCTTCTTGAGGAAAGAGATCAGTGGTTGCCAGTTTCAGTTGATAAGAAGCCATCTACTTCAACTTTGTCAGATGAAGATTGGAATAAGTTAGACAAGAAGGCTCAAGGGACTATTCAATTGTGTCTCATAGATTCTATCCTCCTAAATGTCTCTTCAGAAGACATGACATACAATCTTTGGAGGAGGATAGGTGAAATCTACCAAACTAAGAGCTTGTCTAACAAGTTGCATCTCAAAAGATGTTTGTATTCATTAAAGATGAAGGATGGTGAATTTATTGTTGAACATTTGAATGCTTTTAATTTGATTATAAGTCAGCTTGCATCCATTGATGTTAAAATAGAAGATGAGGATAAATTCATTTTATTGATTTGATCTTTGCCAGAATCTTGGGAAAATTTAGTTATTGCTATAACAAGTGGTGGTGCAGAACCTAAGATGGATACTATTATTCCTATACTTCTTTCAAAGAAGATGAGGAGAAAGACCATGCGTAGTGGCTCCCAAGATGCCTTGCATGTGTGAGGTAGGCCCAAGGAGAAAGAGCCTAAAGGGGATAAGAAGAAGGATAAGTCTAAAGGACAATCTAAGACCCCTGGAAAGAGCAGATTGAAGTGTTGGAACTATGGTAAATGGGGACATGTGAAGAAGGAATGTAGAAACAAGAAAAAGAATGCAGATTCCTCCATGGAAGAGTCCTTTGATAACAGTGATTTTGATGCTTTGATTATTTCAGCTAACACAGTTTGTAATGATGCTTGGCTTATTGATTCAAGTGCTTCCTTCCATATGACTCCTCATAAGGAGTGGTTTTCTACATACAAAGAATATGATGGAGGAGAGGTCTTCATGGGTGACAATAGCTCACAAAATGTTATTGGTAAAAGAAAGGTAAATTTTTGTTTCAATGATGGGAGGGTTAAAACGCTTGATGATGTTCTACATATTCTAGGACTTACAAAAAGTTTAATTTCAATTTCCAAGTTGAATGATTCTGGGATGCATGTGATATTTGACAAGTCTGGTTGCAGGATGGTAAGGGGAAGTTTGGTGGTTGCTAAAGAATCTCGAATAGGGAATTTATTTACGCTACATGCCTCTACTTTGTGTAACTCCACTTTTGTAACTAGCACTGAAAATGCGTGTATGTTGTGGCACCATAGATTGGGTCACATTGGTGAAAAAAGGTCTTAGGACCATACTTGATAAGAAACTAGTAGACGGTATTTCTAATTATTTTGTTGGTAAAAATGATTTATGTGAGGATTGTGTGTTTGGTAAACAAAACAAGTCATCATTTCCTAAAGGAACTAATAAAGCTAATTGATTGTTAGAACTAATTCATTTGGATGTGTATGGTCCAATGGATACAGATTCCTTGGGTAGATCTTGTTATTATGTTTCCTTCATTGATGATTACTCAAGATATACTTGGGCTTATTTTATGCATACAAAATCTGAAGTTTTCACCAAATTTAAGGAATTTAAAGCATTGGTTGAAAAGCAAATAGATTATAAGATAAAAGTATTGAGATCTGACAATGGGGGTGAATATTGTTCTAAGGAATTTGACGAGTTTTGAAAACATGCAAGAATTGTTAGGCAAAAGACTACACCTTACACACCCCAACAAAATGGGGTAGCAGAAAGAATGAACCGTACATTAATGGAAAGAGCTAGGAGCATGTTAAGTAGTGCTAAGTTAGATAAATTCTTTTGGGCAAAAGTTGTTCGTACTGCTTGTTATTTAATTAATAGATCTCCTTGTAAAGCTCTTGTTGATAAAACTCCTTATGAAATGTGGTTGGGTGAAAATCCTTCAGTTTCACATTTAAGGGTCTTTGGTTGTGAGGCTTTTTTTCATGTGCCTCAAGAGAAGTGGTCTAAATTGGATCCCAAATATCAGAAATGAATCTTTGTAGGTTATGGTGAAAATGTTAAAGGTTATAAACTTTTGAATCCACTAACATGAAAGATGATATTTTCTAGAGATGTTATTTTTAGGGAATTTAGAGATAACTATGAAGATGTGCAACCAAAGGAAAAGTCAAAGACAGTGCATTTTGAAACTAAGTAAGAAGATGCACATGTGGAAGAATAGAGAGATGGACAAGAAGATGGAGAAGAAGAAGAGAGTTCTGAAGAATCTGTTGTAACAGAAGAAGTTGAAAACAATGAGGATGAACATGAGGAGGAACCTCTTACTCCACTTTGAGAAGATCCACAAGACAATGAAATCTAGTTGACAGGTATAGCACACCTAATTTTCATTGTAAATTTTCTTTGTTATGTACTGATGATGAACCTAGATCTTTCAAGGAGGCTCTCTCTTCAAAACAATGTGAGTCTTGGATGCAGGCCATGCATGATGAGATGATGTCTTTGAAAAATTGTGACACCTGGGATCTTGTTAGTTTTCCCAAAGGAGTAAAGGCCATTGGTTGTAAGTGGATATATAAAAAGAAGTTTGGTGCAGACGAAAAGTTGGAATGGTACAAGGCCAAATTAGTGGCCAAGGGCTACTCCTAGAGAGAGGGAGTTGATTTTGGTGAAATATTCTCTCCTGTTGCTAAGTTAACCTCTATTAGATTCATTTTATCCATTGTTGTTGCTTATGATTTAGAAATAGAACAAATGGATGTTAAAACTGCTTTCTTGTATGGGGATCTAGAGGAAGAAATTTATATGCAACAACTTGACGGTTTTGTTGTGAAAGGAAAAGAACACTTGGTTTGCAGGTTAAAAAGGTCTCTATATGGTTTGAAATAGTCACCTAGGATGTGGTACTAGAATTTTGATGCATTTGCATTAAATATGGGTTTTGTTAGAAGTGATGAGGATCACTGTGTTTATTTTAAAGTTATTGATGATTAGATACTGATTATTGTCTTATATGTGGATGATATGTTGTTCATTGGTAATGATTAGTGAACTTAAAACTCAGCTTTCTGGCACATTTGATATGAAAGATTTAGGGGCTGCTAAATATATTCTTGGGATGGAAATCATTAGGGATCGGGTTCATACAAAGATTTGGTTAAGTCAAAGTAAGTATGTTAACACTATTTTGCAAAGGTTTAATATGCAGGACTGTAAACCAGTAAATATTCCATTTCCTGTTGGTACAAGTTGAGTTTAGACATGTGTCCTAAATCGGATGATGATATTGATGAAATTTCTAAAGTTCCTTATGCTAGTGCTATCAGTAGTTTAATGTATGTAATGGTTTGTACTAGACCAGATATAGCCTAAGCAATGGGAGTTCTAAGCAGGTTTATGTCTAACCCTGGTAAAGAAAATTGGACTTTTGTTAAAAGGGTATTTAGATATTTGCAAGGCACTTCCAATTACTGTTTGGTTTATCATGGTAGTGACAATGTTGATAAGTCATTGGACATATAGGGTTTTATTGATGCAGATTGGGCAAGTGACTTGGACAGTTGAAGGTCCACTAGTGGCTATGTTTTTACTTTGTTTGGAGGAGCAGTGAGTTGGATGAGTTAAATACAACCTATAGTTGCTTTGTCTACCACTGAAGTAGAGTATATGGCTGCTACACATGCCTCTAAGGAGGTGGTTTGGTTACAGAGACTTGGTAATGGTATTGGTTTTGATTGCAGGATAGTGAGGATCAAGATGTGATAGTCAGAGTGCCATATGTTTGGCTAAAAATCCTATGTATCATGCTCGTACTAAGCATGTTGATGTTCAGTATCACTTTATGCGAGAAATCATTGAGAATGGACAAGTCTTGATTGAAAAAGTTGACACTTTGGATAATGTTACAAGATTCACTTACGAAACCAGTCACCACGAAAAAGTTCTCTTGGTGCAGAAAGGCCATGGGCCTTGATCACTATACTTAATTCTATGTAATTGTATCTTTATGGGTGTAATTTACAATGTATGATGTCAAGTGGGAGAATGTTAGGATTTAGGTGTCATCAACCTTGTAAATCCTTTAATTTATTATTCTCCTAAAGTGTTTTGTACATTTACCCATAAGAGGTGAAACTGTTTGACCAACAGTGGTCAAAGAGACAATGTAAATGCAGTGTTACCGTTACCATTTGTCATTTTTGGAAAAGGACAAAATAGCTAGGCGTCCCACCTTGGAATCTTCTAAAATAAGGTTGTTGGATCAAAATAGGGTGTTGTAAGAGCATCTATGACATGCATGACAGTTGTCATAAGATGCTATGACAGTATGACAGATTCCCTATGACAAAATATGCTATTTTTGGACCCTAGGTGCCCATGCATGGAAGATGCCTTATGACAACTGTAAGAGCTTTTCTAAGAGGCTATTTTTAGTATTTTCTGACCATTTCAAGGAGGGAGGCATGGGTTTTTCTAGGTGGTATTGCTGCCTATTGTTTTGTGAAACCATGGTGGTTTTCATCCTCACAAATCTCTATAAATTGGGGCCTTGAGCTAGAGTTATTCAATTCAGTTTTGCAGGGTAACAGGGTGTTGCCAGATTTTACAAGCATTGATAAGAGAAGTCTATTGTTGTATGTAATATTTCAGATTATTAGTAATATACTTTCCTCTCTTTCGGTGGTGGAATTTTTTCCCTTTGGGGTTTCTCCACATAAATCTGTTGTTGCATGTGTTATGTTTTTCTATCTCTCTCTCTCTCATTCTTTCTTCACACAAAGGCTGAGGTAAATCTTCATATTTCAGATTTGCATTCACTCATTTAAGTTCATATTGCAAGCTTTCTTCACCTTTATTTTCAATAGTAACCATTTCATGCAATGTTTCAACAATATAAACAATGTATGTACAAAGATGCAAAACATTTTTATCCAATATATTCAAGATTTGAAGAATGTACACAATGTATATGCAAGAATGAAAAACACTTTTAACTTATGCAAAATTTTATGAATAAAAAAATTGTATATGCAAAAGTGAAGAGTAATTTTAGCAATGTTATGCAAAATTTCAGAAATGTAAACGTTTTCAGATTTAATGATGCTTGAAATTGAAATAATTTGAAAAATGGTGAGTTTAGATTGATGTTTTTGGTCAAAATGCATAAAACAAATGTTCACAAAAATTTCCAGACTTATAGTATATGGTACTAAGAGGCTAAGGAAGCACATAAATGAGGTTTCTGGTGTCATAACAAATAGTGAAAAATCTAGATAGAGACTAATTCACTCAGAATGGTGAATGAGTCCCAATAAGTTTTTTTTGTAGAATTTTCAAAAAAATTCAAAGGGTTTTTTGATTTTGATGTTGGATGTTAGGAAGACTAAAGTTAAATGTAGATTTGATATGAATTTCAATGATTGGAGAGGAAAAATGCAAGCTATGTGCACTTTCATTAATGCAAAAATGTGAAATCCTAGAATTCCAATTAACCAATGCAACATGCAATGCAATGGAAATGCAAGCAAATATAGGATGATGAGGGACTCTAAATTAGAAGAGAAGGTGTTCGAAAGGTGGGTGGTTTCACTTAGGATCTCTAACACTTCTAGGTTTTTTCACCTAAAAGGAGAGAGGTGGGCCAAAATGGGCAATGTCTACACTTAAGATTAATGTAAATGGGGATGAAATTGTTGGCATTTTTGTTGCACCAAAAGGTCAACCTCTCAATGACCAATACAAGCTTTAGATAAGATCCATAGGAGACGATTAAACCATGTCACAAACCCGAGCATTTTGTTGGACAAGGAAGATCAAGGGACACACCATCTTGCAACAATCCCCCAGTACAAGTTAGGGGTTTGAACATATGACCTCGGCTCTAATACCAGATTATTGGAAAAATGAAGAACATCTCATTTTGTGTTGTCATTAATGTCACCATAAAATATGGGTTGCAATTGCAAGATCAATTCTGAAGGTGTTTTAGTGTCTGCTCTGATATTTTTCCTGTATCCTCTAGTATTTTTCTCCACACTTGGTTGATGGTAATTTTTTTTGCTCACGGTTTTGGGAAATTGCTTGTAGTTGTCAGAAGCATGTATACTCAAGGTTTCACATATTTTGATGATCATATGGATTATTGGTTTTTCTCTGGTATTTTGTAGTTATGCTATTTGGTTTATCCTTGGCTGGCCTAGTCCAAGGATATAGTGGAAATGGATGTGGTGCCAGAGAACAAGGTATCTATAAGATGGGGTTAGAGAATTCCTAGCCTAGAATAAGTGACATCCAACACTTCTAAGCTATAAAAACCACATCAAACAAGAGAATACAAACACTCTCCATTGTAGTTTCTTCACTTCTCTTGTCTCTCCTTCTTCTTATGCCAATATTTCCCTCAATTTTGTTGTTGAAGTTGTGCAAATACCTATAAATAGTAAGCAAGAATGCTAGAGATAATGGTTGTTAAGTTGAAAATGGGAGAAAGTTTTCTTTTATAGAGAACCATTTGAACAGATGGTCCAAATTAATCTTATAGAAAGATTCCAAGATCAATGGTGGAGGATGCATGAGAGGGAGGTTACGAAATGAAAGGCCAAGATCGAATTTCTAGAAAGATTCCAAGATCAATGGTGCAAAATTGATGCACCAAGAATATGCCATTCATAGAAGGAGCTATGACAATTATGACGTTGATGGCTATGACACTCGACAACTATGACAAAAATGAAGGAAATGACATAAATTAATGAGCAAGGCATCTTTGACCAAAATGAAGGCATAAAATATTTATTCAAAAAAGGAAAATGGAGGAAATGGACAAGTGGAAGATAAATAATTCATTAGAATTATTTATTTGAGGAAAATGAAAAATGAGCATTTAATTAAATCAATTTACAAATTAATTTAATTAAATGGGGAGAGATGGAAATTAGACACTAAATAATTAATTTGAATTAATTATTTAAAATGGAGAAGAATGAAACATAATTAAATATTCTTGACGATTATTTAATTATAGAAGAATGAAAAGGTCAAATAATTATAATTATTATCTGGCTATAAGCGAATGATAAAAAGATAAATAATTAAATAAATAATGATTTATTTAATTATTGAACAAAAGGAGTGTTAGCAACACAATTAATTTATTTTAATTGATCAAGATAATAAAGATTAGAAAGTGAATTAATTAAATAATTAAAAATCATCTAATTAATAGAGGAATGCGATCAGGGATAATCAAATAATTAAAATTATTTAATTATTGATGGACAAGGACCAAGAAAAGTGATGCTCGTAGACTTAGGACATTTTTTAGTGTCTACATTTTTCCCCTCTTTGACACAATGTAGTTCATTGTGTTGTGTCAAAGAAATTTAATTCTAAAATATGCCCCAATGTAAAGAGAATGACGAGGAGGGTTGTGGTATGCCCCCTCAAGAGGACAAGTGGATTCAAAGAACATGAATGTGCTCTCGAAATGGATGATGAGACTGGAGGATGAAGGATAGAAGAAATGTTAGCATAGAGAAGATGGATGTTAGCATGAAAAGGGACAAAGGCGATGGATGTTAGGCAGGAAATGACAAGGAAACCAACTTTCATGCTTACAGTTTTATAGACATATCATCATTGGGCATTAAAACTATCACAAATGGACCACAAACACCATGGTATGACATAAACCAAGATGTGCAAGGTGACCATTTGGGAGAGACAAGTAGTCAAAAAGACAAGGAATGCCCCAACTCATACTAAGGACCCAATTGCCCCAATCTTTTGCCAAGAAAAACCACAAACAAAAAACAAAGAAACGATGCCATGATCCATCATTGTCCCTCTAAATCTGTTCATAGGACATCCTCAAGGAGACTAGTAACATGATCTAGCACCAATCAAAAAGATAAGAAAAACCTAGTCCAACAAAGTGTTTGCCATAAAGATAGTGTTTTCCAATAATATTGATAAGATTGTTTGGTATGATTGATTACATTGACCAAGAGGATCGAGTTTGATTGAAATTTAGAAAAGGATTGATTTATAAGTTGACAAGGGCTAACAAATTGATTTGGTTGACCGTGCCTAGCTTTAGGTAGGACACATCCTGGTTAAGGCAAGATTGATTGACTAAGATGACAAGATTGATTGATTTGATAAAGATTGATTGATTGTGTCTGACTTCAGGAAAGACATATCCAAATTAAGGAAAGATTCATTGACAAGGTTGACAAGATTGATTGTGACAAAGATTGATCGTTTGATTTCCAAAGATTAAAGAATATGACCAAGTAATGTGACAATACCCAACCTTAGGAAGGACACATCCCATAAAGTTGACCAAGTGATAAGTGTTGACAAGGAACCTAACTGCAAGAAAGATACATCATGCTTAAGGTGAATGACCAAATTGACAAAGTCTAATCTCAGGAAGGACATGTATCCTGACAAAAGAAAGAGATAGGACTGAATGAGACAAATGACATAATTCCCCATTCCATTGAGATTGATGATTCGATTAATTGGTTGATGATAAGATGATTGAATGATTGAAGGATTTTTTTGGTTATGTTTGTCTATTGATTCATGATTTGGATCAAGTGATGATTGCTTGCGGACCCAAAAAAAGACTATACTTGAAAAACCCTAAAGAACTAACCTAGGTGGCCTCGAGGGCTTATTGATTGATGGCCTTTCCTATGTTATACATGTAGAGACCTCGTAGTTTGACACAACTTGGATTTACCTTATTTTGACAAAAGACTAAGTCATGATTTTATTTGGACAACCTAAAAGGACTGACCTAATGTCTTGGCGGCTCATTTAAGATGAGCCTTGCCTACGTAGCAAATGCATAGAGACAATGTAGTACTATGGTACTAATGCAAACTGACTCAGACTCTATTTTTGGAGTTTTGAAGTTTTCTGTTGTTTTTGGATTTTTGAAGGTTTTTCTATTTATTTTTTTGGATTTTGATGTTTTTTATTGTTTTATATTTTTGGAGGATTTTTGATTTTTTTTGTTTCTTGGATTTGAAGTTTTCTATTTTTTTTGGATTCTAATGTTTTTGTTGGCTTTCAGTTGTTTATGTGTTAATTTGTCCTTCATGCTAAAATTGTTTTATGGGGTTCATGATATCACTGGTTCTATTCTTTGCATTCTTAGATTGGCTGACATGTAGTTCCATTGGTTGGTGTTATAATATGCAATGTGATATGAATGTGATGATATGATTGATGGATGTTGAAAGGATGCAGTCTCAGTTGATGCATTCTCAGATTGTTTTGATTCATGATGATTACAATTGGTTCATATGGTGATCCACATGGTTCTTGGCATGCAATTTTAAGTTTTAGTTTTTACATGTTGGTACTAATGTTTGACATATGTTCATTATTTCAATACATGCATTTGCTTCAGTGTTACAAGTCCCAATGACATACATATACTGACAAATTCATTTTGAGGTATATATTTGTTTATACATTTGTACATTTTTACTTGGGCTGATAGATCAAATAATATATGAGTGGCACATATTATGTTTGCAAAAAACATACCCGTTTACAAGAACTTTGCATAGAAGCATGGATTACAAGTATTAACTCACTTATATGTATTCTCTTCATTGACTATTTGTTAAGAGAATATGTGTTTTCTTCAAGATACATATGATACATAAGTGTGCTAACATTTGATACATGGTGTTACAAAGCATACAATATCACAAGGCTTTGGACAACTTGTTTTTGGAAGGTCTATAGCCACATTGTGGTCATCTGATATTGGCATTATTATCTTTCTATGACTTCATATATTTTAGCTCAGTATTTTAGTTGATCAGTTAAGGTGGTTTTCTATACTCTCATTGTTCTGAAAATTCATGCTAAAAATTCAAAAGGTTTATAGACCTTGTCATCTACATCACATATGATATTGAGGCTTTGAATATTTTATTACTTGAATCACATTCAATTTTAAAAGATTATTAAAGCCTTTATAATAAAAGGCTCAGCTAGATTTATATGGAATCATATTGGTCTTATTGTGTTTTATAGGAAGATGAATTTATTAAAAAGTCACATGGTTATGACCAAGTTATCGACAAGCTATTAAGTTCATTTTTTTAAGTGGTAACATGTGTTATCGACAACCATCATTGACATTGGGCTAATGATTTATTATCATAATGATGTTGACACTTTTATCATAATTATTTGATTGTAAAGGTTACAAATTTCAAATGATTATGTTTATATGAAAAAATTTCAAAGAGACTTGAAGTTTCATTTGGAAAAAGGGTTTTCATTATGTTGTGAATAAGGTTTGTAACCCTAGCTACTGTGGTTTTCTAAGGTCTACAAATTCTTTGATTTCTTCATCCAACATACTGTGGAATTGAAAGCTAGCTCACCGTATGAGCTTAGCCAACATATGGAGTGTCTTGAGCTTGAGAAACTATGTAAGTGAAGGTATTTGGTCAAAGAACGAACAATGGTAATTGGAACTAGACAATTATTAGGTTTTGTTAAGGCTCATTTCTTCTATTTATTTCTTTCATTGAATCAGGTATTTTCATTTATTTTTTGTTACAAGATTGGAATGGTTTGTTAAGGAAAAGGATTATTTTATTTTATTTTCTAAGGCATGAAACTGTTTGTTTTTATGCTAATATCATTTTTGAATATTTTGAAGTTATAGTAGTTGACTCTAACAAGTTTTGTGGGTAAAACCTTTGGTAAATATGTTTAAACCCATTAGGGTTTCTAGATGATAATACCTAATTGTAACTAAATTGTTTCAATGCGGTGATATTTGTTGAAAGAGTTTACTTTGAAGGAGGATTATTTTTAGGGTTTTTCATTCAAACCCTAACCTGAGTTGATTTTCAGTTATTCAAACTGCATACAAAGGTTATTATTTGCAGGGTCTTTAAAAGATGATCTTCAAGCATTTTCATGTGGATCTAAAAAAGAGAAATATAATGTTTTCAGACATTTTGATACAACAGATATTGCATTGAAAATATTTTGTTATGATTCTCATATTATTTTATTTAAGTAAGATTTTGATACACAACATTCTTCAATGTGCTTAATAAAGATATTCATAGTCTTCAATTGTAATTCTTGGGTTGCAAAAATTTCTTTCTAGGGTTCTGATAGAATGCTATAATTTGTTGCTTTGTAAAGGAGTTGGTGCTCTTGTATCTCATGAAGTCGGTGCTTCTATTTTTTTTTGTGGAGTTGGTGCTCTTGAATGTGAAATATTTGGTGCTCTAAGTGAATAAAGGAAAGATTTTTTGAGTGGTTTTTTATTCCCCAAGAGGGTTTTTCCACTCAGGACAATTTTTTTGTTATGTGGTGATTTTATGTGTGTGGTCTTTTTCTTATTAGTCTGATTTTAATGTGTTATCAAATGCACAATTATCAATCCTTCATATTTGTCAATGTTATGCCACATTCCATATCAATATTTCATATCTATCAATGCACATTGCATACATAAAAGGTTCTAATTTAAAGTGAGCTCTGATACATGTGAAAGTGTTAAGTTTCACCTTTGTTAATATTTCATGTTTAATTCATGGTTCATGCAAATAAAATACTATTCACACACAAGTCATTTTTTTTCTTTGAACTATCATTTGGTGTTTTGATTTAAAAGTTAAGTTTACTTCACATACAGTCATCTATCCTCTTTGTTCAAAAGTAAACTTACAATCTTGACTTTGAAAAAATTTGTGACTTTCATAAATCACTAATTCACCCCCCCTCTCAGTGATTTTAGCCTTCCAATAAGTGGTATCAGAGCATACAATCCTCATATAGGTCTAATCAACCTAGGATTGATTCTAGTCTTGGAAGTTTGTCAAATATTTCACAAGTTCAAGAAGGTATTTCTATCAATGTTACAGTCTATATGTTTTATGGAAACATATATGATTTTGATTGATGTTGGTGTAAAGAGCTAGACCCTTGCATAAGCCTAACCAAATTAAGGGATTTTTGGTAAGTGGAGTACTATGGGTAAGTGAAAAAGAAATAGAAGTCAAAAGAAAAAAAAATAGTGTCAAGTCTAGTGAATTTTTGTCTCAAGCAATACCCTTACCAGTTAATACTAAATGTGATCATGTAGCTGGAGAAGAAGAAGTTCGCTTACTAAGTGAAAAGGAATATGAAGTTGATGAATTTGAGGTTGATTTGGAGGAAGAACTGCTTGTTGCCTTGGATGAACTTAAGAGGCTTAGAAAGGAAAATTAGGATATCAAGGTATGCTTACAAGAAAGTGTTAATGTCAATAAAGTTGTAATACAAAATCATAATGATGATAAGAATATTATTGAATTTCTAAAAGCACAAATGATTGATAGAAAAAGGAATGAAGAGGGATTGGAAGTCAAGTTAAAATACAAGAATGAATTGTGTAATAAACTAGAAAAATAGGTTGCCTCATTAAAGAAATGTTCAGATAATGATTCTATTTTAAAAGAACTAACTCTTAAAGATGATATGATTATAAGTCAAAAAATTGAAATTGAAGAATGTAAGAGGATAGAAGATGTTGTAAGGTCTGATTTGGAGGTTAAAAAGATTGAATTTCTAAATCATGAAGGAGAAGTAGTTGCATTAAGGAAAGAACTTGAAAGGTGTCAAGCTTCAATTAGGTAAAAATCAGAAATTTGATTGTAGTACTAATCTATTGAATGAGATGATTGGCAGACAAAAGCATTCTAAGGATCCTGCAAGAGTGGGTTATAGGGTTGGAAAAATCTCTATAGATGAATCTAAACATGAGACAATGTTTACTACTGCATATGGAAAGAGGTTTATAGTAAAGTAAACACCAAGATTGAAGGTTGATCTTAGTCACCATATTGCTACTACTCAGACAAAAGAAAAGCAGGTTGATGAAAGGACAAAAATACTATCAATATCTCCATTTATCAGGTATAACTACTCTCAATTTCATGGCTATTGCTATTGTTGTCATGCTTATGGTCATAGAGCAATAAATTGTAGAAGAAATTATAGAAGGTATGGAAGATATGATCATAGAAGTTTTGGAATATCAAAAAAGAATGATTTCTTTACTCCGCAAATTGGTTATAATATCACATGCTTTAAGCATCATAAACTTGGGCATAAGGCACAATAGTGCAGGAGTAAGTTGAAGGCATCATATAAAAATAACAATGTAGATACATTGACCAAGAAAAAGAAAGGGCCCATACAGGTTTAGAGGAGAAAAAAAGACCTAGGAAATGAAAATACTAAACTAGCACATAATACAAAAAAGGGATCAACTATTGCCTAGAAGGTCAACATGAGGTAAAGGGGAGTTGGTTATTGTATTACTCTTCAACTCCTTAGAGAAATTTTGAAGGTGTGCAAAATAATGCTTGTATTACAGTGACAATTCTCTATGATGTTGCAAATGTTGCTAACTTTAATGATGGAGTAATTTGATTTGCAATAGAACATTATTTTTTATAGAGAACATGTGACAAAATTTATGCATATGCAAACCTTGGAGTGATGGTGTAGTCTTTATGGGTGAATGATTATTTGAGCAGAAAATTTATCTCTTTGCATTGTTTTTTCAGTAAACAAGGTGTGAGCTATATGTTTTATGGATTGGATGTCTTGAAGTGAGCTTTTATATCTGAAATAGTAAAATATTTGTGCATCTATGATCTTGAACATTTCACAAGTTTCCGTAATAGTGATTGGCTCTTTCAAAGGGAAAAACATATGTTTAGGACTATTGATCTTCTAAAGTTTGTGATACAAGTAATCTCTACTTTTTTGGAGTCATGTTTTCATGGTAAAAATTGTAAGAGCTTGCAGAACTGATAATGTGTTTAGTGAAAAAACATTGCACTCTTAATATAGTGTTCATGTTGTGCTGCAGTTGCAAGTGTTCTAGTAAATTTAAGGAAAAAAGGTGACATAGTGTTTTTACTAGGTATTCTTGCAAGGTGGAGTTTGAATTTGGAATGGAAATGATAGTCATATATGCGAAAGAAATAGAGAGCCTTGGTTCAAATATTTGTTTCATGTTTGATTCTTGGTATCTTCCTTGAAGCATGATAAACAAATTAGAGAAATAATGTATTGATGATTCTTTCATTGGTCATAAGTTATTATAGACTTCAAGAGTCCTCAATCACATAAGATAGTGATTTATACTGACATCTTGACACCAGTTCTATTGACTGTGGTTCATATTAGAAGGTGTTGTCAGTTTTTTTTACTACAACCAAGTTGGTCTTCTACCTATGGAATTGCCAATTCCAATCAAGGGCAGCTCGAAGGACCTGGACCAGCTGACAAGGACTTTAAAAAAGCCTCCTACACTTCAGACTCTGCAAGACCTGGGAGGGTGATCCCTTAATGTGTTTACAACCTCTGTGCCAATATCATAAACAACATTAACATACAACAGATAATCTCATTGAATATCTCAACACAATAGGATAATATTGAATAAAATTGGTTGTTCACCGATAATATCAACTATGTGGAGCATGAGATAACTACAACACAATCCATAGTATAATATAGTCATTGATTTGAAATTTGTAGCAAGCTCTAGGTAAAGATAAACAATTATTGAATTATACAAATAAGTAAAACTTAGATCAGTGCCATATATCCATTTCAGGAATCAAATTCATAAGCATCTAAAGCTTCATGATAGATTTAATACATAACATATAAGATCCCTGACAATATTGCATTACAATTTCATTAGTACGCATTCTAACCCAATACTACTTATCAAATACTTATATAGAACATATCCGCCTATAATCCTATTCAATCATTTTAATTAATTCCTTGAATTAAAGCTAAAATAAGGATCACACACACCACAACAGTGAGATGAATGAAACAACCCTTAGTCATCTTATTCAAAATTCAAATATGCATGTACAGTGGAGAGACATGAGTTTGAATTTATCATTTCAACTCAAATGCTAGTACTATTATACAACATTAAATCCCCATGAATTCAAAACCTATTACAAAATGACCCATAACCTAAATTGCATTTCTCTCTAAAACCATCAAACTTTACAATTTTCTCTACAACTTCACTTAGACTCGACCAAAAATTATCTAACTTGCTAACCCGTACTTCTATCCTTGAAATCTTTCTTATAGTAGATGAAGGAGCAAACAAGCATCGGGCCAGAAAGTACACGTCACTAGCCAAATGGCACACCTGGTGATATTCCAGAAATTTTTACAATGGCCCTCACCCTGGAGAATATTCTTGTCCATCATGCCAGCTGAGAAAATTTTATGCAACAACAAAAAACCACAAGAAACCCGCATCAAGATTTCCATCAAAGCAAAACTGGAAACTGTTGTAACCGCAACATCTGATTTACCACCCGTTAGTAGTCCATTCTTTTATTCTTCCTTAGTCAAATATTTAGTCACCCATTTATGGTATTCTTCATCAGTTGGCTAGTCAAAATTAATTACCTCATTCACCTTGGCATTATTAGGTGTGTATTTTACTGCTACTTGATTTGCATCTCTTTCAAAAGATTCCAAAAATGAGCTGGTACTAATGATTTTATCCATACAACTCACCAACAAATCATAATCTGAGTCATCACAAATTAATTTAATTTGATCATTAATGACCTCACTTGCTTGATCCTACCACTGTGGGAGTGACCTGATTTTCCCCTGCTCATCAATTATATCAAGTAATAATGTGTTACCCCAATAATTAAAATTCTTCACCAATTCCCTGATCTTCCTACTCAAATCATCTGGTAGGGTCTGAAAACCTTGCAATGAATTAACTAATACTTGAGTAAGCTTTAATGATTGGGGCCTATTATTTTTATCAAACCTTGAGGCCTTATACATGACATCCAAATCACTAGCCCTATGGATCCAATTTTAAATCAATGGTATCACTACCTCATGATCCCTATCAATATTCTTTATTGCATCTAACAACAAAGAATATAAAGAATGTATAGATAGCAATTTATTATCAACCTTTTCATTTAAATGCCTCAAGATAGTAGTAACAATCTCCTCTTTCCTTGAAAGAGATCCCTCCTCACTTACCTTCAATGATGTATGTAATTCTTTAATTCTTTGCATGAGCTGCTTCTTTGTAGGATCAACAGAGCACTCTGTTTCTTCATCAATTTGTTCTAAAGGAGGGGTTAGGGAAATATTTTGACTGGGAGACCCTAGTGTGGAAACAATTGGAGAAGTAGGAAGCACTGACCCTACTATGGAAGGTAATGTACTGGTCCCTGGAGCACTTGATGTCTCCCTAGTCTGTTTATACCTAAACCTTTTGACCTCAGTCTGCAACTCAACATTCTTTTGTTGCACCTTGCTATATTCCTTAATCAAAAGGTTATACTTCTCCATTAGGCTCTTTTTTCAGCCTCCTCCATTTCAGTAGTCTTTTGGGCCAATTTGGCCACATTCATAGTCAAATTAGTGGCCTTAGTGGTTGAAAGTATCTGAAGCTCTATTTATTATTAATCCTCCTCTGAAATTTGGATTAATATTTGTAACATTTGGCTTTCTTCCTTGAGTGGCCAATGCCCAAATTGCCAAAGTTTCATATTCCTCACTGAAGGAAGATTCTTACAATGCTACCTTGACTTCTTCTTTAGAGTCTTACAAGGGATGCTTGGACTTTAGAATGGAATTAAATGCTACAACATTTGCAATGTCCCATTCAGGTAGAATTAATACACTAGCCTGACTCACCAATTTTCTTCCTTCCTCAAGAGTGATGTTCTTGAATTCTTCCATCAATTCAGCTTTTACTTCCTCATCATTCTCTTGGTCTGACCTATCAGGTCTTAGTTCTCTTCTCTTCTTACATTTATCTTGATATTCTTCAAATTTCATCCTCCATACCAATTGCAAGAATACAAAAGTTTTTACAAATGTATTGTCATCTATAAACTCCTTGCATGCTTCCATTCTTGCATCTTGTACACTTTTTCCTTTCATAGCTAAATCAGATAAAACCAATTCAACTGATTTAGGAGGGGAAGGCATACCAACCTACATGTCATGATCAATAACAACAATTTCATCCATTAAATTCTCCTGTGGTTGATCAATTCTTTTCCTTTTAGGGCTTGGCTTGGATAGTGGTTATGAGGGACTATCTTCTAGTGATGATTCTAAATCAATCATTTTAATTGCCTGAGGCACGTTGAATTTTGGACTTGGTTGTGAAGGCAACTTCATTATTTTCTTTCCTTTTCTGTCCACTTCTTCTTCATCACTGTTGTCATCCTTTTCCTCCTATAAATGGGCCACCTTTCTATAGGTTGGTATGCTGGCCTTATTTCAATTGGCTTGGCAACTTGTTCTTGTATACCCAGACTCAGTTCTAAATTTATCTTTTTGGTCCTCAATGTGCCCATAATTTCCTTGAAGTTCTCCATTAGAAAGTCAATTTTCTTATGGTATGGATTGAAATCCAACAATGGATTATACATTGGATCCATTTTGTGCACAATATCTAATAGCTTATCATAAGCTATTCATTTCTCCTTGTTCAACTCCTACCTTTTTAGATCAAACTCGTTTCTAATCAAATCCTCAGGAAATTTGAACTCATGTACAAACTTGCCACCATTTATTCTTTGTCTTAAAAGGGCAAAGAAACCCTCAAGATAATGTTGCCGCTTTGGACCACACCTCAAATGGTAATCATCAAAGAATTTCTCAAAATGTACTGAATCTCCCTTTGAAAAGGCAAAATTAGACACCACTATATAATCAGGGTAAAACTTTTCCATTACCCCTCCCTGTGAGGTTGTCCTCATGGATACAACCTATTTTCCACATAACTTCTGCAAACCCCACTCTTGGTGGCACATTGTATGGTAGTATATGGAGGGTTCCTTGAAAACCATACACCCTCAAAACTATGTTGACTAGGTATGGGATAATGTCACCCCAGTTATGACAAAATTTTAATTTTGGATTCCTCCCCTTTGGCCTGAGGAAATCATGTAATTCCTCAGGGATCCTAGGAACATTCACCATTAGTCTATCCCTCAATCTGGAGGCAAAGAAATTATCAAATTTCACATAACTGGTGCTTTCCTTATTGCAAGATAAATTTGTAGCCCATATTTGTACTGGCAATCTTTCTCCATCAACCGATTGCCTTAATTTCATCTTTTCAGAGAAGAAATCAGCATTCTTGATCAAGAACGTATGCATCGGCATAGAATACCAAAAGAATTGAGTGCCAGTATCATTTTTCTCTACCTTTGACAGCCCTTCATGTATCCTCTCAGCCAAGAAAGAAGCAAAGCCATATGTCACAGAGAAGTTAGGGTGTTCTATTTGCACCCCCATGAACATGTATGCAATAGGAATCACCGTACCAGGACTGAAACCCAAAATCTAACACAATGAATAGAAAGTGGCTAAGAAATGATTTGCAAAATAGTTTAATCTGAAAGGTTCTTGGTCACTGGGGCTGATATGAGATCTTCAACCTCCTATCCTAGCCATATGAGGTGGAAGCAACTTAGCTATAAAAAGAGACCAACTTTGCATATTCCTACTTCATTTCCTCAAGATTGATAGGAACTAAGTATTTACTCAGTTCACTCAAGTCAAAAATCTATTGGACTTCTTCTATGTTAATACTCAGCAGAACCCTTTCATCATTAACTCTGATTACCTGTGTGACAGGGCCATATCTTGTAGCCACTGCCCTAAACAGGTCTACATCAAGGAACACATTTGGTACCACTAGCTTCCTCGTATCATACATCCAACCGTTTGAAAAGGGGTGAGAAAAATTCCTCTATCCATACCACAATCTAAACATTTCCAAGCTTGTGAGAGGAACCCTAGCATCGGCTATGTTAGAGCAATTATATACTAGCCCTTTGCCTAAGATTTTCCCTAACATCAGAACCAATCCCTTCTTCCTATCATTCATTGATAAAGGCAATTGATCCAGGAAATCATCGTACAGGTTTCTACTTAAATAGTCATTTTGGCTAGAATGTTGCTTGGGTGGTGCCATCTTGGACAAACTAGGACCTCTTTACAACGTCACACTTCAAATAGCTAGGACTATCCAAAGATATGAAATTACAGAACAAAACATTGCAATTTCTCACAAATATAATCAAACTATAGCCCTAAAATGTTTATCAACAAGCTCAATGACAAGCATAGCAATTTTTTTCCCAAATTCAAGTATAGAATGATCGGGAGGCATAAAAATTAGCTCATGGATTTGTTTGCAGAAGTCCCAAATTCTGGCTGCAAAGATTCACAACTTCACTTTCGGCTCTAAAACTGCTTTGCAAAATACTTGAATGCTTTGTGATACAAATAAAACAAGAGAATTGATTTTATTTTGATCCAATCATGCCAGTAAGTGTCTCATCCACCATTAAATCTCACTCATGCGATGCACGAATGGTTCCAACCATATTTGATGCAGATTTAAATTTTAGCTGTCGATCCTTCAGTTTGACCAAATCATCGAATGACTGCCTTCAAAACAAGTTGACACAATCGCCAACATGGCAATAAGGGGCCCACCATACCATACACTACCAAGGAAGTCCACATGGTGGTCACCTGTGATATCGCAATCATTAAAGATCTTGTAACTTCTGATCATGTGATGGTGGGCAATCGTAGATCTTGAACATCGGTGATCTTGTTCTTTCAACATAGTTGCCAGCCTTACCATTAACCATCGAGCAACTTTCCCACCAAGATTATAACAGATCTATTGATTTAAAACATGTGCATCATAAGAACACTTTAGTAACCCTCCTTCTAGTGTATTAAGGCTGGATTAATTTACCATGGTATATCATTTATTCCTTTGACTTCATCAGATGAGACACATGGCACCCACCTGTGATATCGCAATCAATAAAAACCTTGTAACTTTTGATCACACGATGGCCAAAAACCATTGAGATCTGATGATAATTGATCGACAGTCAACCAAACCTATCTCCATCAGCCTCACTAGATGAGACAGGTGGTGCCCACTTGTGATATCATGATCAACAAAAGTAGTGTGGTGGGGTCATTGTAGGATGGTGGGAAACGACTGAGATCAAATGAGAGCACATCAATAGTCACGTAAATTTTATCCCTCCGCAAAATAAAACATTTATTAAAAGGACAAGGGGACATCACTAGGTAGATGGTAAACAATGACATAAGTTGTTTTTAAACAATAAAACATGGGGCCAACCAGGACTTAGGAAAATAAAATATCGCCGAGGAAATAAAAATTAAAACAAAGGGACTCAACCTAGATGAAACGATAAGACATAAGTTTTTTTAAAACCCCTCAAAAAGTAATAGCGAAAAAGATCCCAACCAAGGCATAAAATAAACACAAGGGTTTTACATGTAGACAAAGCCAAAATCCCCAACCCTAGGAAAATTTCCAACACCATGAAAGACCAGTAACATAAGGCAGGGCAGGAATGGAACACAAGGAGGAAAATTTGGAGTTCCATTAGTGGCTCTAGTTGGGGACATTCATTCCACTAGAATGACGCGGGAATTCAAAATCTCAGGAAGAGCAAACCAAGATGCAAAGATGACCAAAAAGGGACTGTTCAGACAAAACAACCCAAACTATGTACAAAATATATACAAAAAATACAAACCTAACTATTTTTCATGGAAAAGAATACTTCAAGTGAAGTATAACTTCAAGAACTATCCATGAACTGACAGTTCAAAAATATCCCATGTCATATCTTGGAGGAAGTATGAATTTTCACCCCACTTACCATTAATCAAAGAAGGACCCAACCAAATTGCATCAAATTTCCCATATTTCCCTTTATCTTCCAGCCTTGCATTCCACATTAAAACCAAATCTCCATCTTTGAAACTCCTTGCAGTTGCCCTCTTGTCATACAAATTCTTTACTTGCAACTACAACTTTGCATTTCTCTTTTGGGCTTCCCTCCTGCTTTCATCTAAGTCTATAAGGGCTTCCACTCTTAATTGCATCTCATCATCCATTTCATTATCATACATCT
This sequence comes from Sequoia sempervirens, assembly GCA_007258455.2. Taxonomy (NCBI): domain Eukaryota; kingdom Viridiplantae; phylum Streptophyta; class Pinopsida; order Cupressales; family Cupressaceae; genus Sequoia; species Sequoia sempervirens. The sequence continues at coordinate 604,663,795 of VDFB02058242.1, forward strand.
AGACAAACTTATACATATCCATTAAGTTATTTTGGGGCAACTTGGCATTTATCCCATAAACCAATTCAAATGGGGCACAACCTATTGCCTTCTTCACAGTTACCCTATCTTCCCAGATTGCTAATCTCAACTTAGAATCCCAAGCCATTTTATTTTGATCCAAAATTCTCTTAATGATCTTCATCAAGCTTTTATTGCTTGATTCTGCCTGTCTATTTTCTTATGGGTGATATGGTGAGGAATAAGAAATTTGGATGCCATGCTTCTCACAAAATTTTATGTATTCCTCAGATCTGAAACACATTGCATTATCTGATACAATCCTTTCTGGACACCCAAATCTAGTCAATATGTTGCTCATCAGGAAGTCAATTACCACTTTACTAGTGGCTTTCTTTGTTGGAATTTCTTCCACCCACTTGATAAAATAATCAGTAGCCACCAATATCCATGAGTGGCCTCCACTAGATTTACATGCTATCTCTCCTACCCCACTTCTGGAATGGAGCTTGTACTATAACTGGTTTTAGAGGCAAGTTACCAAAAAACTTTAACTTACCAGAAAAATGTTGACAAGCATCACATGTCTTCACTAGTCGGTGTGCATCCTTAAAAACTGTAGGCCACCAAAATCTAGCCCTCATTATCTTATGTACAGTTGTTTTAGCCATATAATGTCCTCCACAAACTCCACCATGCATCTCACTCAGAAGTTCTTGTGCTTGACCTCAATCAACACACTTCAGCATGACACCTTCTCCATTTCTCCACCAAAGCTTTCCATCTATGATAACATATTTGATAGCATTTAACTTCAATTTTCTTCTCTCATTCTCACTCAACTTGTTAGGACATTTCATTTTTTGCAAATAATATATCACATCTCTATACCATTCAGAATGCTCCATATCACATATGTGAGATCTATTTTCCTCTTCTAGCAAATTTATCTGATTTTCTTCCAAATTACTTTGGGCCATGAGCTTGTCCAATCCTTTTCCTCTCACCATTTTGGTAATCTGGACCTCAATATTGAATTTCTGGATCCTATTTATCCACCTACACCTTCTTCCTAACACCTCCTGTTGTGTGAAAATGTCCTTAACAACAACACTAGGTACATATGCAATTACAATAGCTCCCATCAAATAAGGCTTAAAATATTTTACTGCTTTTACCAATGCATATGCCTATTTTTCATTTATTTCATACTTAAGCTCTACAACTTCTAGAGATTTGCTGAAAAAGACTATAAGTTGTTCAAAAATTTCTACATTCTTTTGCAACAACACAGCTACAATTGTGTGGAAAGAAGCAAATGAGAAAATTTGTAAAGTTTTGGAAAAATCAGGGGTTCTTAACATAGGAGCCTCCTTTAGTGCTTGCTTAATGGCTTAGAAGGTCTACACAAACTCCTTATCCCATTCAACTTTGGCTCCTTTCTTGAGAATTTTGGAAATAGGGCAAACTATCTTAGAAAATTTTGTCACAAACCTCCTTAAGAAGTTTATTTGTCCAAAGAAAGATTGTATTCCTTTGATATTTCAAGGTTATGGAACTTTATCAATTGCAATCACCCTCTCTGGATCAATTTTTACTCCATCCTTTGAAACCATATGTCCCAATAATTTTCCTTCTAGTACTCAAAACACACATTTCTTTGGATTCAAAGAAATACCATACTCCAAAGCTCTAATGAATATCTTCTCTAGATGCTCACAATGATCCTCTTCCTTTTTAGAATATGCTATCAAGTCATCTTGGTAGATCACCAAAAACAAGTTAATGAAATTTGAGAATGCCACATCCATGGCTCTCTTAAAAGTAGCCCCTACATTTGTTAGACCAAATGGAATTCTTACATAAACATATGTTCCCCATGGTGTAGTGAAAGTTGTCTTAAACTTCTCAAAATCTTTAACCATAAGTTGATTATAACCAGAAAAACCATCCATCATAGACATTAATTCACAACCTGTCACTCGTTGCAACATGGCTTCTATATTGGGTAATGGATAATTGTATTTTAATGAAGACACATTCAAATTTCTGAAATCTACACATAACCTGATGTCTCCATTTTTCTTCCTTACTGGTACCAAGTTTGATACCCAGGATGAATGTCTGATTGGCTTGATGATCCCTGCATCCCTTAGTTTCATTAATTCTTCTTGTATTTTGGGGGCTGAGGTGGGATTAATAGGCCTTTGCTTTTGTTTGAATGGCTTGGCATCATCATGCAAAGGAATCTCATGTTGGAAAAGATCCTCCCTGTATGACTTAAGGTCATCATAGTACCATGCAAACACATGCCTATACTTCCTTAATATGTCAATTAGCATCCTTCTCACCTTTGGTGACATTTTCTTTCCAATATACACCTTCTTTGGGGATGCTTCTGTTCCAATATTTGTCTCTTCCAAGTCATCGGGATGAGAAAAAATATGATTAGCCTTTGTCTTATCTTGATTATCAAACACTCTTTCTAGTACAACTAGACCCTTGGGAATTGTGTTTGTCTTTAACTAAATGACCTCATTTCCAAATATAGTATCCTTACCATCAACATTTTCAACAAAAGCTCCAAAGTCAATTTCTTGATTCTCATATTCACCCACACAATTCAAAAACCTTAATATATCATCATCATTATCAAAAACCTACCAATTTTTAATATTATCAAGGATGGATGACCTATTTTGCACCTCAACCTTTGAAATTCCAGCATAAGTCATATCATCTGGTTTTAATGCAATGTTGGCTAATAGGTCTGCCACTTTGTTTTGACCTCTCTCCATCCATCCTATGCCAAATGCATCAAAGCTCTCTAATTCATCCCAAACAAAATTCCTATACTGTTTCAACCTCTTGTTCTTTGATACAAACTTGGATCTAACTTGGGAGACCACAAGCTTAGAATCCCCAATTGCCTTGAGCTTCTTGATCCCATGTTTTTTAGCCAATCTCAAATCTAATAACAAGGCTTCATACTCTGCCACATTATTTGTGCATTCAAATAACAAATTAAAAGAGAACCTGAATGTTTCCACTTGGTGATCGTAACAAGACACCTACACCAAACTCTTCTTTTGAACTTGCACCATCGAAGTACATAGTCCACAAGTCATCAGATTTTGACAATTGTTTTACTTTTGTATCAATCAATGCAGTAGGCTTATCACAATTGCTAGGGAGTTCCTCAACCCTAAATTCATCTATACCATTGTCAATAAAACATGTCATATTCTCAATCAGGCCATGTTCAATCATATGAGGTACTTTTGATTCTCTTTCAATTTTGACATCCTTACCATCAATGGAGAAAGTAGCAAATGACAAATCACATTGCATATTACCCCCCATTGATGCACTCCATTTTCTTGACAAAAGAATTCAAAATGAGGTGGGATGTCTGCAACTAATACAGTCATGACTAAATCCTTTTTAGGGTACTAAGTCAATTTATAAGGCAATGCTTTGATAGTTCCAATAACTGGCACTTCTCTTGAATCCATAGCATAAAATTTACCTTGAGCAGTATCTACGATCAAGCCCATTGCCTCCATTATTTTGACTGGCATAACATTATTTGATGCCCCTGAATCTATCATATAGTTCCTCAAAGTTTTCCCATTTATATCCACACTTAAGAAAAAAGGGGTTATGTTTTCAAGGCACATGTTAATAGAATTTCCTAAATACATAGGGGGAATTTGTGACACAATTCCCTCCACTTCCTTTTATTTTTCTTCATCCTTTGCTTCTTTACCACTTCTTTGTTTAGTCTTATTACCAACATCTGTGATTAAGGCTATTGTCTTTTCTTTGTGTTCATTTATTCTCATCATTTCTAGCAGAGGTATGGTTACTTTAACCTGAGAAAGAACATGAAACATATCTACAGGTGTATATTTAGGAAAATTAGACATCATACCTTCATCATTTTCCTTTTTCTCTTGTTGGTTACTTCCTCCTAGATTCTTTTGCTTCCTATCCTTTGCAACAGGTTCAACTACCTTTCTAATCACCTTGGTCTTCACCAGTGACAAAGTCATATCTTCTTGAATCTTTGGGGTTTCATTCTTTTTTCCCAAACCTTATCACTCTTAACTTATTTGAATTTTACAACATCCTTTTTGTTGTCAACCTTAACACCTTTTTTTATCCTTCTGCTCTTTAATAAACAATCCAACAAGTTTACCCTGCTCACCACCCATAGTTTTATTTCTCGATTGAAGTGAACTTCTCATTTGAGCAGCCATTTCTTCATGCAATCTCTTCTTCTGATGGTATCGTTAAGGACAATGAACCTTCAACCTACTCCATATTGCAAACATTATGATAAAAATCACCTTCCTCATCAAAAAAGACCTGTTGATGATACATATCACTTCTCTGCCTCTGATTATCCACATCAGCTTCCTATATTTCATCATCAAAGGAACATTCTGCCTCATCAATGTATGATCTAGCCATACAAACATCTACATTATCCTGCTCATATTCCAACATTTTCTCACGAGCATCCACCTCTACTTCCTCAACAATAAGCAATTGAGCAACACCAAAGTAATTTTGATCATGTGGATGCCCACACACTTCACACCATGGTCTATTTGGTACTAGATTTACTTAATTCTTTGCAAGGGGTCTTACGTATGTTGATCATTCTTAGGTTTTTGGCTAGGAAAGATTGGTTTCCCATCTTTCCAATTTGCATTATAAGGATAATTTTGCAGTTTGGGGGCCTATCATTTTATTGATATGGTTTCCTTTCATTTCCTATACCTTTCTCTTGCTTGGCAACAATTTGCTTTATGTCTTTCAAAGTACTGTAAACCTTTTTCCCATTTTTCATCATCTTTAGGCTTTGCAACAAAAAACTTCTCATTCTTATTCGTAGAATTCTTTAAAAGTGTGGGTTATTCTCTCCTACCATATTTTCCAGAAGCTCTTCTGTTACTTTCAATATTTATAGCCACCCTAAATGCATCCATCATAGTTTGAGGGTCCTTATCTCTGAGGAGATACACCATTTTAGCATCAAAAGCATTGAAATATGTAGTTAAACAAACATTTTCATCAAGCCTTAAAACCTAGAACAACTTATACATTGCTTTTTGAAATCTTAAATTAAACTTTGTCACAAGCTCATTAAATGACTTCTCGATGTTATTAAACTCATTTAGCATAAAACTTGCATTAGTTTTATCACCATACTGCTCCTTGAAACACTTATCAAACTCATCCCATGAACCAATACTAGCATTAGGTAGACCTCTATACCAATCCATTGCATCCTCTACCAGAGATTGTACAAAAATTTTCATTACAACATCCTCATGCTCTACCTCATAATCATTTAACATATCCATGAAAGATTTTAAGTGTTCCTCTGTTGTCATAACATTATTGCTAGCAAACTTACTCATATTTTCTCTCAAGTTAGCAGGGATGGGATTTGGATAACCAAGGATACCATCAAAGAATAAAGGCCTATACCTTTCAAACTGTATAGGTCATCATTGAAATTATCCTTCATTCATCTGAGAATCAACACCAGACCCTACATTTTGTACTCTAGGACCATCTTGAATTGGATTTACAAACCTAGTTGCATGAATCTTCGGGCTAGAATTATTTATGGTGGGATTTGGATTAACTTTAGGACTGTCCTTTAAGGTGTCTTGGTGACTTGATGAGGTTGTAGCTTGTGTAACCTCATCCGTGCTTGAAATCTTGAGGAAACTTATTTTCCTCTTCATTTCTACATTTGTAGCCTCAATCTATATTCTCTCCAACTCTTATGCCAAATCCTCACTCTCCTTCCTAGCCTATTCTAAGGTAGACTCTATTTGAAATGACACATGTGGTGGGGGATCTTGTTGGGTGAAATGGGGAGTCACCTTCTCATTTATTTTAATCCCCTCAACCTTTTTCTTTCCTTTTTCCAAGATAGGCTTAAGGTTTGTATTACTCGGTTGAGACTTAACATGATTTGAGGGCTTTGGGTCAGCAGGTTTGGATTGGACATCAATGTGGCCTACTAGGTTTTCTTTAGACACATGATTTGTTTCCTTATTAACAATCTTCTATACAACCAAGTCCTCAACACCTGGTTTAGGTTCTTCTTTGTTCAAGAACTTCATTGTTTCCAACTGTCTCATCAATCTATCCCTTTCAATCACAACATTCCTCATCTCTGTTTCCCTCTCTTTTTCTCTTTTCACTCTGATTTCAGCTTGCTCTTGGATTTCCTGCCTCAAAGAATTAATGTCTCCAAAAATATCATCAGGATTAGGTAAATTCATATCAGAACTTGATGTATCACTTAAGTCTATTAGATTTACCCCTTCGAATACATGTTCAGACAATAAAGGGTTTACATCATTTTCAGCAACAACAGGAAGCACATCACTGGTGCATTCTCTGTGATGGCTTCGACTTCGACTCCTACCTCTTCTTTTTTCAGCATATTTGACACTAACATGCCCTTTACTTTGATATGTCACATCTTCTTGAACCGGTGTATTAAATAATGCATCAAAAAATCCACAACTATCTGAATCTGAATTTCTAGACACCTCTTCAAGATTTTCAGGGATAGGGTGTAAAGGCTTACTTGTACCTTGGTGTACATGGTTCTATGACACAAGAGAAACATTACTAGATTCTAGTCTTTTCTTTATCTAATCCTTCTTCTTCATTTTGGGAAGTTCACATTCCAATTTCTATTCTAGATGATTCTTCATGAATGACCTAGTTTTCTTCATTCTTCATACTAGTCCAAAAGTTATTTCCACTTATAATAAACCTGTAGACACCGAAATCTGGTTTAGGCCTGCGACTTCTATATTCTTCATTATTTCTATTCTTCACAATCATGATTAAATAATGTCAATTATTTAATTTATTTATCTTAACATTAATTCTTCTATTAATTAAATAATATTAATTATTTAATTAATTCACACTTTTCTTAATTCTATCTGATTAATTAAATAAACGCTCTTTATTTAATTATATTACTAATTAACCTTATCCATCTTGTCAAGTTAAATAAATTCTTATTTAATTTACTCTTTATCATATTTCAACTATAATTAAATAAATTCTTTATTTAATTATTCATTTAAAATCCCTTCGTCATTTAATTAAATAAATATTATTTATTTAATTATTCTTCAAATATCGAATCTTGAATTAAATGAATTATTTAATTCATTAATTCTATTTTAACGCATTCCTCTATATTTTAGATAATTATGTAAGTTATCTAAGTATTCACTTTTACTCGACTTGACATCTATTTTAATCGTTCAATTAACTATTGATTTAATGTCTGAGTGGCGTCTTCGAGTAATCTCTTTGTCAAACCATTCAAATTGTCCAATTCTAACTCAATTGCGTGCACATGCATATTAATTAAATGTTGTGCGTGCATTCGAACAAGAGTTGATTTAATCAATCTTCATCTTTGTCATGCAAAGATATTTCTGATATTTTCGAATGCCAAACTGAAGATTAAATCATTTATTTAATCTTTAATTCTATTTCTAATTTGTATCACTCATGTCACTACTGTCTGTTATCAGAATGCATGTCTAATCTATCGATCTCAACCGTCCGTTAATCTTTCAATCTTGACCTGTCGTTCAAATAATCAATTTTCTATAAATTGATTTGTCATTCTTCATTCCGATCTCTCTCACAAATTTTATAACTTTTGGATAGCACTTGTCTTGAATCTTCGATATTTTGCTAATCTTTATCATAGGCTATACTTGCACAAACTTACGAGAAATCTGAGGGCAATTATACTACATAAGCGAAATGGAGAAGGGCAATCGAGATGAATCATGGAAATACGTTTGAAATTGGTGAGATTGTTTCAATTTGTTCTACGTTTTTACTTTCCTATGTTCTTTGTTGCTTAACGAATGAATTTGCATTTTAGATTTAGTATTGTATGCATGTTTGCTTCTAATGATCTTTGTGTTTCTATTGTGCAAGCTTTTTATTTGGCGTTACATTTGGTGAACCCGACGTGAAGACACCATCTTCGTGGATCCGTATATATTTTATTTTGGTTTTTGCAGGTTTTTCGTACGGAATGATGCATGTGAAGTTTTCTGCACCGCAATTGACTTTCTAAACTGCATCTGACAAAAAAATGATGCATTTGAAGTTTCCTAAACCGCAAGTGATTTCCCGAGCCACAACTGAAAAAGAAACGACGCATTTGACTGGTAACGAAGCGATGCAATTGACTGGTAAAATTTTATTTCTATTTTCGGCAATCTAGAATTTTCAATTGATTTTCGTGTTACTGATATCTGATTTTCAGCATGTGGCCATTTGGAGTTAATAAGCTTTTGCAGGATGATTGATGAAGACAATATTGAAAATTACTAACGAATTTTTTCTACAGGACGTGTGTCGAAGACCCTAGTTAAATTTAAAACAGACTGTTTGGTAGCATAGCAAATCTTTCGTTTGGTTAAAATTAACAAGTGTCTACTGTGTTTGGTGTGAAAGCACAAGTTTGGTCACCCTTACGACTTGGTACATCAAAGTATCCTCTCCCCTTGCGCATCCATGCAATCCTGGGTGTAAGAGAAATGGTTACTAACTCTAGAATTTGGGCCTATTCTAGTGGGAAAAAGTACTCACCCCAGGATGACTTAGATCGGTAGCACCCTGAACTCGAGGGACTTCCAGCCGGTATATAAAAGTGGGTTCTTGGGGAAACCCCAAGAATCACGAGTGTGGTTCCGACAAGATGGATCAGAAAGGGGACTCGCACCATATGGATCACACCCCACGAACGGAATGCCCGAATTAAATACCTTTTGTTTTTAGAGACCAACCTATTTGTGGCCGTTGCTTGGTATTAGTGCAGGGTACAGTATCATGCCCGAAGATACTCACTACTGATCCCCTTGAGTAGAGATAGTAGTTCTTGGGAGTCATTGCCCAAAGAATTTAGAATTGGTGTGCTCGAAAGACGTTAATGAGCCGTGGAGGGGAGCCAATGCCACCAAATTCCTAAGTTATCCGCTCTCGAGAAGGAAAGGTGTTCATCACCAATCCGGGGTATAATAGGTGGGCTATACCAAGTATACAAACCCTAGGCCTTTGGCTTATTAGGATGTGCTTTTCTGTTATCACTTTAAACGTTCTTTGAGTCCAAAATCGAAACTGAAAACACTTTGTCTTACGATTGTCTTTGATTGTCAGAATTTTGTCACAGAAAACAGAGTTAGTTTAAACTTCAAGTCACTAAAAATTCACAGAGTCGCAACTATTCACTAGAAACTCGCATCTAATTTTTAGAGTCGCATCTGTTAAATTTTGAGTCGCATCTGTTAAGTTTGAGTCGCATCTGTCATTATCAGTCGCATCTGTTGGTACTGACTTGCATCTGTCAGTTTGGCTCGCATTTGTTTTGGAAAAACTGCATGCGTTATATTCTGAGTCGCATCTGTCAATTAGAGTCGCATCTGGTATTTTTGAGTCGCATCTATCAGTTTAAACCGCAACTGTTAAACTTGAACCGCATCTGTTAAATCCTGCGACGCATCTGTTTGATTATCAGAAAACCAGAATTCACAGTCACTGTCCAGTCAACACGGTTATACCAGTTTCAGTTGTCTTCACACAAACAGTCCTTGAAACAGAAACCTGGAATGATTTGCTCAATTTTGCATCCTTTAGGTTCATTTAGTCGTTACCATAGTTGTCTTCAGTTAGAGTTTAGCTTCATCATAGGGTACATATCACCTTGCCTTAGACTTCTAGAAAGGTCACTTTTACAAACTTTAGGATTGATTTACCATCTACACTCTATAAAAGTCATAGTGTCAACAAAATTTGTCATTGAACCTAGTCCTATCATCTTATACTTTGTCCTACAGAGAGTCATCTGAGCTCATCAATCTAGTTAGGAAACTCAACTTGTCCTTGATCCTCATCCTACATTGGTTCTTTGCCTTAACTAAATTGACACCTTGATTAGACTTTAGGTAGTTGGTCCCTTCGTCTTAAGGTTTATAGAATTGATCACTTTAGGGTCTTACTTAGACTTTTCATCTTTAGAGTCTAGACTAGTGTCATCCTAGGACACCCCCTATTTTGCACAGAAAATCCCAAAAACATAGACTAGTCATACAGTTCATACATATAGTCTTGCATATCCCGCATATTGAGCTTGTCTTACATGGTTGAAACTAGGTCTAAGAGAAGAGAGAGAGAAAACATGTCGAACCCAAACGAGTTCATCAATCCATTTTCTTCAAGGCCTCATAAAATTCTATTAGACAAATTCACCACTAGAAACACTCAAGGACATGTTACAATGGAGGACATAGAGGCTGCCGCATAGGACCCTGAATTTGCTTCTTTTGTAGATGAGTACCTAGCAAACGATCGTCAACAATTTTTAGGTAAATTGCTAGCTGAAGGTGCTACCTTACCTCTAGGATTTTACATTAGCACCCTACAAACTCAACCTACACAAGGGACACACACAACGGCTACTAGTACTACTATACCTCAGGTTAGCACAACTATGCCATCTAGCACGTCTACACATAGTACAACAGTCCATACGTCCCCATTTGGTACATCTAGCATGGCATCATGATTTAATTTCACTGTAGGGGCATCATCATCCACTCCCTTTGGTCCTCTTAGTGGGAGAAAAAGACCTAAAACGTCAGCCTCTACACCTTATATCGGTGCCACAAGTTCATAGTCAATGACCATACCCAATGCTAGTATCATGAATACCATACCACAGTCGATGGCCATACCTAGTGCTTCAGTCACTAGTACTATACCATGGATTACACAAACTGGGGGCATTCCCTCCTTCCAGTATGGCAATCCGAATCCATTCACACGGTTTTTGAGTCAGAATCTATTCTCCCAAACTGGTACATAGAATCCATATACATCGATTCTGAGTCAGAATCCTTTGTCACAAATTCGTAGTCAGAATCCGTCCACACAGATTCCAAGTGAAAACCAATTTACATCAATTCTGAATCAGAATCCTTTTTTTCAAAGTGGTACTCAGAATCTGTTTACACAGATCTCAAGTCAACACCAGTTTATGCCGATTCCAGATCAGAATACATTTACCAACATTCTGAATCCCAATCCACTACAGATGTCAACATTTAATAGAAACCCATCACGAGACTTTGGATTTCAGAACACATACCCAGATCCGCATAATCCTCCTAGCACATCTTTGACCCAAGTTGACATCTTACAAACACAAATGCAGGCATTGCAAACCCAAATGGATAACATGTCGATGTCAACTAAGAAATCATTTTCACCAAAGGACATATGCCCATTCCCTTTTGATAGATCATTGTACATGACTCCTTTCCCTCACGGATATGTCATACCGAATCTCCTGAAGTACAATGGCAAACGAAATCCAATAGAACATATAAGGGAATTTTCTACCATATGCATAGATGTCGCTTATGATCCCACGTATCTTATGAGACTATTTCCAAGGAGTCTTGTAGGAATTGCATTAGAGTGGTTTTCGGGTCTAGATTTTGGTATTTGATCTTGGGGTGAACTAGTTGAGAAATTTGTGGAACAATTTGCCTTCAACATAGACCATGAGATAAACATAGCAACTTTGTGTCATACAATGCAAGACGAAGGGGAAACATTCATTGCTTTCTTCTAGAGATGGAGAACTATTGCTAGTAGGTGTCCTGTCGAGATACCCAAAAAACAAAAGGTTACAATGTTTCAAGAAAACCTTCATCCAAAACTCAGGAGTAACTTAAGGGTACATTGTTGCATATCTTTTTCAGAACTAGTGGAAAAAGGGGTTATAATAGAGAAGGATCTCATTGAAAAGGGTGAACTCAAAACATCAACATCCAATAGAAACCCAATCGTACAAAACACCCCCACTGACAGAAACAGATTCTGGTCTCGCAACAAAAATGTCACCAATGATGGGGTAGTTGATGCTAAAACACTACAAGCGGGGCCCCTCCTCACATTACAAGGACCTCATACTTTTTCCAACATGCTTAATGTTGTCAATCAACCGCCTAACATGGTCCAAGATACTCAACGTACGCAACCAAGAAGATTTCAAAAATGTGAGTTCACTCCCTTAGGGGAACCCATTGAGTCGGTGTTCAAACAACTGTTACAACATAATCTCATACAGCTGCCGGAACCAAGACAATATGATCTAGGACAGTTTAAACCAGCTTGGTGGGATGACAATTCCTTTTGTGACTATCATAGAACTAAGGGGCATAACCTACAAAACTGTCGACAATTGAAGAATATCATACAAGATCTTGTCGAAAAGAGAATTATTGAAGTTAGTGGACAAAAACAAAATACATCGAACACTAATCATCAAGTCTTTTCTGACCCACTACATGACCATGGGAAAGGAACTATCCCCAGTTCGAGTACTAAGACCAATATGTCAGCCAACTATGCGAGTATCAAGCATGACTATAATAGTGGGAAAATCATCAACTGCATTCATGTCGTCGATGAGAGTATTAATACCATTATTATCAATACCAATCCTAAGTGCGCGGTCAATACTCGTCGTACGAAATTCACTATTCAAGGCCCTCCATCACAGAAACACCCCAACCTTCCAAGTTACAATATAACCTTCTTGATCAGTTGGGGAAGACCCCAGCCCAAATCTCAATCTTGGAATTGTTGTGCATTTCCCCTAAGCATCGGTCTATCCTTGATAAAGCTTTGCAGAATACCACAGTCCCTAATGATCTAGATGTCAATCGTTTCCAGGAAATGGTGGGCTACTTGACCAATAATCACCATGCCACATTTTCTGAACTAGACTATGCCACTGAAAAGATGAACCATAATGACCCTTTACATCTAGAAGTCCTCGTTGATAACACCAAGGTTAGACAAGTTTTGGTAGATGGAGGAGTAGGGTTAAATCTATACACTTTAAAACTGATTAAGGCATTAGGTATCTTAGAAGCATGCGTAGACACGACCAAAACTATTGTCATAAAAGCTTATGATGATGAGGAACGAAAATCAAAGGGGGTGGTAACACTTCCTATCAGAATTGGTCCAGCGGTGATGGAGACAAAATTCCAGGTCTTGGATCTCACCCTTCCTTATAACCTTCTGCTCGGTAGACCATGGATTCATGCCATGAAGGCAGTCCCTTCCAAATATCATCAGTGTCTTAAATTCCCTTACAATGGCACAGAAATAACTATAGATGGTGATCCTGACCCTTTCCAGTACTGCACCAATCTAAAAGAGATCCCTCAACGTCAAGTACCAGTGAACCAAGAGGCTACATCGTCTAATCCATTTTCATATGTTGACCCATCCACACTCACTCGAACATCTGTTTCACCCTCATTTCCTATCACTCCTAGGGTTGAGGTCCAAGACAAGGGTTGTGGAGAGTATTACATGAAGACCTCTTATTGTGTTAGCCATTTGGTCCCTCCTAAGTCATATGGTTTACCTCCAACAGGTAGGGTACAGTCTATGATCACTATACACATTCCTCCCACAACAACTTTCACTAAATGGGGTGAATTAAGCAAAGAGGCTATGGATGCAGAAGATGTCACTTCCTGGCTGTATAAGGAAGATAATCAAGAACCCCTTTTACTTGCTCATATTCCTACAAGTCTATATGGAAAGGGTTTCAAAATCATGCAAAGTAAAGGATATGATGGACAAAGTGGTTTAGGCTTAAACCAAGATGGCAGAATTGAACCAATATTTTTTTCTCAGTGGCCAAAGGGAGTAGGGCTAGGGTTTCAACCAATTCAGATTGGTGTTCCTAGTACTCCATTACCCTTACTTGAGGAAGTACATGCTTTAGAAGATATTAAGACATCTCATGAACCAGTGGACCAATATCATTATAACTCCCCCAACTCTAACGATTATGAGTGGGATTCCCTATCCTCTACTTCTTCCATGGACCTTGACAGGTTATTTGGAGAACTTGACTTGATGCTAAGTTCCTCACCAAATCCCTTAAATTCCTGTCCACCAAAGAAAATGACAAAAGAAGAGTGGTTTAAACACTACTATTGGGAATCACTTGATCCTACCTCTTGGCAATCTGAGCCACCCGTTTCTGATAGTCAAACCTTGGCATTAGGCCCACCTATCGATCCACCTAGACCCAAACCTAAGAGCAAAAAGGACTTGGTACAAGACTTTTGTAACCACATGAATAATTCAATCTTTACCTTGACTCCATTAAACTTTGATAACTCCGACGATGACATGCCCTTAGTCTATCCCCAACTTATTGATTGGGACCAACAAGACACACCCTTTTTAGATATGTTTGAGAATGACGAAGCAATTGATGAGTTCCTAGGATTACGGGAAGGCATACCAAACGGTGATCATAAGGCTGGTTTTACCATTGATTTGGACAATAAAGCATACTTTGGGGAATCTGTTCAACCCTCCAGTCACAAAATTGAGAAAAAGAATAGACAAAATAAAAAAGATGAGTCTCTAGGTGAAAACCGAAAGGCACCTTTAGACAATGAAAAAGTAAAAAGAAAGGACGCATCCAAAGGTGAAAACCTCTTTGAGGCACCTAAGGATGGAGGTTTGAACATTCTCCCTGTGGCACAAGAAAATTCACCCATGCTCGTGGAAGAATCAGTAGAAGTCAATATAGGTACCAAGGACAACCCTCGACTGGTTTATTTTGCAGCGTCATTGACAACAAAAGAGCAGCCCGAGTTTCATAACTTCTTTGCACAAAGATAGATAAATTTTGCTTGGTCATATGCGGATATGCCAGGGTTAGATCCTGAACTTGTTCTACATCATTTTTCCCTACAACCAGGTGCCAAACCAGTGAAACAGAAGTTGAGAAAAATGCACCCACTGATTGCTTTATTAGACAAGGCAAAACTCAAGAAATTGTTAGACGTTGGTTTTATCAGATCTATTGACTATGCCGAGTGGATCTCCAATCTAGTACCAGTCACTAAACCAACTGGGGGAATCCGCATCTGTACTAACTTTAGAGACATCAATAAAGCTTGTCCTAAGGATGATTTCCCTTTGCCTAATATAGACATGATAGTTGACATGACAATAGGATATGAGATGTTGTCCCTTATGGATGGATTCTCAGGATATAACCAGATCGGAAATGCAACTGAAGACCAACATAAGACAACTTTCACATGTCCTTAGGGAACATATTGCTAGAATGTTATGCCCTTCGAACTCAAGAATGTCGGAGCAACTTATCAACGGACCATGACTACTATCTTTCATGATCTAGTGCACACTCTTATGGAGGATTATGTTGATGACCTTATTGAAAAATATAAGACAAGGGCAGAACATTTACAGGTTTTAGACAAGATATTTTAGAGGCTAGAGAAGTATAATGTGAGACTCAATCCAAAGAAATGTGTGTTTGGAGTCAAGTCAGGAAAGTTGTTAGGTTATATCATCTCTAGATGAGGCATTGAAGTGGATCCTGCTAAGGTGAAAGCAATCATGGACATGCCACCACCCACCAATTTCAGTCAATTAAGGACATTACAGGGAAGGTTGCAATCCATCAGATGATTTATAGTACAGCTAGCAGACAAGACACATCCTTTTCAACATCTACTTAAGAAAGGAGTACCCTTTGCATGGACAACTAGGTGTGAAGAGGCTTTTCAACTGATTAAAGAATATTTACTTACACCACCTATCTTAATGCCACATGTTGAAGGAAGACCATTGATTCTTTATATTACAGCAACCCATTCATCACTCAGAGCATTGCTTGCACAGAATGACGATGAAGGTCATGAAAGGGCAGTCTATTATATCAGCCAGACTTTGGTCGGTTATGAGCTCAACTATAGTACCATTGAACGTGCCTATCTTGTAGTAGTATTTGCTACCCAAAAACTGAGAGACTACATGCTAAACCATCAAACAATGTTGATTTCTAAAATAGATCCTCTGAAATATCTCCTCAGCAAGGCAGCATTAATAGGGCGACTGGCCAAATGGGTTATGATACTTAGTGAGTATGATATCCAGTATGTAGAAAGAAAGGCTATTAAAGGATAGGTCATTGCTGATTAGTTAGCTAACGTACCCATACAGGCAGATCATACCTTAGTTGTAGACTTTCCTGATGAGTTTATATTCACAATTGACACAAACATAACATGGAAGCTGTACTTTGATGGCTCACATACAAATCATGGTTCAGGGGCTGGTATCCTATTTATCACACCACAGGTTGATTCCATTCCTAAGTCATTCAAGATTGCATTCCCATGCACTAATAACATAGCAGAGTATGAAGCTCTAGTGACAGGGTTACGCATGGCAGTTAAATGGAAAATTAAGATTTTACAAGTATATGGGGATTCTCAACTAGTAATCAGACAGGTAAAAGATGATTATGAGACTAAGGATGAGAAGCTTGCTCCTTACAAGCGCATGGTTGATAGCTTTAAAGATTACTTTGACAAAGTTGAATTTCATCAAATACCTCATGTTTTAAATAGGGCAGCTGACGTTATGGCTACAATTGCATCACTCCTTGACATTCCTAACAACGTGCCTAAGTTTGAGTTCTTGGTAGAACAACTTTTGGTCCCAGCCTACGATATCCCAGATTCTGAAATGGTGTGTGACATTGTTGGTCCTGATTCCCCATGGTACAAAGAAATCTATGAATATCTTCATGTAGAAGTCATACCCACTGGCCTATCAAACAATCAACATAAGACATTCCTCTGCAAGTCAGCCAAATACACCATCGTCAGAGACACCCTATATAGACGAGCCTTAGATAATACCCTACTGAGATGTCTTGATTCTACTGAAGCACAAGCAACCTTGCATGGGGTGCATGAGGGTATATGTGGTTCCCATTCTAGCGGTCCTACCTTAGCCAAAAAGATTATGAGACTGGGTTATTACTGGCCTACTATGGAAAAAGACTCATATGTCTTTGTAACAAAATGCCATCAATGCCAAGTTCATGGAGACTTGATACATGCACCAGCACAGGAGCTTCAACCTATAACATCACCATGGCCCTTTGCCCAATGGGGACTCGACCTCATAGGAAAGATCCACCCCACATCATCTAATGGACACAAGTTCATTATCACTGCCACTGAGTACTTTACAAAGTGGATTGAAGCCATTCCTATGACATACATTACCGGCACACAGATTTCTAGATTTATCCTAAACTATATCATCTGTCAATATGGTGTCCCTCAGTCCATAATCACTGATAATGGCTGACCATTTAAGAACCAAGAAGTTCATCATCTGTGTAAAGAATTTCATATCCAACATCACTTCTCTACTCTGTACTACCCACAAGGTAATGGCCAAGCAGAGGCATCTAACAAGACCATCATTAGAATCCTCAAGAAGACTGTCAATGATGCTGGTCGTGACTGGCATTTACAGCTTAACCCTGCCTTATGGGCTTATCGCACAAGTATCTGCACTCCCACCGGTGCTACCCCATATTCACTTGTATTTGGATCTGAAGCTATTCTACCTATTGAGGTTGAGATTCCTTCTATAAGGGTATCCCTGAAAGGCCACATTGATGATGAAGAGTACCGGGTGTCCAAACTCCATGAGCTATAATTCCTAGATGAGCGAAGACATAAGGCATTAGACCATCTCCAAGCATATCAGAATCGCCTTGGTCGTAGCTATAACAGGAAGGTTTTGAACAAAAACTTTGACATTGGTGACCTGGTTTTAATGGAGAACCCAAAGAATCAAGCAGAAAGAGAAAAACCAGGAAAGTTTGAACCTAACTGGTTAGGACCTTATGTTGTTACGGAAGCTTTTGGATCAGGGGCATACCAAATCTCTACTCCTGAAGGAGAACCATTGTCCTCACCAATCAATAGTATGCATCTGAAGAAGTTCTACGCATAGCTTCTGGGAGCCTTTGTCTTAATTAGCAGAAATACAAAAAAAATTAGAAAATCACAAAAAAATTGTTATCAAGGTGAAAACCTGGCAAACAGGTGTCTTGGTAACACCAAAAAAAATTTAGATAATCTGGAAAATAGTAAAGACAAATCATTCGTCCAATAGTGAAAACCACTTCGATGGCGCTTTGGATAAGTACCATGGTGAAAACCTGGCAAACAGGCGCCATGTGTAGTTAATTCTGCTCCTTTGTCTACTATTTTTCTGTACATGGTCCTTATCATTGTCTATAATCCACTATCGTGTACATAGTTTTTATCCTTGTACATACTATCTATCCCTATACATAGTCCCTACCGTGTACATAGTCCACTTTCGTGTGCATAGCCCACTTCCTTATACATAGTCCACTACCCTGTCCATCGTTTGTATATACCATTCCTAATAAGTGGTAGTCTTTCCCATAACTTGGAATGATTGACATCAAGAACATTTCATATCCCCCATCTTACCCTATTCATAGTCAATTGGTCTTATACTCGACTAGGGGCAAACACTTGACATGTGTCATATTGGTTCTTACATTGGTTATGTTGAGGACGTCAAACCATGGAAAATCCACAAGCATCACAGAATTTCCTGAGAAAACACAAAAAATATCAGAAAACTTCAAAAAAAAAATCAAAACATTTCAAAAATCCAAAAATAGAGTCAAAGTCAGTCGCATTTTTCAGTCTTTGTCATTTGTCGAACTACGTTGCCTCTACGACTGGATGTAGGCAAGGCCATCTTCCAATGTGCCCCCGAGGCATTAGGTCAGTCCGTTTAGGTTTTTCTGTATAAAGTCATGAGTCAATCCATATATATATATCACAAGGTCATTGGTTGTGTCAAACTACGAGGTCTCTGCGTGTATAACATAGGCAAGGCCATCAATTGATGAGCCCCCGAGGCCGCACTAGGTCAGTCCATTAGGGTTCGTCACTTTCACTTTCACACACACATCTTCTTTTAGTAGTCAGTCTTGTCGGTCGCAGTCAAGTCAAACTATGAGGTCTTTGCATGTACAACGTAGGCAAGGCCATCAATCGATGAGCCCCCGAGGCCACACTAGGTCAGTCCTTTAGGATTTTTCGTCACATGTAGTTAATTGTCCATGCATCGTCTCAAGTCATGCATTAATCTGGTGAACAAGTCAGCAATGTCTCTAAGTCAAATCAAACAACTTTCCAAACAAAACAATCAAAACAAATCAGCTACAGTCTGCTATAGCATGTGTCCTTCTTGGAAACAGACGTTATCAAAACATTCAACCTATGTCTTATTCAGGATGAGTCCTTCCTGCATAATCGACAAGGTCAGACAATCAACCTATGTCTTATTCAGGATGAGTCCTTCCTGCATAATTGACAAGGTCAAACAATCAAACATAGCCTTCCATAGGTTATCACATCAACGGCATCTGACTCACCATCTTATACGATACATGTCTTTCTTAAAACAAGGCTTTGTCATGCCTTATACAGATAGTCATAACATCGAAACCAGACTCACAGTCTTATCCAGTATGTGTATCTCCTGAAACCAAGCTCTATCAATCAACAAATCAAACAAACAGATCAAGTTTTGGAAAATATTTTACTGGCTTTTTGACTTTATGCCTTATTTATCTTATCATTTATCCTGAATTGATGACTGGAATTCATGTTACTAGCTTTCTCAAGGATGTCCCATGAAGGATTTAGAGAAGCAACGATGTATCAGAATTCTATTTTCTTTGACTACTGTCTGTCGACTGTCTTTTTTGATTTGATTTTGAGTCATGTTACTAGTTTCCTCAAGGATGTCCCATGAAGGATTTAGAGGAGCGATGACATTTCATAACCTGTCTTTTCTTTTGTTTGCTGTCTGTGGTTTGTCTTGACAAAAAGACTGGGGCAACTTGTGCCCTTAGTATGAGGTAATGACAATCCTTGTTTGTGACTGTCTGTTATTAGCAAGTGGATGACCTTGCACACCTTGATCTATGTCATATCATGGTGTTTTTCTCCATTTGTATTAGTCCCGCCCAATGATGATAAAGTGCAATACCTTTTGTGATACGGAAAAATATCGAAGATTCCTAACACTAACATTTATCTTCTATCTTTCATTCTTTGTCGATCTTTGTTTCCACACTAACAGTTCTTCTTTCTTACATTATGATGGAGTCCTATGACACAAAACATTATACATCATCCTGCATTGTCATACATGTTAGAAACATTCATACATATAGGCATGGTTTATATCTAGATCGTCATGGCATAATAGATAATCATTAAAAACAATACATATGATAAACATATTATAAGCATTCTATGTACAAAGAAACTGTAAATACATGCATCACATTACATCTATATAACATACATGTAGTGTCCATCATACATATTCACATCATATTGCATCTCATAGTTCTAAATTGCATACATCATATAGAATCATACATCACATAGAATCAACATTATCCCATTAGCTGCATAAACATCATAAAATACATATATTCATCCATCACATAGGCATATCATATAAACATCACATGTATAAATAAAGACTACATAATCAATACATAGAAATGAATATCATGAGAATCGCCGCCAAAATCATATATATATCGCTCAAATGTGTCACATCATAATGTCATAATGTAACAATAATACATGGAAGCCCGCAGGCTATAAGATCAAAATACAGTGTCTCAATAAACGGTACCCCTATCCTGAGTTGCCACTACCATCATGCCGGGAGTGTGTGGGGGAATGATGATGTGAACTTGAGGATCTCTACGCTGAAGGAGGTCTGCCGTATGGCCCTGCTCTACGTGGCTAATCCACTCCCTCTGTGCTGACTGTCTGAGTGTGGATCCTAGTCTGGGACCTACTACTGTGTGCTGCTGAGAAACTAGGAGCTCGTCTCTCTGGAGGAATCTCTATCTCATATAGGCCTCGGTAGTATCTCTCCCTCTCTCCGGCTCTGACCAACTCTCTAGAAAATGTTGCTGATGGTCCTGTGCATAATGACCTAAGCTCTATGAACCTCTGCTCAGTCTCCTACCACCGGGCTATGGCCTGATCCCTATCCATCAAGGCTCTGTCCCTCTCTACCCTGTAGGCATCCCTCTCTGCCATCAACACTCTCATCTGATCCTCCAAGGAGGCAACCTAGGCTCGCAATGTATCCATGTCTAGATCCTCTGCCCCTCTCTCATCCTGTCTGGCCTTGTCTATCCCATCCTCCTCATCGAGCTCCTCCAGGATCTAATCTTAAATCTCTCTCTCGTGATCATCATCCTCATCGTCGTCCTCCTGGTAGGTACCTAGCAACCCAAGAGCATCAACCTCTACCTCCTCTCCACTTGCATCCTCGATACCTCCCTCCTCTCTGCCTGCCTCCTCGGCACTTGCCTCCTCTCCACTTGCCTCCTCGGCACCTCCCTCCTCTCTACCTACCTCCTCGGCACCTGCCTCCTCCTCTGCCAGGATCTCAGGGATAACTGCCTCTGCCGGCTGCTCCTCTCCACCTCTGGCTATATCCTCCTCTCCATCCCTGGCTACATCTAATATGGCTACATCCTCCTCTCCTCCCCTCTCCTCTCGGATCAGTGACAAGGATGGCCCTCGTCCCCTCCAACCACATCTCCCTCTCCTACCTCCATGTCGGCCACCTCTGCCTCCTCGGCCTCTCCCTCTACCTCATCTACCTCGTGGACCTGTACCACGTCGCTCTACCGGCACTGGCTACTTTGGATCTGTCAAGGGGATTGGCCTGTGTGCTACCCACCACTGATCATAAGCTGGTGTGGTCCCTGGATCTGCTAGTCCGTCCCTCCATCCCCATGGAAGTGCCTATAGCCCATCAATATTTTCCTCTGTAGTGGCGATTGGAATCTCTGGCCCCCATAGCAAGACCTCTCGTGATGACCAAGCAAACTCTGCTCTCCCTCGAGGTACATCTTGTACCTCTCCAAACTGTCTCAAGACCCGATCTGGTAGCTGCCACTCTATAATACGTACATGAGACACTGTCTGTCCCACCAGGTACTATGCCTGTCAACAAAATGGCAAGTGTTCGCCCTCATCTGACCACTACTCGCAGCCCAGGTATGGTCTCCATGTGAACTTCTGCATGGTGTCTATAGCATGTCTAAAGTAGCCTATGTCCCCAATATGATGCTGTGTGGTTGCCCCCGCATACTGAAAGGCGTATGGAGCTCCATGAGGTAAGTCTACTATAACAGGTGGTCTAAAAATAGTGATATGCTCCCACACCCATATCATCAAGAGCGTGGTACCGCAACTCATCGACTGTGCCTCTCTATAGGAAATATCGTGAAGATGGAAGTACAACATCCCAAGTACACAAGAACCCCAGGCATATACAACTCGGCGCTCGAGCATGCCCACTAACATCTCCCCCCATCCCACAAGAAATCCATGTCCTCGGCGGTCAGGCAGTACTATACCGCCTATCAATGTCACTACAAGACAGTCTAACTATCTATACCTCTGAGCAAACACCCGCCATCTGATCTCATAATCATCAACCCCTAGCTGTCTAATATCAACATGGGGGTAATATCTACACATCTTAGCAATCCCCCTCTGGGTATCATACACCACCCGTGTGCCTCTAATAGGCAGTCTCAGTATCCTATATACATCCTCTAATGTCACCGTGGCCTCTCCAGTCAGTAGGTGGAAGGATGATGTCTCAGAATGCCACCTCTCACATAATGCTGTCAGTAATCCCCGATTTACCCGAATCTGGGGCATATCGGTCACATGCAACAAACCTAAATGCCATAGAGTCCATCGCTCGGCCGGCCGCAAGCTGTCTCTGAATCGAAACATCGTGGGTCTCGACTCATGTGTATAAATAGGGTCTAATACAACCTGCAACAACATCATACATGCCTCATGTCAGCCTGAATCATTTATGCTAGTGAGAAATGACTGTTTTAACATAAAATGCAAATGCGTCGTTATTTTGCACATGCGTCATTATTTTACACATGTGTCGCTTTTTCACAAATGCGGTT
This sequence comes from Sequoia sempervirens, assembly GCA_007258455.2. Lineage (NCBI taxonomy): Eukaryota > Viridiplantae > Streptophyta > Pinopsida > Cupressales > Cupressaceae > Sequoia > Sequoia sempervirens. The sequence goes on from VDFB02058242.1 coordinate 604,686,851, forward strand.
CACAAATTCTATATGCGTCATTATTAAGCAAATGTGGCTTATAATAATCAAATGCGTCACAAAACTACCATTTACGTTGCAAAATATCAATTGTGTTTCTAAATACACATATGCGGCTCTAAATATGCACATGCATTTTAAAAAATCAAATGCGTATCAAAAATAAGCAAATGCGTCTAACCGCTAAACCCATTCTAAATGACCGATGTAAAAATTCAAATGCGGTTTTCTGCATACATATGCGTCATTCGTGCATACATATGCGGTTCAGAATTAAAAACGACACATAACTAAAAATGCATTAAATGTCTTAAAATGCGCGCAAAAGGAAAATTTTCAAAAGACAAGTTTTAGGTCCATACCGAGGGGTCTGCGCCGACTGGTCTCTGGTATGTCCAGATCCTGTATGCGCGGTGATGGGTGGCTGGAACTGGAGACATCCTCGCTAGAAATTCAAAGCAAATTTTCAAATCTCTAAGCTAGGTGGGTGAAAATGAATAGGTTTTTACCCCTATTCCTATATATACCTAGGGCTTAGGTGGCATTACTGTCTTACTAGCCATGTAAACTTCCATTTTTCATCATCCCGTACCCGTCCCTCCCATTTTTGAACTCCATTTCATCGACTCCACTACATTTTTTCCTATCCAGCACACTAATCGAGAGCATTTCCAAATTTTTCTGAACGTTTCGGAAATTGGTCAATTTTCCCGAGGGGGCATACCTTCACCTGTTTTAATCTGGGGCATGATTGGGGCATGTTTTTATCGATTTTCTTTGACACAACGCCGAAACGAAATTGTATCAAAGAGGGGCAAATGTAGACACCGAAATCTGGTTTAGGCCTGCGACTTCTATATTCTTCATTATTTCTATTCTTCACAGTCATGATTAAATAATGTCAATTATTTAATTTATTTATCTTAACATTAATTCTTCTATTAATTAAATAATATTAATTATTTAATTAATTCACACTTTTCTTAATTCTATCTGATTAATTAAATAAACGCTCTTTATTTAATTATATTACTAATTAACCTTATCCATCTTGTCAAGTTAAATAAATTCTTATTTAATTTACTCTTTATCATATTTCAACTATAATTAAATAAATTCTTTATTTAATTATTCATTTAAAATCCCTTCATCATTTAATTAAATAAATCTTATTTATTTAATTATTCTTCAAATATCGAATCTTGAATTAAATGAATTATTTAATTCATTAATTCTATTTTAACACATTCCTCTATATTTTAGATAATTATGTAAGTTATCTAAGTATTCACTTTTACTCGACTCGACATCTATTTTAATCGTTCAATTAACTATTGATTTAATGTCTGAGTGGCGTCTTCGAGTAATCTCTTCGTCAAACCATTCAAATCGTCCAGTTCTAACTCAATTGCGTGCACATGCATATTAATTAAATATTCTTATTTAATTAATTAAATGTTGTGCGTGCATTCAAACAAGAGTTGATTTAATCAATCTTCATCTTTGTCATGCAAAGATATTTCTGATATTTTTGAATGCCGAACTGAAGATTAAATCATTTATTTAATCTTTAATTCTATTTCTAATTTGTATCACTCATGTCACTACTGTCTGTTATCAGAATGCATGTCTAATCTATCGATCTCAACCGTCTGTTAATCTTTCACTCTTGACCTGTCGTTTGAATAATCAATTTTTAATAAATTGATTTGTCATTCTTCATTCCAATCAAGGGCAGCTCAAAGGATCTAGACCAACTGACGAAGACTTTAAAAAATCCTCCTACACTTCAAGATCTACAAGACCTGGGAGGGTGATTCCTTAATGTGTTTACAACCTCTGCACCAATATCATAAACAACATTAATATACAACAGATAAAGTCATTGAATAACTCAACACAATAGGATAATATCGAATAAAATTGGTTTTTCACTGATAATATCAACTATGTGGAGCATGAGATAACTACAACATAATCCATAGTATAATATAATCATTGATTTGAAATTTGTAGCAAGCTCTAGGTAAAGATAAACAATTACTGAATTATAAAAATAAGTACAACTTAGATCAGTGCCATATATCCATTTCAGGAGTCAAATTCATAAGCATCTCAAGCTTCATGATAGATTTAATACATAACATATAAGATTCCTGACAATATTGCATTTCAATTTCATCAGTACGCATTCTAACCCAATACTACTTATCAAATCCTTATACAGAACATATATGCCTATAATCCTATTCAAGCATTTTAATTAATTCCTTGAATTAAAGCTAAAATAAGGATCACACACACCACAACAGTGAGATGAATGAAACAACCCTTAGTCATCTTATTCAAAATTCAGATATGCATGTACAGTGGAGAGACATGAGTTTGAATTTATCATTTCAACTCAAATGCTAGTACTATTATACAACATTAAATCCCCATGAATTCAAAACCTATTACAGAATGACCCAGAACCTAAATTGCATTTCTCTCTAAAACCATCAGACTTTACAATTTACTCTGTAACTTCACCTAGACTCGACCAAAAATTATCTAACTTGCTAACCCATACTTCTATCCTTGAAATCTTTCTTATAGAAGATGAAGGAGCAAACAAGTATCAGGCCAGAAAGTACATGTCACCAACCAATTGGCACACTTGGTGATATTCCAAAAATTGTTACAATAGCCATCACCCTGGAGAATATTCTTTTTCATCATGCCAGCTGAGAAAAATTGATGCAACAACAAAAAACCACAAGAAACCCACATCGAGACTGCCATCAAAGAAAAACTGGAAACCGTTGTAATCGTAGCATTTGATTTACCACCTGTTAGTAGATCATTCTTTTATTCTTCCTTAGTCAAATATTTAGGTACCCATTTCTAATATTCTTCATTAGTCGGCTAGTCAAAATTAATTACCTCATTCACCTTGGCATTATAAGGTGTGTATTTTACCACTACCTAATTTGCATCTCTTTCAAAAGCTTCCAAAAATGAGTTGGTATTAATGATTTTATCCATAAAACTCACCAACAAATCATAATCTGAGTCACCACAAATTAATTTAATTTGATCATTGATGACCTCACTTGTTTGATCTTGCCACTGTTGGAGTGACCTGATTTTCCCCTGCTCATCAATTATATCAAGTAACAATGTGTTACCCCAATCATTAAAATTCTTCACCAATTCCATGATCTTCCTACTCAAATCATTTGGTAGGGTCTGAAAACCCTGCAATGACTTAACTAATACTTGAGTAGGCATTAATGATTGGGGCCTATTATTTGTATCAAACCTTGACGCCTACACTTACCTTCAATGATGTCTATAATTATTTAATTCTTTGCATGAGCTGCTTCTTTGTAGGATCAACAGAGCACTCTGTTTCTTCATCAATTTGTTCTAAAGGAGGGGTGAGGGAAAGATTTTGAGTGGGAGACCCTGGTGTGGAAACAATTGGAGAAGCAAGAGGCACTGACCCTACTATTGAAGGTAATGTACAGGTCGCTAGAGCACTTGATGTCTCTCCAGTCTGTTTATACCTAAACCTTTCGACCTTAGTCTTCAACTCAACATTCTTCTGTTGAATCTTGCTATATTCCTCAATCAAAAGGTTATACTTCTCCATTAGGATCTTCTTTTCAGCCTCCTCCCTTTCAACAATATTTTGGGCCAATTTGGCCACATTCACAGTCAAATTAGTGGCCTCAGTGGTTGACTATCCTTGAAGCTCTCTTTATTATTAATCCTCCTCTAAAATTTAAATTAATATATGTAACATTTGGCTTTCTTCCTTAAGGGGCCAATGCCCAAATTTCCAAAGTTTCATATTCCTCACTAAAGGCAGAATCTTGCAATGTTGCCTTGACTTCTTCTTCAGAGTATTGCAAGGGATGCTTGGAATTTAGGATAGCATTAAATGTTACAACATTTGCAATGTCCCATTCTAGCAGAATCAATACACCAGCCTAACTGACCAGTTTTCTTCCTTCTTTAGGAGTGACGTTCTTGAATTCTTCCATTAATTTAGCTTTTACTTCCTCATCATTCTCCTAGTCTAACCTGTCAAGTATTAGTTCTCTTCTCTTCTTACATTTATCTTGTTATTCTTCAAATTTCATCTTTCATACCAATTGCAAGAATATAGGAGTTTTTACAAATGTATTTTCATCTAGAAACTCCTTGCATGCTTCCATTCTTGCATCTTGTACACTATTGCTTTTCATATCTAAATCAAATAAAACCAATTTAGCTAGTCTATGAGGGGAAGGCATACCAACCTGCGTGTCATGATCAATAACAACAATTTCATTCATCAAATTCTCTTATAGTTGATCAATTTGTTTCTTTTTAGGGCTTGGCTCAGATGGTGGTGATGAGGGACTATCTTCTTGTGATGATTCTAAATCAATCATTTTAATTGCCCCATGCACTTTGAATTTTGGACCTAGTTGTGAAGGAAACTTCACTATTTTCTTTCCTTTTCTATCCTCTTGTTCTTCATCACTGCTGTCACCCTTTTTCCTCCTATAAATGGGCCACCTTTCTATAGGCTAGTATGTTGGCCATGTCCCAATTGGCCTGCACCTTGTCCCTGTATACCCAGACTTAGTTCTAAATTTATCTTTTTGGTCCTCAATGTGCCCATAATTTCCTTAAAGTTCTCCGTTAGAAAGTCAATTTTCTTATGGTATGGATTGAAATCCAACAATGGATTATACTTCAAATCCATTTTGTGCACAATATCTAATATCTTATCATAAGCTATCCATTTCTCCTTGTTCAACTCCTGCCTATTTAGATCAAACTCATTTCTAATCAGGTCCTCAAGAAAGTTGAACTCATGCAAAAACTTTCCACCCTTTATTCTTTGTTTGAAAAGTGCAAAGAAACCCTCAAGATCATGCTACCATTTTGGACCACACCTCAAATGGTAATCATCAAAGAATTTACCAAAATGCACCCAACCTCCCTTTGAAAAGGAAAAATTAGACACCACTGTATAATTAGGGAAAAATATTCCCTTACCCCTCCTAGTGAGGTTGTCCTCATGGATACAACCTATTTTCTACATAACTTTTGCAAACCCCACTCTTGGAGGCACATTGTATGGCAGTATATGGGTGGTTCCCTAAAAACCATACACCTTCAAAATAGTGTTGACTAGGTATGGGATAATGTCACCCCAGTTATGGTAGAATTTTAATTTTGGATTCCTCCCCTTTGGCCTGGGAAATCATGTAATTCCTTAGGGATCCTAGGTACATTCATCATTAAAGTATAACCCTCAATATGGAGGCAAACCAATGATCAAATTGCATATAGCTGGTGCTTTCCTTATTGCAAGATAAATCTACAACCCATATTTGTACTGGCAATCTTTCTCCATCAACCGATTGCCTTAATACCAAAATAATTGAGTGCCAGTATCATTTCTCTGTAGCTTTGATATCCCTTCATGTATCCTCTTAGCTAAGAAAGAAGAAAATTCATATGTCGCAGAGAAGTTAGGGTGTTGTATTTGCACCCCCATGAACATGTATGCAATGGGAATCACCACACCAGGATTGAAACCAAAAATTTGACACAATGAATAGAAAGTGGCCAAGAAATGATTTGCAAAATAGTTTAATATGAAAGGTTCTTAGTCACTAGGGCTTATATGAAATCTTGAATGTCTTGCCCTAGCTAGATGAGGTGGAAGCAACTTATCTGTAAAAATAGACTTCAACTTTGCATATTCCGGCTTCATTTCCTCAAGATTGATAGGAACCAAGTATTCACTCGGTTCACTCAAGTCAAAAATTGGTTGGACTTCTTCTCTGTTAATACTCAACAAAACCCTTCCATCATTATCTCTAATTACCCGTGTGATAGGGTCATATCTTGCAACCACTGCCCTAAGTAGGTCTACATCAGGGAACACATTTGGTACCACCAGCTTCCCCATATCATACATCCAGCCGTTTGAAAAGGGGTGAGAAAAATTCCTCTATCCATACCACAATCTGAACATTTCCAAGCTTGTGAGAGGAACCCTAGCATTAGCTATGTTAGAGCAATTATATACTAGCCCTTTGCCTAAGATTTTCCCTCACATCAGAACCAATCCCTTCTTCCTATCATTCATTGATAAAGGCAATTGATCCAAGAAATCATGGTACAAGTTTCTACTTAAATAGTCAATTTGGTGAGAATGTTGCTTGGGTGGTGCCATCTTGGACAAACTAGGGCCTCTTTACAATGTCACACTTCAAATAGCTAGGACTAACTAGTGATATGAAATTACAAAACAAAACACTACAATTTCTCACAACTATAATTAAACTATAGTCCTAAAATGTTTATCAACAAGCTCAATGACAAGCATAACAAATATTTTCCCAAATTCAAGTGCAGAATGACCGGGAGGCACAAAAAATTAACTCATGACTTTGTTTCTAGAAGTCCCAAATTCTGGCTGCAAAGATTCACAACTTCACTTTCGGCTCTAAAACTACTTGCAAAATACTTGAATGTTGTGTTATACAAATAAAACAGGAGAATTGATTTTATTTCAATCAAATCATGCCAGTAAGTGTCTCGTCCACCATTAAAGCTCACTCATACGCTGGACGAATGACTCCAACCATATATGATGCATATTTAAATTTTAGCTGCCGATCCTTTAGTTTGATCAAATCATTGAATGACTGCCTTCAAAACAAGCTGACACAATCGCCAACGTAGCAATAAGGGGCCCACCATACCATACGCTTCCAAGGAATTCCACGTGGCAGTTTCCCATGATATCACAATCAGTAAAGATCTTGCAACTTCTAATCATGCGATGGCGGGCAACTATAGATCTTGAACATCGGTGATCTTTTTCTTTCAACACAATTGCCAACCTTATCATTAAACATCGAGCAACTTTCCCACCAATATTATAACAAATCCATTGATTTAAAACATGTGCATCTTAAGAACACTTTAGTAACCTTCCTTCTAATGTATCAAGGCTGGATTAAAATTTACCACGATATTTCCTTTATTCCTTCAGCTTCATTAGATGAGACACATAGTGCCCGCCCATGATATCGCAATCAATAAAAACCTTGTAACTTCTGATCACGCGATGGTGGGCAACCATTGAGATCATATGATAATTGATTGATGGTCAACCAAACCTATCCCCATCGGGCTCACCAGATGAGACACATGGTGCCCGCCTATGATATCGCAATCAACCAAAGCAGCGTGGTGGGGTCATCGTGGGATGGCGGGTAACAGGTGAGATCAAATGACAACACATCAATAGTCACATAAATTGTATCCCTCTTCAAAATAAAACATTTACTAAAAGGACAAGGGGACATCACTAGGTAGATGGTAAACAATGACATAAGTTGTTTTTAAACAATAAAACATGGGTCCAACCAAGACTTAGGAAAATAAAATCATGCGGAGGAAATAAAAATTAAAACAAATGGACTCAGCCTAGATGAAATGATAGGACATAAGTCATTTTAAAACCCCTCAAAAAGTAACAACGAAAAAGATCCCAACCAAGGCATAAAATAAACACAAGGGTTTTACATGTAGACAAAGCTGAAACCCCCAACCCTAGGAAAATTTCCAACACCATGAAAGACCAATAACATAAGGCAGGGCAAGAATGGAACACAAGGAGCAAAATTTGGAGTTCCATCAGGTGTTTTGGTTGTTGACAACATTTTCTGACTATACATCAAATGTCAGTGTATAAATCTTGGATTTATATGTTCACACAGTTTGAAGGTTTGAAAATTGTTAAGGTGATAGTATATAGTACAATGCATTGTCATGTCAATGTAGTTCTATGGTGTTGTGTTCTTTCTTTGATAGTACACATTCAGTTTATATTTTTAAATGTTATGACTATTGGGTCTACAAACAGTGAACAATGAACAACACAATTGTTTCCATAGTAATAAGCTTGTATTGTTGAACTATGATATATGTTGAGAATCAATAAAAAATGTAGTAGATGTGCATTGTGTACATTTAACATCACAATCCAAGGACTTGACACAAGTTGTATGTGAAAACAGTGCTAATGCAATAAGGCAATACTAATGAAATTTTGTAAGTGGGTCAACTTTATGGTCTCATAAAGCAAAGAATCAGGGGGAGCTTCATGTTGCAATTTGTCTTTAAATATATGAGTTGATAGGGTCTTTGATTGTTGTGAATGCAAAGATATTGTGTTTGCTCATGTGGTCAACACAAGGAGATATATGACATAGAGTTGTTTGATTATGACTGAAGTAATGATATGTTGATAGTCTTTGATTATGGATTTCTCCTTTTAGATGGTTATTATGTTGGTTGGTTTCAATTGTTTATCGTCATGGCATCTCACATTCTCTTCTTTCAGTCTTTGTTATTGAGGAAAATAAGGGGAGAGATGATATGTGTTTTGCCATCAAGGACAAAGGGGTAGTTTGTTGGCTTTCAGTTGTTTATGTGTTAATTTTTCCTTGATGCCAAAACTATTTTATGGGGTTCATGACATCACTGGTTCTATTTTTTGCATTCTTAGATTGGTTGGTCTTATAATATGTAGTGTGATATGAATGTGATGATATGCTTGATGGAGGTTGACAAGATGCATTCTTAGATTGTTTTGATTCATGATGATTACAATTGGTTCATATGGTGATCCACATGGTTCATGGCATGCACTTTCAAGCTTCAATTTTTACATGTTGGTACTAATGTTTGACATATGTTCATTATTTTAGGGCATGCATTTGCTTTAGGGTTACAAGTCATAGTGGCATACATATACTGGTAGATTCATTTTGAGGTATATATTTGTTTATACATTTGTACATTTTTACTTGGGCTGACAGATCAAATGATACATGAGTGACACATATTATGTTTGCACAAAACATACCCATTTTCAAGAAGTTTGCATAAAAGCATGGATTACAAGTATTAACTCACTTATATGTATTATCTTCATTGACTATTTGTTAAGAGGATATGTGTTTTCTTCAAGACACATATGATACATAAGTGTGCTAACATTTGATACATGGTGTTATAAAGCATACAATGTCACAAGTCTTTGGACAACTTGTTTTTGGAAGGTCTACAACCATATTATGGTCATGTGATATTGGCATTATTATTTGTCTATGACTTCATATCTTTTGGCTCAATATTTCAATTGATCAATTAAGGTGGTTTTCTATGCTCTCACTGTGATGAAAATTCATGCTAAAAATTCAAAAGGTCTATAGACCTTGTCACCTCCATCACATATGATATTGAGGCTTTGAACATTTTATTACTTGCATTACATTTAATTTTAAAAGATTATTAAAGCCTTTAAAGGATCGGGTAGATTTATATGGAATCATATCGGTCTCATTACATTTTATAGGAAGAAGACTTTATTAAAAAGTCACATGGTTGTGACCAACTTATCGACAAACTATTAAGTTCATTTTTTAAGTGGTAACATGTGTTATCGACAACCATCATTGACATTGGGTTAATGATTTATTATCATAATGATGTCGGCACTTTTAGCAGAATTATTTGATTGTAAAGGTTTTGGATTAAAATGATTATGTTTATGTGAAAATTCTTCAAAGAGACTTGAAGTTTCATTTGGAAAAAGGTTTTTCATTATGTTGTGAATAGGGTTTGTGACCCTAGCTGTTGTTCTTTGATTTCTTTAGCCGACATACTATGGAATTGAAAGCCAGCTCACTGTATGAGCTTAGCCGACATATGGAGTGTCTTGAGCTTTAGAAACTATGTAAGTGTGGGTATTTGGTCAAAGAACCGACAATGGCAGTTGGCACTAGAGGGTTATCTTTGGTAAATATGTTTAAACCTATTAGGGTTTATGGATGATAATACCTGATTGTAACTGAATTGTTTCAATGTGGTGATATTTGTTGAAAGAGTTTACTTTGAAGGAGAATTATTTTTAGGGTTTTTCATTCAAACCCTAACCTGAGTTTATTTTCAGTTATTCAAACTACATACAAAGGTTATTATTTGCAGTGTCTTTAAAAGATGATCTTCAGGCATTTTCATGTGGATCTAAAAAAGAGAAATATAATGTTTTTCAGACATTTTGATACAGGAGATATTACATTGAAAATCTTTTATTATGATTCTCATATTATTGTATTTAAGGAAGGTGTTGATACGCAACATTATTCAATGTGCTTAATATTCATAATCTTCTATTGTAATTCTAGGGTTGTAAAATTTGCACTTTTAGGGTTTTGATAGAATGCTATAATTTGTTGCTTTGTAAAGAAGTTGGTGCTCCCATATCTCATGAAGTTAGTGCTTCTATTCTTTTTGTAGATTTGATGCTCTAAGTGAATAAAGGAAATATTTTTTAAGTGGTTTTCTACTCCCCAAAAGGGTTTTTCTACTCAAGAAAAATTTTGTGTTATGTGGTGATTTTATGTGTACAATCTTTTTCTTATTAGTCTAATTTTAATGTGTTATCAAATGTACAATTATCAATCCTTCATATTTTTCAATGTTATGCCACATTTCATATCGATCTTTCATATCTGTCAATGCACATTGCATGCATAAAAGGTTCTGATTTAAAGTGAGCTCTAATACATGTGAAAGTGTTAAGTTTCACCTCTGTTAATGTTTCATGTTTAATTCATGGTTCATGCAAAAACAATACTATTCATGCACAAGTCAAATTTGTTCTTTGAGCTATCATTTGGTGTTTTGATTTAAAAGTTAAGTTTGCTTCACATACAATCATCTATCCTCTTTGTTCAAAAGTAAACTTACAATCTTGACTTTGAAAAAATTGTGACTTTAATAAATCACTTATTCACCCCCCCTAGTGATTTCAACCTTCCAAAAGTTTTATGATTTTTTTGGATTTTGATGGTTTTCTATTTTTTTGGATTTTTGATGTTTTATGATTTCTTTGGATTTTTATGGTTTTCTAATTTTTTTGGATTTTTGAAGTTTTTTTTATTTTTTGGATTTTTTATGGATTTTGATGGTTTTATTATTTGTTTAGATTTTTTATTTTTTCTAATGGGTATGTACAGAATCATCATGGAATAAACAAGCCCTTAAGTGGCAAAAAATTCAAAAAAATCAAAGTTATACAACTTGATGTAAAAGTTTGAATAAGTTATCTATAATATTTCAAAAATATGTAAGAATAGAATATGTAGCAAATTGAATGTAGTTTCTGAACTACTAGGTTTTTTTTTTTTTAAATCTATTTGGTGAAAATTTGAAATTTCAATGCAATAGTACTTAAATTTCAGGGAAAAAATAAGTAGGTGTATGTCTGACCACCATAACTACACTTAAAATGATAATATTTTTTATAAGATTTTAGATATAAGTAGAAGACTCATGTCTAGATGTGATGCATATTTTTTTGTAATTTTTTTCCAAGTAAATAATTAATTATGAATTTTTTATTACAACTTTTATAAAATATAAAAACTTGTATGTCTAACCACCTTAACTTGGTCAAAACTTCATGAAATTTTTTTTTTGTAATCCTATAGTATGCGAAGCATAGAATGTGATGTATCTTTTGGATTTAAAAAATGTGATATTGTTTGAAAGCTATAGATGTTTTTCAATCAGCCTATCAATCAAGAATTTAGTCGTAATTCAAATAGAAAATGAATAATAATTATTTATTAAATTAAAAGTAAATCATTATTTATATTGGTGGAAAGCTGAGAATATCCTTTAAAACCCCTTTTCATTTCATCAATTTTGGGTTAAAAAAAGTTGTTAGCCACATACCCATCATATCGCCACTTTTTGGCCCATCATGATCCTACACATACCTTGAATTTTTTTTTGGATTTTTGATGTTTTACGATACTAATACCATGTGTTATCTTCCCATAAAGATGTGAGTCAAGGAATTTCCCCTAGTTAGGTGTAGGACCAATTTATTATGTGAGGGATGATCAGGATACTAAATGTCTGTGGTTCCCATGCCATGGAAGGATAACTAAGTTTATTATGGACAAGTGACATGTGTGAATGGATGAGTGGAAAGGGTGAAAGAACAGATGGAGTGACAATACATGGAGTAGAGACTAACTACACAGAGCGCCTATTTACGAGGTTTTCACCATGGTACTTATCCAAAGTGCCACCAAAGTGGTTTTCACTTTTGGACAAATTGTAACTTCTCTTTATTATTTTTTTATTTTTTGATTTTTTTGCTATCACCAAGATGCTTGTTTGCTAGGTTTTCATCAGGATGACTTTTTTTTTTTGTGTTCTTGACTTTTTAAAGGGATACTATGAAAATCAAGTGTAGTACTTGCAAAGGTGCATGCTATTGATAGGTTTGGACAATGGTTCTCCTTTAGGAGTAGAAATCTAATAAGCACTTGATCCATATAATGCTATGACGATGCCTTGATTCTGTTGGGATGACCATGTTGGATGGAAGGACCTGATTTGGATGAGGATTGCAAGTGGAAAATATGAAGGGTGATAGATGTGGTAGATGAAAGAAGCTATTTTATGATCCCTAATGTGCACACTATGTGGGCCATCAAGTTTTAGATGAAAAGGAGTTTAGGCAACCAATGAGTTAAAGTACATGAAGGGGTCATCGTCAAAGGTACATTGAAAAACATTACCAATGGACGTGGAAAGATATGGCAGGTGTGTGGGTATAGGTGGATGAAATGGGATGTATGGAATGAGTGAAAGTGATAGTGGAGACATGGGATCAACAAGCTCTTCTTTTGGGATTTTTCTTTGATGGATTCCCACAGTTATTTTTTATGGAGAGACATATTTGGAGATCAATTCTTTCTTACTTTCATTCTTCTAATAGATGCCCCCATTTATTTTTGATGAAGAGGTATAATTTTTCTTTCTTGCAGTCTTGACTTTTATTTGTATATTTGACTCATCCAACAGCTTTTGAATTTTGCTAAAGGAATTTTCTTGATAATTATTTCTTTGCATTCTCGATCTCCTTTTGTAAAAGGAACTTTCACCTTTAATTCTTGAGCTTTATCCTTTTTTTTCTTGACATCTGACTTGTTGATCCATGTCTATGATGTGGATGAATGTGAGTGAGATAGGTGAGATGGATGGAGTGACGAGAATTTTTGGTGTATGACAAGGAGTGGCAATGCCATCAATGGAGTCTTTGGGACTATCCTTTTTGGCACTATTAGTGTCAAAGGAGGCTTTCACATTGTTAATGACTTGAAAATATAGCTTAGTAGTTGCAATAGTAGAAAATGCATATCCTAGCCCAGGATAGGTGAGATGGAAGGATGATGATTGGATATCCTTAGTGGAGTCATGATGAAAAGATGGTTTATCATTAATATCTTGTTCAATCATGGGGCTAACATGAAAATATTGAGTGGAAGTAGTATCGAAAAGGAAAATATATCATCAGGATCCCATAAGGTTTCACTCCAAGAAAGGCCATCTTTTTTTGTTCCTTCTACAACTGTCTTGACAATAGAAATTTTCTTTTGCTAAAAAATTATCCATCTGGTATTCTCCACATCTCATATCATAGACTTGGGCTTTAGGGTTTGATGGTGCAATGAATGAAGTGGATGATTTAATGAGGTTAGATGGATCAATGTAGTGGGATGAAGCGGATGATGAAGCCTATGGGAACTTGATGCTCAAAAAATCTTCTCAAGTTATTGCAATACTGAAAAGGATTAGGATCATTGGCAATGGTAATTTCAATGCCATTATGTGGGAACTTGAGGCGTTGATGGTAGGTGGATGGAATAGCCTTCATGTCATATATCCATGGGCAGCCAAGGAGGAGATTATAATGCAAATATAGATCTAAGAAATGAAATATTGTATCATGTATTGTTGGGTCAACTCTCATAGGAAGTGAAACTATGCCTTCAGAAGAATGTTCAACATCATCATAGGATTTGATCATAATTTTCTTGGTTTGATCAATACAATTCTTAGAGTATACCAATGCTTTCACCAATTTTAGTGAGCAAATATTGAGACCTACTCCATTATCTACTAGTACTTTTCTGATATTGTGTTTATTGATGCATACTTCAAGGTGTAGAGGGTCAATGCTATGAAGGACTTCTATGTCTATATGAATGAAAAGATCCATAGGGAAAAGGAAGATAAAAGGAATAAGATCTTACATGAATTAAAATATCAATGTGAAGATTCCTTCTCCAATCTTCATTATCTAATTAGGAAAGGTCAAGACCTTCTCAAGGAAGGAAATTCTTTGTATTTGTATAGCCTGCAATGGTTGGATGCCACAACCATTATAAAAAAATATCTTGACTCAATTGAGTCAATCATTAGGTAGGCATACCATTATTTCAAGTTATCTGAAGACTTGTTTGGATCTGGGAGATCCACAATTGAGGAACTACACAAAAAGTACTTCGAACTACAATAGAAATGGGACATCATTCTACCCTTAGGCAATCTCTAGGAGATGTGTGCAGACAACATTTCACTGATGAATCTTCCCCTCCTGAAGGCACAACTAAATACCCTCTCTAATCCTTACTCCATTAAAGATGGAGAATCTCTACTTGCATCCATTCAAGTTCATGCACAACTTCTAACCAAAGCAATTTTATAGTGGAATGATAATAAGGGTAATTGGGTCACCCATCTTTAGAAAGTCAATAAGTATTTATCTAATGGTGCATCTAGCACATCCTCAAAGTTTCGCACTGTAACCCTTGTTCATTGATGTCAAAAGGAGGAGTAAAAAAAAAGAAAAAAGGTAAAGTTTTTGAGAAATAGAGATAGTCATCATAGGGGGATTTTGGGAGTTTAGCTTTTGAGGTTTTGGCATTCTGAAATTTTGTTTTCCATCAATGAAAAAGGGAGAGATTGTTGATATTTGTCATTGATGTCATTGATCGGTCCAATATTCTTACCTTTGGCTTACCCCTTTTTCTGGTAGCAGTGTTACCAACATAAGTTTTGGTCTATGCAATGTTTTACCGTAGTCTTTGGTCTAGCCCTATTTAGTATAGCATGGGATATCTTTTTGCATCTATGCTAAAATCTCCAACATCTTGTGTAATGTATCTTCGATGCAAGCTGACTAAGTGGATGTGCAGATCCAATATATATATGAAGTGACATAAACAAAAATCCAATCATATGATATGTGATGTATTATAGTGATCTTTTGATGTATAGTACGAACTGGCATATGAGCTATAGTAGTATAGTGTAGTGTTTTAAAGATCTTTTTGCTTCAATGAGAACTGTATTCATGCATTTGTAGATGCAATTATAGTAGTTCAATTTTGTAACATATAATTTGGCTATAAGCCGTCTCTTAGTTGTAATAGCTGGATTTTTTATTTTGGGAAGTGAACCCACCGGTAGTGAGCCACCCTGTATTCTATAACTAGTTACTTAATACTCGAGAGTTAACCCTCTCCATGGTTTTTCCCATCTTAGGTTTCCATGATAAAAATCTCGGTGATATGTGGTGTTGTGTTATATTGGTTATTATTCAGTAATTTTAATTATGTTATGTGGATAGCTATTAAAATTTTTAATATTTTTAGAGGAATATTGATTCACCCCTCCCCTCTCAGTATTCTAGATGTTCAACAGGCTTACCTTAGTCAAACCCTTGTTTCGGTGTTTCCATCTCCATAGATAGCCAAATAGATAGATAGATAAATAAATAAATAAAGAAGACAATAAAATGCATAGAAAATGGATTTAATAAATCCCAAGATTCTTAAAAAAATAAGACAAGAAATAGATATCATGTGTAAGGCTTGAGGAATCCAAAGAGAGATAGAGAAGGTTGTGAGAGACAAGAGAGCTTCAAAGAACATTATGAGAACTTGAGCACATTGAAGCAAGCAACAGAGTTGTGCAAGATTGAGAGAAAAAGAGAAAGACTTCCCAAGAGTGGAGAGAGGATAGAAAGATAATGAGAAAGAGAGATAATACTAAGACAACCAAATGAAGTGAAAAGATAGATTTTTAAGAGAGAATACAAGGAAAAAGAAGGTTCTTGAGTTGTTACAAGGAATCTTAAGATGTTTCCACCAACTAAGGTAGGTGACAAGTGGCAAGACATTCAAATGATCTTTTTAACATTGAGATGTCACAGGACACTAGCGTGGTACACAGATGTGGTGTAGGAGTACCTTGTGGAATTCATGCCTCCATGAGGCCATTTTGTAAATATTTTATTTACATGGTGTTTGGGTCATGTCATAAGGTAATTTAGACCATATTTAACATGTTTGAGTCATTCAATAGGTTATTAGGTGATTATGAGCATTTTGTCAAATATTGTAAAAAATGTTCAAAGTTGTCTTTTTGTCATATTGTCAAAATTTGCAAACAAAATGGGAAAGTTGTGAAGTGAAAGCAGTAGGTTTATTTTCTAGTTTCAAGTATTTTTTTGAAGGTGAATAAGTTCTATATAGACCATCTTTTATTTTCTAGATGATTAGGGAGTCAAAAAGTGCAAAAGTTGCAATTAGGCAAAAAGTGTCATAAAAAATTGCAAAAAATGCAACTTTCAAGAATATGAAGAGTCGTGATAGCTAAAGGGTCAGTTTTGAACATGTTGGTAGTTGAAAAAAATGTGAAAAGGTATAAATATCCTTAATCCATCGTTGGAAGGTGGAGAGGAATGTAAATAATGAAGCCCTATTTTTATGCATAATTTGTGTGTTTTTCTGATAAATCTGACTTTCATATCATTTTATGGATATTTATGGCCATATTTTCATGTTAAATTCATCTTTAATAATATAAATAAGAGTCTTATTTTATTTTATTTTATTTCATTCATTTTCATGAAGTAGAATGAAAGTTATGTAGGTTTTTGTGGCTGCAATTTCTAGATTTCTCTATAACAGTCATGTTGCAGAAAATTGTATGAGCAGGTAAATCCTCCAAATGAACTAAATATTATATGGCTGGATATAGGAATGAGTTATATTTCTTTTGGAGTTGGTTTGAGGTCATTTTATTAAATATTAAGAAAGTTCTGCTCATTTTGGTAGAAACAGTCAAGTTTAGATTTTGACAGGGCAACAAGCTCTAAAAAATGCATAACTCCATTTCTATTGATTGGAATCCTCTGAAAATTGGTTTGTAAGTCAATTATATTATTTTATTAAATATTATTAAGGTTTCAGGTGTAAGTGTTGAATACTTGGGCTCATTAGGTGATTCCTTAGGCAGGTACTTTGTGTGTTTTGGTCTTGTTGATAGGCTAGTAGTGAGGGTTTCATAGTTTGATGAAAATGTGATGGTTCCAAATCTTGGAGATAGTTTATTTTCTTTGTGCAGGTGTATTTGAATATTTTTGTGGCATTCATAAAGGAAATTGGGCATGGAGTTGAGGTTTTTCTGTGAATGTGGCCTAAAGGGCCTAATTTGTTGTTATGATAGTCTAACTTGACAATTACTTATGTTTGAGTTGTATAAGTTGAAGATTGGATTGAGACCACTTTTCTAATGTTGTCTAAGGTGTTTGAGATATTTGATAAAAGTTTGGAGCTCTAAAATAATGTTTTGTTGTATTGAATCAAGGTTTTGAGAAGGGAAAAGTGAACTTGTGAAGAGTGTTCAAACAAGGCATGTTTTGAATTTTGATAAATGAGATTGGGATAAGTTGCTTTATTCCTTTGTATTGCATCAAATTGGTTTCAAAGAAAGAGAAAAGAGGAAGAGATGTTTAATCAAGATATCAAAGAATTAAAGGAAAGGATAGAAAAATTGCTCAAAAGAGTCACAAGTTGGCATTTGACAGTGAAGGAGAGAGTTGTGTGGCCCATCAAAACAATTATTCAAATAAGAAGAAGACAATCAAGGAAAGCAGCAATAGAGGAAAAGGTAAGGAATGAGATGGTAAATACACCTATGATTTCTTTGGCATATAGCATTGAGGAAGTTTAAGAGATCAAGGTAGACATAGTTATGGATGATATTTTATATCATATTCAGTTCTTTGAATCAAATGAGCAAGATAAACAATATTTTGCTATTGTTGATAACCTTGGTATTGATACTCAAGTTTTTGATGATAAAGTTGTTGATAACATTGATGTTGATATTCATGATCAAGTTGGTGTGGACAATGAAATTGCTAATAAGGAATGACGAGATTTCATCTTTGGACCACAAATTAGACATGCAAATTTTCCCTTTGTTTGAAGACCTGCAAGATCATATATAATTGGATTAAATATGTCAATTTTTATAATTATATATAATAAATAGATTATTGTAAAAAAA
The DNA here is from genome assembly GCA_007258455.2 of Sequoia sempervirens. Classification (NCBI taxonomy): domain Eukaryota; kingdom Viridiplantae; phylum Streptophyta; class Pinopsida; order Cupressales; family Cupressaceae; genus Sequoia; species Sequoia sempervirens. The sequence continues at coordinate 604,705,145 of VDFB02058242.1, forward strand.
TGCATGATATCTACTTCATCAAATTAAATATTGTTAAAGTGCAGTCAAACATTATAATATACTACAAAAATGTGTTAGCAATGGGGCATCATGAATTGTCCATACAAGCATTGCATGGAATTGAAATTGTCTTTGTCCTATTGGTCTAGAGACGTCATACATAGTGACACCATTCCATAACTTTAGTAACTCATCGATAAGAGGCTTGATATATACATTCATATCTTTAACTTGGTACTTACCTAGTTGACTAAACATAAATATTACATAATTATTATAACCATTTTACTGCAATCTATATAAATTAATGTACATGACTATTGAATGAAAAAAATATAAGTCATTATGTAACAAATAAGAAAAATGAGATGTTACTACGTTAAATAAAATTGATGTAAAAAAATACCTGGAACAATCATTGACAACATTATGTGCTCCCTCTTTATTGGAATCCATGGAGGAATGTTATTATTTATAACAAAAACAGGCCACACTGAGTAAATAGATCTCATCTCTCTAAATGGATTGACACCATTCGCTCCCAATGAAAGCATGTGATTACGAGGTTCTTTAAAGTGTGGCCACTTTTCCTCCATGTCCCTAAATGCAGAACCATCCACAAGCATTCGAAGAATATCATCTCCACTTATATTCCATGCATGGTAGTCCATAAATTGCACTAAGCTTTCACACCTAAATAATTGTTGCATATGTGGAATAATGGGAATATAACAAAAACCTTGTGAGGCACCTTTTTTGTTAGTTAATCTATTCAATATCTCTTATATGGAATTCTGGGCATTCTTTTGCAAATTCCTATTGTTTATGATATATAATATGATCATTGGGACATGCATCTATTGCTTGATACTCCATTTGGATATCTTTCATAATGGCAGATAAATCTCAGTATGAGCAAGGTAAAATATTGGATGGTGGTAACAAAAATTCACCAATCAATCTACAACAAAAAATAATTTATTAATATAAAGAATATTAATGGTACATTTTTCATCCTTTATTTACTAGTGATGAACTAACAACAATTAAAATAGATGAAAAAATATGACATATATGACATACCGTAACATCAGTGAGATTGTTTGATAAACCATTCATAACCTTCAAGTTCAACAACGCAATACATCAAAGAGAAGAGTTGTTTGGGAGCCTTCATAAAGGGGCTCGTATGCCTTATCAAGTATAGGTAAATCATGAACATCATCAAAGTCATCTCGATAATCATGATCAACTCTACCACTAAATGTGTCATGGATCAATGTATTTGTACCATCATCTTCAACTGTGTTTCTAATGCATGATCATCTTCTTCCATAGGATCATTAACTTCAACTTCAATATTCATAGCTCCATATTCATCTGCTTGCAAAACCGCATTCTCTGGGCCGTGATAATCCATATCATCTGCCCTAGGGTGCCCCACCTTTATAATAATGATAGACACAAATAAACCATGATCATGATCAAGTGATTATATATATAATGTTAAAACGATATAAAATTTACAAATTCAATCAATATAAGCACATATAATGAACAACTTACCAATGGACAATAATCATGCCCCCTTCAACATGACCATGTTGCCTACAATGTTTCTCAATTGTTGTGATTAAAAGTCATCTCATCTTTAAGCCCTTGCAATTATTGCAAGGACAATAACATTTCCCATCACCCTTTCTTTTCAATCTAGCCCACAATCTATCAAGTGTCTCTTCATTTTGTTTTGGACTAATATTATCTAACATGATTTTTCTTTACCAAGCTTTAACTATTTAGATCTTCAAAAAATATCAAACTCACACTCCAATAATTTTTATTCATAGATAGGTAACAAAAGCTAATAATTCTAACATTTTGCACCAAAAAAATTTGGCATGCAACCACCCCTACAAAAGAGAAGATAGTCTTAAGTTAATGACCCCCAAAAAAAATTAAAATGCTAATTCCAAAACTTATTAAATTATGCTTTTACTATGATTTCCAGTCATTAAGACTCCTAAAATCAGAATATTGAACTTGATCGCAAACTTCCTAAAACGATGGAGGTAGCGAGCTAGTAAGAGCAAGTGAGCCATTCCTAAGGAGCTCAACAAGTCAAAATCATCATTGCTAATGTCAATACGGATTTAACCTTTTAGTTAAAGATGCAATGTGTCACTTCTGATGATTAGTTTATCCCTAGGGCCCTCAATATTGAGAGAGCCCTAATCGCACAAGGAAGCACACACTAGTAGAATTTGGCAAATAAATGACTAGGTGACTAAAACTTTTAGTCACAACAACTAAAAATTACTAAATTCTACTCATTTTTTGCAATTCAACTATAAATGAGTAAATAAATTACTAGTTTGGTCATTGATTAAAAATTATTTAGTCACGCAAATAAAAATGACTAAATAGTTAGTCATTTATTTAGTCACAATCCATTTGAATAAATCATTTAATGAATCAAGAATATAGCTCACCAAAATACTCTAAAACTTTATAAACATACCCTAAAAAAATTTTCAAAATCTTATTTTCAGGCGTAGCCCACGAGAATGGAGTTTTCATTTTAATAAACATACTCTAAAACCTTCGTCAAAACATTATTTTCAAGCATAGACCACCAAAATGGAGAAGTGTTTCTGTAAAGAATGACAGAGAATGGTGAGGAGATGTGTGTGAAAGGAGGCATAGGATTCATTGTTGCTTATCTCATTCCTTCTTTGCTCAACAAATCTTACATTGTTCCCGCTACTATTTGTAATCTAGGTATTTACTTGACATATATTCGCATAATCTCAAATTCCTTCAGAGGCTTTTGAAGTATTAATGTATCCTATATAGGGTTTAGAATAATTTCTTTTAATTAAAACAATAAATAAATGATGTATTTCCCTATAATTAGATAATGTGGAGATCTCCTAAATCTACCCCAACACACTATCCTCTTTGGCATTGTATTCATTACTCTAGCTACTAGAGTTTTGCATGTGACATCTTGAATATCTTCATGACCATGGATTTTAAATAGATCTCATTCTTTGCTTTAATCCTTTTCATGGTAACCCTTGAGTTCCATAATCCACTTAAATCTCTTCTAAGAATGGTTTCTTAAGCTAGACTGCTTAGTATGCATATAAAGCAAGTCCTTCATACCTTCCATTGTTCCAAACCACCACTCACTACCTTGCATAAAATGTTGCCTCCATAAGCACAATAGCATTTTTTAAAATCATGGTTGCTAGTGATTGACCATTAAGGTCACCACTTTCATCAAGATACAATGATATTTTTGTCTTCAAACTCAAGGCATTATGCAAGATAACATTGTGAATTGTTTGTTGTGTATGATTTGATTTTCTTGCACATTTACTGCTTTGCTAACTTCCTTTAAGACTGGGTATTGCACCCTCAGCTGGAATCTCAAACAGCTCACTCACTATCACTTGAAGATTCCTTTCATAAGCATCCTTCTATAAAATCAAACTATGCCCTATAGACTACCTACTTACTATAAGGGACCCACTATTTCATGGTATTGTAGATCTTAAGATCCTTCAACCTTATTGACACTACTTCACAGTCCACAAGGTATTATTCACTATTCTCCCATCTTTGATGGGTCTCAAAATATTGCTCAAACATGCAATCCACTACCTCCATTATACATTAATGGCTAAGAAGAAACATTGAAGCTATGATTACCACTGTTACTTCATTTGGGCAGTCATTCCCTGATTGCATTTTCCTTGTCTAACACTACCAAAATCATTTGAAAAACCCTTAAGGTCAGCAAGGGGGTAAGAAAACTCACTATTTAAATCTCCACTTTACTATGCAAGGTTTGAGCTTTATTATCTTGTCACTGCTTAGCCTCTTTTTGACTGACACATCTCAAGTGACTATCATTCTTCTTACCGTAGATTGTATTTACAAATGTCACTAAGCTACATAGTGTGCTTGTTATTGGCTACAATCTTTAGATTGCAAGATTTTGTTATTAGCTACAATGTCTCAATCTTTCTGGTATTGCAACCTCACTAATCCACTAGAGTTATTGTTTATGTTTCTACGGAGGCCTAAGGTTTGTACTCTAATCATGCTCTCACCAATGCTTTTGTTGGTATTAAAAAACAACCTTAAATCTTGGGTCAGAAAATTAGTTGTCTTGACAAAGGTGTGGTATGATCTTGGATTGTATCCTAGAGTGTGTGGGAAGCTTTTGTTTGATCATTAAGGTATGTAAACCTAACCAGGGAAATGTATCCTATATATCATGGGTCTTGCTTTAATAGTTTCCATAATGGTTATTAGTAGATCACATTATTATAGTTTGTGGTAACCCAAGATTGCATTCAAGTATGTAACAAACTTGGTTTGTAGTTTAAGCTGTACACTTTTAAGTAACATTCATAAGGTTTAGAAAATATTGATCACTCTCTAGAATAGCCCATTAAACATGGGTTGTGCTTGAATGCACTAATAATTGATTTAACACAACCACTTTGCATATCAACCAGAGTTATAGGCTCTTTATTGCAGCAAGAGGTAATCACTCTTCGATCATGCTATAATTACATCCTAACCTATTAAACTTGAGACAACCTAAATTCACCCAATGATGATTGACACCTACATTATACAACCTGAATTAACTACATTATATGAGTGCCTCCATTTCTATCATAATATAGCCACATTAAACTTGGGTCACACATGAATGCATCTTGTATTTGTTATAGCACAACTATGCCACATGACCAATAGAGTTATGGATCACATGATTACAATCACAAGAATATGTTCCTTGGTTGTGATCTTATGGTGATTCCATAGAACAAAATCTGGACATGAAATTCTCAAAACCCTAAACCTCTAAAAATGAAATCTAATGAGATGTTGCTTTAAAATATGATTTTCAAACCTGGAACTACAAATCTGACCTCACAACTAAATTCTGCAAAAAGAAAATGACTACCCTCAACCTAGGAATATCTTCATGAATTTTTTCTGATTTTTCCCAAGAAATTCTTCCTTAGTTCTCCACAAACTGTCTCAAGTAGAGAAAAACATTGCCGCAATAAATAAGTGAACTCACTTTTCTTTATGTTGGCCACAATTTGATTTTTTTCTATTTTTCATGTTTGTCAAAATTTTGACGAAACTGATAGTTGAAATTTCTATGAGCTAGGTTCATCGAAATTTTGACGAACGTTGGGGATAAACTTTCAAAAAATTGAAAATTACAGATCAAATTTTACAAGCACCCAACGATACATCAAATTATACATATATTGTTGAACATTTTCGTCGAATTTGGTAGTCAAATGAGTTATTGAAGACTTCTTGTATCCATTGAGAACACTTTTCAAGATCTCCCTAGGCTATTAGACTTCTTTTGAGGAACTAGCTCTGATACCAATTGTTGGAAACAAGCAACACTAAGAGAGTGGGTTGAATTAGTGTTCTGCAAAAATTAACTTTATTATTCTGATCTTTAATCCACTTAAAATATTCAATCAAAAGAAATATGCAGAAATAGAAAGCAAGAAACCACACAATCATAAAAAAAAGATTTTTATGTGGAAACCCTATTAGGGGAAAAACCATAGTGGATGGCCAATCCACAATAAGTTCTAAGTATACCCAAAAGAAATATTACAAAATGGCAATACACTTGCATTCAAGCTCACTGCCTAGAGCTCATTGCTCAAAAGGATGGGATCACTTCCCTTACAATGGTTTGGATTAGATCTAAAAGAGAATGAACTAAATGGATAGCATCTACTAATGCTTGATTACAGGTCTAGTTAAGCTCTGATGACAAACTTCTATCATTTTGACTGATATTGAACTTCTACTTTGCTCTGCTCAAGTTTGCACACAAAATCTTTATGTGCAAGTGAAACTGTGCATGATATCACTCAAATACTCCTTAGATATTCACAACATACACCAATACACCTTTTTCATTTCACAAAGTTATATAACCGATCATCTATATATATATATATGTGACTAAGGATTTAATCGCTACAAGTCAGTTCAATAAAACTTAAGAATATTTACAACTTGTCAGCCCAAATCATGAACAATTTGATGCGCACCCAAACAAGTCAACTAGACCATATCTAGGACCCATAATTAAAAATTTGAACATGAAAACATCTTAAACAATTTCACTTTACACATTCACAACATGCCACATTCACTGAGTCAGCTACAACAAACAAATAGATAGAAAATATCCTTCTGAACCTCCAAACTCGTACTGCAACATCTACTCCTAGATCCACCCAATTGCATGAGACATTATCAACCACTAACACAAATTCATATCCTATCACACCATATAATCTCTCTCCTAATCCCTTACCATTCACTCCACCCGATCAAGATGTTGTTACCCCATCATCTCCATCTCCCTATCCTCCATCATCACCTAAACCTACTATTCCCACACCACTTTTATATTCCCTTAGTACTCTCACATTCATCCATGGTGGTTTCCTTCCAGAAGAGAAATAAATCATATACACCACCCATCCTCTGCCACCTAATAATGGACTCACATCATTCTTCCAAAATAACAATTATCCTACCATAGATCGAATGCTCAAGAACATGAACTATCATGGAAAAGGTTTAGGCCTTCATGAGCAAGGTATTTTAGAGCTCATCCATGTTAAAGAAAATCTGTGTACACAAGGCCTTGGATATATCTCTCAAGACTCACAATCCAAAAATGTTGGTACAACCTCCATACATCCTAAGCAAGTCTCCTCCAAAAGAACAATTGGCCCTTCTCGTCGCTCCACTAAACCATTTGTCACCATCCCCCCTCCATCATATCACCTTAAAACAACCATCCATATTCCTCCTTCATCTTTTGAATCCATTTTGGGTCCTTATGTCCCTCCATCCACCATCTCCCATCCCTCATCTACTTCATCCATTTTAGGTCCTTATGTCCCTCTAACCACCATCTCACATCCTCCAAATACTAAGTCCATTTTGGACCCTTATACCCCATAATCACCTTCTCCATCCCATTCTACTATTCATGCTTTTATCCACCCACCACCTATCCATGTCAACCATCATAAACATCCCATTCTCATGTTCCCTAATTAGGATCAACAAAGTCACATACCTACACATCCTCCATCCACATATCATCCCCAAAATCCATCCTCCATCACTCCACATTATCCATCTCCTTACACTCATCCCATTGATTTTGGAAGCATTTTGGATGCCAAAGTAAAAATGCATAAATCTAAAGATCCTCATGTCCCCTTCAAAAGACATGTTGACAAAAAGAAAAATCAAATCCAAAATCAAAATCATACCCATTGGCCACAAAGGCCCACCAAAGCAAAGATCAAAACCATGTGGATGCTGGAAAAACAAGGACAAAAAATTGAGAGGGGGAGGTGAATTAGTTGTCACAAAATATTAAACTTTTCAAACTTTGCTTAACTTAATCTTGGGTCTGATGAATGAGCAATAAACCATAAAAAATCAACACATTAGGAACATAGAGAACACCAAGATTTTTACGTGGAAACCCTGTTAGGGGAAAAACCAAGATGGATGTTAGTCCACAATATTATACCCTATTAAAAGTATAATGAAAATAATAATGGGAATGCACATTCATTCAGGCACATTACCTAGAGCTCACTGTCCAACAATACAAAGTAAATTGGATCAAATATGGAGGGTATGAACCAAGAAAATATCTTCTTCACAAGCCTAATTGTCGTTCCAATTAAGCATAGAAAACATTCTTCACTCTTTTGATCACTTCAACACACTCTTCTCTTCCTTCAAGAGATATTTTCACGCTTTCACATTTGGCATACACACTTTCTCCTACATCTTCATTCAAACAGTCACTCTTACATATCTTCATCATGGATTACATCAACAACTTAGTCGACCAGAAAAATATAAAACATATTTACAATGTCGACCCAAATTTACAAATAAATTTTCAATATGAATCTAACACCGTTAGCCAATACAATGATGCGACCCAAAACAATATCCACAAGCATGCCAAACATTCATTTTTTACTCTTCAAGTATCTGCAACATGTTACCACCACCATGTTGGCCAAGAACATGAAAAACTGAACATGCACAAGAAAAATCTTTGACCACGAGCACACCAATCAACATGGACATACAACAATAATAGAGAATGATCTTGAAGCATCCAAAAACACTAAGAACTAAAAGAGAAGCATCCACAAACCTAAGATTACCAGAATCACACAAACTTCACTCAGGAACACTAACAGAGACCACAAAAACACTGTCAAACCACAACACGATCAAATCTTCATGCGGACCTCTGAAACTTCCGATAGATGAGCTAGACACTCTCAACAATAAACCATTTAGTCCACAACAACTTATCTTCAATGTACAGAATAAAACACCTGCATGACCTACACAGTTCCACTGGCAATAGGAAACTTTGTAACTCTTTCTTCAACAATTTTCTCAATATCCTCGACATATAAAACCTTCAATACAATGATGCTAATAGTGTTGACATCAATGACAACCACATATCATCAAAACATCCACAACATCTGACACTTTCCCAACAATCTCCCCCTTTGGAATTGATGGCAACACATGATGTGAAAAATACCATCAACCCAACACACTTCTCCTTAGATTATGACTCTTCTTCTCAACTGCTCTTCTCCTCAAAAATATTTTTCACATTTCTCTTCTCCCCCTTTGAAATCAATGGAAAAGGTAACCATTACCTTTCCACATACACACTTGAACCACATATCTAGGCATTTGACGACTCCCCCTAAGTAGCAACCATAGAAACATCAATCCTGATTAGGAAATATCTATGAAGCACATGGATTGATGCAAGTAAATGCATATTTGTAGTTCTTATCAGGAGGGGTAATCATCCCTAGCATTCCTCTGAGATACTCAAAAGTATCCTTCAATAATGGCTTATTAAAAATGTCTGCAATATTCTCTTTGGTAGGAACATACTCCAGTTTGACTTCTTTGTCACTCACTTTCTCCCTCAAGAAGGGAAACTTGATTGATATATGTTTGGTCTTAGATTGTAGCACCATATTCTTTGAGATATTTATTGCACTTGAATTGTCATGGTATATAGCAATAGGGTCTTCATATACTACCCTAATATCTTTCAACATCTATTTCATCCACGTCCTTTGAGTATAGTTATTTGCAACAACAATATATTCTACTTCAGCAGTAGATAAAGAAATATATATATATTTTACTCAACCAAGACACCAGCTTCTTCCCTAGGAAGAAAGCACCAACACTAGTAATTTTCCTATCATCTACATCTCTAGCCCAATTCACATCAGTATATGCAATCAAAGATAGATCATCATTCTTTGGATACCAAAATCCAAAGTCAATTGTTCTTTTTAGATATCTAAAGATTCTCTTAACAATAGTCACATGTGATTCTTTTGGATCAGCCTAAAATCTAGCAACCATACATACAACATTCATAATGTCTGGTCTAGTCTAGGTTAAATAGATAAATCCACCAATCATTGACCTATATTTTGTTTCGTTCACCTTAGGAGAACCTTTATTCTGTGTTAACTTGCATCTGGTTACCATGGGAGTACCGACAGGCTTTGATTCTTCCATCCCAAATTTCTTTAGTAGCTCTCTCACATATTTGGACTAAGTTATGAAAATTCCCTTGTCTAATTAGGTAACTTGCAATCCCAAAAATAACTTCATCTCTCCAATCATACTCATCTCAAATTTTCTCTTCATTTTGTCACTGAACCTCATACATAGATTATCATCTCCTCCAAAAATAATGTCATCAACAAAGACCTCAATAATTAACTCTTTATCATGATCCAACTTAAAATAAGTTGCTATCAACAGTACCTTTATTGAATCCAAGCTTCAATAAGTATTTATCCAATCTAGCATACCAGGCTCTGGGGGCTTGCTTAAGTCCATATAGATCTTTCTTTAATCGATAGACCATATTTTCCTTGTCAATCAATTGAAATCCATCTGACTGTTCAATGTATACTTTTTCTAGTTCTCCATTTAGAAAGTTTTACTTCATATCCATTTGATAGACTTTGTAGTTCTTATATGTTGCATAAGCAAGAAGTAGTCTAATAGCTTCAATTCTGGCAATGGGGGCAAAGGTTTCTTTAAAATCAATACCTTCCATTTGTGAATACCCTTTACATACCAACTTTTATTTTAGATCACTTCACCTTGTTCATTCATCTTATTCTGAAATACCCATTTAGTACCAATCACATTTTTTTCTTTAGGTCTAGGAAAAAGTGTCCATGCATCATTCTTTTCAATCTGTGTCAGCTCTTCCTTCATAGCTTACATCTAGTGTTCATCTTGGCAGGCTTCAATGACATCTTTAGGTTCAATCTTGGAAATCAGGAAATACTCTTCTGCAATCTTTCTTCTAGTTTACACACCTTTACTCTTGTCTCCTATAATTTCATTTTTAGAATGATTTATCTTTACACACCTCTAAACTTTGGGACTCTCTCGAGCTTCTGGTTCTTCTGTTCTTTCTTCTGCACTTGCACTTGTCTCTGCTTCCTGACTTACTTTATTTACCATAACAAATTGAGGTTGTTTTACCAAAACATATGGAATAATCTGAAGTTGATTTTATGTCTGAGAATTCTTCCCTTTGTTTGTACAATCTTTATCTGAATCATATCCACAATATTTGGATGATTTAGTAGAGTCCTCATCAACTCTAACATTTGCACTCTCAACCATCTTTCTTAGTCTTCTGTTGTAGCACCAGTAAGCCTCACTCTTAGTAGAGTAACCTAGGATGATTCCTTCATCGATTCTTACATCAAACTTTCCTATGTCATCATCTCTCTTGATATAACACTTTCATCCAAAGATATTGAAATATTTAACAGTAGGCTTATAACCAAACCATAGCTCAAAAGGGATCTTACCAAAATTACCATTAGAATTTACCCAATTCAAAGTGTACATAGTAGTGATTACAACTTCACTCCAATAGATGTGGGGAACATTTCCTTCTATCATCATGGTTCTGTCAACATCCATAATTGTTCTATTTTTTCTCTTTGCAACTCCATTCGGTTGAGGGGTGCAGGGAGCTAATTATTCTCTTCTAATTCCATGATCTTCACAAAAGGAATTGAACTCCTAGAGGTGAATTCACCACCTCTGTCTGACCTTAAGCATTTTATTTTTAGGCCTTTCTCATTCTCTTCCATAGCCTTGAAACCTTTGAACTTCTCCAATGCTTCACATTTTTCTCTTAAGAAAGAAACCCATATCATCCTAGAGTAATCATTAATAATCAACATAAAGTACCTTTCTCCATGAATACTTCTGACTATAGAGGGACCACAAAGATCAGTATGTAGCAGCTCAAGTAAACCATTTAAATGATGTTGTTTTCTCTGGAAAGAGACTCTAGTCTATTTTCCCATTTGTCATTCCTTGCAAATTGTGTTAGCAAGCTTCACTAGCTTAGGTGGATCTCTTATTGCTTGAGTGGAGCTTACCTTGACAATGTTATCAAAATTCACTCCTATAACATAACCAACTTTCATCTACTTGAGCAATTAAACAATTCTCACTAGCAGTATTTAGATGAAAAATATTTCCTTCTATCTTTTTACCTGTACCAATCATATTCCCAAAACCTCCACATATCTTGCATCTTCATCTTTGAACTAAATATCATAGCCCTTGTCCACCATCTGTCCAAAACTCAATAATTTGTGCTTCAAGGCTTCAACATAAAGGACATCGTCAGTGTTATGCTTACCACCAAGACAAATAGATCCTCTACCATGAATCACACTAGCATTGTTATCTCCAAATATTACAACCCCACTGTCATACTTCTCTAGACTTACAAATTTTCTTTTCTCACCAGTCATATGATGTGAGCATCCACTGTCAATAACCCACTCATTATTTTCTTCAACTCAGGTTGCAAGATATTTCTCATCTTTAGCAAATTTAGTAGCAACCAGACCATTTTCCTTGATAGCAAGGAACACCCATTCATCCTCATTTCTATTATCCTTATCAGACTCAACATCAGTTACTCCTTCTTCAGCATAGTAACATTTCTTTTGGAACCTAGATTTGTTAGGCTTAGATCTAGGAACTCTTTTAGGACACCTTGATGCAAAATGACCTATTTTACTACAAGAAAAAAATTTAATAGGAAACACTCCTTCATACTTACCTTTTCCTTTGCCCTCTTTCTTCACAATCAGTGATTCCAATTCTTCTACCTCTCTTTCTTTATCTTCAATTTGTTTTAATTCTTCATCATACTTGGATGTCTTTCTAGTACATTGTCCTAGATCATATATTTTCTTTTTTTTTTTTAGATACAATTGCCTTAAATACAGATTCAGTCTTTGGAACAGACTCACCAAATTCACTCATCTCAAAGGCAGCAAGTTTTCCAATTAGCATATCTCTTGTCATATTTGTTACTAATTTGAGTTCTTCAATAGCATAAGCCTTCACTTTGTAGGAGGGAGGCAAGGATCTGAGTATTTTAGCCACAATTTCATCCTCTTGTAGGGTACCACTGACACATCTAATACCCATTACTATTTCATTTACTCTTTTCATAAAAGAAGTGATATTTTCATCTTCACCCATCTTCAATTTTCATACTTTCCTTTCAAACTCTATAGCTTAGCCATCTTCACCTGTACATCTCCTTCATACAAAGTTTCTAACTTTGTCCAAATCTCATGAGTTGTCTTCAAACCTATCAATTTTTTCATCTCTGAATTTGTCAGAGCACTCACCAAAGCTTCAATAGACCTGATATTATTCTATGCCTCTTTGATCTCATCAGTAGTGGAGGGACCATTCACAGGAATAACATATGGATTTTTTGTAATCTTCTAGAAAGCTTCACCAATACACCTTAAATGACATTCTATCCTAACTTTCCATAGTGAGTAGTTAGTTTCGTAGAATCTAGGACTATCCCTCTTGTATGATGCCATCTCGGATCACCTCAAGCTATTAAAATTCTTTAGAGGAACCTGCTATGATACTAATTGTTGGAAAAACAAGGACAGACAACTAAGAGGGGGGGTGAATTAGTTGTCACAAAATATTAAACTTTTCAAACTTTGCTTAACTTAATCTCAGATTTGATGAATAAGCAATAAACCATAAATAATGAACACATCAAGAACATAGAGAACACCAATATTTTTATGTGGAAACCCTATTAGGGGAAAAACCACAGTGGATTTTAGTCCACAATGTTATACCCAGTTAAAATTATAATGCAAATAATAATGGGAATGCACACGCATTTAGGAACATTGCCTAGAGCTCACTGCTCAAATACAAAGGGGTTTAGTGCCCAACAATACAAAGTAAATTGGATCAAATATAGAGGGCAGGAACTGAGAAAATAGCTTCTTCACAAGCCTGATTACAGTTCCAATTAAGCACATAAAACCTTCTTCATTCTTCTTCTCACTTCAACACACTCTGCTCTACCTTCAAGAGATATTGGCACATTCACACATTCAGAATACACACTCTCTCCTACATATTCTCTCAAACAATCACTCTTATATATCTGAATCATGGATTACATCAACAACTTAGTCAACCAAAAAAATATAAAACATATTTACAATGTTGGCACAAATTTACAAATAAAATTTCAATGTAAATCTAACACCATCAGCCAATACAATGATGCGACCCAAAACAATATCCACAAGTGTGCCAAACATTCATATTTTACTCTTCAAGGATTTGCAACACATTACCACCATCATGTTGGCCAGGAAAATGAAAACTTGAACATGCACAAGAAAAATCTTTGACCATGAGCACACCAATCAATGTGAACATACAAAAATGATAGATAATGATCTAGAAGCATCCAAAAAAACCAAGAACTAACAAAGAAACATCCACAACAACTGAGATTACTAGAATCACACAAACACTGCTAGACCACAACACAATCAAATCTTCATGAGAACCTTTGAAACGTTCGGTAGATGAACTAGATACTCTCAACAATAAACCCTTTAGTCCACAACAGCTGATCTCCAATGTACAAAAAAAACACCTTCATGACCTACATAGTTCCACTAGCAACAAGAAACTATGTAACTCTTTCTTCAAAAAATTTCTTAATATCCTTGACATTTATAGCCTTCAATACAATGATGCTAATAGTGTTGACATCAATGACAACCACATATCAGCAACACATCCATAGCATCTAACACTTTCCCAATAGTGTATCCCAAAGAAAAAAGATGCAATGCCTTCAAATGAAAAATTTGTAATAACATCCAAAATTGTTAATCCAAAACCTTCACATCCTCAACCTCCATCTCCTAATTTTTTTTTGGGTCCTTATGTCCCAAAATTCACTATCCCATCTCCTCCATCCATTAATCCTCCTATCCTTTCACATCCACCACCATATGTGTCAATGTTGGTCCTAAAAACATTACCCCATCACACACCTACCCTATCATTCCATCCATACACTTTCCAACATCCCATCCATTATCCCACATATCTCCCCCATCAAATCCCTTTAATCCATTCTCTTGCATAATCCATTTATCCTAATCAAGTTGTACCAACATCCAATAGTCATTCCACACATGGGCTCTTAATACCTTGTATGGAACTTGATGTTTGAGTCCTTCATCCATCTCCTTATCACATGCCTTCTAAATCCACTTATCAAAATCCCTATATTTATCCATCTCCATCTACATTCTATCCAAAAATTCAACTATCCAAAAATCCAAAAAATCCAAAAAAGTCAAAAAAATCAAAAAATAAAATAAAAATTAAAAAAGAAGTAAAGAGAATAATTCATCCAATGGTGAAAAATTGGCAAACAAGTGCCTTGGATAAGTACCTGTATAAGAGAGAATTTGCACCCTATGTGCAATTCCCCTTTTGGAATCCACCCACAATCTTCTTTCAAGCATTGAGCTCACTCTTGGTAGCTCTAAGCATTTTAGCAAACAATTTACACTTCACAACAATAACATCAACACTCCACCACGTCAGTAGAGAAAGTGTGGAACAAAACACCATTGCAGTAGAGGCTTGATTTCCTCTCATTTCCTGCTCCATTAGCCTTGAGTGCTCTTGGTGGAGGTGGTAAGCTTTCACTCCTCTCCTCTATTACTTGGTTGAGTAGCATAAAACTATTTTGTAGTGCTTTGGTACTCTTTAATTTGTTTCTACTTCTATGTCTATCTAGCTTTCTGTGGAGGTGGGGACACCAAAATGGGGTCTAACTAAGGTAGACCCCTATACAGCCCCAACATTCTCTCCCTCTTGTGTGCAGGTTTTGAAGATATTTGTTCAGTGGAGGCTTCATCACCCGCACAGTTGTAAGTATCGCCTTTCTTCTCCTTACCTTTGTCATTTCTATTTATTTATCTCAATCCTATCATTTTCTATTATTTTATTGTATTCTCTAGTCTTAGCATTCAGAGTAGAAAGATTCACTTTAGGTTTTTTTTGTGATAAACTCATCCTCTAATTCATACAAGATGCTAGTACACCTTTGAGAGGCCAACATGCCACGCAGTCATCCACTTTTTGTGCTAATGTCCTTTGGTCGAGAACCTGTTAGTTTGTCCAGAGACCTTCTGTGACCTTCTCCTTCAAATTCCAGAACTTCCACATTGTTCCATTGAGGTGATATAGGGAAGTTTTCCCCATGAAGCTCTCTGAACGAAGAGAACTCGTGAGTAGCGTATCCCCCTATATCACATTTTAGTGAACCCAATGTGAAGAACAATGTTCTTCAAAAAACTAGGAATTTATTTACCTCTACTTGGTGGGGTCATAAATTTTGACTCAGTGTCATTTGCACTGTTGGAAAGGTCTCCTAGAGAACTAGTTCAGTCCCTAAAATACCAGTGCCTTTGGTAGTCAAATTTTAGGTACTGACACAAGTTTCAACCTGAAATTCTACTCTAGAGACCTCCAAAAATATGATTTACTACAACATAGAAAATATCCAAAAATAGTAATGGATTTAATATCTTCTTTTATTAATTCTATATCTAGTTTTGTTCAAAATATTAATGATATTCCATTTAATGCATGTGATAGTGACTTGGCTTTGCCCATGTCACTTGGTATCTTTGATGCTTCTCATGAGATTCCTCTTTCTTCGGAGGATATCTTATTGCAAGAAGACAGAATCATTGATGCCTTTCTTAATGATACTCTACCTACTCTTCATTCTAATGCACTCTCATCTAGAGATGATGCATTGGTGAATGATGAAACTACTCTTCATTCTGATGCACCCTCTTCTAGAGACGTTGCATGTGTGAATGATGAAACTCATCTTTATTCTAATACACTCTCTTCTAGAGACATTGCATTATAAAATGATGAACCTCCTTCCACATTTGATTCTCCTTGGATCAATGTTGAGAATGTTCCTTCAAATAACTATTCCACATTTGATCCTGTTTGGATTGATCTTGAGAATATGTATTCAAATAATTATTCTACTAGTTGTGATGATTTAGTAAATTCAATCTATCTCTGCTACCCCTCAAAGGCTTAAGTGACCAGTTATTTACATGACTCCAACTAGTCCTTCTCGAAAGAGGGTTTGTTCTATCGATGGTGTTTCATTTTATGGTGACCCTCCTACTATCCCTATGGCCCCCTCTTATAGAGTGGTAGCCCATACTTATGAGAATAGCACGAATAAACAATTGATACTTCTTCAAGCACCTAAACTTACGACTAAAGTACCTAGTGATAATGGTCTTGTCAAGCAACCTCACATTACTTCAGATAAGATCTCATTGTGGGACTTGCTTCAGTTTGATTTGGTTTATCAAGGTATGCTTCAAGAAGCCTTGCAAAATATCCTCTTTCCTTCTTCCATTAGACCAGTAGATGTTGATGCATTGATGGCATACATTCGTGAAAATTTGTTGAATATTACGTTCTATATGCAAGAGCTCCTACCTCTAAAATTATAGAAGTAAGCAAATCCTCTAATGATTATAGTCAACATTAATAAAATTAGCATTATGCATACTCTTGTTGATGTTGGTTTGGCGCTCAATGTATGTAGTATTGATCTATTGCCTAAGATTAATGTTCACTCATCTTCTATTAATGCTTCTTATCTTTACATTCATGGGTTTGATAATGTTGGTCGACAAGCCCTAGGAAAGATAGTCTTACCTTTGTGGCTTGGACCCAGTACCATACCTACCCTTGTATATGTTATGGCAGAAAAATTACCATATAACCTTCTTCTTGGTAGACCGTGGATTCATGGTATGGGTGCAGTCCCATCTACCTTGCATAAATCTATTAAGTTCACTTGCAATGATAAAGTAGTCACAACCAAGGCTGACCCTAATGCTATGCACTTATGTGAGATGGTAGTTGTTGGTTGGTCTTCGGTTGTGCATACTCTCATTCCTTTAGTGTCTTCTAGTGTGTCGAAGTTTACTCCAGTAGTACCTACTACAAAGGATACTCTTGAGATGGATGTCCCTAAGGAAGATCCTTCTAAAGCAAGGAGTCCTAAGTGTGCTCCTTCTACTGCCTCTCAAAGAAACACATGTATCAATGATGATTGGGGTTCCTTAGACTTTACAGACTCCTTCGTTAGGGAATATAAAGTCGACCCGATCCACTTAGACCATCTGATAGCATCATCCACACCTACTATCAAAGATGTTCATTCTTCTATATCACGGGGCAATGTGAATGCAAATTGTAATATTCTTGGTGTTGATCCTCCTTCTGAGGAAGATAATCACACTTATGTTAAGGAGCTTAATATTGGTAGTCCTATCAGAAAGGATGATGGTGATCTCATAGAGGAGTATAATCCCCATTGCCGAAATAATACTCTCCATGCAAATCCTCCATTGTCTGCTACCTTTGTATCTTCTTCTCATGTGCAGTAAAACCTTTCTCCGCAAGAGAAAGGGTTACTTCCTACTCCTCATCCTTTATCTGAGCAGGAGTGTATTTTTTTGTGGCTTCTAAAAGCCTACTTAATCAATCTTCCTTCTCCTACATGCAAGATATTCCATAAGCATAAACATTCTTTTTGTGCATACCATTGAGTGCTTGTTCATTCCACTAGTGAATGTAATGCCTTAAGGACAAAATACAACAACTTAGTGATTCAAGTGCCATAAAACTCTCGTTTGCTCAATGTGCCTGTCTCTACTCTACTTGGAAAGAGATATTGAGGTTCACCTCTATCCAGTCCAAAGTATTTGCATAGTTCTCCTCCCCTGTACATTGGGGGTAGTGATAACTCATTTTGGAGATGTGTCGCCTTTGTAACAAACCCCTCTTCACTCACTCTTTCGACTGAAGTGTCCTTTGAGTGGACCACTCTTCCTTTTCAATGGTTCCTGAGGGACCTCTTTGAAAGCCTTTATTTTGAATGAACTCTTTGTGTCTAGCTTGGGGGCTGACTGACTAGACCTTGCCTTTCAAACAATGTGTCCCTTGAGTGGACCCCTCTTTTTTCAATATGGGTTCTCGAGGGACGCCTTTGAAAGTTTTGCAGTCTATGTGACCAACCACTTTAGACATGTTCTATCTGCGGGTAAACATGTTGACACTTTTAGATGCATCCTATCTATAGGTAGACATATTGATGCTTTAGACATGTTTTATTTTTCAGTAGACATGTTGACGCTTTTACATGTGTCCTATCTGTAGGTAGATGTATCGACGCTTTAGACATGTTTTATCTACAGGTAGACATGTCACCACTTTTAGATACATTCTATCTACAGGTAGATGTATCGACACTTTTTGACATGTTCTATCTATGGGTAGACATGTCACCACCTTTCAACTCTGTGGAGTCTGCTTCTTGGGGTTTCCTTCATGTGAGAGTTCTTGAAGGTTGCCTTCCTTGTAGGTTTGCGGTCTTACAAGGCACTTTTTGGTGATACGGGTTTCCTCCTTGAGCAGGGTTTGCTTTTATCACCTTCTTTTGTGGTGTGGGTTCTACTCCTAAGTGGGTTTTTCTTTCACCACGTGCTTTTTGGTGATACGGATTTCCTCCTTGAGCAGGGTTTTCTTTTATCACCTTCTTTGTGATGCGAGTTCTACTCCTGAGTGGGTTTTTCTTTCACCACGCACTTTATTCATCTCTCTTATCTCTTGCATATACCGGATCAAAGACATGCACCTTCTTGATCCTAAGTATATGATCCTTCTCTCTTCATCTTTGAATTATTTGGGGATGATGCATAGTACTGAGACAACCTTTTACATCGAGGTATTTTTACTCTGTCGACTTGAATCCTTTAGCTTTTTATGTTCTAACTTTGCTATCTATTGCAAGTTCTTCTTATCTAATGTACTATCTGCTTCCTCGACAGTTTAGGTATACACTTATAACCTTAATATTTCATGATCTACTTTACTGAGCACTCATTAGTATTCATGTTCGCTACAGTGAGGGAAAAATGTATAAGAGCGAATTTTCACCCTATGTGGAATTTCCCTTTTTTCCTTTATCCACCTTAGAAATCCAAGTTTGGAGGCTTAATTCCACCTAAGCCCGCTGCTTGCAACACACTTGGTGCCTACTTTGAGTGTCAATGGAGGTGTTTCTATTAAGGACACTCATGCAACATGTAGACATCCATGTAGCACACTTATGTCCTTGACATATTCTCGTGTTTGGAGCCTACAGAGGCATTACACTTCCCATTGGAGGTCAATTTTAAATTCCCTCCTAGTCCGACCAACCCAAATGTGGTCGTTTTCCTCCTCATTCCTTCATAATTAGTCTTTGAACTTGCATTGGTAGGTTGGATGAAAGATTGGAAGATCTCTTCACCACTTTTGGACTCCACCCACAATATTCTTTCAAGCATTGAGCTCACTCTTGGCAGCTCTAAGCATTTTAGCAAACACTTTACACTTCACAATAGCAACATCAACACTCCACCACTTTAGTAGAGAAAGTGTGGAACAAAACACCATTGCAGCAAAGGCTTGAGTTCCTCTCATTTTCTCCCCCATTAGCCTTGAGTGCTCTTGGTGGAGGTGGTAAGCTTTCACTCCTCTCCTCTATTACTTGGTTGGGTAGCATAACATTGTTTTGTAGTGCTTTGGTGCTCTGAACTTTGTTTCTACTTCTCTATCTATCTAGTTGTCTATGGAGGTGGGAAAACCAAAATAGGGTATGATTGAGGTAGACCCCTATACAACCCCAACATTCTCTCCCTCTTGCGTCCAGGTTTTGAAGATATTTGTTTGGTGGAGGCTTCATCACCTGCACAGTCATAAGTATCTCCTTTCTTCTCCTTACCTTTTTCATTTCTATTTCTTTATCTTAGTCCTATCATTTTCTATTATTTTATTGTATTTTTTGGTCTTCACATTTGGAGTAAAAAGAGTCACTTTATGAATTTCTATGATAAACTCATCCTCTGATCCGTATGAGACACATGCGCACCTCTAAGACGCTAGCATGTCGTGCTATTGTCTACTTTCTGCACTGACGTCCTTTGGCTGAGAACCTTTCAATTTTTCTAGAGACCTTCTCCTTTGGATTCTAGAACTTCTACGATGTTCCATTGAGGTGATATAGGGAAAATAACCCTATGAGGCTCTCTGAATGAAGAGAACTCATGAGTAGTGAATCCCCCTATATCAGAGTACCATGATGAAAACATAGTGGATAGGTGTCATATCCCATCTAGTTACTTCCACACTTGGGGGAAACTTCATGCTATACATCCCCTTCATACATTTCCTCCCTCCCACCTATCTTCCACATCTTACCATCATATCCCATTTATCTCCAACCCTGTCATCCTCCTTGTGATCTTTATATAGATAGGGGCATCTATCTATGCATGCTTTGGACACCTCTTGGTACAAATTCCCTTCATCCATACACTATCTGATTCATTATCCACATTCATATACTTTCTTTATCCACCTATCATGCTACAATCAGTATCCCTTCCTTATCCCAACATCCTACCTTCTTCCATTAAAATCCCTCAGCCACCCATCCTATCCTCCTCCAATTATCTCCTTTATCTTCCCACCCACTTTTCTTTCATCCCTCTTACCTTATCACACATGACATATCTAGAGTGGGGGCATTTATCTTCCTTTGCGATATAGTCCTTGGAGATATCATCCATCCATCATGTCATCCCCTTCATCTCTCCATCCTTATCTATCCATCTAGCTAGCAAATAACCTTATCTTCCTATCCATCATAGCATCCCTTCCGTCTCCCCATCCTTATCTTCCTATCCATCCAAACAATCTCTTCCATCTCCCCATCATTATCTTCCTATCCATCATAGCATCCCTTTCATCTCCCCATCCTTATCTTCATATCCATCCATCGTAGCATCCATTCCATCACCCATCCTTATCCTCCTATCCATTCATCTCTATCCCCATCCCCTCTCATAATCCTTTGGCATTGATATATAACTATCAGCTAATTGCAATCTAATCCATTGCCATTCATCTTCTTGTCATCACTCCCACTTCTTTCACACATATTTCCAATCTCCTATCACTTTTCATCACTCATCTCTCCATCATATCATCCTCCTGATTCATCTATTGATGATTTTGATAACTATCCCAACCCTACATTTTGTGCACTCACCATCATCCTATCTTTTCCCCATGTTCTATCTTGTGTCATCATATCGGTCCCATATTTTTATCCACTTATCATGGTCATCTCATCATCCTTTATCAATTTTTTGTCTTTGGTCTTTTATCGAACTACGTTACCCCTGCGCTTTCATGTAGGAAAGGTTGATCATGTGATCTTCCCCCAAGGCTTTTTTCCATTTGGTCTTTATCATCCATCACTTGTCTCCATTGTCCTCTTTCCGCTTTTTTCCATGTCCTTTTATATAAGTACAAGGGCTTTGCGCTTTCACATAGGCAAGGCTAATTTCTAATTGGCCCCCGAGCCCCTAGGTCTTTTGGGTGTGTTAGTCTTGTGTCTTGTGTCTCATGTCCTATGTTGTGTCGTCAAGTATGTCCTTATCTAGCTGGTTCTTCATAAATGATATCCACTTGTATCATGAGATTCAATCAGTTTTGGAGTCTCCTGCATCATATTGATCTTTTAGTTTAGTGTCCATCTTTGGTCTTAATAGGATGTATCCTTCCTAAGAGACCACATCAATCCCATTCACCCTCTTGATCCTATGGCAAAGGACTTATGAAATTGATTGTGATCTTTTGATGCTTTTGGATTTTCTTTTTCATTTGAGCTCCCTATCATCACTTGTCAGGGCCACCATGATCCATCATATTATGGTGTGTTTTGATTGGTCAACACATTGGAATATCTTGATATCTTCTTCTTTCGTTTTGTCTATTTTGTTGTCCCACATAGTGTTGGTATGTGTGTTGTTGCGTTGAAAGATCGATCCATCAATGCCTGATGCAAACACCAAACTTACCCAGATCCATAGGAGTTGGTTAGTCCATGTCACGAATCCCAAAGGGGGATGTTGGAAATTAGTCCAACGACCCCCCCTCAGTGTTACCCAAGGGGATTCAAACTCGTGACCCAAGGCTCTGATACCAATCATCATCATAATCGATATGTATCCTTCCCTATCCTTTGGTGTTGTTTTAGGAAGTATCCTTCCCCCATCAACAACACTTTCATCATCATGATCAGGATGTATCCTTGCCCCATCAACAACACTTTCAACATCATCATCTAGATGTATCCTTCCCTGTCCTTTTATGTTGTTTTGGGATATATCATTCCCTCCTTGACAACACTCCATCCATCATCAACCCATTTTGGCTTGTAGCTTGACTAGGGAAACATCACCTTTGTCCTTAAATCCATTTTTTCTTCCCAATCTCCTATCACTTATCATCCTCTCTTGTCCATCACTTTGCATCATCTTCCTCATCTCCCCTTTCATCATCTCATCCATTTTGAGAGCACACTCTTGTTCTCTTGAACCCACATGTCCTCTTGAGGGGGCATCCCCAATCCATACTCTTCATCTTCACTCCCATCATATTTCTTCCTAGTCACTCCTTTGATGACTGCGACATCTTTTCCAATCTAACAACCTTCTTCTTGGTCTTATCTTTTAATCTTCTTTGAAATGATGCTACTTTGTAGCACCATCTCAAAGAGGGGGAAAATGTAGAAATACAAATTTGATCACTCCCACATGGTCAAATTTGTATCCTTTACTTGTTTATTCCATCAATATTAATTAAATTATTTATTTAATTAATATTTAACTATTTTCTTAAGGTTCCTAAAGTATTTGATTTAATAATTAAATACTTTACCTTTCATCCTTTCCTCTCTAAATTAAATAAATATATCAATTTATTTAATTTAGTCATTTAACCTTTTTGAATTTAAATCAATTTTAAATTTTTCCTTTTCTTTCTCCTTGTCACATCCTCCATAACCCTCTTCTAATGTGGATTAGTCTAATTAATCCATGATTATGATGTGGACACCCTTAATCAAGATTAATGCCACATCCTCCATATTTGTCCACTTGCCTCTAATCCCCCATTAATCTTCTTAATCACCTATTTGCACAACTTTAATCTAATCACATGCCATCTTTGGCATGTCCTACAAGTCAAAATTTCATAAGTGTTTTCCTTTTTGAGCCTTGACCTCTTCCCCATGTGAATAAAAAATTCACATTTATTCATCTAAGGTTCTCCTCTTCCATATGTGGGTCTCATGTGTCACATCACTCACATGGGACAAGGACCTCCTTTATGAGGACCTTGTTTTATCCTCTAGGAAACTCCCAATCATGTGAATTTTAAATTCAGATTTATTCCCTCAAAAACTTCTCTCATCCCCATGATGATAAGAGAGGACTTTCTAAAATTCCTCACTTGTCACCATCACCCTCATATGGGGACAAGAACTTCCTTTTTAATGAGATCTTCCCCTAATCCCAAGGTACTTGCAAGTACCTCCACCTCACATGTCCTCTTTCCAACTCATTTGTCCTTGTGACACATCCTCCTCCACATGGAAAGATGTGAGGGCTTGTGAGTCCTCAACTCACCACAACCCTTCATGGTGCAGGAGCACCTAGGCTGACCTCCACCAAGTTTGTTCACAATTTTGGCTTGTACTGACCTTAGCCAAGTTAGGGATGTTAATATGCTTGTGAGTTTGGTTTGGACCTTAGAAGGTCTTGCATTTGTGTGTGAAGAGTTAGTCATTAGGACTAAAATCTTCATTAGGTCATCATTAGTATTAAATTTTGCTTTATTAAACTTAGGATAGCATATGTTAAGCATTTAGTATGTGTTAAAGCCACATCCTCATTGTTTGGAGATGCTAAAGGTCAGTTAAGGGGTTGTTAGCTCAGACTCAAGGAGTTAGTGATCCTAAGATCAAGGATAATGGCGAGGTTGCAAGAATATTGCATAGTTGCATGGCAACAATGCTTGGTTGCATGTAACTTGGTAGTGGTCTTAAGATTCCCTTAAAATCAGGGATATGGGAGCGAGCAATCTTCCCTTGAATGGTGGAAAAGACTTCAAGATGAATGAAATGGCTCATGACAAGTAGAAGGGATGATTGTAATAAAGTTTTGTGGTGAAAGAATAGTAGACAGTTAGCATTTTTTGTATTTTCTGTGTTTACTAAAAACCTCGTGTGTTTTCAGACAACCGTGGTGTTTATGGAATATATTCATTTATTTGCATTGGATCATAGTTTACTTGACATACTCTAGCATCTTTTCTTTTGTAGATAGTTCATTGACTAAGAATACATGCATTGTAGATAAGTTTAGGATTGCAAGGAATAGAATAGACTGCATTTTTTGTATCTGCCCGTGCATTTTGAGAAACAGTGATCTTGTGGGCACTGTATTTTTTGATTTAACATTTTGTTCATGCTCATAGGATAGTGTAGAACAATACTCATCTTGTATTTAGATTGTTTGGTGTAGATTTTTTGATTTGAATCTTTAGATCAAAGTTTAGAGGTTTGTAAATACCGTTTTGAGCAGCAAGATTTCAAATGGCTTCCCCATAGAAACCAACCACGGAATATTCCTGAGATTGGTTGAATATGGGAGGGAAGCCAATGCATTGTACATATTTAGTGATAGGATATCAAAAGAGCCAAGCAATGATTTTAAAGACCAAACCCTAGGCGAGTATTAGCTGCCCGGTTAGGAGTTTGGAAGAGAAAATTGAGAATTTAGGCAGGGGAAAAGTGCACTGTACAGAATCCGTACAATTCCAGGTAGGGTTAGGAAAGACCTTTGACTGAAAAAAGGTTTGAAGCTTTAATCAAACTTTTGGTAGGAGTTTTGAAACAAAGAACAGTGAAACCCTAGGAGATAGGGCAATTAGGCCTCCACTCCAAGATCATTGGAATTAGTTGTACGGTACTGACAGAGACCTGACAATCTATGCAAGATTTAAAAGTCTCAAAAGGGTGTCAGGAAATGTGATTTACTCACTAGGTTGTGTGACAAGTTTGAGAGAAAAGGGCAGAAAAGGGACTGGTAAAGGCTAGTAGAAACTAGGCCTCTTCAAGCAAGATTTGGAAATCGGGTAAAGTGAAGGTTAAAGAACCACAAAGATGCATCCCATTGGTGTTGAAATGAATGGAAATAGAGCATTTACCTCCCCTACAATGAGTTCAATTCAGATGGTGAAGTTGGCATCTAGAACCTTCTAGGTGTAGTAAGAAAATTGCAAGTGCAAGAAGGTGTTGAACTACCCAGGGTAAAGCACAAGGTAAGAACTCTTTGAGAAGAGTTGGAGTAGGGTTTGGTCAACCTCCAAGCTCAAGAGGAACCCATTGGAGTCAAGTTCTAGGAAGGAGACAGAGTGGAAGGTCTTCTTGGAGTGGTGCAAGCAACCTTGGGTATTAACATACACCATATTGGTATCAGAGCTTTGTTAGATTCAAGGCTTGTGATTAATGTTTCAACCCACTGAGTCAGTAGGAGAGAACACACCAGAGGAAGGAGCCATGGTGACAAATGCAGAGCTAGCTAAAAAGGTAGAAGAGCAAGAGGAAGATAACCAGTTGCTCAGAGAAAGGATATCTCAGATGGAGAAACTCCTGGATGAAGTCCAAGAAACAGCAGATAATGTGAAGGACAAGATTAAGAAGAAAGAAGAACAGGAAGCCAAGGAAAAAGAAGAGGATTTGGAGGAGGAAGCTCCAAAGCCTGATCCTGTTCTTGCAGAGGAACCATTCTTGAAGGCATTGCAGGCCTTGAGTGGTAAAGCATTGGAGGGTGTCCCACTTTTCAGTGGACAAATGGACCCTGATTCAGTTGTGGACTGGATTGAGAGCATTGAAAATCACTTTGAGTGTGATGGAATAATAGAGGCCCAAAAGGTAAAGGTGGCCAAGTCAAGGTTGAGAGGAGCAGCTCTCACATGGTGGAAGTTTGTACAATCTGAAAGAGAGAAAGAAGGAAAATGTCCTATAGTTTCATGGAGAGGAATGGTGACTAAGATAAGGCAGACTTATCTCCCTGATGATTATGAAGTCCAGTTGCACATGAGAAGACACAATCTAAGGCAAAAAGACATGGATGTTCAAACATATACAGAGGAGTTTCAAAAGGTGTGCCTTAGATCAAAGGTGGTTGAAGATGAAAGCATAAAGTTAGCAAGGTACCTAAATGGACTCAAATGGTCTATTCAAGAAGACATGAGTTTGGTAAACTTCAGAATCAGTCCGCCAATGCTATCAAATGGCTTTGAAAATAGAGGAGAAAGGCAAAAAGAAACAAGAACAAAACCCTAAAAGCAGAGGTAAAGGGAAAGACAACAGAGGACAAAGAGGAAGTTATAGTGGAAGAAGCTCAGAACCAAGATCCCAAGGAGAAGTCATATTTTCTGAACAGCAAGAAGGAAGTTCTAGTAGAGGTGGTAGAGGAAAAGGTTTCAGTTCCAGAGGAAGAAGTGGTGGAAAAGGAAGAGGCAGTTACTTCACCAACATGAAATGCTATCATTGCAACCAATTGGGACACCCGGCCTATAGATGTATTGAGAAAGGTAGCACTTCTCATGGAGGAAATAAGAGAACCAATTTGATTCAAGATGAGACAGCTGCAGCAAATAAACAACCTGAAGTACCCTTGAACTCAGAGGAAGGTGAGAATCTCATGATGAGGAGGACTTTGATCAAAGAACCAGTCAAAGAAGAGCCAAGCCAAAGAAGGTCCTTGTTTAGGATAAAATGCAAGATGATGGGGAAAGTATGTAAGGTCATTATAGACTTAGGTTCTACTGACAATATTGTGTCAGAAGAGGCAGTCACCAAGCTGAAATTGATGAGAATACCCCACAATAATCCTTACAAGGTCACATGGCTCAATAAGGGTCAGCGTGTCTTGGTGAATGAACAAGCATGGGTGGAGTTTTCAATTGGAGAGTACAAAGATAAGGTATTGTGTGATGTATTACCTATGGATGCATGCCACTTGCTCCTAGGTAGGCCTTGGCAATTTGACCATCAAGCTGTGCATGATGGAGCTAAGAATTCATATACCTTCAAGAAGAACAATGTAACCTACAAGATTCAATCTTTGTTAGAAGATACAGTTGTGCAGACAGTAGGTTCTAAGCTGCTTATAGCGGGTGAAAAAGAGTTTTTAAAAGCTTTAGAAGGAGAAGGAGTTGGCTATGCAGTAATGATCAAGCCAAGAGAAGTAAGCAAGGAGAAGGCAGCTGAAAAGCAAGAGTTACCCAAGGAGATTCAAGACTTGTTGCAGACCTATGAAGGTATTGTAAGTAGTGGTCAACCAGCAACCTTACCTCCTAAAAGATCCATAAGTCATAGGATAGACTTGATACCAGGAGCTACCCTTCCAAACAAAGCATCTTACAAGATGACCCCTTAACAAAATGAGGAAATAGCCAGGCAGATTCAAGAAATTCTTGACCAAGGTCTCATTAGGAAAAGCATTAGTCCTTGTGCAGTTCCCACTGTCTTAGTACCTAAGAAAGGAGGAGAATGGAGGCTTTGTACTGATTCCAGGGCAATAAACAAGATAACCATCAGGTATAGGTTTCCTATCCCTAGGATTGAAGATCTCATGGATTATCTAGGTGAAGCTAGGTACTATACCAAGATAGATTTAAAGAGTGGCTATCATCAAATTAGGATACATGAGGGTGATGAGTGGAAAACAACCTTCAAAACCAATGAGGGTCTCTATGAGTGGCTAGTTATGCCATTTGGCTTGTCTAATGCCCCCTCCACATTCATGAGACTCATGAATGAAATCCTCAAAGACTACATTAGCAAGTTTGTAGTAGTGTATCTTGATGATATACTAATCTATAGCAGAACAAGAGAAGAGCACCTCCAACATATTGAGTTGATTTTCAAGAAGCTGCAAGAGGAGAAGCTGATGATCAATCTGGAGAAGTGTGAGTTCATAAAAACAGAGCTAGTGTACCTTGGATTTGTGCTATCACATGGCAACTTGAAGATGGACAGCAGCAAGGTAGAAGCCATTCTCAATTGGCCTACTCCAAAGACAACAACAGAGGTAAGAAGCTTCCATGGTCTTGCTCAGTATTACAGAAAATTCATAAGACAGTTTAGTGCTATTTGTGCTCCTATGTTGGATACCATTAAAGGAGGAATGAAAACCAAGTTTGTATGGAATGAGCAAGCTAACAAGAGTTTTGAGTTGCTAAAGGAAAAGATAGCTACCCAACCTGTTTTGGTGTTGCCAAGCCTTAAGAAACTATTTACCATTGAATGTGATGCAAGTAATGTAGCAATTGGAGTTGTTCTCAGTCAAGAGGGCAGACCGGTGGCTTTTCATTCTAAGAAGCTAAGTGAAGCCAAGAAGAAGTACTCTTCTTATGACCTTGAAATGTATGCTTTGGTTCAAGCACTAAGGAAATGGAGGCACTACTTGCTTCCCAAGGAATTCATTGTGTACTCAGACAATCAAGCACTAAGTTTCCTGAATTCACAAGAGAAATTGAGTCACGGGCACATGAAATGGGTGGAGTACTTGCAAGCTTACACCTTCAATATTAAGCACAATAAAGGAGCTCTCAACAAAGTGGTTGATGCATTGAGCAGGAGAGTTCTCACAATTCAAGAAATTCAGTTGAAGAGCATGGGAATAGATCACTTCAAAGATCTATATGCAGATGATGAAGACTTTGCAGAAATTTATAAGGTATGTCTTGAGTACAAGAATCATTTCCATAGCAAATATGTTGAATATACCTTGCAAAGTGATCTTTTGTTTAAAGGAAATCAGCTTTGTGTTCCTAGAGGTTCTATTAGAGAAAACTTAATAGAAGAGAAGCATAATGGTGCATTGAGTGGTCATTTTGGGATCACTAAAACTCAGGAACTGGTTCAAAGGTTTTATTTTTGGCCTAAGATGAACTTAGATATCAGGAAGTATGTAGAGAGTTGTGTAGTGTGTCAAAAAGCCAAAGGCACTTCCTCAAATGCAGGCCTATACTAGCCACTGCCTATCCCTTCTAGGCCATGGGAATGCTTGAGCATGGACTTTGTAGTTGGTTTACCCAAGACAAAACAAGGTATGGATAGTGTTTATGTTGTTGTAGACAGATTCAGCAAGATGGATCACTTTGTACCCTCCAAAACAACCAATGATGCCAGTCAAATAGCCTCTCTTTTCTTTAAGGAGATAGTCAGGATTCATGGCTTACCAATCAGCATTGTATCAGACAGGGATACTAAGTTTATGAGTTATTTTTGGAAGACTCTTTGGCAAAGAATGGGCACCAATTTGTCCTTTGGATCTGCATACCATCCCCAAACTGATGGTCAAACTGAAGTTGTGAATAGAACACTTGGAAACCTTTTGAGATGCTTGACCAAGGAATATGGTCAACAATGGGATCAGATTATTGGGCAAGCTAAATATGCCTATAATGATACAGTGAATAGGTCAACAGGGAAGAGTCCCTTTGAAATTGTGTATGGTTTACATCCCAGGGGTGTCTATGAACTGAGAGAGTTGAAGGATGGAGTCAAGGGAAGTGGATATGCAGATGATTTTGCCTATGCAATGCAGGAAATTCATGAGACAGTCAGAAAAACCTTGGCAAAAAATACTATGAAGCATAAGGTTAAGGTGGATGAGCATAGGAAAGATGTTCACTTTAATTTTGGAGACTTAGTGATGGTCCATTTGAACAAGGCTAGATTGCAGAAGGGAATTCCTCATAAGTTGCAAATGAAGAGGATAGGTCCCTGTCCTATCTTGGAGAAGTATGGCAACAATGCTTTCAAGGTGCAATTGCCAGATGACAGTGGACTGTCCCCTATTTTTAATGTTGCAAATCTTATACACTACAAAGGACCACCAATCAACATGGATTAGACCTTCCAAGAAGTCATTCAAGATGTGGAAGAACTCAAACTACCCCCTGCTACAGTTAAACAAGCGGATACAATCTTGGATACCAGGGTCTACAAGAAGACTAGGACCAAAGAATATAAAGAACACCTGATCAAGAGGCATGGAAAACCTAATGCAGATGCAGTATGGATCAAGGAGGCAGAGTTCAAGAAGTTAGGAATTGATCCTAACTTACTCAATCCAAGGATGGATTGAAGTTTTCTGTTTTGGGGAGGATGGTGCAGGAGCACCTAGGCTGACCTCCACCAAGTTTGTTCACAATTTTGGCTTGTACTGACCTTAGCCAAGTCAGGGATGTTAATATTCTTGTGAGTTTGGTTTGGACCTTAGAAGGTCTTGCATTTTTGTGTGAAGAGTTAGTCATTAGGACTAAAATCTTCATTAGGTCATCATTAGTATTAATTTTTTCTTTATTAAACTTAGGACAGCATATGTTAAGCATTTAGTATGTGTTAAAGCCACATCCTCATTGTTTGGAGATGCTAAAGGTTAGTTAAGGGGTTGTTAGCTCAGACTCAAGGATTTAGTGATCCTAAGATCAAGGATAATGGCGAGGTTGCAAGAATATTGCATAGTTGCATGGCAACAATGCTTGGTTGCATGTAACTTGGTAGTGGTCTTAAGATTCCCTTAAAATCAGGGATATGGGAGCGAGCAATCTTCCCTTGAATGGTGGAAAATACTTCAAGATGAATGAAATGGCTCGTAATAAGTAGAAGGGATGATTGTAATAAAGTTTTGTGGTGAAAGAATAGTAGACAGTTAGCATTTTCTGTATTTTTTGTGTTTACTGAAAACCTCGTGTGTTTGCAGACAACCATGGTGTTTATGGAATATATGCACTGATTTGCATTGGATCAGAGTTTACTTGACATACTCTAGCATCTTTTCTTTTTTAGATAGTTCATTGACTAAGAATACATGCATTGTAGATAAGTTTAGGATTGCAAGGAATAGAATAGACTGCATTTTTTGTATCTGCCCGTGCATTTTGAGAAACAGTGATCTTGTGGGCACTGTATTTGTTGATTTAACACTGTGTTCATGCTCATAGGATAGTGTATAACAATACTCATCTTGTATTTAGATTTTTTTGGTGTAGAGTTTTTTATTTGAATCTTTAGATCAGAGTTTAGAGGTTTGTAAATACTGTTTTGAGCAGCAAGATTTCAAATGGCTTCCCCATAGACACCAACCATGGAATATTCCTGAGGTTGGTTGAATATGGGAGGGAATCCAATGCATTATACATATTTAGTGATAGGAGATCAAAAGATCCAAGCAATGATTTTAAATACCAAACCCTAGGCGAGTATTAGCTGCCCGGTTAGGAGTTTGGAAGAGAAAATTGAGAATTTAGGCAGGGGAAAAGTGCACTGTATGGAATCCATACGATTCCAGGTAGGTTCAGGCAAGGCCTTTGACTGACAAAAGGTTTAAATCTTTAATCAATTTTTTGGTAGGAGTTTTGAAACAAAGAACAGTGAAACCCTAGGAGATAGGGCAATTAGGCCTCCACTCCAAGATCATTGGAATTAGTTGTACGGTACTGACAGAGACCTGACAATCTATGAAAGATTTAAAAGTCTGAAAAGGGTGTTAGGAAATGTGATTTACTCACTAGGTTGTGTGACAAGTTCGAGAGAAAAGGGCAGAAAAGGGACTGGTAAAGGCTAGTAGAAACTAGGCCTCTTCAAGCAAGATTTGGAAATCGGGTAAAGTGAAGGTTAAAGAACCACAAAGATGCATCCCATTGGTGTTGAAACGAATGGAAACAGAGCATTTACCTCCCTTGCAACAATTTCAAGTCAGATGGTGAAGTTGGCATCTAGAACCTTCTAGGTGTAGTAAGAAAATTGCAAGTGCAAGAAGGTGTTGAACCACCCAGGGTAAAGCACAAGGTAAGAACTCTTTGAGAAGAGTTGGAGCAGGGTTTGGTCAACCTCCAAGCTCAAGAGGAACCCATTGGAGTCAGGTTCTAGGAAGGAGACAGAGTGGAAGGTCTTCTTGGAGTGGTGCAAGCAACCTTGGGTATTAACATACACCACTTCATCTTGCCAATGTTGGAAAAATCTTGATCATCCAATTCTCTAGAGATTCTTCCATTAAAATGGAAGATTTTCTCTCATTCAAACATAACATGCATTCACAACTTCAACTCTCAAGATCAAGCACTCAACACTTGCATTGCAAGCATTCTTGTCCTCCATTGTTGCATTTTGGAAGCTCTCTTTGCATTCATCTCACACATTTAGCCAAACAACCACTTCCATCTTTGCATTCATCTTGCAATCTAGATCACTTTGCATATCATTTTCATCATATTTTCCATCAAGGAGCACACATTCATCAACAATCAAAGGGCCAACCAAGAAGATCACTTGAATGAGGTATAAATCTATTTTTTTTCTCTTTATTTTGTACAAGTCAACTTAGGCTAATCGTTGAGGTGTTGTTTCTTCCTTTGCATTCTTTTTGTTTTGCATCATTTAGGATAAGTAAAATAATGTTGCACACAACTTCTTCTGAAGGTATTAAATTTGATGTCCTTGTTGAATGTTTGTTTTCAAGATTTTGGATCCAAGAAATGTGTTTAACTGACTCAAAGATTGCACAATCCTAGGATGGAAAAGTAAATATTTGTTGAATTCCCACTTGGATAAATTCAATTGCACTTATTCAAAGCAGATGATTAGGAGCTTGACCACACTAGCTCCCCTACATGACACTCAATTCTATGGGTCATCCAAGCTTTAGTTCTCATGAATCTCCCATGATGAACTTTTCATCTCTACAAAGAACTACAAAGAACCACAAATATGTGGGATGGCTCTGGAGGTCTGATCTCCTTACGCCAACAAATATTGAGATTTTGGATTCTAAAAAAAAAATTTTAGTAAGGGAATTAAGTTTAGGGGGTACAATGATAAACTCCTTGTGAGAGATCTCCCAACCCTTAGAATAAGGGCTTTATGCATCATAAAGACACTGGGGGAGAGTTATCATGCACCACTTCCCATTGTTTATGATTTTCATTGCAACCACAAATTTATATAGCAGTTTGGAAGAGCTTAGCTTATTCCTATTACCACTTGGGCAATTCCCTTGGGGTGAGTACTTTTTCCCACCAAGGCAGGCCCTCTAAAGGTAAGCAAAAGCAAGTAGGTACATCAATAGTTCGATCAATCTTTGTTTGTGTGAACAAAGAGAGAACACACACAATGTATCTACTCACACTAGCATGATTTGTTCAATTTTTAAGAGCCCAAATTTGAAATGTGGAGGCAATATTTTAGACAACCTTATATCACCAAAAAAAAAATTATTCTCAAGATTTTCGTGAAGCACAAGAGAAGTGCATACACATTTCGATGATCTATTAGTTTGTAAAAAAGATTACAAAACAAGATAAGCACATGTTCATTTTAAATCCCCAAATAAAATAATGAGTTCTTTTTAAAGCACCAAAATCAAGTGTTTGAATTTGCTTGTTCAATTTTTAAAACCCAAAATCAAAGCTAGTGAGTTTCTAAGGTTCTTTTTAACCAACTTTGAGAAAAAGAAAGCTTTTGTATGTTCTTTTTTAAAACCCAAACAAAATGTAGTTAATTTCTAAACTTGAAGATAACAATATCCAAAGATGAGATTATAAATTCTCCCAAAGTGTTAAAGAACACTTTTTTTTGACAATTATGAAAAAGAAAGTGTCATAGGTATCTCTTCTTGTTTTCTTCTTTTCCTAGACAATGGATATCAAATGCTTTTTATTTCACTTTAATGCTCCATTATCCTCTTAAAACCTGGAATTCATGCTCAAAATGTTAGATGATATCAAGAAACAAGAAGATATGAGGGTTAGATGAATGATTAAGCATAAAAACCATAAAAATTAGACCAAGTTACAATGTGATTTGACTTTAGGTGAAAATTTGAAAATTTTAACTCTAAATCAAAGTTGAAAACACCTACATCATTGGATAGCTTATGAGATTCTACCCCATTTAAAAAAAAAAGTTTTGAAAAAGACCAAAATATGACCAAGATGACCATTTTAAGATTGAGTGCAAAAGAAAAATATTGTGCTTCATTGCCACATTTTTTACCACATATTCTCGTAGCTCCATGTATTTACCTCTATCCATGATTCTCTTAAATATTTTTATATATTTATACATTTAGAGAGGTTATTGAGACTGGTGAATAATAATATTTTCAACCTTTCCATATGTTGCAACATGTCCTCCTCTTTACCCTCTATCCTTGGTACAACTTGCTTCAACTCACGCATGCAATATG
This sequence comes from Sequoia sempervirens, assembly GCA_007258455.2. Lineage (NCBI taxonomy): Eukaryota > Viridiplantae > Streptophyta > Pinopsida > Cupressales > Cupressaceae > Sequoia > Sequoia sempervirens. The sequence goes on from VDFB02058242.1 coordinate 604,739,953, forward strand.
GCTCCTCCTCATCCTACTTAGAAGTTTTTTCAAATGTGAATTTATATCATAAGTTTATAGCTAACTTAATTTTTTCAAAATTAAATGAACTGTACTTTACCCTCTAGATAAATTGCACACTACTTAATAATAGTATTTTATCTCAAGGTTGACATTGGGTTCTAGGGTTTATAACATATTTTTTTGGCTTCGTTAAACATTCAAAACAAGTAAATGATATGAAATTAAACTTTTTAATTGGTAAGAATTTATTAAAGTAATAAATGTAGACAAATTTTCAAGCATGTTACTAAAAAATATTAACCACTAAGAACAATTAGTATTTTTCTACTTTCAATGCATGGTAGGGATTAATCACTATAGAACACATGTTATAATATGTTATATTTTATATAGTATATGTAGACTATAGAAGTAGGTAGAAGGTATAGCTCAAAAGATAAAAAGAAAAAACATTCAATTTGACTTGAAAAATTTAGTAAGTATATATTTGACTTGGAAAAATGTTAATTGTGTCATGTTTATGAATATGAATAATTGAGTCTATAGATAATTGATTTTCATTAGCAATATGTTAGCTCATGCATCAATAAGAATAATTCTATTATAAATTTAACAATCACTAACCAGAAATGATAATAATTATTTAATTGATTTAAAAAATAATAATAAAAAAATTTAAGAAAATATTTTTTTATTTTAAATAGAAGAAAAGTAAAATTACACTATTAATCAATTAATTTTATGTTTGAATAAATTGTTAAAAAAATTCAACATCACCGAGACTAATAAATAAATAGTATTTTACACAAATATTTTGTAAGCATGGAGAATACATTAAAGCAAACTAAACAACATGCAATGACATATTTTAAGGCCAAGAGTGGACCCAAGGCACAAATTTTCAATTCTTTTTTCATAGTTCACTTTTAACTCCACTTTGATCTTCAAGTTTTTAGCTTGATTTAGCCTATTATCTTTAATTTCCCTCCAATTTCCATGATGTATCCCTAGTCCATTTTACTTTTTGTACATTTTGGCCTTTTTTGACTTGCTATTCCATGCAATTTGCATGGTGTGGACCATTTGTGCTAAGCACAAAAATTGGATAGGGGAAAGCTTTGAGTAGAAAATGCAAGGTACAGGCAAGTGACATATATCTTGCACTAACAAACTACCATGTGAAAACTGGTGAGTCATAACAATCCAAGTGTGAACAAGAAAATTGCAGACTTATGTACTGGCCATCTTTTGACGTGTGACGGGAGATTCCTCGCTTTTATTAAGGATTTCTCACAATTTTCTATTTTTAACGATGATAGTGAAACATTACCAAACTTTCTCTATAAAATGTATTTTTAATTGATTGAAGACTGTTCAATAGTTATCCAAATGAAAATGAAAGCAAGATCAACATTTCAGTTTATTGCTCATTGGTAAACTATTCTTCTGTAGCCAGCATGTTTGACTGTGTAGTTGTAATCTAAATTAAATTTTAGATCTTTCATTTTCCAGTTAAAGTTAAATATATAGGTGTAGAATTGATTCAAATTATTTTTGCAATTGCAAATCTAAATCTCAAACCTCGAAAATTCAAAATTTAAATTTAAACATGGTGAAACATTTCACTAATCATTGTGAAATAATCGATCACAAATTTATGTGGATTGTGTGCTAAGTTGTTATGTTTAATGACATGTATTCATTATTAAAAATCATGTTAGAGAATCATGGCATCATTCAATAAAAAAATATCATGCAATGTTCATGATATATCTATAGCAACATTACCTAACTATACATTTGTATAGATTTTCTTAGATATCTTTACCTACTTTTTGTAATCTTTAATCATTGTTTCAAAGTCATTAAATTGGTTCACTTAAGTGCTTGACTAAGGATAATATGACCCTTTCTTAACAAGTTCCTAAACAATGTTTATAGAAAACACCCCACTTTAAACACAAGTATAAAATGACAAGGAAAACAAATTCAATGATTAAAATTATACAAAATCATTTATATAGGTTTAAGTTCAATATTTTGAACTAGATTTTTTTACACTCACAAAGATTAGTTTTACAAATGCAAATCTAAACTATAATAGAACATAATTAATTTATAACTTTCAATACATTCATTTGCACAAATCTTAAAATTCAAACGTAATAATAAATATTTTTTACATCTTCAATAATATACTCCATCATTTAAAATTCAAACTAAATATTATATTTAATTTATTTACATTTTACACATTTAATTATACATTCATTATTCAAATCCCAACTACTAGACTTTAATTTGTTAATTATTTAATTATTTATAAAAAAATAAATTATAATAAAAACATTTATTTTCATTACAATTGTAAAACAACTCAAGTAATACAAATCAATTCTTACATATAATTCTGAAAGCTCCTTGCCATAATTTGTACATTTCTTAGCATGCTCCTCCCCAGATGCTCCTGCATCAAACAACCGAGGTGAGAAAGAATGTTCCATGAGCAAGAGCTCATGGAAATTAATTTGGATATGGGATCCCAAGACTTTGAAGCTCTGGTGCAACAACCCATGTTGCTTCTTCCATCTTCTTCCCTTTCCATTTTACCAAATATTCTTTGTATTCTTTGCCCCGTGTCTTTTGTATTATTTTGGAATCAATCACTTCATCTACATATTCATTTATTTTTGTTGGAAGTTGTTGCTCCCACTGAGTAATTCTCTAAAAAATTGAAGGTTTGTTATTTTCTCCATTCATCTCCTCTCTATGAAATTGATATGAATCAGCAACATTAAAAATTGGTGAAATATCTAGCTCCGGTGGTAACTCAATCTCATATGTATTGGCTGAAAACTTTTTGAGTATGCTACATGGCCCAATCTTTTTCCATTTTAGCTTGTTGTAAGTTCCTTGAGGAAATATTTCCTTCCTAAGATGAGCCAAGACCAAATCTCCAACTTTAAATTCTTTCTCTCTTCTCTTTATATATGCATACTCTTTGTATTTTTTGGTGTTTGTTTCCAATTTGTCTTTGACTTCTTTGTGCAACTCATGCAAATACTCTGCATAGTCTTCAGCTACAACACTCTTCCTCTTCAAATCTGCACTATCTCTTAATTTATGAAGTCCCCTTGGGCTGAATCCATAGACCACATGAAAAGGACTCTTTCCATTGCTTCTATTAATATAGTTGTAAGCAAATTCAGCTAGTGCAATGATTACATCCCATTTTTTTGGCTTTCCATCAATCAAACATCTTAATAAATTCCCAAGACTCCTATTAACTACCTCTATTTTTCCATCTATTTGAGGATGGTATGTTGAGCTATAAGTCAAATTTGTGCCCAATATATTCCATAATTTCCTCCAAAAGTGACCAAGAAACTTAGTGTCTCTATCTGAAACAATACTTCTTGGCAAACCATGCAACCTCACAACTTCCTTAAAAAATAAATTAGCAACTTGTGATGCATCATTTGATTTTTTTCATGGAATAAAATAAGCCATTTTTGAAAATCTATCAACTACAAAAAAAATGGAGTCATTATCTTTTTGAGTCCTTGGTAGCCCAAGAATAAAATCCATACTCACTTCTTCCCATGGTTTGTCCGGGATTGGCAAAGGCTGATATAATCTTGTGTTTTGACTAGTCCCTTTAGCATGTTGACACACTGGACATTTTTGAACTATATTCTTCACATCCTTTCCCATACTTGGCCAATAATAATTTTCACTTAGCTTCCCCAAAGTTTTATCCACTCCAAAGTGCCCACCAAGTCCTCGACCATGCTTTTCCCAAATTAAATTATCTCTCATTGATCCCCTTGGTATGCACAATTGTAGCCCCTTAAACAACAACTCTTCTTGGATGAAATACTCCAACCAATTGGTTCTATTACATTCAATTGTTGACTTACACGCTGCCCATGTTTCCCCAAAATCAATGTCATTCTCATACATTTCCTTCATTAATTCAAAACCCATGACATCCACTTGCATTCTATTCAACAATAAACATCTTCTACTCAAAGCATTCGCTACCTGGTTTGATTTGCCACTTCTATGTTTAATAAAAAATGAATAGCTTTGTAAAAACTCTACCCACTTCATATGTTTTTGGTTTAACTTACCTTGGCTATTGATATATTGTAATGCATGATTATCTGTGTAGAGGACAAACTCCTTAGGCAGCAAATAGTGTCTCCATTTCTTGAGTGCTTGGACAATGGCATAGAACTCTTGATCATACACTGAATATTTCCTCTTGGCTTCATTTATCTTCTCACTAAAGTAAGCTATAGGTCTTCCCTCTTGACTTAAAACCCCTTCTATGGTTGTCCCACTTGCATCACAATCAACTTGGAACACTTTGTTGAAATCTGGTAAAGCTAGTATGGGCTCTTCTGTCACCTTTTCTTTCAAAGTGTTAAAACTTTGCTTTGCTGCAACTGTCCATTTGAACTATCTTCTTTCTCCCTTCATAGTATCCATGATAGGAACACAAATACTACTGAAATTTTTGATAAACTTCCTATAAAAGCTTTCCAAACCATGAAAACTTCTTGCTTCAAACATGCTTTTTGGTGATGGTCATTCTAGGATTGCCTTAACCTTTTCTGGGTCCATTCGTAAGCCTTCTTTTGAGATCACAAAGCCCAAATAAACCAACTCTTCTTTCATGAAGACACATTTTTTGAGGTTAACCAAAAAAAATTCCTCTCTTAATCTTTGTAAAACAACCCTCACATGTTTTAAATGGTCTTCCTTTTCTTTGCTAAAAACCAAAATATCATCTAAATAAACTATTACAAACTTACCAAGAAATGGTTTGAGCAACTCATTCATCAATTTCATTAATGTACTTGGATCATTTGTAAGACCAAATGGCATAAAAATCCACTCATATAACTCCTTTGTTTTGAATGCAGTTTTCCACTCATCCCCTTCTCGAATCCTTATTTGGTGATACCAACTCTTCAAATCAAATTTAGTAAAATATTGTGCTCCACTCAAGAAATCCATCAAGTCATCCATGCCTAGCAAGGGGAATCTATATTTAATGGTAATATTATTAATATCCCTAGATTCAGTGCACATACACCATTCTCCATCCTTCTTGGGTGTCAAAACTATTGGTACTGCACATGGACTTAAACTTTCTCAAATCAAGCCTTTATCTAACAACCCTTGCACTTGTTTGTTTATCTCCTCATTCTCTTTGGGGCTCATTCTATATGCTACCTTATTTGGTAACCTTACTCCCAGTATCAAATCCATGCAATGGTTCACACTTCTCATGGGAGGTAATCCATTTGGAAGATCTTCCATTAAAATTTCATCATATTCTTGTAATATTTCTTTGATTTCCTCAAGTATTTCTAGTTCTTCATCCACTTTCTCAACTTCTTGTGCCTTAGAAACCAAAGCATAACACACCTCCTCTTCCTTAATTCATTTAAAAATTGTTTCCCAATGATCATGCACACTTTAACATCACTTTCCACTTCTTTTTCCTTCTCTTTGAGTGGGTTCATGACATACTTTTTCTTGTTCTTTGCAATTGTGTATGTATTTTCTTCACCATTGTGCATTTCTTCTCAATCATACTACCACGACCTTCCCAAAAATGTGGCATGCATCCATTAGCATCACATCACATAGTATCTCATCTTTATAATTACCAATCTAAAAACTAACCAAACATTGTTCACTTACCACAAGTTGATGCCCTTTTTGCAACCAAGTGACCCGGTAAGGATTTGGGTGTTTTGTTCTTTCCAATTTCATCTTTTCCACCATCTCTTGAGATATCAAATTATCTATGCTTCCGTTGTCTACAATCACAGTGAAAATTTTTCCTTATGACTTGCAAATTGTCTTGAACAAGCTTCTTCTTTGTATTGGCTCTGGTGGCTCCTTTTCAAGTTTCAAAAGTACTCTTTTTAGCTTCTATGGTGTATGCCCTTCTAGTATTTTCCTTTCCCACCTCTTGTATTTGAGGGAACTCAAAGGCTCTATGACCCATTTCTCCATAATTAAAACAAAGCCCCAAAAAATCCCCTTCCTCTTCATGTAGAAGTCTCACCTCTTCCTCTTGTAAAATATCCTCTTCCCCTTACATTAGTGCCATAATTATTTTGTGACCAGATTGTTTCTTCTTCTTTTATGGGATGCACTCTTCCAATATTTACTTTTCCTCTACCTCGCGGAGGTTTCCCTCTTCCTCTAAAGCTCCCTTGTTTCCTTCTTGCTAGTTTCTCTTCTGCTCTTAATGCATATTGATAAGCTTCCTCTATAGTTCTTATCATGACCATGCTAATCTCATCTTGGATATTGATTCTAATCCCATTTACATACCTTTCTACTTGTTCCTCATCATCCTCAACATGTCCAACACGTATACTGATCAATTTTTAAAATTCTTTTGTATACTCCATGACACTTAAATCCTTCTATTTCAGATTTTGTAGCTTTTTAATTAAACTGATATGATAGTCCATAGGCAAGAACTTTGTTTTCAATTTTCCAACCATCTTCTCCAAATATTTTATTTTTTCTTTACCCTTCCTTTGTCTATCAATCTGTACTTGTTCCCACCATAGGGATGCATGTCCCTTCAATCTCATGCAAGGATATTTTACTTTTTTATTTTCTTCAATGCTCTCCAAATCAAAATACTTATCCATCTATGCAATCTAGTCTATGAGCCCCTCTGGATTTAAACTTCCACTATAGCTTGACGGATCCATTCTTAGTTTACTTCCAAGTTTTTCCAATACCTGAAGAAATATTTCCTCCTGGGTATCTCCTCGCACTTCTGCAACTTCTGGAGTTTCTTCTTCATATTCACTGACATCCACAACTGGGATTCCTCTTCATTGAGAGGTCTCTATAGCTTCCAACCTTGTTGTTATTCCTCTTATGGATTCCATAAGTGTTGGGTTTTCTTCTCCCCATGGGGGTCTTCCTCTACCCTAACCTCTATGTGCCATATCTCCAATTTTCTACAAATCTTGCTCTGATACCAAATGATGCAGTCAACAATTGAGAATCCTATGAGATTTTCAAATGTTGCAGCCCCTAAACAACACCTTTAAGAAAAAATCACAAACTAGCAAATATGCATTTGGAATTGAAAAACTAGAGATTATATGATTTAAATAATATTGCAAATAGCTCCATAAATCTAATTCAAACATTAATATGCAGCCCCACAAGCAAAAGGCTACATAAAATGCAATATGGATTCACCATCTCAATCCTACAGGAACGAATGCCCTGGCAAACACAACAAAATAACTCCTACAGGAAAGAATACCATAAACTATTACAAAACAGCTCCATACTTACAAAAATTTGCTACAGACATCTAAAATACAATCCAAAAAAAAAAATTCTAGTCTCCCTATGGTGCCATCAAATAGACTCCTAGAAAAGCCTTGCAATCTTCATCAAAATGTGCAATCAAAACTTAGTTTCTCATCCTCAACCCCAGGCATTGGATTTTTTTCTCCATGATTTTTTTTTTTTACCAACAAAACATAACTCCCAAATGAGGTGTAGAAATCATGCTCTTCCCTCTAGGATTCCTTGGCTACAAAAATTATGAAAATCTTCTAAAAATTGCCAGCCATGTTCTCCTTTTCCCCACTATCTCCATTTTTTAGCATCTCGAAGATTCCAACTCTTAAAACCCACAAATTCAAATTCCTTGAGGTTAAAAAATATAAATAAAATATTAATTCCAAGCTAGTGCATGATTTTTTTGGCTCGTAGGCAAGTTTTCAAAATAAAAATAAAAAATTGAAACTTTTAAAGTTGCATAGTTGACGTGCCTTGGGTTCATCTTGCCTAATCATCTCTGAACTTAATTGCTAGAGTAAGGAGAAGAATTTAAAAACCAAAATTTCTGCAAGACAACACAACAAAAATAATCCAAAAAAGAAAGAAATAAAAAGTAAAATATTTTTGGGTGTGCAGGATTGCGCTACTCCTCTGATGCTCCTGCATCAAGATCCATAGCCTTACTTGTAAATTCTTGGGGGTTGGAATGAATGTGAGGATAGTGACAAATTTGGCACACAGAGCTTGGCCAATTGAAGGATACATTGAGATAAATTTGGGGCCAATTTAGTATCTTTTCACTCTTAATAATTTTTTTGACTATGCCTAGATTTTTATAAGAGATTCTTGTTTCATCAAACATGTAGTTATTTTCATAAAACCTTGGAATTTTGAATTCATCCCAACAAAGGAACCCCCTTTGAATGTCCCAATTTAGATTCATCCCCTTGTCTTGCTACTAGTGTTTTGGAAAGACGAATCCTAAAATTTTTGGGTGACTCCTCAACTTATTATTTGGGCATTTCACAAATTACCAAAGATAAGAAAGAATAGCTATGCTTTAATCTATGTTGAACTAGTTTTTAATAAAAACTTGTCAAGAGCTCTTAATATTTAGTGTAGGATTTTGTTTCACATTAAACTTTGGATTAATATGAATCCATCCATCTAAGATGTAAGGAATGTCGGCAAGGTGAACGATAGATCTTGGGTCCAAAACAGTAGCAAATCCTATTGAAAACCACTACAAAAGGGATGTAGAGCTCAAGGAAATTTAAAAAAGATACATGTTGTAAGGGAAATGTCCCAACATAAGGATATATGTATAAAATAGGAAACATGATGTAATATAGGAAAAATTCTAGGATTTGGTGTTATACACCATTGCATAAATTGATTTATTATATAATGTTATAATTAAATAATTACTTAGTTATGGTGCATGTAGGAATGTGGTTAACCATAGTAGTAATTATTTGGGGCCAATTGTAATGCAACATTCTAACATTGAGTTATTATTTTATATGTGGGAGACATAGGATAATATTTAATATTAGGGGAATTATTTAATAATGTGAAAACCTACTCCCAAACCTTAGGCAGGTCCTAGTAGGCCAAGGAAGTATAGAAAATCCCATTTAGTTGGTAGGGGAGGTTTCTAGCTTGCCAAAAATAAGAGGAAGAAGACAAGTGTGGTCTTTCAAATTCCTTCATTAAAAAGACTACAAAATGAGGATAGGCTACCAAAATGTTTTGAGACCAATTCAAGACTAAACAAGAGGTTTCTCCTATGATTATAAAAAATGAATCTTAATATTATCTCTTTGAATGTCATAGGACTTGAGACCTTTAACAGGAAGTATGTGATTAGGAGGTTTCTAAATCTTGAGAGGAAAAAATAATTTTTCCTCCTCCAAGAAACCAAGGCTATAGGTTTCATGTTGGATGCAAACCTGAGATTTCTCCAGAATGATTCTTCTTACTACACAACCAATCATGAAAAGTGGAAAGGGGGTGTTTCCATCATTATTTCCAACTATTGGTCACAACATGTGACTGCAATGTCATAAAAATGTGATGCATAGCTAGGAGGATTCAACAACATATCTCACAAACCTTCAACAATAATTCAAAGCAATCTTTGTATAACACGTGTTATTAGTCATTCTATATCAAATTGGAACATAGTCATGGCAACCCACAATTTAATGCAATGAACAGTCATTAATAACTTCCACAAAAAAAATAATGAATCCAATTGTTCTAGTGATATTGAAGAAAAAATAGTGATAGACTTTTCTTCCAAATTTTATGAAGATCCAACAATGGAAAAGAAAGTTATTGCATTTTTCCCAAAACTGGAAACCCTAGGTAGGATTAAGACTTGAAGAAAAGGAAATTAGATTCACATGGAAACAAAATCCAATTGGTTTCAGATCCAAAATATATACTTCACAATTTGTACCATCACATTTTTTAGACTAGAAATTCTACACAATATTGTTAGAATAGGGAAATCTCACCAAAATAGTCATATCTTCCACAATACTCAATAAAATTCAATGAAAAAATAATAATTGGACACTATAAACATATATCTTTCCATCCATATATGATACTCCATTATTTGATTCCATACCAGGCCATACAAAGCACAACTTCAGCCTATAAATAATGTAAAAATTAGAAAATGCACACAAAATTTGAGGTTGCCATTCATCAAACTTCAAAAAAATGTCTCCAACCCCCAATTCGAATTTTGGAGGGTGTATTTATACATTTCCAACCAAAACCAACTATTTTTAACCACCTTTTGATTAGTTTGTTGACAAAACACCTTAATGACACTTTTTGACAAGTTCCTTGACAACTTTCTTGAACAACTTTTACAATTTTTACAATATGGAACAAATTTAAACATTATTTGACAAATGAATTAAAATATGACTTCTTAAGACTCAAAAACCTCTAAAAATGGTTTGATAAACCTTATTATAAGACCCAATACACAAAATAGAGCAACTATTTGCAAATGGCCTCAGGAGGCAAGAAATCAAATAGGTGCTCCTACACCAAATTGCACCCCTCAAAATTTCACATACATTCTTGCATCCGCTTTAGTTTCCACTCCCTTAGCATTTGTGTAGGCCCATTTTAGCCCCTACATCAGCCTTTTCCTCTCTTAGGATGCTCCATCACCCCTTTTTAAGCATCTTCCCTTGCACATCAACTTTGTGTTAAACTTTGTGCTTTTTTTGTTCTTGTTGTTTTGTAGCATGATGTGTCTGGACACTAGTGCGCCACACGGACGTTTGCGCACCCCACTGGTGTCTTGCGATGTTTCAACATTAAAATGACCATTTCCAAGCATGTTTTCCACTTGTTTCCTCCTTTGGTTAGTGGTAACAGCTTGTGACACCTTGTAACCACCGGTGAAGCTTCTTTTTTCTTCTCTTCTCTCCTAAAATGTTATCTTTTCACTTTATTTGCAACTCTCTTCTACTTCTAGCTTCATTCAAACTTCTTGCTTCTCTTCAGCTTTGGCTCTTGCCTTTTCCTCTTGTCATTTTTCTTGAATAGCTTCATTCAACTTGCTACAACAGCTTCAAGCTCTCTCAGCAACACTCATTGTAGCTCTATCTCCCTTTCCTTATGTTTGTGAGCATCCTGGGATTCCATATCCCTTATATATTGCATCCCTACTTTGTGATACGGGTTCACCTCCTCGAGCAAGGATTGCTTTTATCACCTTTTTTGTGATATGGGTTCTCCTCGAGTGAGGTTTGCTTTTATCACTCATACTTGGTGGTGCAGGTTCTACTCCTAAAGTGGGTTTTGCTTTCACCACACGCTTTGTTCATTTCTCTCTTTCTCTATCTATTTGGTTGTCCGTGGAGGTGGGAACACCAAAACAAGGGTTTGACTGAGGAAAATCCATCATATCGGTAGAGAAAGTTTGGGACCATGCCATTGCAATAGAGGCTTGAGTTCCTCTCATCTCTCCCCCAAGCAACCTTGAGTGCTCTTGGTGGAGGTGGTAAGCTTCCCTCTCCTCTCCTCTATCATTTGGTTGAGTAGTATAGTACTGTTTGTAGTGCTTGTGTTTTTTTCACTTCTTTATCTTTTTTCCATTGGCTGTCTGTGGAGGTGGGAACACTGAAACGAGGGTTTGACTAAGGAAGACCCCTATACAGCCACCCCCCAACATTCTCTCTTTTGTTGTGTGTAGGTGTGTAAGCTCTTGGAGGATTAGCTGGTGAATGAGTTCATTGGTGAGATTCTCCTCATCTTTATCACTTTTGTTTATTTTCTTTACAATATTAAAGATTATTTAATTTATCCAGCTCTGTCATTTTGGCCCTTCAATTAGCTTGCTGGGCCGTTAGCTAGTTTTTAGTGGCTTGACCTTATGTTTGTCACTGTTTGTCCATACGGTCTACAGAGCACTTTTCAGATGCCATCGCATCGCGCTATCATCCAAAGTCTACACTTTTTTCCTTCGACAAAGAGATTCTTGAGATGAAGTATTAAGCCTAGAAATTAGCTCGCCTAGCCTCTTTTTGCATTTTGGGCCTATTGAGTAGTTGAGAGGCCCTACAGTCCTTGCTACCCTTGCCTTACATACCCTAAACAATACATCTAGTTGAGGTAAGTTAGGGAAGCCTCTCGCGTCTTGGCCATCCATGACCTAGGGTCTTGCATGTGGTGGTCCCCCTCTCTTATAGTAGGATACGAACAACAATGTGATGCACTAGAGTGTCATACAAACTAGAGAACAAGAATATCATAGAAAATAACTAAGTGACTACTTCAACTCTAATTGCTAAGAAATATTGAGATGTGAGAAAGCAACAAAATATGATAGAACTGAAATAAAGTAAATTAGAAATGATAAAGATAAGGAGAAGAAAGGAAATAAATGCTCACAATAGTTCCAAGTAATGAAGCCTCCAGCTAGTGTGATATTGTTGCTATGGAATGCTTGGAAGTGAATGCAAATGAGTTTGTGAATGAGAGTATGAGAGCTTGATGTGGTGTAGAGTTCTCCCAATCTTTCATCCAACCTCCAAATGCAAGTTTAAAGACTGATTATCAAGAAATGAGAGAGGAAATGACCATATTCGGTTCAGGTGGTCGAAGGAGGCATTACAAATTCGTTGCTAATGGGAAGAGTAATGCCTTTGTTGGCTTAGCTACAAGAATTTTCTAGGGATGTAAGCACGCCGCACAGACATTTGCGCGTTGTGCAGGAATCCCCAACATAAACGCCTCCACCAACAAACAAAATAGGAGCCAAGTGGATTTCCATCAGTGGGCTTAAGTGAATTTAAGCATCTGACTTAGGCTTTCTAAAGTGTATAGAGGAAAAAAGGGGAATTGCACCTAGGGTGCAAATTCGCTCTTATCCATTTTCCCCCACTTTAGTGAGCACAAGTACTAATGAGTGCTCGATAAAGTAGATCAAGAAGAGAGTAGGGTTAGAAAAGTATACCTGAACTGTCGAGGATGCAGACTGCAATCTGGCAAATGTGAAGATGCAGGAAAAAAAAGGACTCCATAGTTGCTTGAAACTATGAAGTTAGAACAACAAAGTGTCTTGCAAGCCCATAGACCTGCAAGGAGGCAACCCCCAATATCTCTCGCATGGAGGAAGCCCCAAGGAAGAGGTGACATGTCTACTTGAAGATAGAACATGTCAAAAGTGGCAACATGTCTACCCGCAGATAGAGTGTGTCTAAAGTGGCGACACATCTACCCGCAGATAGAGCATGTCTAAAGTGTTGATACGTCTACCTGCAGATAAAACACATCTAAAAGTGGTGACATGTCTACTCGCAAATAGAACATGTCTAAATTTTTGATACGTCTACCCGTAGATAGAAGACATCTAAAAGTGGTGACATGTCTACCCACAAATAGAACATGTCTAAAGCAATCAGTCATGCAGATCGAAAAACTTTCAAAGGGGTCCCTCAGGAACCCTTCAAAAGAAGGGTCCACTCAGGGGATGCACTATTTGAAAAAGTGAGGTCTAGTCAGGCTGTCCCCAAGCTAGATGCAAAAGGATGAATGAAACAAGTCTAGTCGGGCTGCCCCCAGGCTAGACATGAAAGAGTCCATTCGTTACAAAGTGTCAAACCTAAATCCCACACCTAGAATAAACCAAGAAATAATCAACAAATTAGATCAAATTCAAGCTAGAATGTAGATTCCTCAAGAAATTCATTTGATTTGAAAAAGAGAGAGGAAATAAAATGAAGAACACAAATGAAACTTGAAAACATGTCAAATCCTATTCTAAAGCAAACAAACTACTAATCTCTTGAGGGAATTGGTGCCAATTTGATGTGAAAATTGGCCCTTTCCCAAATCCAATGATGCAATGATGACTTGATGAAGAGAGTTGATCCACTTTGTTGATGATTTAAGTATGTTCCAAGATGAAAATATGCATAACCTACCTATGAACTCAATGATAATGGATGAGAATTGCTAATGATTTAAGCATAGTAAGTTTACTCAAGTTGTGGATACCAAATACAATAGAGGAGCTCTCTATTTATAGAATGATAAGTTGAAATAATGCCCAAAATAGAGAAAGGTGGGACTAAATTTCATCCAATGGAAAAGTTCCACTTGTCCAAATGTGAATGGGCCAAGTATGTGCAAGTTTTGAAGAATCTGTCAATAAATGCATATATTTGAATTTTGAATTTGTTGAAATGACATGTAAGAGGGAAGGAAGAATGCATTGAATGCCACTTGGCTCAAGGTAAAGGACTTGATAGGTGGAGTAAATGCCTTGTTGGAAGGACTCATCCCACTTGGATTTGAATTTCAAACTTGGGGAATATTCCATTTTTTATGCCATGTTGATGGAAAATGGAGGTTTAATAAATCAATTAAATCTATTTTCATGTGCAAGTGGGAAAAACTAGAGGATGGGACATGAGGAGGGATTAAATTAATCAAGGTTAATTAATTTAATGGGAGATTAGGGGATGTGACATAGTTGACTTAGATTTGTGGATTTAAATAAATCAAAATGAGAGGAATGCAATTATAAGGATAGTTAAATAAATATTTTTGATTTATTTAACTAAGGAAGGTGAGTGTTAGATTAAATCAAATAAATGTTAATTTATTTAATTTAATAGGATGACCTTAGATATTTAATCAAAAGGTGAATTATTTCATTAAATAGAGATGATTAAATCAAGCTGATTGATTTAATTAACAGAGGAAAATGACTTAATTAAATAAATGATTTATTCAGTTAAGGGAGGATTATTGATGAATTTAATCAGATAAGGATATTGGATTAAATGGTTAGACCGAGGGATGATTAAGGATGAAATGGTGTTAATAGTCGGGATCAAGTATGTCGGTATATTTTCCATGCCTACACAAAGGCTTTTGAAGAAAGGGTCCTTGAGGAACCCACCATGAAGTATAAAGAGGTCCACTCAAGGGACACACAATTCAAAATTTGTCATCTTAGAGTGATTCGTCATCAAGGGATCCTTTCAAAAGGTGTTCACTTCATCAAGGAATTTGAAAGGAAGGTCATGCCCCCACATGAGGAGAAGTCAAAGCAATTCATGCTTTAGAGGAAGGTCTCCAAGTCCTTTCTTTACGAATCCATGATGAAGGAAACACATTCCGTTAGGGTTCCAAGTTGAGAATGTGCTTCCAAGGAAAAGGTATTGTGAGGACTTTCAAGAAAATATTTGTTGGCAGCGAATTCATTTTATGAAATTCAAAGTGTTAAACAATGTTGTCACACATAGGAGGGACAACTCAAGCAAAGCAGAGAGAAAGATAAAGAGAAAGCTAAAAGTACAAACGAAGGGCACAGGGGGATCTGGTTTAGCAAGGTCAGATCTATCCGAGCTCATATAATAGTAGGTAACCATAATGCAAGGCAAAAGATCATCAATCCCCAACCAAATCAAGAAGAATGTATAGAAAATAAAGTAAAAATAAAAAATTGGGTCAACATGGAAGGGAAGCCTAAATGCCCCTAACACTTTGCATCATCCCCAATTTGTCAAAAATTAAGCACAAACATGGAAGAATGGTGGTACAAATAGAAGGTTTACGACACAAAAACCATGCCTGTATCCACACACCAACAAGGGTGATGAGGGTCATCCAAGCACACATAGTACGAGTATGAGGGAAACACATTACAAAACACGCACACACACAACAAGATCAAGAAAGGTGGACCTCCTCCTAACACTGATCATCCAAGAGGTCATCTACTTCCCAATCTAGATCCTCACAAGGGGAATGAGGATGAGCCTTTAAAGGTGGAATGTTAAGAGGGTGGGCGTTCGGCCTTCCCACAACAAGCGCCAAGGAAGAGGGCCCTTCGAGGTCCTCTCCGCTGAACTCTTGTGGAGTCAAAGTCAGTGATTTCATGAAGATCGCCAACAGGGTCGGGACTTCATCCACAAAGTTAAAAATGCACCCCATGGGAGCGCTATGTATTACTTCAGCGGACCGCTCACCGAATGATTCGAGAGTGGTGACAAACTTAGGAGAGGCCAAGACTGATTTTATCACAAGGACAAAATAGGTCATCATAGGGCCACCTTGCGAAGGCCGGCTCCTCCTACATCCTCTATCACGAGAAGGACTAGCATCTACCTTTTTCTTCGTGGGAGGGGATGAACCCCCATACACAAAGCTAGAGGTGCAAAGGAGGAGGAGGACAGAACTGTGGCGGATACAACTAAAGTGTTAACCATATCCACAGGTTTTGGGAAGGGTTGAATATTCAAAATGATCATTAGCAAAGGTGACTCCACTGAAGGAGAGATAAACACTTGTACCCGTTTAGGGTTAGGTGAGTTTATGCTTGAAATGGAAGCTGGGAGAAAATCAGGAAAAAGAGACACAATAGGAAGGGAGGAAGAAGACCTTGCAGAGATCCCTAAAGTAGGGGTGGTCGTTTCTTCCTCCTATTGCAAAGAGGCCTGCTCAGCCAAGAGATCCTTTCGTTGGTGCTTGCGCTCTCGTACAATGTGGTTCCTACGACTCTTGGAGTTAGAAGCCAAAGCTTGTGAAGGGATGGGAGGTTCCTACTCGATCATAAGAATGTCTACTATGGCCATTTCGGGTGGAGGAATGAGTTCCTATGCAAGAGCAGGGGGAGTAGGTTGAGGAGCAGCAGGAGGAGTTGACTCAAGAGCCTCGGTAGCAGGTCTCTTTTTGCTCATTTCCTTAGGAGCAAGAGAAGTAGGAGGCCATAGTGGTCAATATAAGGAGGACTCTCCTCAAAGGATCTTCTTCCTTTCATACCAAATGGTTTTAGGTTCTGTCGGCAAAACAGGAAGCTTGAACGCAAGACGCTTGGGTTTTTTCCAAGCAAGCACTGAAGGGTTCTTCTGCAAATGAGGAGTAGAAATCAAGGGTACCACAATTAAGTGAGAAGTGTAAGACTAGGCAGTGGAAGAGGAAGGAGGATCACAATACCACTTCTCTTCTTTCCTCTTTTGGGCCTTGGTGGCCTCGTTGTCTACCTTCAAACAAGCCCTATGTGAAATAGCATAGGGTAAGGGAGGATACCTCACCTTTGGCCTCAAACGTCCTTTCTTATAGTTTAGATATGTCTTATGTAAAAGGTATGTCCTAGGCATAAGGGGACTTCTAGATGCAGGCCATGGGTGGTCCAAGGAGTAGCTACCACGTGCAACCGGCGGTCAATAACCGGTGTTGTGGATCACATGCACGGAACCTCCATGGATAAATTTCAAACATTTATGCACAATTGAGGGTATCACGTTCATCGCCACCAACCAAGGGATGCCCAAATTTACACGGAAGAGTTCGGACCCAGGGATGATATCAAATAAGAGGTTCATGGACTTAGGCCCGACTAAGACTGATAGGACAATGCTACCCAAGGGGGGTACAGAAAGCCCATCATGTGTGCAAATGAAACTTATAGGAGCATCATATCCAACATTATGTAAAAATTTAATTAGCATGATCTCCTATGTTATTATGTTTACTTTTGATGTTGGGTCAACAAGAACACCTACTATGATATTCCCATTGATTCATGCAGGAATGTAAAGAGGAGATGGTTCCCTATTAAAGCCCATCAGCAAGTCCTATGAGGTAAAGGCTATGCAAATTGCAAACACTACTATCCATAGGTTGTGCAGACGGGATAGGTTGATGCAGGAAGGAGGCCATTATGCACATTAGACAATGCTTTCATAGATTTCCCAAAGGTTAATGGATAAGACAGTGACCTAATTAAGGTTTTGTCATGCAATACCTTTGGAACCTTTCAACTACGTCAACTAGGGGTTGTAGGTTGGGTTGCAAGGTGACAGCCTTACAACACTCACACCTACAAAACTCCTAGAGTATGAGGAAAGGAACTATCAGTATCGCAAGAATGAAACCAAAATAGTTCACATTAGGTTTTCCAAAAATGTAAGAGAGGTGGACCACCACATGCAAGACCCCGGGTCATGGAGGGCCAAGACGCGAGAGGCTTCCCTAACTTACCTCAGCTAGATGTATTGTTTAGGGTATGTAAGGAAATGGTAGCGAGGACCATAGAGCCTCTCAGCTACTCAATAGGCTCGAAATGTAGAAAGAGGCTAGGCGAGCTGGTTTTTAGGCTTAACACTTTGTCTTGGGAAGCTCTCTGTCCAAGGACAGAAGCGCAAACTTTGGACAACAACACGGCGCACTGGCATCTCAAAAGTGCATTGTAGTTCATACGACCAGACAACAACAAAGATAAGGTCAAGACACTAAAAACTAGGTAATGGCCTAACAAGCTAATTGAAAGGCCAAAATGATAGAGCTAGATAAATTAAATAATCTCTAATATTGTAAAGCAAATAAACAAGAGTGATAAAGATGAGGAGAATCTCACCAATGAACTCGTTCACCAGCTAATCCTCCAAGAGCTCACGCACCTACACACAACAAGAGAGAGAATGTTGGGGGGGTGGTTGAATAGGGGTCTACCTTAGTTAGACCCTCGTTTAGGTGTTCCCACCTCCATGGATAACCAATGGAAAAAGGATAAAGAAGTGACAAAAAGACAAGCACTACAAACAATACTATGCTACTCAACCAAATGATAGCAGAGAGGAGAGGGAAGCTTACCACCTCCACCAAGAGCACTCAAGGCTGCTTTGGGGAGAAATGAGAGGAACTCAAGCCTCTGCTGCAATGGCATGGTTCCAAATTTTCTCTACTGACATGATGGAGTGTGATATTGTTGATACAGAATGCTTGGAAATGTAAGGAAAATTAGATGCAGAAAACAATTCTCCTAACGTCAATAACTCAGGAAAGAATGCAAATACACTTTAAATTTTACAATTATAGTCAAGTTAAGATGCACTATGAAACAGATTATAGAAACAGAGTTTTGAAAAACACACAAGAACACCAGATATACATGGGAAAACCCTTACAAGAGAAAAACCCACCACACCAAGAGAAATCACTTTATATTACAGTAATAAGGATTACATACAATTGTCAGACTTATCTTTCTGGTGTCTGATTTATAGCAGCATTCACCATTAACAAAATTAGACAAGAACCTTTATTGTCTATAGTATTTACAAAATCAAATTCACACTAATACAGTTCGAACTCTTCACACTCCACTGTTGATTGAACCAACCAATAATCCAACTGTTCACAAACTGTAATCTCAGAGTATATCCATGTCGATCTCTATCTGTCGAGCTCCCTCACAGAATCGTCGCAATGAATAGACTCCCAATGGTTCCAATTCAGCTCCTCTGATTCGTCCATGAGATGCTACATCAGAAGGTCTTAATCAAAAAAATTCGCACTGTGTTGGCATCTTGGTGAGACACTGACAGTGTCTCGCCAATGCCAACTAGCCTTCATACTGATGTTTCCTAGAGTCTCAGTTATCGCTAAGACATTCTACCGAGCTCCATAATTTACACTGAGTCACCAAGCAATCGCCCAGACCTACCGCTTTCACCAGGAGATCATAGCGAGTCACCAAAGGTATACCGAAGACACAAGTCAATTGAGCTCCATAGGATAGTTGGCAAGACATACCGATATCGCCAAGAGGTCTCATAAAGCAACATTAGGTTACACCAAAAGTATACACCTATTGGCAAGACCAAACACCTTCACTGAGACATTACACCGAAGCTCGACAAATCACATAGACTTAAGTGTTCTTATCGGCCAAACAATCGGCTTTCGCTGAGACATCATACCGAGATCCATATGTTTCACCAAAGCCGTTAGCAGTCACCAAGACATCTCATCTTCACCGAGAGAACATACCAAACTCCAAGACTTACCCCAAAGGCTCTTCATCATCGGCAAGACTCATCAAAGTCGCTGGGACTTCTTATCGAAACCCACCGTGTCCCACCGATGACCATTCGCTAAGAGCTACACCGAAGACTTCCAAAAAATGTTTATGTCAGTGAGACCTTCAATGTTCGCTAAGAAATTTCTCTGACCACTTTGAGTTACTCCGAAGAACGCTTGGATGTGTCCCCATCGGCAAGACTTCCATTGTTCACTAAGACATCTTCCCGAATCATTAGAGTTACTCTGAAGCCCGTACTCACCAAGAGTCTCGCTGATACATGATTGAATGGCCTTTTGGCCAGAGGTCATAATGAACACACTATGTCACAGCGATAGACTCCATAGTGAAGATGTTCGGAAAGACAGTATCAAGGTCACAGCGACCTATTCAAAACTAAATGATACAAAGTGCTTGTCAGCCAGACATTGAAGATGTCACACCGACTTGGATCTAATGGAGGTTTCAGCCTGTATAGTTTGAGGCACATATTTCCAACAATCTCCCACTTGATGAAGATCATACAGGCACCTCCAGAGCACAAAAAATACTTACTGAAAATCATGGGCACTAAGGCCCATTGAACTGGCACACCACCTAAACTTGTCTGTGCTCACTGGCTTCGTTAATGAATCTGTAACATTCTCTAGAGTATCAACCTTTTCCAAACTGACCTTTCTATCCTCCACCATATCTCGTACAAAGTGGTACTATACGTCTATATGTTTCATCCTGGCATGCAAAGTAGGGTTCTTTTCCAGACAAATGGCACTCTGACTATCACATAAAATTGTTATTTCCCCTGCATCAAAACCAATGTTAGAACACAAATGTTTCAACAATACAACTTCTTTACAAGCATGAGTAGCTGCCATGTATTCAGCCTCAGTAGTGGACAAAGTGACTATAGCCTACCACTTACTCATCCAACTCACTACACCACCATTCATCATGAAAATGTATCCACTAGTGGATCTCCTCCTGTCAATGTCCCCTACCCAATCAAAATCTACATATCCACGAATGTTGAGAGTCCTCTGTGATTCAACCAAATTCCCATGGTAACACAATGCAAAATCTAAAGTTCCCTTCAAATATCTAAATACTCTCCTCACAGCATCCCAATGTATTCTTCCTGGATTAGCCATAAATCGACTAAGTACTCCCACTGCTTAGGCAATGTCTAGCCTTGTACAAACCATTGCATACATAAGACTGCCTACAGCACTAGCATAGGGCACACTGGTCATGTCCTCCATCTTAGTAGGAGAATTTGGACAGTCCTCAATAGATAGCTTCAGTCCCTGCATGACTAGAACAACTAACTACTTGCAATCATTCATACAAAATCTCTCAAGAACAGTCCTAATATACTTACTCTGACTAAGCCAAAGCTTTCTATTTTTCCTATCCCTGGTTATCTCCATCCCCACAATATACCTTGTTGCACCAAGATCCTTCATTTTGAACTTAGCAGACAACTGAGACTTAAGATCAGAAATCATTAGCTTGCTATTTCCTATGAACAGCATGTCATCAACATAAAGAGCAATAACAAGCACTTGATCACTTACAGCTGTATAGTATACACAGTGATCATATTTTGATCTCACAAAGCCTAAAGATAATACATAAGTATCAAATTTCTGGTACCACATTCTAGGTGACAGTTTTAACCCATATAGAGACTTCTTTAATTTGCATACCAGTTTTTCTTTACCTTTCTCAACAAAGTGTTGAGGCTTCTAGGACATATAGATTTCTTCTTCAAGATCACCATGAAGAAATGTTGTCTTCACATCCATCTGTTCAACCTATAAGTCATACACTACTACAAGTGACAATAGAAATCTAATGGACATTAGCTTTGCTACAGGAGAAAATATTTCCCCATAATCAATTCCCTCTACCTGGGAATAACCCTTTGCAACTAGTCTTGCCTTTTACTTTTCTACACTGCCATCCAGACCAATCTTTTTCTTAAATACCCATTTGCAGCCCACAAGTTTTCTGCCTTTAGGCAAGGACACTAAACTCCAAGTTTCATTTTTATCCAATGATGCCATCTCTTCTTCCATGGCTTCTAACCACGATTTTGAATCAGACATTTTAAATGCCTCTTTCACAGTCCTAGGCTCATCAGTACTAGAGATCAAAGCATAGGCACAAGTAGAATCAATCAATGAGAACCCATACCTATCTGGTTGTTTCTTTTCTTGGGTTGACCTCCTCACTGGCTGAGGCTGAGGTTCTTCTTCTTCAGAACTTTTAGAATTGCTTGAGCTCTCCTTAGTTTTAGGTACATTTTGAATCTTCAATTCCTCTTTCTCTCGTGTAGGAGGAATTAATGCCACATCCTTATTGTTTTCTGACTTTGTCTCTGACTGCATATCCAAGGTGGAAGGTTTCAGCTCACGAAAGATTACACTCCTGCTGTATACAACCTTCTCTGTAACAAGATTCCAAAGCTTGTATCCTTTAATGTTAGCACTATAACCAATAAAAATACACTTGACAGCCTTGTTCTCCAACTTAGATCTTTTTACATCTGACACATGCGCATATGCTTCACAGCCAAAGACTCTAATATGTCTAAGAGAGGGCTTCTTACCAAACCACGCTTCCAAAGGTTTCTTCTCAACAAGAGTAGAGTTTGGAGACCGATTAATTAACATGCAATAGCAGTAGATTCAACCTAGAACTTCTCTTCCAAACCAACACTACTAAGCATACTTCGTGCTCTCTCCATCACTGTCCTATTGAACCTTTCTGCAACTCCATTCTGCTGTGGAGTATAAGGTGTAGTCTTATGTCTTTTGATTCCATGGTCTTTATAGTATCTTTCAAATTCATTAAAATAGAATTCACTGCCATTATCAGTCCTTAAGCATTTTATTGTTTTACCAGTCTGATTTTCAACAAGATTTTTAAACTCCTTAAATCGACTGAACACTTCTAATTTACTTTTCAAAAAATATATAAATGCTCTTCTTGAATAATCATCAATGAAGGACACTATCTTGATTTAGACAAAGAAGGAACATCTACTAAACCAAACACATCCAAATGAATATAGTCTAACAAACTAGAAGATTTATGAGGACTATCATAAAATGAAACATGATGCTGCTTTCCATATATACAGTGTTCACATAATTCAAATTCCAGATTACAATCTTCAAGCCCCTCAACCAGGTTTTTGTTCTTCAAGGTTTTTAAACCTTTTTCTCCTATGTGGTCTAACCTATGATGCCAAAGCATAGTTTTCTCTGCAGGAAGTTTTACTTCCGTAGAGTTTACATAATAAGGGATATTTCCCTCTTTACCTCTATGAGCAGCTTTCAGTGACTTCGAAGAGACACTGTTACAATGAACAGCTTGTGCATCCAGCTTGTACAGGGTAACTCAAAGTGGTCAACAAAATTTGCATTGTGTTGGCATCTCGGTGAGACACTGACAGTGTATCGCTGATGCTAACTAGCCTTCATACTGATGTCGCCAAGAGTCTCAGTTATCGCTAAGACATTCTACCGAGCTCCATAAGTTACACTGAGTCACCAAGCAGTCACCCAAACCTACCGCTTTCACTAGGATATCATAGCGAGTCACCAAAGGTATACCAAAGACACAAGTCATATTGAGCTCCACAGGATAGTCGGCAAGACATACCAATATCACCAAGAGGTCTCATAGAGCAACATTAGGTTACACCCAAAGTATACACCTATCGACAAGACTAAACACCTTCACTGAGACGTTACGCCGAAGCTCCGCAAATCATGTGGACTTAAGTGTTCTCATCGACCAGACAATTGGCTTTCACCGAGACATCATACCAAGATCCATATGTTTCACCGAAGCCATTAGCAATCGCCAAGACATCTCATCTTTGCCGAGAGAACATACCGAACTCCAAGACTTATCCTGAAGGCTCTTCATCATTGGCAAGACTCATCAAAGTTGCTGGGACTTCTTATCGAAACCACCGTGTTCCACCGATGACCATCATTCACCAAGAGCTACACTGAAGACTTCCAAAAAATGTTTTTGTCGGTGAGACCTTCAATGTTCACTGAGACATTTCTCCGACCACTTTGAGTTACTCTGAAGAACGCTTGGATGTGTCCCTATTGGCAAGACTTCCACTGTTCGCTAAGATGTCTCCCCAGATCATTAGAGTTACTCTAAAGCCCGTAGTCACCAAGAGTCTCACCGATGCACGATTGAATGGCCTTTTGGCCAGAGGTCATAACGAACACACTATGTCACAGCGATAGATTCCATAGTGAAGATGTTTGGCAAGACAGTATCAAGGTCATAGTGACCTGTTCCAAACTGAATGATACAAACTGCTTGTTAGCCAGACATTGAAGATGTCACACTGACTTGGCTCTAATGGAGGTTTCAGCTTGTATAGTTTGAGGCACATATTTCCAACAGGAAGTGAGTGCAAATGAGCTTGTGAATGAGAGTATGAGAGCTTGATGTGGTGTAGAGTTCTTCCAATCTTTCATCCAACCTCCAAATGCAAGTTCAAAGACTGATTATGAAGGAATGGGAGTGGAAACAACCATATTTGGGTCTAGTGGCCGAAGGAGGCATTACAACTTCGCTACCAATGGGAAGAGTAATGCCTCTACTAGCTCAGCCACAAGAATCTAGCAAGGACATAAGTGCGCCATGTGGACATCTGTGTGCCGCATAGGCATCCCCGACAGAAACGCCTCCACCAACACACAAAATAGGCACCAAGTGGATTGCCATCAATGGGATTAAGTGAATTTAAGCCTCCGACTTAGGTTTTCTAAAGTGTATAGAGGAAAAAAGGGGAATTGCACCTAGGGTGCAAATTCGCTCTTATACACCTATGTTGATGTCCTTTGGCCGAGAGGTAGCTAGTTTGTCTAAAAAAATTTGTGACCTACTCTTTCAGATTCTAGAACTCTCGCCAATGTTCCTTGAGGTAGTTTAGGGAAGTTCACCCCATGAGGCTCTCTGAATGAAGAGAAATCATGAGTAGCAAATCCCCATTCTCTACATTTTGGTGAACATGACGTGAAGCAAATATTTTTCAAAAAACTAGGAATTTATTTACCCCTACTTGGTGGGGTCACAACTTTTGACTCGATGCCCGACTATCAAATTTTAGGGACTGACACAAGTTCTGACCTCAAATTTCACTCCGAAGACCTCTGAAAATTCAAATTACTAGAACCTAGAAAATACCAAAAAATCTAAAAATCTTGATATTCAATTTTTCTCAATTCTAGATCAATCGACTTGTTTATTCATTATTTATCATATTTAACTTACTATTTTCAAAATGAATTTAATATATTCTTTTATTAGTTCAATATCTAATTTTGTGCAAAATGTTAATGATATTCCATTTCATGTGTGTGATAGTGACTTGGCTTTTCCCATGTCACTTGGTATCTTTGATCTTTCTCATGAGATTCCTCTTGTTTTGAAGGGTATCTTGTTGCAAGAAGATGAAATCATTGACACCTTTCTTAATGTTACTCTACCTTTTATTCATTCCAATGCACTCTCTCCTAGAGATGATGCATTTGTGAATGATGAATCTTTTTGTCATTCCAATGCACTCTCTTCTAAAGACATTGCATGTGTGAATGATGAATCTTACATTTGTTTTGATGCACTCTCTTCTAGAGATGTTGCATTAGCGCATGATGAATCTCCTTCCACATTTGATCCTATTTGGATCATTGTTGAGAATATATCTTCAAATAATTATTCTACTAGTTGTGATGATTCTGTAAATGTAATCTATGTCTCTATTGCCCCTGAAAGGCCTAAGATACTACTCATTTACGTGACTCTAGCTAGTCCTTATCCTAAAATTGTTTGTTCTATTAATGGTGTTCCATTTGATAGTGATTCTTCTGATCTTTGTAAGGATCCCTCTTATAGAATGGTAGCCCATACTTATAAGAATGGAATGAATAAACACCAAGCCTTCTTCAAGCTCCTAAAACTATGACTAAAGCACCCAGTGATTGCGATCTTATTGAGAAACTCCACGTTACTCCAACCAAGATATCACTATGGGACTTGCTTCAATATGCTCTAGTTTATCAAGGTATGCTTCAAGAAGCCTTGCAAAAGATCCTCTTTCCTTTTTCTGCTAGGCCAACAGATGTTGATGCGTTAATAGCTCATATTCGTGCAGATTCACCGAATATTATGTTCCATCTACATGAACTCCCACCTCTAGAAGTATAGAAGCAAGCAGATCCTCTAATGATTATAGTTAACATTAATAAAATTGGTATTAGATGTACTCTCATTGATCTTGGTTCGACACTCAATGTATGCAGCAATTATCTATTTCCTAAGATTAATATTGATTCATCTTCCCTCAATGCTTCTTTTGTTGCTATTCATGGGTTCAATAATGTTGGGCAACAAGCTCTAGGTACAATAATAACCTTTGAAGCTTGGACCCATTACTATACCCACCCTTGTATATGTTATGCCAGAAAAGTTACCATACAACCTTCTTCTTGCTAGACCGTTGATTCATGCTATGGGTGCAGTGCCATCTACCTTGCATAAATCTATTAAATTTATTTACAATAGTAAAGTAGTCACAGTCAAGGCTGACCTTGAATCTATGTGCTTATGTGAGATGGAAACTACTAGTCAGGTTTCGGTTGTGCCTACTCTTATTCCTTTAGTGTCTTCTAATATATCGATGTTTACTCTAGCAGTACCTAATAGAAAGGATACTCTTGAGATAGATGTCCCTAAAGAAGACCATGTTGAAGCAAAAAATATTAAGTATACTCCTTCTACCTCTTCTCAAAGGAATGCATGTCTTGGTGATGATTGGGGTTCTTTAGACTTTACAGATTCCTTTACTGGAGAATATAAACTCAACCTGATTCACTTAATCTTTTCGATAATATCATCCAAACTAGCTATTAGAGATGATCATTCTTCTGCATCGTGGGGTAATGTGGATGCAAGTTGTAATATTATTAGTGTTGATCCTCCTTCTAAGGAAGATGATTATGCTTCTGCTAAAGAGGATAATGTTGGCAGTCATGTTAAAAAGGATGATGGTGATCTCATAGAGGAGTGTGATATCCATTTTTGGGACAATTCTCTTTATGTAGATCATCCTTCTTTTCAAGATTTGCAAACATGTTATGGCCTTGACTTTAATCTCATCTCTAAATATGGCTATGAGCATAAAGTTTGTGGGTGTAACGAGAAATTCATTTAGGTCCCTATAGAATTCGCACCCCGTAAGTGTAATTTGGGGCTTGGTTGCTCGAATGAACAATTTAAGCAGAAACCATGGTTGAATGTTGACATGAAGTCCACTCGACCTCATTCTCATGGATTGGTTCATCCTCTGTTTCCTACTATCTTCATGCCTTCTTCTTCTGAGAATTCAAACTTTTATCCACAAGAGAAAGGGTTACTTCCTACTCATCCTTTATTTGAGCAAGAACATATTTTGTTGCAACTCCTAAAAGCCTGCTTAATTACTCTTCCTCCTACACATAAGCAATTCCACAAGCTTAATAAAGAAAATCATTCTTTCTGTGTATACCATCAAGTGCTTGGCCATTCCACTAGTGAATGTAAGGCCTTGAAGGATAAAATACAACTCTATGATTCAAGCACCATCACTCATTTATTTGTTGATGCACCTACCTCTTTTGCAAATGACAACTGATATCAAGGTTTACCTCTATCCTATACATTCTAAGTACCTTACATGGTTCTCCTCCCCTGAATGTTGGGGGTAGTGATAACTTGTTTTGGAGATGTGTGTCCTTATTAAGAACCCCCTCTCTTCTTTATACACTATCAAACAGTACATCCCTTGAGTGGACCCCTCTTCTTTTGAAGGGTCCCCAAGGGACCCCCTTTGAAATCTTTTCTCTTAAGTGAATTTATTTGTGTCTAGCTTAGGGGCAGCCTGACTAGACCTCACTTTTCAAATAGTGTGTCCCTTGAGTGGACCCCTCTTCTTTTGAAGGGTTCCCGAGGGATCCCTTTGAAAGCCTTCCAATTTTTTGATGGTCTGCATGAATGTCTACTTGATCACCTACATGGCCGCTTTGTTTTCTGGCATGCTTTATCTGTGGGTAAACATGTCACTTTGTAGGTGTGCCTGTGAAGCCACTTCTTGACTTTGTGGAGTCTCCTTCCTTTGGTTTCCTCCATGTGAGAGATCTTGGAGGTTACCTCTCTATAGGTCTATGGGTCTATAGGGAATTTTCTTTGGGTTTCCTCCATGTGAGAGATCTTGGAAGATACCTCCCTTATAGGTATGTGGGTCTATAAAGTGGTTTTATGGATATCCTTCATGTGACAGATCTTGGAGGTTACCTGCCTTGCAGGTCTACAGGTTTATAAGGCACTTTTCTTAGTTTCCTTCATGTGAGAGATATTGGAGGACAACTCCCTTATAGGTATGCAGGTCTATAAGGTGCTTTTCTCGGTTTCCTTCATGTGAGAGATCTTGGAGAACACCTTCCTTGTAGGTTTGTGGGTCTGTAAGGAATTTTCTTAGTTTCCTTCATGTGAGAGATCTTGGAGGACACCTTCCTTGCAAGTTTACAGGCCTGTGAGGCACTTACATTCTTAAAATATCTTTTCTCTTCTCTCCTTAGTTGTGTATACCGGATCAAAGATTTAATGTATCTTCTTCATCCTGAGTATATGCTCCTTCTTCTCTTCATTTTAGAATTCTTCTATGTATTGTTTTTAATTTGGAGACAACACATAGTGCTGAGACAAACTTCTACATTGAGGTCTCTTTTACTTTGCTAACTCAAATCCTTTAGTTTTTTGTGTGCTAACATTATTGTCTGGTGCAGGTCTTTCTTGTCTAATGTGTTTGTTTTGCAAGTCTTCAGCCTGGGGGCATGCTTCCGTGGTTCGAAGAGTTACCTACTTCCTCTACAGCATCCTTTTGGAATTATGTTTTTATTTATGTTTAGTAGATTTCCTTTAGTGTGCATATTAGTGTAGATTCATATGCCCACTAAAGTGGTGGAAAAATATAATGTCGAAAAATTGCACCCCTCGCAATTTCACAAACATTCTTGCATCTGCTTTAGCGTCCACTCCCTTAGAATTTGTGTAGGATCATTTTAGCCCCTGCATCAACCTTTTCCTCTCTTAGTATGCTTCAAAACCCCCTTTTAAGCATCTACCCTTGTACTTCATCTGTGTTAAACTTTGTGCTTTTCCCATTCTTGTCATTTTGTAGTGTGATGTGTCTGGACACTAGCGCACTGTATAGATGTTTGCATGCCGTGCTAGCATCCTGTGATGTTTCAACATTCAAATGACCATTTTTTAGCATATTTGCCACTTGCTGCCTCCTTTTCTCCATGGTAACAGCTTCGGGCACCTTGTAACCATGAGGGAAGCTTCTATTTGCTTCTCTTCTCTCCTAAAATTCTATCTTTTCACTTTATTTGAACCTCTCTTCTACTTCTAGCTTCATTCCAACTTCTAGCTTCTCTTCAGCTTTGGCTCCTACCTTTTCCTCTTGTCATTTTCTTGCATAGATTCATACAACTTGCTACAACAGCTTCAAGCTCTCTTAGAAACACTCTTTGTAGCTCTATCTCCCTTTCCTTATGCTTGCAAGCATCCTGGGATTCCATATCCCTTATATATTACATCCTTACTTCATGATATGGGTTCACCTCCTTGAGAAGGGATTACTTTTATCACCTCTTTTTTGATACAAGTTCTCCTCCTCAAGCGAGGTTTGCTTTTATCACTCATACTTGGTGGTGCGGGTTCTACTCCTAAAGCGGGTTTTGCTTTCACCACATGCTTTGTTCATTTCTATCTTTCTCTATCTATTTGGTTGTCCATGGAGGTGGGAACACCAAAATGAGGGTTAGACTGAGGAAAACCCCTATACAACCCCAAAACTTTCTCCAGATCTTGTAGATGCAGGTATTAAAGATATCTACTAACTAGAGGCTTCACTACATGGAACTATTGTGAGCATCTTCTTTCCTTTCTTCTTCTTATCTTTATCATTTCTACTTTACTTTATTTCAGTTCTATCATATTCTATTGCTTTCTCACGTTCCAATATTTCTTATCAATTAGAGTAGAAGTAGTCACTTAGATATTTTTGATGATATTCTCATTCTCTGGTTTGTATGAGATGCCAGCACACCTCTGGGATGCCAGCACGCCACACTGTCGTCCATATCCTACAATGACATCTTTTGGTTGAGAGCTTGTCAGTTTGTCCAAAAATTCTTCGTGACCTACTCTTTTACATTCTATAACTCTCATCGCTATTCCTTGAGGTATTTTAGAGTAGTTCGCCCTGTGAGGCTCTCTAAATGAAGAGAACTCATGAGTAGAAAATCCCCCTTCTTTATAGTGACAAACCATGTCATCTCCCATTACAATAGGGCAGTGTGGTTAACTGTGGAAAAAGGAAAGGGAAAATTTAGGGTCTATTCTATATACATCCCCAATGATGATAGGGATAGGATAGGACTATGGCAATGGCTTGTTGATACTCTTGAGGTCCTATAGATCCTAGGGGGAGACTTTAACATTGCTGAGCATGTGGAGGATAAATGGGGTGGAATTGATATGAGATAGAAAGGAAATGAAAATTACCACTAGTAAAGGATAAAGTCCAAACAAAACCTATTTGACCCCATGGAAGGAAGGAAAAAAGAAAACCAAAGGTATATGGTTTACATGGTACAATGCTCAAAAGGGGGGGAAAAAAATATATTATAGAGTTGACAAAGTTAATACTAATAAAGATATCTTTAGCTTCATACCTAGTAGTGATGGCACCATGGTAAATGTGTATCCTTACACACTCTCAGACAACCACCCTATAAGAGCTAGGCTATTGGGATTTTGTCATCACACTCAAAGAAGTCCCAAGGACATCTCTAGAAAGAAGATTTCATTCTCAATTGTAACCTGCTTAATAACAATGGCTATTGGGATGTTGTCATCACACT
Source organism: Sequoia sempervirens (assembly GCA_007258455.2). Lineage (NCBI taxonomy): Eukaryota > Viridiplantae > Streptophyta > Pinopsida > Cupressales > Cupressaceae > Sequoia > Sequoia sempervirens. The sequence continues at coordinate 604,770,661 of VDFB02058242.1, forward strand.
CAAAGAAGTCAATAAATGGATGTTGAAGGACTCAAGCCCCATTGAGAGGTGGGACCAAAACATAAATAGTTGGAGAAAATTCTTTCAAAAAATTGTGAAGAAAAATGCATTAGATAGGAGAAGGGGAGAAAGTGAGCTCCAAGATCAACTAATTTTAGTAGAAGGTAGGCTTCAAAGTGATCGAAAGAATGAAATATTATGTGAGGAACTCATTAAGGAAAAAAGCATCCTGAGAAGGCTTCAGACCCATAATTGATGCTCATCATACCACTCAAGTTATGGCCCAGTTAGAGGTCAAGGTTTTGGAAATGTCAAAACTTTATCTTTTAATAACTTCTTCCAAACAGTGCTTGATATCGAACAATAAAATCAATCACCTTTTCCTAGTACCCTTGCTTACATCAAACAATATCTAAAAAGGTCATCTTTGGTCTGATGTTATCTTGGAGCTATTAGAGGAATTGATTTACCAAATGATCAAACAAGAAGATAGGGTTATTTGGTAAGGAATTGTTGATGGTGCCAAGTGTTGACCCACAACATGTAGGAGAGATAAAAGTGATATATCTCACCTCTACTGAAAAAGACAATCATCAATAAAATTGATCACCTCCCAAGGTATTTGATGTTGGTTCACAACGTTGCTGTTTCATGAAGTGGTCAATATGGTTGTAATGTTCAAGGTGTCTGCTGGTGTTGAGCTTTTGGATTGTTATTAGATCAAACATATATTTAAACCTACTTTAACCGATGGTTTTAAAGAAATAGAAAAAGAGAGCTTAAATATTTTGAACTAAAGAGAATGTCGATTCATCCAACTAATCAGACGTGTTACCTTCCAAGGAATTCCTAAACTGAAATTGCAGAATAAGGCTAACTTGTAATTAATACAAAGTTTCATTCATTCACAGTGCAAACTTTTTAACAGTAGATTGCAAATCATCATTTAAACAAAACATAAGATAAAATTTCATTCCTTGAAATCTTTTCAAATCAAATGATTAACTCAAGATAAATACCATTTTGGAGCACAATATGAAGTAGATTTAAATTTGGTATTAATGAAATAGATAAACAACATTTACAAATCTGGCAAGATCACCAGTGTACAAAAAACCCATGTCTTTGAATTATCTCCATCTATACTAAGAAAATATGGAAGATACATTACTTCCTCCTATTGGATTCAAAAATGTTTAACTTCCTCTCAAACCCTAGCTTGCTAACCTTAACTGCTAATTTCTAACTTTTCTAAAAAAATAACCCTAAGGAAGAAGAGATGAAAAAGATAAAAAGATCCTTTAAAAAGAGGCAGAAAATGCCATATATACCAAACGTGCCCAAAAATTTGTCGGCCCTATTTTAGGGTTTACAAAAATAAGTCGGTTACAGAAGGGTCGGCCCTAGAAGAGCTTCAGAATAAAGTCAACGATGCATTAAATGCATATACTCTATTCATGTTAGCAAAATATCTCCCTCAGGCATGCTCTTCAGATCTTTTAAACCCATCACATTAACTCACAACCCTCATGTCCGACCTCAAGACTTCTTTGCAGAGCTACTTTGAATGTTCTGAAGCACTATCTTTAATGTCAATCTACTTTTTTCCAGTAGACATCCCAGCTGTCATTAAGACTCGTGGCTTCTTCCTCTCTACCTAGATCTTTCTACAAGTTGACTCCCTTGAGAAGCAGCATCCGACTTTCCTGTCTAGATCTTTACAGATGAACACCACTATTCACCGAACCGATCATCATCTCTGATCACATAGTAGATCCATATCGCTCATGATCAGCTGATCTTCCTCACGGGAATGGTCTCAATAGCTTACTACCAACGGTTTAGCTTGAGCTTCCCCTGATTGGTTGAACACATGCCACATAGGATCTTTAGATGGTCAAAATTCATTCAAATAGAATCACATGTCGGTGAGACACTAGCCATGTCTCCCCGATGCTACAATGCTCCATCATCGCTATCGACATAACTTACAACCATCGGCAAGAGGTCATAGCAAGCTACAAAAGTCATACTGATATCCAAGATTATCGTCCAAACTATCACTGTGGGAAAGATTGGTGAGACCTGTCATTGAAGTCCACAACAAACTCATCGGCAAGACTATTGCATTTTCCATGAGTCATATAGAGCCCCTTAAGTCTTACCAATGTCAAAACACCTATCGGCGAGAGATCCTTAGTCGGAAAGAGTCTTGGCAAGCCTCCATGTTACACTGAAGTGTCCTTCCGTCGACGAGACTTCAACAATCGCTAAGACTTTCAACGAAGGTCACACCTCTCCTTGACGCTACTTGTCACCAGGGGTCTCACCGAACACAAATATACCCATTGGCGAGACCAAAACCATCGGCAAGAGGTCATACCAAGTGTAAACCTTTTGACCAAGAGTCTTCCTGATGACAACCTTGTGAACAACTGTCGGCGAGAGTTCTCCCCGGGTGAAGAGAGATAGAAAAACTCACAATGATCAAAATGCCTTGGTGACCTGAGCATTTCAAATGAATAGAACACAACTGGTAGTCGGCAAGACATCTAGAGGGTCTCACCGACTTTACTCTTTCAGAAGTTTCATGCTAGCAAGATTGAGGCATGCTTTCCAATAGAATTCCTTGAGAAATAGCATCAGATGTTCTCAACATGCTTTAATCCTGCAAAAAAATTCCTTCATTAGTCTTCTAAAAGCATAGAAAAAACATCATTGATCCCACCTTTCATACATCCTTCATTTATAAACTTAGCAAAAACTCAACTCTGGGGGAGGTGAGACCAAATCCGAACCAGAAACGTACTTTCTTTTCATACCAGCGGGGGCAGAGCCAAAAATGAAACTAGAACCAGAACCGGAGTTGGAACGGGAACCGAACATGGAAATAACCATCATTTCCAAGTCTATCCCACATTCCAGCTCCACGTCCACAAAAAGAAAAGAAACCCAGGAACAAACGCAAGTGGGATCAGAGCAAAAACCGATCCTGGGCGAACCACAACTTGGGCTAGTTCGGTGGTGCAGGAGCACCCAAGCTCTTCAAGGAACTATTCAGGAGACAGGAGAATGCAGGGGTCTTGAAGACCTATCAATCACCTCAAAGCATCAATTATGATATCTTGGAGCCTATAATGGCCTTTGGAATGGGTGAACACATTAAAGAGGTCAAAAGTCCTAAGGGTCCTAATAAGGATCCTAGGACCAAATTTCAATGTAAATGGAACAATCATGTTCTAGGAGGTTAGATAGGAATATAGTGCTTTAATTATGTCAAATAAGGTTGGATGTTAGAGATTCAATAGTTTTTAGGTTGTAGGAATCAATAAAATAAGAGTTGGAAAATTCAGATTTTTGAATTCCAATTTGGGCGGGTAAATGAGTTTTGTGAGTTTTAATCACTTTTATGCAACTTAATCAATCCCAAACGGTTGGATCAGTTGGGGAATGGTTCTATAACCCAAAAATTATCATTTGTATGGAGGTTGGACGTTTGGAGCAAGCATTGTACGGACTGTTTTCTGGAAATAGTGAAAAACACAGTTTTTGGCACTTTTATGGTGTTCTTTTGTTAAATACTTGATCTCTATTGAATCTATGTCTAGTAGGATGCTTTAGGAGTTTGTGTTTACATATTTTAACACCATTGAAGGCTCTGAAAGTAGTGATAATTAATTTATTTGCATTTTGTATTGACTGTCCTAAAAAAGAACACAGAATTTACACTAGTTTGAGGGTTTTTCATGGATAAATGATCCATTTCATGGGAGTTTATGACTGTATCTTTTGAAATGGATCATATTTAACATCTACCATACTGGACTAACAATATAATGTGCAAGAGAGATGAATACTATGGTGTACACCAAGATTTGACTGTGAAAAGTGCTTGAAGTTGGAGGCTAGGGTATAGCAGCAGAAGATCTGCCTTAATGGGGGAATTTTTTTGAGTTGGGATAGACTAAATATGTTGTCCTAATGGTGTAGAGTCAATGAGCAAGTTTTGGAAGTGATTGCAAGGTTATTTTTCAAGAAGCCCTACTTTTTGAGGCAAGTTAAGGAGGGTTTTGTGTTTGAGCATGTTAGATGTGTCATAGAGGCCTAAAAACTTGAAATCCTTGGTTTTGAGTCATTTTAAGGTACTGTTGAAATTTTCATGGTCAGAGGTTGAATTTAAAGGGGGGTTGCTTTGAAAAAGAGGGCTAATTAGGCCTAAATTGGAGGAAACAACAGATTTTTGATTGGTGTGCTCCAAAAAAAGTGCCATCAATAATGTAGTAGGTTATGTATCATCACAAACCACATCTGGTTCAATCATTATTTTGGAGGTTCCTTTGGAAATTTTGAGTGCAAAGTCAAAAATCCTTCGCTAGAGGCCTAGTTGGGCTAGTAGCCTAGTTAAGGTGAAAAATTGGTTTTGTGTCTAAGTCAAAGGGTTGGGCTTTGAAATTATTCAAAACAAGTTTTTTTGGGTCTCTTAAGAGTGTTCCTAGGGTTTGGGTCCATAAGGAAGGAAAATAAGTCATTTGGTGCATTATTGAGGTTTGTCTCCATTAGAGTGCCTGGAAGAGTGGTTGAGATTGTGTCTTGCAAACCTTGAGAACTTTGTGTTTCTTTCAAAGTCCCAGACCCTCTACATCATTCGGAACCAAATTTGACACTTAAACTTTTCCAAGTTTCAGGTTCGGATTCCATCCCGACCTCGCCTCCAACAACATTCAAAGAGATGACAAAAAGGGTGAAAAAAAGAAGAGGAAGGGAAGAAAAACACTGCACAACTGAATGATCAAAACAAAAGGAAAAACAAATGAGCTCGGCAGAACTGGGACCGAAATGAAACCAAAACTAGAACTTAGAAAAGTTTCGAAGTTCATTTTCATTTCGCATCCCGCGATCACAACTCCAGTTAGGTCAGTTTCAACAACCAAGGTTGAGTTAGAATCTCAAATGTAAATCAACACTGGCTACCCCTGAATCTATGTGTGTGTTTGATGGTGCATCACCCTTTTACAAAGTTTTCCTCATCTTTTGAACAATAATGTGCAAGATTTGAACTACATGAGTTGATTCCCTTTAGCTGTTGTGCAATGATATCCTAGAAATTGCTCTGCTTCCAGTCAAGCATCCATAGCTCTGATGAAGATACCTCTAGTTTTCTCATAGCATTGCTCTATTGCCAGTTAGGCGTCCATAGCCCCAGTAGAGATACTGGAATCACCCATTCATATTGAGTTTTATTTTCTTAGATAGTTCTCTCTTTTTTATTTTCTCTTGAAGTTTCAAATATTTCTTTCAATTCTTTCTCAATATGTCAGATGTCTAACATCTGTTCTGGGTTAAAAACTACCATAGACCTCATAACAGCATCTAGGGAATCAGATTTTTCACTCAAATCTTACAACACTATCATCCTCGAACAAATATACCATTACAAAAGGAGATGTTTTTGATGATTTGTGACAATTTCAGCCATAGTTAATGAAGATTGTTTACTTTTGCACCTTGTTTTCAAGACTTTCCACAACTCTTATTGATAATGGACATAAAATAACAAATTTAGGACAAAATCATCCAATCAAAAAACTTGAAAATATCTAAACCAACTTCTCTCCTAATAACCAAAGTATACTTCAGATAACAACCCCCCTTACAACTGCATAAGATGAAGGTGCCCACAAAGAAAAACAAAAGAACAACAAGCAAAAGAACAAAAGAAAAAGCAAGCAAGGAAAACAACAAAACAACAAATTATTTACATATATACAACCCATCAAGAATATCAAACTTTCAAGATCCAAAGTAATGTTTAAGAAACTATCCATTGACAGGAAATGGAACATGTTCTCCCATTAAACTATTCAACCGGAAAGCATTTTCTCCTAGGATTTCAACAATTTGATAGGGACCTAACTAGAGCTTATCAAATTTCTAGTGATCACCCTTCTTTTCATTAGCTTTATCCCACAGTAGAAAAAGGTTTGATATTCTAAAAGCCTTGATTTTGGCTCTTTTGTCAAACCAACATTTGACAATAGCCTGGTGCTTAAAGAATTGCTACAAAGTAGCATCTCTCGGCTCTTCTAATTTCAGCAAGCCGACTAACCTTACTTCAATCCTATCATCACTAGAGTAAAATTTCTACATAAATTTTAGGACAGGTATTTGCAAGTGAATAGGGAACACGGGCTCTTGGCCATATAGTAGCTTAAATGGTGAATTCTTTAAAGCAGCCTTGATCCTAGTCCTATCTGCCAATAAAGCAAATCTTAACTAGGTATGCCAGTCTCTAGGGTTGTTCTCTAACAGTCTTTTTATTACTCCTAAGAGAATCTTATTAGTTGATTCCACAACTCCATTTCCTTGCGGATAATATTTTGAGGAATGCTTTAAAACAATCTTATGATCATAATCCCATGAAATGAACTCGGCAGAAGAAAAGGCAGGGCCATTGTCACATACCAGTGCAAAAGGTACTCCAAACCTGGTTGTGATGCATTCAGTGAGGAACTTGATTACCACTTATGTTGTGCTATTCTTGCAAGGTATAGCTTCTATCCATCTTGTGCAGTAATCCATGGTAGTCAAAATGAATTTTTGTCTTGCAAAAGAATTAGGATTAATTACCCCAACAAAATTCAGTGCCCATTAGGCAAATGGTCTTACCTCATAAACAGGCTACAATGGCATGGCTGAATGGCGCTCTCTTGATGCAAAAATTTGACATATGTGACATGTTCATACATGTTGGTGGGCATCCTTGAACACACATGGCCAATAGTAACTAGATCTAAGAATCTGATGTGATAACAAATCTACAGAACCATGGCCTATGCCATGCCTACCATGAAATTCAACAATTGCATGCTTAGCCTCTTGCTAATCAAGACATCGTAGGTAAACTCCCTCAAAATTATTTATGTATAACAATCCTCCTTTGAGCATATAATGGGAGCTTTTAATTCTTAGTGCTCTCCTCTGAGTTGTATTCATTCCCTCTGGGCATCGATTATTGAGCATGAAATAGATAATATTAGCATACCAAGGGTAATTGGAAAAGGATCGTGTTGTGTATTGCTGACAAATAATGTTCTCACCAGTATTTGCCATTGATTTAGACAAGCCTTGACCTCAGATGAGTTTCATAGGGTGAATCTCCAGGTCAAACTCCTGTAGAATAGCCATCCTTTTCCCCCTTCTTTCTCCCAACTTGCTCTGCATAAGTAGACTTCACAGGAGCATCAGGAACTACAACAATGATCTGACTTCGAAGGATATAGTGCCTGAACTTCTTGAAAACTCTAACTAGTGCAAAATCTTGTTTCTCAAGAGGTGGGTACTTGACTTTAGCATTCTTAAATGAAGAGCTCATGAAGGCAATTGGCCTCTCATCCCCCTCCTCTCTTCGTTGAGTTAAGACAGCTGCACATGAGTGTTCAAAGGAAAAAGAATAAACATAAAATGGCTTCAAGTAGTCAAGATTGGTGAGGATTGGCACTTCCAAAATGGATTTCTTAACCTGAGAAAAAGCAACCTTTTCCTCATTGTTCCATTCTATTTTAGCATCTTTCTTCATCATTTCATTCAAAGGTTTAACAATCTCTACAAAGCCTATAATAAACTTTCTCACAAAGTTGATCTTTCCGAAGAAATATCTCATTTCCTTCTTACTTCCTGGCATGGTTAACTTTAGAATAGACTCAACTCGGTCTGGATCTATCGATATCCCTCTGTCCGATATTATGTGTCCCAAAATTTTCCCTTTAGAAACCCCGAAAACACACTTTTTAGGATTCAAAGAGACACCATATCGGATACATCTTTCAAGAACTTTAGCCAAGTCTGCAGCATGGTTTAGTCTATCTTTAGAGAATACTGTTAGGTCATCCATGTAAATGATGATGCATTTACCAATCAAATCTTTGAACGCTACGTCCATGGCACACTGAAAGGTTGCTCTAGCATTTATCAAACCAAATGAAATCCCCATGTAAGTAAATGTTCCCCACTTAGTAGTGAAGGTTGTCTTCATTCTATCTTCATAATTAAGGATCACTTGATTGTACCTGGAATAGCCATCCAGAAATGACATCATCTGAGACCCATTGAGAGTTTGCAAGACTTCGTCCAGAGAAGGGAGTGGGTAGTTGTCTTTTTTTGAAGCTCTATTCAGATTCCTGAAATCTACACATACCCTGATCTCTCCATTCTTCTTACGAACTGGAACCAAGTTAGCCACCCACATTGAATGTCGTATGGGAAAGATTATTCTTGTAGAAAACAATTTTTGAACTTCCTTAAAGATTAGTGGTTTAATCAGGGCGTTGACAGGACGTTGTTTCTGCTGAAATGGTCTAGCTTCAGGCTTCAAAGGAATAGTATGAGTCATCACAGAAGTATCAAATGTTTTTAGATCTTCGTACCCCCAAGAAATTGCAGAAATATCTTTCTTTAGTGCCCTCAGTATATCTTTTCTAATTGCTCTAGGGTAGGCTTTCCTTATGTAAACATTTCTTTTGGGGCTAGAATAAGCTAAGTTAACAGTTTCATATTCGCCTCCTTTATCTTCAGTTGATACCTTTTCCTGAGCCCTTGGGTCTGAATCAAAAATTCTTTCTAAGGCCACCATTGCCTTGGGAATTCTATTACTTTTTAAATTGAGGACCCCCTCTTAATCAAAGTCTTCAGGGTTCCAGTCTCCTTGATCCCTATCAAACTCATTGATGATCTATCCTTCAAAAACATCTGAGCTTGCTAGAAAAACAAGGATATGTTGATCATCGTCAAAGACTTGAAAGTTCCTGACATTATCGAGAACAGCCAAGGTGGATATCAATTCTACTGAGAATCTTTTAAGCTTGGAGCCTTGAATGGGTTCTAGGGTACTTGCGGCAATAGCTACTTAATCAGTTATTTGATTCTCCTCTCTAGGAATTAAACTAATCCCAAAAGCATCAAAGTCTTCAATCAGGTTCCATACCCGATTTCTATAAGCTGCCAACCTTTTATTGTGACATGTGTATTGGTTGTGTACTTGCTTGATAATCATTTCTAAATCTCCTTTAACCATCAAGGTAGTGACTTTCTTCTGATGTGCCAACATCAGACCCCAAGCCAATGCTTCATATTCTGATATATTGTTAGTGCATCCAAACTGTAACCTGTAAGAAGCAAAAAATGTTTTCCCTTTTGAGCTGGTTAATTCAATTCCAACACCACAAGTTGTTTTGGATTTGGATCCATCAAATGTGAGGGTCCATAGCTGATCATGAGTTGGGGTTGATCCCTTTGAGGTTGTTATAAGTGTTTGGGTAAGATGAACCATAGGTGAGGCCACCTATTCTTTTGCATCAAACATTGGGAATGGGTGTTCAATAGGTCCATCAGGTGTAATATCCAACTTTTGCTTAGATATATCATGTAATCCTAGGATATCTTTCTGACAGTCACTTGTATCTTTGATTAATCCCTTGGGTTTTGGTATACTTGTGAGCGCATGGGTATCAAACAAACCTTGGGGTTGTTCATCATAACTATGTTGGTCTGGTATTGCAATCGAGGTAGGTTCAGTTTGAGGAGGGACCTCCTTTGAAGGTATATTATCCCTGGTTATCATTATTGCATTTTTGGCTCTCAATGAGAATTGATTTGAAGTGGCCTCAAGGTGACTTGGGTAGGTCTCTTTGGTTTGGGAAACATGATTCAAAACACTGATGCAGGGTTGGCAGGTCAGTTCTGAATGATCTTAGTAGTGTACCCTGCACCAATTAGGGAGTAGTAGACTCCACAAATCAATATCTTCCCTTAAGGCCAGCTGGTCCTGTTGCAACTTCCTGATCAATACCCATTGGTTTTCGTTAATTATGGGATCAAGGAATTTTTGCATTGAAAAATCTGTAGAATCAAGAACCGAAAAGGTTAGAGTTTCCTCTCTTTTATAAACTCCTATCTCGGTTTCAAATAAGCTACCTCATTGGGACAGTCATACTCAATGATGATATGTTTGAGGCGAGGCTCACTCTCAATCCTAATCTGGGTAGGAAGTCCCCTCCATGGTAGCCACATGTGTGAAATTCAAGGGAGAGATATCCACCTATACTCTTCATTAAATCTCTACTCAACAACATACCATAAGTCTCGGGAATGTCTGCTACTTGAATATCTATATTGGTTAAAATCCTAGGGTCATACCCTACTTGCACATGTATATTTCTCAATTCTCCAACTACGTTAACCTCTATTTTTTCAAGTTGGGTGACCTTCTTGTTTGTTTGGATAGGGTTCAATCCCAATTTCTTGCATACAGAAAATGGCATCACATTGCCAGAAGCCCCTGAATCTAGCTGACAATTATGTAGATTCTTCCCACATATTCTCAAACTTAAAAGAAATGGTGGGGTACCTACCTTGTTTCTGAACAAGGATGCATTTATGTCTGTAGTGGGTGCCACCTTGGTTTTCACTTTTGATCTATCAGCTTCTTCCATAGCTTTCAGCACTATCTCTCGTTGCGAAGGGCACCACTTTAGGATGTCAAAGTATGATAAAGAGGTTTTATATTTCTACATCTCATAAACAATATCAAATTCTATGTTATAGCTTGGATTACATTTGAAAACACCATATGAATTACCTTTGTTGTGGGAGTCAGGTGGACCCCTCGGTGGAGGAGGGTTGTTATCAGCACCCTGATTCAGAGGCACCATATGGTTAGGTGTTGTTGATGTAGTGAACAGACCCTTATTCTGATTTCTTAGGAAGTGTCCTCCCTTTGTTTGAAATGCTTGGGCATCATACGCATCTTCCTCCAGTTCATTCTCATTTTGCATTGGGAATGAAGGTTCTTCAAAGAGGTCATAAGTCATAGTTGTATCCACTGAGCCACCTCCTTTGTTTGAATTCCCTTTGAACGTTTGGGAATCTGCCTATGCCATTTTTACGACCTTCTCCATTTCAGGGAAGTTTACCTCGGAATGAGTTGTAGTATCATGCAACCTGCACCAATTAGTCATAAAATTGAGGTCAACCACATTTGCCACATGCGACCTGTCCTCATTAGCTTGATAATTGTGAGAAACTCCACCGTTATTTGGCCCCATATTCCATTGTCAGTTGTTATTTGGCCTTTGGTTATATCCTCTATTTTTATTTTGATATCCTTAGTTAGGGGAGTTTATCCCTTGATAATTCCTCTGGCTACAATTGTAATTGTTCAGATAATTACCCTAATTGTTATTACTCTAATTAGGGTAATTAGCTTGGTCCTAAGAGGGGTTTAGTTTAAGTTGAGCCATATCATTTGTGACTTGAGACAGAGTTTTCTTTAAGGTCTCCACCTCGTTTGTGAGTTGAACTGTCTTTTCACTCTTGACACTCTTACCAACAGGTGGCTGACCAATAGGATTTGGTATTCCCATTTGATTATGATGACCATGCTGACTATGATGAGCCTACAATTATTGAGAGAAGTCAGGAGCTCCATTGGAAAATAATGGAATAGGAGATTGAGTCTGTAAATCAAATATAGGTCCATAATGGGAAGGAGACATTCCTGGGATAGTATTGAATACATGGGTTGGGTTAGGCATCTGATATCCTATTGAAGGAAAACCTCCTCCCAAGTTTCCTTGTTGAGAGCTAGTTTGTTGTTGCAGCTTGATGGCTAGATGATAAACTTTAGATAGGGAATCAATATCTGTCAGCTGATAAGTCCTTTGTAGGAATAGGCCAAGCAAAGGGTCTATAACTCTAAAATATGCCTGGATGGCACTATTCTCAGCAACCAGATAGGGGTCCTGCAGTCTCCTATACATTCGTTGAAACCTAGTATTAAACAAGGGAAAGGATTCACAGGGCTCCTTCCTAATGGTAGCAAATTGGTGGAACAAAATGGCTGGATCCACATAAACTCTGAACTAATTGATAAAAGCATTCTCCAGGTCTGTCCAGCTCACAATAGAACCTTGTGGAAAATTTAGGTACCAGTTGTACGCCATATCCCCTAAGGAATAAGGGAACAACCTACAAACCACATCATGGTGAGCTATTTGGGCTCTGGTACAAGCATCCTTAAAAGCTTTTATGTGCTCTTCAACACTCATTGATTTTTCATGAATTTATTTGGGACAAAATCTCTCAGGATTCTTAGGCATATCATGAAATCCTCCATGAATAGTCCCTAATCAAGAGGGATTATTCATAAAAAATGCCATTCATGGTGGTGGTGGGGGTTGAGCCAGCTGTTGGATGGGTTGAACCAGTGGTAATGGCACTTGAGATGGAGTTTGTGATGGATTGACAGGTATCCATCAGGGTATTGGTGAAAATCTTGGTGGAGTGAGTGGAGCTGACAAGGGTGGTATAATGGTTGCCCCAGTCTTGTGAATCTTGTGTCTTGTTGGGGTCTTGAGTTCTATCAAAGGTGGTGGGTTTTTAGTTGATCGAAGAACTCTATGGGACCTCTCTGGTGAGAAAAACCCAATATTATCTAGTTTTCTCTTCTGGGCCCTCCTTCTAGTGCCAGTTCTGTTGATGGTGCCAAGTGTTGACCCACAACATGTAGGAAAGATAAAAGTGATATATCTCACCGCTCTTGAAAAAAACAATCAACAATAAAATTGATCACCTCCCAAGGTCTTTGATGTTGGTTCACAATGTTACTGTTTCACGAAGTGGTCAATATGGTTGTAATGTTCAAGGGGCCTGCTGGTGTTGAGCTTCTAGATTGTTATAAGATCAAACATATATTTAAACCTACTTTAACCGGTGGTTTTAAAGGAACAGAAAAAGAGAGATTAAAGCTTTTGAACTGAAGAGAATGTTGATTCATCCAACTAATTAGACTTGTTACCTTCCAAGGAATTCCTAAACTAAAATTGCAGAATAAAACTAACTTGTAATTAATACAAACTTTCATTTATTCACAGTGCAAACTTTTTAACAGTAGATTGCAAATCATCATTTAAACAAAACATAAGATAAAATTTCACTCCTTGAAAGCTTTTCAAATCAAATGATTAACCCCTAGATAAATACCATTCTGGAGCACAATATGAAGTAGATTTAAATTTGGCTGCTTCTACTGTTAATGAAACAAATAAATAACATTTACAAATCTAGCAAGATCACCAATGTACAAAAAACCCATGTCTTCGAATTATTACCATCTATACTAAGAAAATCTGGAAGATACATTACTTCCTCCTCCAATCAGATTCAAAAACATCTAACTTCCTCTAAAACCATAGCTTGCTAACCTTAACTACTAATTTCTAACTTGTCTAAAAAAATAACCCTAAGGAAGAAGAGATGAAAAAGATAAAAAAGATCCTTTACAAAGAGGCAGAAAATGCCATATATACCAAATGTGCCCAAAAATAAGTCGGCCCCATTTTAGGGTTTACAAAAATAAGTCGGTTATAGAAGGGTCAGCCCTAGAAGAGCTTCAAAATAAAGTCAATGATGAATTAAATGCATATACTCTGTTCATGTCGGCAAAAGATCTCCCTCATGCATGTTCTTCAGATCTTTTACAACCATCACATTAACTCACAGCCCTCGTGTCCGACCTCGAGACTTTTTTGTAGAGCTACTTTGAATGTTTTGAAGCACTGTCATTAATGTCGATCTACTTTTTGCCAATAGACATCCCAGCTGTCATTGAGACTCACAGCTTCTTCCTCTCTACCTAGATCTTTTTGCAAGTTGACTCCCTTGAGAAGCAACATCTGACTTTCCTATCTAGATCTTTACAGATGAACACCACTATTCACTTAACCGATCATCATCTCCTATCACAGAGTAGATCCATATCACTCACACTCAGCTGATCTTCCTCACGGGAATGGTCACAACAGCTTCCTACCAACGGTTCGGCTTCAACTTCCCCTGATTGGTTGAACACATGCCACGTAGGATCTTCAGACGGTCAAAAGTCATTCAAACAGAATCGCATGTCGATGAGACACTAGTCATGTCTCCCCAATGCTACAATGCTCCACCATCACTATCAACATAACTTACAACCATCGGCAAGAGGTCATAGTGAGCTGCAAAAGTTATACCAATATCCAAGATTATCGCCTAGACTATCACTATCGGCAAGATCGGCAAGACCTCTCATCGAAGTCCAGAACAAACTCATCGGCAAGACTATCACATTTGCAATGAGTCATATAGAGCCCCTTAAGTCTTACCGATGTAAAAACACCTATCGGTGAGAGATCCTCAGTCGACAAGAGTCTTGGTGAGCCTCCATGTCACATCGAAGTGTCCTTCTGTCGGCGAGACTTCAACAATCGCTAAGATTTTCAATGAACGTCACACCTCTCCCCAACGCTACTTGTCACCAGGGGTCTCACTAAACACAAATATACCCATCAGCCAGACCAAAACCATCGAAAAGAGGTCATACCGAGTGTAAACCTTTCGTCCAAGAGTCTTCCCGATGACAACCTTGTGGACAACCTTCGGCAAGAGTTCTCCCTGGGCAGAGAGAAAGAAAAACTCATAGCGATCAAAATGTCTTGGCGACTTGAGCATTTCAAATTAATAGAACGCAACTAGTAGTTGGCAAGACACCCAGAGGGTCTCACCGACTTTACTCTTTTAGGAGTTTCACGCTAGCAAGATTGAGGCATGCTTTCCAACAGACTTCCTTGAGAAACAACATCAGATTTTCTCGACATGTTTTAATCCTGCAAAACAATTCCTTCATTAGTCTTCTAAAAGCATAGAAAAAACATCATTGATCCTACCTTTCATACATCCTTCATTTATAAACTTTGCAAAACATCAACTCTGGCAGAGGCGGGACCAAATCCGAACTAGAAACATACTTTCCTTTAATACCAGCGGGTGTAGAGCCAAAAATGATACCGAAACCAGGACCAGAGTCGAAATGGGAACCGAACATGGAAATAACCATCATTTGCAAGTCCAACCCATATTTCAGCTCTGCGTCCACAAAAAGCAAAGAAATCTGGGAGCAAACGCAAGTGGGATCAGAGCAAAAACCAATCTCGAGCGAACCACAATGGGGGTGGGTTCAGAACCAAATCCGACACTAAAAATTTTCCAAGTTTCAGGTTCGGATTCCATCCCAACCCCACCTCCGACAACATGCAAAGAGACGACAAAAAGGGCAAAAAAAAGAAAAAGGAAGGGAAGAAAAACACCGCACGACCGAACGATCGGAACAAAAGGCAAAACAAACAATTTCGGCGGAACCGGGACTGAAACGGAACCAGAACTGGAACTCAAAAGTTCTGAAGTTCAGTTTCATTTCATGTCCCGCGCCTACCAGAACAAAAAGAACAAGCACAAAAGGAAACCAGCGGAACCGGAACCGGATCAAAACTGAAACCTAGGACTTAGGAAAGTTCCAGAGTTCGGTTTCGGTCCCTGGTTCCGCATCTGCAAGAACAAAGGGCCAAAGGAAACAAAAAAGAACAATGGGGACCTATTTTAAACAAGTTTTAAAATGGGGTGGTTATGCAAGGCATAACAGGAATACTACCACTCAAGGGAATTGTCCCTAAGGGATCTAGGAAAGATCTTAGCCATTAGAGCACCGTGGTGGAAGAAATCAATGCACATAGCATTAAATGTCAAAACATGTGTCTAAGGGTCTCCATGACCATCATGCTTTTCAAATTTTAGAATCTCCATCCCCTGAGTGATAGGATTGTTTAAAATAGCAATAGATAAAGGACTATATCATAACAAAGGCTAAAAGATAGGTTGAGAGGTAGAAGTATATAGGTTTGCTAGTTGCTTTTTCATCTAACCCATGTTCTACAAGGTGTTCAAAATAGGGTCAAAAGATGAAACATGACCAGTTGAACCTCCACTAGAACCTCTAGAGCCACCAACCCCCATACCAGTAGAGACCCCACCACTAGGACTAGTATGGGTTCTAGGACTTCCACCGAGAATATTAGGGCTAGAGGAGTTAAAACCCAAGGGTTCCTTGTTTATTTCAATGATGGGTTCGGGAAAGGACTAGAGGTGGTTTCAACACAAGGACTAGTCTCAGCCATACATACCAATTCCTTAGGCATTGACACTTTTATCTTTCAGTGGTCTCAGAGCCAAGGTCTTGGGCAATGCTTGACCTAGGATTGTATGATGGGACATGAGTATCCACTATGCCCACAAGTTGTCAAGGAGAAATTCTAGACCTACCCGATCCTTGTCTAACATAGTTGTCAAGTCATTAACAACCTTAGTAGCTCTAGTTGTAGTCCTTTCATTCTCCAGATACTTCCTAAACTCCTCATGTCTTGTATCTAGTGAAAGAATTTTCTTTGCGGGAGCCTCGAGAACATCATCTTCCTCCACAAATGAAGTGGAAGGAGAAGTAGGAGGAGTATGAATAGGAGGAGCTTCCCAAAAAGGGATGGAGAAACTTGTATTTGTTCCTAAAACTAATTCCTCAAAGGTAGGACCGATAGTGACCTTAGAATTGATCTCTATTTATCGTAAGCTCCTAATAATGTGCCCCAAGGTTGTAGATTGAGTTTTCAAGCTCATAAAGCTTCACAACACACAAGCTTGCAACACACCTAGGGTACAAGAGAAAGATATTTGAAACTAAGAAATAAAGATAATACTTTCTGGTCATGTTCACCAAAAATGTAGAGAAGGGGGATTCATCACCCCCGAGGCTCTAGGTGATGGGAGAGCCCCAACGAATGAACTACCCTAAACTACCTTGAGTTGTTTAACAGGTGTTTTGAAAGTTAGGTGAGCTAGCCACAAAGGTTTCAGACTATAGACCAAAAAACTCACTATTGGAGGATAGTAGTACGGAAACTAGACTCCAACTCACCGCATTGGCATCTCAGGGACATGCTGGTGTTTTGTACACATAGATGTCTAATAAATAGCTAAAAAACATAAAGGGCCTACTTACGACTTGACTATTGAGGTTTTACAGTTTGAGAAATAAAATTACAAAAATTAGAAAGTACAACAAGAAGAATCTTGTCTAAAGCTATTCTAGTACAAAAATAACAAAGAAAGAGTAGGAAAAGATACCATTCCACTTGTGAAATAGAATCCTTTAGTTTTAACCCCAAATGGATGAACCATCACCTACACACATGAAAAGAGGAAAAATTTTGGGTTGTGTTTCAAGGTCTATCTTAGTCAGACCTCCATTTTGGTGTTCCCACCTCCATAGACAACCAAGATGCCATGATATAGAGAAAACTGATAAAGAAAAGGAAGGAAATGACACCATCAAATATAGAGAAAAGACATCCTAAATTCTACTCTATAAGACACAATGATGCAAATAAATAACAAGAGCAATATCACCTTCCCTTTTTCTAGCACTCAAGACTAAGAGGAGAAAATCACAACCATTGGAAACCTATTTTATTGACAACCATCCCAAATAAAACAAGCAATGGTAGCCCAAAAAAATCAACTTGATTCTAATATCTTGAGAACTCAAAATTTTCCACAACAATCAATAAATCCTTTTACATCTCCTTTTGTAACTCATAACATTTGCATTGACTAGTACATGGAAACCAAACACATCTTGGAACCTATATGCAACCTCTTGGGCACAAAATGCACTCCATAAGGTCAAAACTCTAACATGCAAAATATGTTGAATCTTCCTCGCAAACCACCAAATCCACCATTACATTATAGCATGCCACCACAACCACAACACATGGCTTCACCTGTATCAGCTCTCTCAAAAATAGACATGCTATAAGCTAGAAAGACAATGTTAGAATATTGAAAGCTCACATTTCCTTCAAATTGATTAATATTGATATCTCCACACTTCCATATTATTTGGCATGGGATGAAAAAGCATAAATGAAATTCCAAAGCTATTACCAAGAGCTTACGTTACCTATAATATACGAAGACTTTGGATGTTACATGACCTAAATTGGGATAGCACTAAGATATTGGCAACAAACCTTTATCAGCTGATGGATAATTTTTTAGTTTTCTCTGTTTTTTTTCATAAACTTACCCGAATTCCTATTGCATACACCATACTTGTAAAAATTCTAGCTATTGATTAGATGACAATCATAATGGTAATAATGACAATGAAAAAACCATTGAAGCAATTAGCAAGGTGCAAGACTCTATATGGAAAGACCACAGATGTTAAAGAAACATATTTTATGTCGATCTTCCCCCACTACTGCCACCCACCATATGCACGTCATGCATGTTCACCTTTCTGCATGCCCCACTCCATGCTTCTTTAATGCATTAATTAAAAATTCTATGCAAATTCGGTTTCACTGATGACTTGCATTCATTATAATTTACATGCAGAAATAAAGATTTACTTCATGCAATTTATTTAATTCCAAAGAATATTAAAATACCAATTTATTTATTTTAATATCTTTTATTCAAAATTTTAATTCTCTATTCACATTAAATTAACAACTTAAATTTAAATTTTGTTTCATATTAATAATCATGAAATTAATTTTTGAAATAACTATTTTTATAATTATATAATAATATATATTTTAACATATTATTATTATAAATAAATTTTTCCATCATTTGAGAACATCTTTTATTTGTTTTAACCAAATTTATTTTCAATTTATTTTTTTCAAGGAAATAGGACGTGTCATCCTTCCCTGCCAAGAAGAGACAACATCCTGATGTATAATTCAAGTTGAACTTGCCACCTTGCCACTATCAAGTTCATATCTCACATAGTTAACATTATATTAAATGCAATTGTTATATATTCTTCATTTTTACAAACACTTAGGATAATGCAAGAACACTTCAAATAAGACAATCATGCTCATTTGAAAAAACAATCATGCAACTACTTCTAAGTGAGTGTGTGTATTCCATTACTCCCTTTAAATTCCATAAGGCTAGTTTACCCCTCTCCAACAATGTTATCTACCTCACAATGATGATGATATTTCTATAGCACTCATAGAAACAACACTATACTTTAGTCCATGTTAGTACCCATAATTGTTCATTCAAATTCAAAAACCCTTTGAGACATTTTCTTCATATCCAATTAAGATTTAATGTCTCAATTCTTAATCAATTGTTATGCCACTTGGGTTTCATGCAATTATTATGGTGAATGCTTGCCTTAGTTAGATATAGTGGCTAGTTCGATCGTAAATTGTATGCATGTCTTGTCTATGAAATTTACTGTCCTAGTTGGCTATCCTTTGTGTTTTGTATTCAATAAGCCTATTCAGATTGAGCAAATAGTTGTGCCCACCTTTCCTTCAAGTTGAGAATCTATACTTAGTTTATCGTGTGATGTGTGTGAGTAATAAACCTATTTAGACAAGCAGATAGTTGTGCCACCTTGCCTTCACATTGTGATTTTGTACCCAGTTTATCATCTAATAATCATTCCCACTCCATTTCCTCATGCTCTGATTTCTTGAGGGGATTGGATAGTATAAGCTTTAGTTTTGAGTTGTAGTGAAGATTTATGAAACCATAAAATCCTTGGCTGCAACATATAGATTTTTCTAAAACCTTGTGCCTCTTTCAACTAAGACAAAAAGATAGGAATTAGTTTAAGTTTACTTTTCAAGAATTTTGTCTGCACAACGAGGGAGCTTCCTCTCCTAATTTGAAGAGCACTCATTGCGTAGTGTGCATAGTTTCCATACCAACTTGCACTCTAGAGGTGTTAGTTGTTACGCCAACAGCTTTTTGGTGCCCATCGTGGGGCACGAGACAAGAAAACTTTCCCAAATCTTAGGCTTTGCACGGTTTTGAATATTTGGCATCCTACTACTCGAGTACATCAACCAGGACTAATTCCACCTATTATACAATCAAATCTAGTTTTCATCAAAGCAGAGCAGTCAGACATCATCAGTAGCCTATGCACCTTTATTTTTGAAGATCACACATTTACCACTTAGTGGAGAAACATGCCTACAACTTTGTATAAAGAAGAAGAGAAAGCAGATCTTGTAGCAGGTAGACCAGTCTTTCCACCTCTCGTGTGGAATTAAGCATCCTATCGTACCGAGTTTATACTAGAAGGAGAGGTTATCCTCCTATCCAACTAGATCATGTTTTCCAAGAAGCTCCTTATCAGTTCACTGAAGATCAAACTTTTGAAGAAGAGAATCCCATACCAGAAGAAATGGGTGATTGTAACAACGACAATCACAATGGTCAAAATGGAAGGAATGAAAGATGTCCATCCCCCTTGCCTTGGGGTGACAATATTAGACCATTGGCTTTACAAGGACACCGTGAACTACCCAAGGGTTCATGCAAGTTTTTCTCAAGATTTCATGGCGATGGTTCTGGACATCCTGATGAACATCTTTCAGCATTCATAGCAGCATGTTTTGTCTTACATGTTGCACATTAGGACATCACAGTGCATCTCTTTGTGGAGACTCTTGAGAACAACATAGTAGACTTTTTCAACAATCTTGAGCCAGGTATCATCACCAGTTGGGAATTCATGAGTGAGAAGTTCTTGGTGAGGTTCAAGCCTTCCGAGGATAGTCATAGACTATTTTCACAACTTTCAAATTCGAAGATGGAGAATCATGAATTGATGAGAGAATTTGTAGCAAGGTTTAACCACCTTTTTACACGTATTTCTCACACTTTAAATTTGTATGATGAAATTCTGATGAGTTCCTTCATCAACACTTTGCCATCAAAAATTACCTTTTTCTTGAAGATAAGTGAAGAAAATAGTTTGTAGCTCCTTTAAGAAGAAGCAATCAAGCTTGAAGATAATATGATTACGACAAGAAAGATGAAGAATGAATTTATTAGACTGCTCGTGCAAGTGTTGGCTAATCCATTGCTATAGAAGGCAACAAATGAGGTGACCATACTAAAAAGACAGTCACCCCCTCAAGGGCAACTAGCCTTTCCCACACCACCGTCTTTCCAATCTCAACAACAGTACCAGCCGAGAAGAAATAACTTCCATCCGTACAATAATTACAAGTCAAAGTTTCTACAAGGAGAACCAAGACAAAACAATGAAGTTGAGAAGTCCATAGTCTTTTGCACTTTCCATGATTTTGCTGAACACACCAGGACTACATGTTCAGAAAACCAAAGAATGAATCAACTCATGGGATTTGTTGAAGTTGCTCCTAGTCTAGGTTTTGTACCTTCCATTTCAAATGTCATCTCTTCACAGATGGATGACTTTGATGGTGACTCCGCAATGGGGTATTTTGATCGAGAACCTGTAAATGAAGAACAAGAAGAAGAATACCGCCATTTTTTTGTCACAGTTAATCATGAGAATATCACCTCACCTATGTTCACATGTGCTCAAAATTTCAAAGCACAAAAGGAGGAAGAAGAGAAGCAGAATTCAAATGGAAAAGATAAGGAAGTAGTTTCTACTTCCAATTCTAAAGCTTCATAAGAAAACATCTTGTCAACTGCTCTAGATTCATCTTCAACAAGTTTTGACATCATGTCTTGTATGATGAAAATGAAGGTGTAGATCTCTCAACTAGAGTATCTACAAGATCATCCAAAATAGTTGGATAGAATCTTGAAAGTTGTGAAAAAGAAGGTTGTTGCCCAGCCAACATTACTACAATCCTTCGTGCCTACAGAAGAGAAGGAAAAACCATTCTATATATCTTTGTATGTAGGAGGTTTCAAGCTGAGCAATTGTATAGTTGATAGTGGAGCTTCTGAAAACGTTATGCCTCTACAGATTATGAATGCGTTGGGACTATCGTGCACTCCTACTCAAGAAAAGTGTTATTGACTTGAGTCCAAGCCCATGTCATTTGTTGTTCAACTCAAAGATGCACAAGTAAGGCTAGCGTTATGTCTCAAGAAGAAAATTATGATGACCATCTTAGTGGTTGATATTCCTACCAACTACGAGATGCTACTTAGCAAGAGTTTCTATAAAGATCTTGGGGGAGAAATTCAAATGGATTAGTCATTTGTGACAATTCCATTGAAGAAGGGCACATTCAAGCTAGAGCCTAAGGCGAAGTCAAAATTTATGGTGGTAAAGTCCCAGGATCCACATGCTCAAGTGTTATATCAAGACACAAGTCTAGGCATATATGCTATGGTGTCAGAAGTGACTGAAGATTGTTAAAATTTTGCACTTTCCATAGAATTTTCAAATGAAGAATCTAAGATGTGGATAATGCAGTTTGATGTTAGTTGCTCAACATTAGGCTCAGGAGCAAGAGTAGTGATTATCTCTCCTAAGGTTCGTCTATATCCTTTCGCATATAGGTTGCAATTCAAATTCACCAATAATACTGTTGAATACAAGGTGCTTTTATTAGGTCTCAAGAACGTGAAGGATATGGGGATCAAGCTACTTGAAGTTGAAGGAGATGCAGAGTTGATTGTAAAACAAGTCAGGGAGCAGTTTCATGTGAGAAATAATTGCCTTCAATTCTACAAGTAGAGAGTGTGGAATGCAGTCAACTGGTTTTGATGAATTTAACATCAAATACATTCTAAGAATAGACAATAGCAAAGTTGATTCTCTTGCAGTTCCATATTCTGAATTTTGTCAGAATTAATTTGCTATTGAGCTGATATATAGGCCAACTAAACTAGATAACTCATAAAACTGACAAGTCTTCAATGATGATGATGATATTGAAGAATTTATCGTCATGGGAGATAATTACAAAGAATTGTTCTTTGAAGTAAGTTCTACTCCTTTCAAAGAGTCAATTGCTAAAGACTCTGAAGCTATAGAATTCGAGATCATACAACTAAAAGGAAATCAAATTCTTAATGGTTTTGTATCTTTAGAAGATATTTTTGACTGGAATGACTGTTACATCCAAGATCAGAAGAGGTCAAGTGTTAACACTTTTGCAGAATATAATCAAGTCAGCATAGGTACTAAAGACAAGCCTTGGTTTGT
This sequence comes from Sequoia sempervirens, assembly GCA_007258455.2. Taxonomy (NCBI): domain Eukaryota; kingdom Viridiplantae; phylum Streptophyta; class Pinopsida; order Cupressales; family Cupressaceae; genus Sequoia; species Sequoia sempervirens. Next base: position 604,793,558 of record VDFB02058242.1, read on the forward strand.
GAATTTAGGTAAGTATTGTACTTTGGATGAGACTGAGAATTTTATCACCTTGCTCAAGTAGTACAAGGATGTGTTTTCCTGGTCTTATGAAGATTTGAAGATCTTCACACCCATAGAATTATCTCATACAATTCCTCTGAAGTTTGATGTCAAGCCTTTCAAGCAAAAACAAAAACATTACAATCTATGAATTCAAGATACTATCTATGGGAGATTCAAAAGATGGTGGACTCAAAGATAATATTTCCTATTCATCATTCCACCTGGGTGTCCAAGATAGTTCTCGTGTGCAAAAAAATGGTGAAATTAGAATTTGTGTGGATTTCAAGAATTTAAATCAATCATCCTTAAAGGACAATTATCCATTGCCAATTATGGAGCATACCTTACAGGCAGTCACTAGATCAGAGATGCTATCACTTCTTGATGGTTTTTCTGGTTATAATCAGATTGCAGTGGCAAAGGAGGACCATATTAATATAGCTTTCACCATGTCATGGGGGATGTTTGCTTATGAAAGGATGTCTTTCGACCTTATCAACGCCCATGCTACATTTTAGAGGGCCATGGACTTCATGTTTTGGGATCTCAAGGATAAGATTATAGTTGTCTACCTTGATGACTTAACCGTTTTCTCAAATAAATGAGATGACCACTTTTTACATCGTGTGAAAGTGTTCAAAAGATGCAGGTATCACAAGATACCATTGAATCCAAAGAAGACCATCTTTGCATTGACAAAGGGTAAGTTACTTGGCCACATCATTTCTAAAGAGAGGACTAGAATTGATCTAAATCGAGTGGATTCAATCATAAATTTGTATCTTCCTACAAGAAAAATGTAGGTGCATTCCTTTTTCAAAAAGCTTAACTTCATCCAAAGATTTGTACCTAATTTCTTAGAGCTAACAAGGGAGATTTCAGTAATGATGAAAAAGACGTCCACTTTTGTGTGGACAAAAGAGGGAAAATAGGCCTTCATTAAAATCAAAGAAGTTATTGCTAATGCACAAATGTTGGTTCAACTAGAATTTTAGAAGGATTTTATCCTCTATTGTTATGTGTCAGAGCACACACTGTTTGCTATTTTTACACAGAAGCTCAGGGAAGGAGAGCCTTTGATTGCTTTCATGAGTTCTAATTTTAAGTATGCTAAGATGTGCTATTCTCAAATTGAGAAGAGTGTGTATGTTGTCGTCAGAGTTGTCAAGAATTTTAGGTTTTATCTCTTGAATTCTCATACAATGATGTTTGTCACCGATCCAGCAGTTAGGAGTGTTAGACCCCCAAAAATCCTTGATATTTTGAGGTCTCTTATCCTCAATATCAACATTGTGTGTTGGTTTCACACTAGGTTTAGGGTTTTATTTGAATGAACTTTTCATCCAAAATCTCCTTATTGTCCTCAGATGTCTTATTTCTCCATTGACTTGTTGGTCTAGTTACCTATGATTTAAGTCACCTCTTGAGTCATTGTTTAACGTTTCTTACCAGCCCCTTCATTTTGAGTTGTTCACTCATCCCCAGTCACAAGGTGTCTTAAATATTCCCAAAGTCGACCTTTAATCTCTGCATACAAATGACTTACGCTTAAGTCATGAATTCCCAAGGGGTAAGATCTTGTCGGCCTAATCAGGCTCCCTTTTTTAAGATTAACTATTGTATATGCGTGCAGGTTTGATGATCATGAGATCACATGATTCAATCTTGACCGTTCCTTGTTGGCTCATCTATTTGAAATGAGTGTAGTTTAATTATTGTGAGGTTAGTGAAATAACGCCACGTGTATGTGGGCCCAGCCAATATGTTTTGTCTCAACGAGATCGACAGTGTTAAGTGAGCAAAGAAAGATGATCACAGTTGTTCCCTACTAGCTCGCAGAGGAAAGATGCAGGCTCTTTAAAAATGACAAGACCTACGAGATGCTGCCACATGCACTCTATGGAAACTAGTGGGTTGGGCCCTCACGTACATAGGGAGAGTCGTATCAACAAATTTTTATTGGTTGTTCATTCAAGCTAGAGCCATATTCTAAATTCAAATGAGTCAAACTCAATCTGAGTCATTCAAGATGCCAAGCTCAACTATGGATCAATAGAGTGTATTCAAAAATGCAAGTACACCTGTTGCAATTTTTTTGCTTCACGTGAATGGACATTAATGGCGGAGGTGATTCATAAACCTATTCGATTCCCTTTGAAAATCATGTATGCAACTGACACTTGCTTATTTGAGATTTGGATAATGTATCAAAGGTAATACAAAGAGATAAGAAGATAATTACATAAATTATCTGGGTTGGCATTAGGGTTTGTCACAGTTGAAAGCAGTAAGTATCGTAAACACAATTTTATGCCTTTTTCAATTTTCTGAGTTAGGGCTTGCTTTTAATTTGTGTTAAAAAAAGTGCATTTCATCATTTTTCTTTCATTGCTTTAAAATTAGGGTTAATATTTTCTTTTAAAAAATTTAGCCCTATAAATTGCCTAGATTTACCCATCATCCTAAGTTGTAAGTTGCAATTAGGAGTGTAGTTAAAATTCCTCCAAAAGAACTCTTGCATAGCCAAGCTCATGGCTCCCAAAATTCAAGGTGCTTCTTCATCTACCTAGTATAGAAATATTTCTTGGGATGTAATCGATTTGCTACCCTATTCTACTAGTAAGAAAGTAGAGGGAAGGCTCTTGTTTCATGGCCCAACGGTGAAGGAGGGTTTGATAGATAAAACTTGCTTCATCAAAGATGTTAAAGTACCCTACACGGGATGGCAGATGTTTCAACATTGGTTTGGAAATTGAAACCCTGGGTCTCCTTTTAGTAACCCATGGGGTTTGAATATGGTAAGATTGATTGTTCCCAATGTGTACATGGATGTGGACCTCCTAAAATATATTGCATCAAAATATGATCCAATTTCTAGGGCAATGAAAACATATGATGGGGTGGTTATGGTAAAAATAACTAGTGAAGAAATTGAAAAGGTTTTTGATCTGCATGGAAGGAATTCAAGTATGCTTCCTTTGGATATGGATACTATCATAACAGAGTATAATAAGACCAAGTTATTCATTAGATCAAAAAAATTTCTGCTACATACTATAGTGGTTGGAACTGGGAAACAACGGAGGAAGGTTAAGATTGATGATAGAGAGCTCGAACCTTTCCCAATGAGCTATTTTGCTAGTTATTTCAGAAATACTATATACTCTTTTTAAAAAATTGTGGGTGCCAATCCACCTAACACGTTGAAAAAGGAGTATAGCTACCTAGCCACACATATGCAACACCCACCATACAGTATTGTTTATGATTATGCAACCTATCTAGTTGATCACATCCATGAAGGCTTAGGTGAATTGCAAGGAGGAAAACAATGGGTGAAGTTCTAGTGGTACTCATTGTTAATGCATACATTCTTGTATAAGGGACAAAAGGACTTTGGGAAGGAGATTACATTGGAAAGGAAAAGGGATGAGGTTGACTTACTAGTTTAGTGTTGGACCCATATCTTGGATAAAGATGATCAGAAGTACAACTTTGTAATGTTTAGAAATGATTTTACATCCAAGATAAGGAGAGCCTTAGTATATGAGCCACCTAGGATCCCTAAGGAAATACATGAGTTCTTGAGGCCTAGGGAGCTAAGGCCAAATTTGAATGTGATCCATAATTAGGGAGATTTGATTTTATATCGTGATAAGATAATTTTCAGGATATATGGTAGTGGTTTGGGCCCATATGTTTTTCCTACGGATGTTCCTTTGAGACTAGGTTTCCTTGAGATCATGAGGCATTTGGAAGCTACACAAGAAGCACATCTACCTGAAATAGAAAGGAAATGGTCATTCTTCCCAGAGTGGACGGTGTTTGCAGATTACATTGTGACAAAAGGGGTAGTGAATGGATTGGAACACCTACTAGCTCCTTATGAACTTATGACTATAAGCCCAAGGAATCATGATCTTGAAGGTTTCATTAGTAAACTCAAAACAAATAAGAAAATGGGTACCTTGATACATGCTTTTGATTACCCAGAGGATGTCATCAAGAATCTCTTCAACTTTGAGGAACAATATGAAAGAAAAGCCAAATACCTGGCTTATAGAAAGATGGTGGAAGCTAGGAAGAAGAATAATCCTCACTATGACCCCCTGCCAAATTTACAAGGTGATTTCAATAAGGCTATGTATGCCATGGAAAATTTTGAGAATTTTGTTAGTGTTCTGAGAGAGCAGCGGGAAGTTCCTGATAGAGGAAAATCAATGGTGGTTGAAGAAAGTGTTGAAGTGACATTAGAAGGAAGACCTACATATCAACCACCCAAATAGTTAAGAATTTATAAAAGGAGGAAGAAAGTAACAAGTGAGGAAAGGAGCTCAATAGCCCCTGTCTTTTATGAAGAGCCAAAGGCAGACTCTCCCAAGAGTGCAGTACCAACACCTCCTACACAGGCCTCTTTACCTGTAATTTATCTTGACTCACCTCATGAAAGTTTTGCCTCCCCTGAGTAGCCGCCTCAAAAGAAGTAGAGAACTGAAACAAAGGGAGTGGTTGATTATTCTGATATAGATGAAGATGATATTTATGTCACCCCTGAGGAAATGCAAATAGGAATTCCTCCTCATGAAGGAGACAGTGCTTCAAGTTTAGGATAGAGCATCCTTAGATTGGGGAAGCTTTACATTTTTGGATTGAATACTGTAGATGACTTGAGGGTAGAGGCTAGCAAATAATTTATGGAGGATAACTCATTCATTGAAACCTCTGCATTTCAGGATTTCTGGTGAAAATTCAAGATTGCAGTATATGTAGAGAAGGTGGCCATCAAAAGGATCTTGCACCCTGAATCGCCTGAAAGTGTCATAGAGGTGAATGTAAGAAAAATTATGAAAGATGAGTTCAAAAAGATCAATTCCCAAGAGGGCAAAGAACTTGTGAAAAAGAGTGGTGTGTTGTTGTTGCTAGATTGGAATATTGTTGATGCTATTGTTTTAGATGCAATCATAATGGCTAAAAGACCTCTTGTACAAAAAAAAGAAGAATTGGAAATGACACTTCAAGGTTCAAATTTTAGTGAGGATTTGGATGCATTGGCGATATGGTCATTATCTTCGGCATCTAAGAAACCAGCCCTGGCAGAGCCATCAGAGCTTAGTGGATAATTACTTGTAAAGAGAGTTACTGATACTCCAGCTTTGGAAGCTATAGATACGTTTGTTAATGTATCAACTGTGGAAGGTCTTACCTTGGAGAGAGATAATCTCATAGTTAGATATAATGAACTCTTGAATGGTTATGGCAGTATCCAATAGAAAGTGGCTACATTAGAAACTAAACTGGCATTCTATAGACAAAGAGAAGAATTATAGAGAGAACGGGGTCAACCTAGCTCAAGCCACCCACCTTCAATTTCAACAGTGACATCTGTGCAATACTCATTTCATAGTCAAGCTCTAGCAATAGTACCATATAATTGAGGACAAGAATTAATTACATAGGAAGAAATAAATAGACTAAGCTCTAGTTCATCTGACAGAGATCAATTGCTTCTGCAAATTGAAGTATATAAGAAGTTGCTAGAGAAAACCCAAGATTCAATGTATGAGAACATATCAAAGGTTGTTTACACTGCCTTAAAACATTTGAATGTGAAGATTTAGAATAGACTCAATAGTGTGCATGACAACTATGCTTTGATGGTGCATGCAATGAGACTATCTCAAAAGGATAAGATGTTGGCCATACCAACCTTGAATAAATGGGTCCCAAGAGTTGATAAATTGAAGTTGATTTTAGTGGGAGTTGGCCAACATGAAGATAAGCACCCTATAGTGCTTCAGGTTTATAACCTTGTGTGTGAGTTGAACGAGTAGAAGTTTCAGGGGTATGCAGCTCCATTAGAGAAAAAGATAATTGAGTTGATAACTCAATATATGCACACTGATTTAGCACCACTGCCAAATATTGAGGTGGCTAATTATGAAGTGAAACCATTGCAGACATGGAAGAGGGAACTAGATGAGGTTATAGACTCCCAGGCTGGTAAAATTTGTGAAGAAGTTGATATTGATGTCTTCAACAATACCCTAGGGAGGTTAACATTTCTTATTATTTTTTTGGAGGATTTCGACAGGGAATCCAATGCAATTGTAACCAAGTATTCCCCTTATTGGAAATCCATGGATAAAATTATGGATTTTGATTTCACATCTAAGGAGGAGTATGAGGAATGGGGAAGGTTGTATTGTGACAATTTTGGTTTGTGAAACATATACTGGGTCATGTATTGTACAGGTCTAGCCTTGGAAATTACAAAGTTAAAACATATGTTTCACAGAAAGTAGTGGTTGTTGATGATGTGGATTGTTGATTGAGATACTGATTCACCAATTTTCCACATCATCTTGTCATTTTTCTTGATGAATGGGGTTTGTTTCTTTTGACATGTGCTTTTGAAAAGGAAAAGTTTCTTTCTATTGCAAATGTAAATATTCTTTGTCTTGTGTGTATTCCCTCCATTTTTTATGATTGCAAATATAACTGGATTTCGAATATACCTTCTAGCATTCCAATTCAATATTGACATGTGTACGCTTGTCCTAAACCTCATTTTTCTCCATTATTCTATAAGAGGGAAATCAAGGTCATTGATGCAGATCTTTTGTTGAAATTCTGGAGCTACATTGAGAGAATTAGAAAACATAGAGCAAACATGTTGAGTCTTTATCTAATTTTTTGAGTCTAGACAGTAAATTTAGTTAAATGTATGGCTTCTAAGTATATTTGAACAATAATGGAGATTTTTTGATTCTTTATTCTCTCCTTCTAGTTTTGTATTAGAATTATTAATGAAAATATTGATCAAGGATCATTCCATTAATTGTCACCGTGTTATGCTTTGATATGTGATTTGGTTTTGGCTCTTGTTCATGGAATGAGTTAAAATACTTAGATTAGATCATGATTTTGTATACAATGTCATTTGGATTTAGTAAGAAGTGTTTAGTATTTAGTCATTGAGTTGTGAATTACAAGGTGATATCACTAGATCATAATTGCTCAGAATTAAACATGCCTTATGTTTCAATTTGCACAAACTCTTAGCCCATAGATAATGGCACTAATCTTTAACCCATGTAACCTTTCTTGGGGTTTCAGTCCTTCGACTTAAGAGAAATATTTCAAATTAATCATTGATCCACCTGTTGTTTATTGCTATTTTACATTCTCAGCTTAAGGTGCATAATTAACCTAAAGAATTACCATCTTTGTGATTGATTTCATCTTATTTGCAATTGATGAGAATTTGTCTGCCTTGATTTACAATGTATGTTTAAATTGTTGGAATGAGTTATCTATTTGGCATTGTCGGAACACCCTCCCGGGTCTAGCAGAACCTAACGTGCAGGAGATAAAGAAATATACACTTTATCTCATTAGTTGGCCACTTGTCTGGTAGGTATTCGAGAATTGAGTTTAGAAAACTCATAGGTATTTGCTAAGGCCTGCTTGGTTCGCTAAAATTAACCAACAAGGAGCATGTTAACTTAATAGGAGATGGGAACAAAGAAAGGAAACTAGATGGCCAAAGTTCAAGAATATGATATGCAAATCAATCTGACCAAGCTTGTCCATAGACAAGGTCTTTGTCAACTCTTAGCAGAAGATGGAGATTGTAAATTCTAGAGCAATGGTGGAGTTGATACTGAACAAGAAATTGAAGAGGACCTTCCTTTGGTCCTATTAGCGGATTCTGTGAAAGAATGGTACACGCCCTTGTGGTATTATTCAACATATGGAGAATGTCCACATCACATGGAAAAATAGTAGAAAAGAACATTGAAGTTGAAAGCATAGAACTTTTTGCTTGTTAACAATTGTAGACATCGAAAATATACAGATTGATATCACACTTTGATCTACTAACATTGTTTCTTCCTAAATCATCCCTCGATCTAACTGTTTAATCAAATTCCCTTATCTGATTAAATTCATCAATATTCATCTCTTAATTAAATAAATTATTTTGTCTAATTAAGTCACTTTCCCTTGTTAATTAAATCAATTCATCTGATCTAATTATCCCTATTTAATTAAATAATCAATTTATTTGATTAAATCTCTAAAGTCTATCTATTAAATTAAATAAAGTAAAACCTTATTTAATTTAATCTAACACTATCCCTTTTAATTAAATAAATCAAATTATTTATTTAATTAGCCTCTTATCATATTCCTCTCTTTTTGATTTAAATTAATCCAAAAATCTAAATCAAATTGTCAAGTCAGCTAAATATCCCCTTAAATTAATCAAATCTTGATTAATTTAATCCTAATCATTCAAATCCTCTAGATTTTGCAACTTGCACAATTAAATCATTTATTTGATTTATTAATTCTCTATTTACATTCAAAAAAGGCATCTAAGTGGGAATATTCCTCAAATTTGAAATCTCCCCCCAAAAGGACTTGTCCATCCAACAAAGCATTTAAAGCTCTTACATTGTCTCTTACATGTCTCCCACTTGGCATTTAACTCATTTTTCATCCCCCCTAAACATGTCATCTCATCAAATTCAAATTTCAAACTTGCACATGGATCAAAACTTGCTCAACCTTCATCCTCTCACATGTTGACAAGTGGCATCATATCATTGGTTGAATCTTTGTCCCACATTGATCAAATTTGGACATCTCTTCAACTTATCAATCTATAAATAAAGAGCTTATATCCTTATTTCATCATCCACATTTCAAGCAAAGTTACCATGCTAAAATACTTAGCAATTCTCATCCATCTCATTGAATCATAGCTAGGTTTTTTGCAGATTTTTAGCTTGGGGCATTTATCAATCTTCATCAAAGTGGATCACAATCTTCATCAAATCATCAAAGCTAGCATTGGAGTTGGGAAAGGGCCAATTTTCACATCAAATTGGCACCAACTCCCTCAAGAGATCAAGAATTTACATTGCTTTCATAGGATTTAATCTCTTTTGTTGATTTCTCATTGTATTGCTTTCATTTTCCTATTTAGAGCATTGATAAATGGATTTCTTGAGGAATCATGTTTCTAACTTGCATTTCAATCTTCTAATGTGTTTGTTTGTTGTGTTTTGCAGGTATTAGGATCATGGTTCACAACAACGTTTTGTACAAGTGTGGCCTTGACAAAACTTTCCTTTTATGCATCAGTAGAGACCAGCAACATAGATTGTTAGGTCCTTTACGCAGTCAATCATGCAAAGGACACTTTTCATCAAGGGTCACTGCATTCAAAATATTGCGAGCATAGTTTTATTGGCCGACTATGTTTCGCGACGCGTATGAATGGGTGTATAGGTGTTAGCTATGTCAACAATTTGTGGGAAAAGTCGTATTGGAAGCTGCTCCACTCAGGCTAGTTATCATTGATGCTCCATTTCAACAATGGGGTATTGATTTTGTAGGTCCTATCAACCCGAGTTCCAACAAGGGGCATGTTTATGTCCTGACAGTGACAAATTATTTCATGAAGTGGGTTGAAGTAGTGTTGGATGCAAGGAACATTGAGAGGGAGGTGAATCAGTGCTCAACAAATTTTGCAATACATAACAATCTTAATACCGCCAACAACAATAAACCAACTTTATATATCATTAGTAGCACATAATAAATGAAAATTTGTAGTCACAATAATGAACACCATAACTCCAGATATTTTTATGTGGAAACCATGTTAGGGGAAAAACCATGGTGGAGATTAATCCGCAAAGTTTTACTCTATTAAAAGTAAAAGAAATAAAGAAGGGAATGCACTTGCATTCAGCCACACTACCTTGAGCTCACTGCTCAATGTTAGAGGCTCACTACCATACAACTATAACATAGATTACTAAAAAATTTGAACTGAGAATAAAGCATCTAAAAATTCTAGAGTCTAGTTCCAATGAAGCTCAAAATTCTATTCTAGATGTCTCGACCAGATCATTGTTCTACCCTACATTGCTTTGCACTTATGCCCTGATCTGCTCTACACTTCTGCCTTGCACTACTTTGTACTTCTCACACATACTCTTTCAGATGTAATGAATACACACATAGTCACACTTAAAATGATTTCTCGATCTTCCTTATATATCTACTAACCCAAGAATTCAATACATGACTTCATAAGAAGATACAATGTTTTTGCTTATGTCAGCTCAAAACTTTAATTTGAAACAAAGTGTACCTTCATAAGTTATCTAGAATTATATAAGGGACCCACACTAAGGTTCCAAAACATAAAATATAGAAAGATAATTACTCGACGTACATCCATAATTCACTACTTTATACATGTCAGCCAGAAGAGAAGAACAGATAATGAGTTATGCCACTGAACTTCTTAACTCGAGCTATGACTAATATGATGCCACAAAATTCCTCAGTAGAGTAGCATACATGCTAGGAAATATTCCTTGGAGATCCGCACAACAAAATAGTGATTTGGTAAAGTAATCAAATCAGCACACTAACCAAATATAGAGACTTAGATCTTTTACCTATATAAGCACAACTGATATTACAGACCAAATTCTAGACTCTAGCTACTATCAATGACAACACAAGTATCCAAAATTGATCTCTCCGAGCCATATGCCAACAATCTCCCCCTTTGGCATTGATGGCAACACTTAGTGAAAAATTTACTAAGTGTTGAAAACCAAAAAGAAATATATCAAGACCAAAAACCAAAACAGCTATTCCCCAGATGTCAATAAATTTTTAACTCCATTCTCTCCCCCTTTGAAATCAATGAAAAATCTCTATAACATCCTCTTATAGTCCCTTAAATATTTTACCATACTTCATTCTTTCCAAAAATGCAAAAATTGATAACTGTTGCAAAAATTCAGAAAATAATTTTATACTTAGCTTTCATTTCTGGAAGGAATTTCTTCCAAAAATCCACTGCAGTCCCAATGGAAATGATCAAGTTGTTGTTCTCTTATGTTTTGTTGATTGTTTGAACAAGGTGCTTAGGAATAGTGATTTCCTATTCCAGTTTTTCTCCTGATTTGAGAATCTCAATCATTTGATCCTGTCTTCCTTTAGTTATATCTTTAACTTTCTAGAATGCATCAATGAGAATATTCTTAGCATTATTAATTTTTGCATGCTCAATCTATAAATCATTAACTTTCTTCTTCACATCTCCATTATTATCTAGGAGCATATTGTAATTTTTTCCAATCTTGACAAGCTCATTTTTAATCTCTTCAAGTTTATCCTTGTATTTCCCTATCACATGAGGCCACTTTAAGCAATAGTTAAGGACATTATTTGTTGAACCTATGCACTTTCTCAATTTGCTCATCTTATTTTTCAATATGGAAAGAGATAATTTGAATTGCATTTTTAGATGAGAAATTATTTCTTCTTCCTTCCTCTCTAGGGGCACAGACTCTGTAGACACCTTCAAATATTTGATTAGTTCATCTAGGAGAACATTTTGTAGACTTTCCAATTCAATATTATTGTTAATAAAGTACCTTGCCAAGGTATTTTCAATAAAATCCTGTTGGAATTATGGACCATTCACCCATATACCAGATATCTTCTGCATACCATCCTAGTTTTGAATGATTTCCATTATCTTTGACTTAAAAAAAGCATTTTCTTCATCATTGTCTTTCTCAATTATTACTTCAGGTTGATCTAGATCTGGTTCATCTTTGGGAACATTTTCTTCAGAACCTTCATCTTTTACCTCCATAACCACTTGACTTTTTCCTTTTCCTTCAATTTTTGTAGACTTGGGTGTTGGAGGAGTGACACCAGTTGGATCTCTTTTTCTCTTCTTTCTTTTTCTCTCCTTTTCTAGAAGATGATATGATCTCAGTTATTTTTGCTAGAAGAGGAACAACACCTTCTCCAAATCTCTCTAATATCTTTCTAAAGAAACTATCATAGATTTGTTCACATTTTTCAAAAGAGTTGTAATGATTGAATATTTGCTTACAAATTGGCATATTCTCTCTCCACACTACATTATCCTTCAATGACAAACAATTTAGAAAGTACATCAGGATACATATTTCCAAAGTACCAAACCTAAATGGATAGTCAATATCCTTAGTCAACTAGGCATTCTCCATTAGTTGCTCCTTCAACAGACTACACAGATCAAAGTCCTCATTCTCAATTATCATTTTGTGGGAAATATATGCAACACCAGCCAAGGTTGATCCTTCATGGTTCCTAAAATAAATATTGTATGAAACTCCATAGGCCACATGCTTCATCAAAGGATCTTTAATTGATGAAATTATCATAGCCCTCAAATCCCCCTTTATTCTGGTTAGGGCTTCTACCTCCACATTGAGAATCGACTTCTTCGACACATCATTGACATTACATAATACAATTAAATTCTTGATCACATCCTTGGTAATTTGATATGGTTTTTCCAAGGTGAGAATATCTTTGTCCAATTTATTTAGGAAAAGCCAAATTATTTCCACATTAACGAAGTGAGGGTAATCATTCCAAATATCCAATTTTTTGTGTTTTGATCCTTCAAGCCTTTTGAAATTGGTGAGCGACAACAAATTTCTCTCATCTCTAATCTTTTGGTTGTTATACTCTTCTATGGTTAAGGTACCCTTAATTTGTTTCATTTTTATGCTCTAAAAAAAGTACCACCAATTATAAAATAGATGTGAAATTAACGATTACCTAGAAATTTTCCACCAGAATGATCTTTCGCTCCTTTGAAATGTGCTAAAAAAATGCTCACGAGTTGTTCTCCTTCAATGATTTTTTGTCGAAATAGGGTTCAAAATACCCTTTTATAACTTTTCCAACTTACTTTTTCCACAATAAATGTGTTGCCCTAGAAGTACCGGTAATACTGCAAACTTAGACAACAAGTGGATAATTCAACTGCAGAACTTTACCTTTTCATCCAATTCATCATATGATTCCCAATACCTTCATTTATGAATAACCCAATGACTAACAACATCCAACAATTCGATGCCTACAATACACAAGGGGAACAAGAGATTTTCATGAAAAGAACTCCCCCTAGGCCATTAGCCAAATATCAGTTACCGAAAGGGCTACTGAAGGGGGCTTCCGGTATGACTTTATTTCCTTCATCCATTTCACTTTTCTTCACCCATGTCTTTTTCATCTGATCTTTTATTTCTTCCACATAAGATTTTTCTTTACCTTTATTATCTTTCTATGAGTTTCTTCCTTGATAGTCCAAACCTTTTTTGCTCATATATTTGTTCCAGCATAATTTTGCAATGTGACCAAGATTGTTGCAATTAAAACATACCATACATTTCTGCCTGTGCCAACTATTCCACTGATTTCCACCTGACCTGCATTGATTTTCAATATGTCTAATTTTTCCATAGGTATAGCATTTAATTTTACTTGCATCGATAGTCATACTCCTGCATTCTAATGCCTTATGACCAAAATTCTTGCATTTGAAACATTGACCAAAAATGATAAAATACTAGGTCTTATCTTCCTCCTACACTAAGAAGCCATATGTCCAAATTTATTGCAAGCAAAGCAATCTCCATTAAATATTTGAGCATTAGGTTTCCTTACCAAATGTCTTCTTCCTTTGTTCTTCTTCTCGAGATCCTTCTGATTAAATCCAAAGCATTCTCCCTTTTCATATCCAAGACCTCACTTGTCATTTATATCCTTTTGAATTTTAGTTATTTCTTCAAGCTTGGTAGAACTTATCTTGAACTTCTCCTTGAATTCATTTGTAGTAGCAAGATCATTCCCAAGAGGAGCCATCTATCTCTCAATTTCATGTTCATGATTTTTTTTCTATTGTAGTTCAATCTCTAATTGAGTGGATCTACTGTTGATTCTACTGCATTCTTCCAATTTTTCTTTTAAGGACTAGGCCAAATTCTCCTCATTCTTCTTTCTTTGCTCAATTTCTTTGGTAAGCTTCATTGCCACAAATTCCATCTCAAGTCTTAGAGTTGCATTTCCCTTGGCCAACTTCTCACATTCTCTTGTTATCTCTTTTAGGGTTTGATTTAAATGTAGATCATTTGGACCTTCATTTTCCTTTTGCTTCAACTGATTACATAGTTCCTTCCTCTTTTCTCTTGAATCATTTATCTTGTCTTTCAATGATTGGATGAATTTTTTGGCATCTGCAAGATTTTCTTTAGTTCCATGACCTTTTCCTTGGATTGATCAAGATCATCAAGTGCCACCATTAGTTGTTGTTGAAGACAACTAGCATCCATTGTATTTTATATTTCACCTCAAGTTGCTAAGCTTCAGAAGAGGAACCTTGCTTTGATACCAATTGTTGGATGCAAGGAACACTAAGAGGGGGGGTGAATCAATGTTCAAAAAAAAATTCAATACATAACAATCTTAAAACCACCAAAAACAATAAACCAACTTTATATATCATTAGCAACACATAATAAATGAAAATATGCAATCACAATAATGAACACCATAACACCATATATTTTTACGTGGAAACCCTGTTAGGGGAAAAACCATGGTGGAGATTAATCCACAAATTTTTACTCTATTAAAAGTAAAAGAAATAAAGAAGGGAATGCACTTGCATATAGGCGCACTTCCTAGAGCTCACTACTCAATGTTAGAGGCTCACTGCTATACAAATATAACATAGATTACTACAAAATTTGAAGAATAAAGCATCTACAAATGCCAGATTTTAATTCCAATGAAGCTCAAAATTATGTTTGTATATGACGCTCTTTGGGTTGGTATACAAATTTATATGAGGCTCTTTGGGTTGATCGTATAATTCCTAAAAGAGCTATCAGTGCCTCACCTTTCATACTTTTGTATGGTACAAAAGAAGTTTTTCCCATCACATTGGATTTGTCTACCTTATAGCTGGCATCTATGGTGGAAGATGAAGAGTTCAATGATCCTATTCAAAAGCGGATATCCTACATGATGAAACTTGAAGAAGAAAGGATGGAGGTCGTTGATAGAATCACTCAGCACCAAGAGCAAGTGAAGAATATTTTTGACAAGAAGGCTCGTCATAAAGACTTTGAGATCAAAGATCAAGTCCTTTTATGGCACAAAAGACATGAACCAAAAGGAATGAATGGTAAATTTGATTCCTTATGGTTGGGGCCTTTTCAGATACATGATTCATGAGGAGAGAATACATATATGCTCTTGTATTTAGATGGAAGGCTCCTCCTACTTCCTTATAGTGGGAAATATCTCAAACACTTCAACCCTCTAGGGGAAGAGTGATATTTTGTAAATAATTTTTATTCTTTATCATTATGTTGTATTGTGTTTTAGGTGATTTAGGTAATCTTCTTTTAGGTGATTTTTAGGTTAGGTGATTAGGGAAAGTCTTGACTTCGATGCCCAAATAATAAGTCATTGGTCTTCATCACACTAAGATTCTAGGGATCTCCTATGTTGTATGTATCTGGCATGGTCACCAGACGGAGCCTAATGTTGTACCCAAACCATTTTTTTTGCTTCATTAAGGAATTTTTCTTAAAAGAGTCTAAACCTTGCTAAAATGATGTCAAAATATAGTTTTTAGGCAATTCAAGCATGGAATTTGGTTAGTGTCATGTCAGTCATTAGTAGCAATTGGTCAGTACCTAGAGCTCATAACCTAAACCTAGGACTCAAAGCAAGACATATCATGATGGAGAAGCATTTCACAATGAGATTATACCCCTGTATGGTCAATTCAGTAGTAGTAAAGGTGTTTTCAAAAGATGAAATAGATGAATATTTTTAGTAGAAAGAAAATTTGAGCCCCTTGTAGCTTAGGGTGCCCTTCTTTTTGAAGGCCCAGATCTTGTTGTTGTTGCTTGTGAATGCATTCAGATTCTTTAGAATTAGCCCAACTTTTCGGCAAGCTATTTGGAAAAGTCATCCAAGTTGCAAAACTCTGGAAACTAATGTAAGAAGTAGAAGGTTCGAGAGGTTGCATGTCATAGAGGATTGTTAGTTCCTAGTTTTTTCACCCTTATAGCCCAAGGGAAACCTTGAATTTGGCTCCTTAGATCATTGAATTTGCAGATGTTGTCTATGTGAGATCTTTTCTACTCTATTCTAGCTTCACAATGCACCAGTCAGCCATTCAATCTGACATTCTGAGTGATTGTGGCAGAGATTCTACTAGACACATAAATCAGAGGGTGGAGAAATGTAGTGATACACACCTATACCTCTATAGGCCAAGGGCGCCCATCCTTTAGGGTTGTTAGATGGGGTTTTTAGCTTTCATAGTCTTCATGGGACTTATGCACAATTACTCCAGCTATCCAACGATTCCATCCATCAGCCTCTGATATTTGGAAAACACTCATATGTAAAAGGTCTTTGTAGAACGCTGAAAAGTGAAGACAGTTGGAAAATGACTAAGTATAGAGAGTACATTTCACCTTGGGAAAGGCACCCTTCTGTTTGAGGTCTTAGAAGCAGTTTTCTTGCTTCATCACCTCTAGAGACATCTCTTGCAAGCTAATCTAGCTACATGATGAGACAAACAGTGCACAAATCGGAACACTCCAGCTCTCGGTATTAGGGGTCAGATTAGGGTATCTGGTTGAAAGTTACACTTTTGACAAAATGGTGTTTGAGCCTTCATAGGCTAGGGGTGCCCTTGCTTTTGGGGTCCCTAATATAGCTTTCAAGTGCCTTATATATAGTCATTGGATGTGGAATACTTCTAGTCACGTAGTGAGCCTACCATCTAGTTAGCAGGGTTCATCATTCATCATCAGCGATAGTTTGAAACGTCAGATGGCAGAACCCAGAAATGGTTGTCTGGTGGTTGAACATCAATTTAATGAAAGGCACCTAATTTTTTGAGGTTTCAAACGTTGGTTTTAGCAGTTGTAGCTCCCAACAAACATTTCATCCTTGCTCTGTAGGATTTGTGGTGGATATATCAACTTGGTCATAGCCTCACTCAATCATGCAGAAATTAGAGTTGAATATGGCCAACTATAACTTTACAGTTAGCAAAAAAGTTAATAACTCTTGCAAATGGATGCCTAGGGGGTCAAATGATGAATTTCTTAAATTAGTGAAGTTTTCTAGACACATTCAAATGCTTTGCTTTTTGCCAATTGATTAAAACAATATTAAATATTTATTTTGCATGCCACTATCAAAGGCGGAAATTTTTCACAACTAATTTATTATTGGTGCCTTTATTATGTTGAGGTTTAAATTTTCACGTAAAGGAAAGATGAATATTTTATTATTATTTTAATCCTGACTCCGAGTCAGTATTAGTTCAATTGGAGGGGGTCAAATTAGAATAATTTTTTTGTAGTCATGGTTTTGAAATCTTGCAGTCATCCTTTATGGTGCAATTTTACTCTATTTAATCATGGTGCCATCATTAAATCATTCATCCAACTTAAGAAAATTTGTAATTCTTCAAAGCAAAGGAAAATTTTCCTTTATAGTTGGGCAATTTTATCAGCAATCAAATTCAAAGACATCAAGATATTCCTTTTGCAGGTGCAAGTCTGAATTCATTAGCATAATTCAAGAGAAATTGGTGATTTTAGCAAAAGAAAACATCAAAAAACTCAATCTTCTATCTCAGATTCCACTCACAGGCTTGAAGAATAGACGAATATTGATAAAAAAAATCTTTTGGGTTAATTCAACACAACTTCCTTAGCAAAACCCATGTGCTAGAATTTTTCAAAAAAAATTACTCCAGAGCATCAATTCTCGAGGCTCTAATTTTCTCAACTGAAAATTCCTTGCATGGTCGAGTAGAAGTCAAATTTTCACATTTCTTAAATTCTTGGTTGTATTAGAATTCTTTTCTAGACAAAAACCCATATCTCATAATTTTTTGTGAAAATTCCCTTCGATAGGCTATTTTTAGCCTCAGCGGGCTATTTTTTAGCTTTCTAGAAAAGTTGTTAGAATATAGTTGTGTTCATAGTCAATAGGTGAGTTTTTCCAAATGTAATACACTTAGCTTGAATTCAAGACCAAATCGGTCCTGACTTATGACTTCATTGGGACAATTGATACAAATCTCCATAAGGTGCTTCTAGAAGCAATCTTAGACCTAGTCAAGATAAGAAATTCAATTCTTCAAAACATCCAACAGTCTGGGTTACTTGAGGTTGCTTCCATACCTATCTCAGTTCACTGCGTTGAGTTTGTAATGTCTTGTGTTAAGCATTACAATGTTGCTACTCGCGAGATAGTGTTAGTAGATGGATAAGTCGTATGTAGTCTCAAGCCCTTGGATGTCGAAAGATGTTTTGGTATCCCTTAATACTCAAGTAGTCTAGTCATTTCTATGGAGCAATGTGAGCATGCATCCAATGTTGATATGGACAAGTGTCAAAGTAAGATGGCAGAAAGATGGTTGAAGCAAAAGAAGAACAAATTTCAAAACAATGTGGGTCATGATGAATACAAGGATAAGTACGTGATTCTAATCACACTCCTAAAACATGTCTCAAGTCATGCAGATTCAAATATATTTCAGCCCTAGATGTATTACATCATCGGTTGAATCATCTCTGGGCAAGAGAATTATGATTAGGCATCCTTCATCAGCGATGTTCTCCATGAGAAAATCACTATTTTTCTAGTTGCCCATGAGTTTCACATGTGTTCCTACCTCGTGTACTTGATCACTTATCAAGGTCAGTTTAGAGGGTTGAACACGGTGGGAATATTCAGTGTTTAGAAATTCTATCACTATTATGATCAGCTTGAGGTCACTAAGGCTAAACGTCACTTCAAGTGTGTTCACAAGGCTTTCTTGACTTACACAATGAGAAAATTGGACCGGGAGTTGCACATTCATATCTCGGCAGTTGCCAGAGCAGCGATGGTTGATTGGGTAGACTGGTTTATTCAGTTCTCGACATACACCTACATCCACATATATGGATTTACAAGAAATCCAACTATGCTTCCATGCTATCCTAAGGATAGGATAGTTTTCATGGAGTTCCTAAGGCAGTTACATGATGTTCACTATCATTTATGTCGCAAGCATAAATAGGTTGCCAAATTTCCCATGCAATTCAAAATCTATTGGTGCAAAATGGTAGTTGATGCCAAAGTTGCATGATAGGAGTTAGAGAAGTTTTGCCTCAAGTACCTTGTCGATGCACACGCTTATGATCCTTGGGGTCATTAAAAAACATGCCTCAATGGTCGCACATACCATAATCCTATAATGGAGGATTATTGGGTGAATTGCAAGGACGACTTTGAGGTGCGCAAATGAAGCTATGGAAATTTCTCTCTCACATAGATTTATGTCTTCTTGGTGGAAGATTTGGGAGGTTTATCAAATGATGAGGGAGAAATACTTCCTTAATTTTTCAAAGAGCAGGTTGATACACAACCACTACCTATAATTGATTGGTACGCCAAAGAATATGCATCAGTAAAGGAGAGGTCTAGTAGAGTTATCCAAAACAATATACTTTACCTCAATAGTAAGAAGACCAAGAGGGTAAACATACACAGAGCAGAGCCACCACCGATGGATCCTTCATTACCTTCCTCATTTAATCCTACACAGAAGAAAAAGAGTGACCCTCCTAAGAAGAAAATTCAAGTGCCTAACAATTCAAAAGGGAATGCATTTGCCATGGATACACACATAGAGCTTGTCAAAGAGCTAGTTCAGAGGCTAGTTTAGAGTTTTTTAGAGCCTGAGGTTTAGCCACACATTTTATCATCGACACCTGAGTAGTCACCAGTCCTGATTCACATTGAATTGGACTTAGAATCTCCACCTCACAACAACTCCTCTACATATTCACTCTCGTTAGAGCCTCTCATTGCTAGTACAAATCCTTCCAGTGGCATTAGTCGAGACTACTCTTGGATTGAGACTCAGCTGGGAAGTAAGAGGAGGTAGCCATCCTATTTCCTTGATCATTCATCTTTTGATTATGTTTACTAGGATGTGCCCAACAAGAGGATCAAGAAATAGGTCCACATGGAGAGGAATGTTGATATGGAGATTGTCATTGAGACCGTAGTACCTACAGAAGGGAAGAATCTTAATGAGGTTGAAGTTCAATATTTTGAGGTGATCACAGTCAACCTTGATCATAGCACTTTCCAGACTTAGGTTGATCTCCTATAGGTTGCTACAGAAAGCATCAGGGATAGGATGTTGAAAGATGGAGAAGACAAGGCAACCCTTAAGGATGAAATCAAACAACTTTGTCAATAAATTTCTAGCCTTAGACATAGAATAAAAGGTGTCATCGTCACACTCTCATCGATGCTAGAGCCACCAGTAGAACAAATTTAGCTTGATCACTTAGTTTCATATGGAAAGAATTTGGAGGATTTGGAGGATGCGTTCATTACTAGAGGTCACTTTGTACTTGCAAATCTATACCAGTTATGGTACAATGCACATGAGCTCCATCTATGTCTCCAAGATGAGGAGTGATACATGGCGATTGACAAACCCCATGATGAGATTATGATTGCTCACTTGAGTGTGGCATATGAATCAATCACAGATGCAAAGGATAAAGAAGCTATCTACTCTTGGAAGACACAGTTGGTTTTCAAGGAAAAGATAGAGGAGACGATGGCATCAGAGTTGGATGAGAATAGAGAGCATGTCACTAGTGCACTCCGGTGTGTGAGAACCTTAGTGTCTCACTTACTGTGATGGTATTAGATTGAGGGTGGTGACTATGTTGAGCTTGCTGACATTCATTCAAATCTCCAGGCACTCATTCATAGTATTTTCAGTGGAGAGACCATTGGCTGTAAGATTAATCAACTTACAGTCATGTCTGCATTGTTCCATGAAGCAACTAGGGGTAGAGGTGAAATTCAATGCCAGATTATAGCCAATGAGGACATGTTGCACAGAAACATTATACTTCAGAAAAGTATCAGTGCTCCAGATAGTGAAGTATTCAATAACCTTGTGGAGAGGTTAGTCACTCGAGATCATGGCCAATAGACTTTAGTTCCTACCTCTCAAGATAGACATAAGACACAATAGTTAACTTGATGCTTCTTTCTGAGTTAACTCGTCTTTCCACAACTCACACATGTTTTTCTTGGGATTATCAATCTTCACTTGGAGTTTCTTTTAGGGTTTACATTAACTAATGGTAGTGTTCCAGTTAGCTTTGTTTTCAATAAGGACGTGCATGCTTGCACATTGTCCATTTAGATTATATATTTCAGTTAACTGATGGTAGCTTTCTAGTTAACTATATAGTTTACTTTATTAGTGTTTAGCAATAAATTTTACATGCATTGTAAGACTGTACTTGACTCAAGGTGATTTTAGGGTTCCCTACACCTTTTGATGTCTATAAATAAGAGTTTTTTCTCATTTGTACATGACTTTTGCACAAGAGAGTAATATATGTTGTACCTACCTTGCCTCTAATATTGCTTATTCTATATTTGTTCATGATTATTTATTGTGATAATGAATTTTTATGCCACTTGGGTTTCATGCAATTATTATGGTGAATGCTTGCCTTAGTTATATATAGTGGCTAGTTCGATCGTAAACTGTATGTGTGTCTCATCTATGCAATTTAATATCCTAGTTGGCTATCCTTTTTGTTTTGTATTCAATAAGCCTATTCAAATTGAGAAAATAGTTGTGCCCACCTTTCCTTCGAGTTGAGAATCTATACTCAATTTATCGTGTGATGTTTGTGAGTAATAAACCTATTCAGACAAGTAGATAGTTGTGCCACCTTTCCTTCACATTGTGATTTTGTACCCAGTTTATCATCTAATAATCATTCCCACTCCATTTCATGCTCTGATTTCTTGAGGGGATTCGATAGTATAATCTTTAGTTTTGAGTTGTAGTGAAGATTTACGAAACTATAAAATCCTTGGCTGCAACGTATAGAGTTTTCTAAAACCTTGTTCCTCTTTCAACTAAGACAAAAAGATAGGAATTAGTTTAAGTTTACTTTTCAAGAATTTTGTCCACAAAATGAGGGAGCTTCCCCTCCTAATTTGAAGAGCACTCATTGTGTAGTGTGCATAGTTGTCCGTACCAACTTGCACTCTAGAGGTGTTAGTTGCTACGCCAACAACAATAAAAATAATTTTCACATACTATTGTATGCTCAATAAGTTGACCAGGTTTCTTGTTATTCCTCTTCAACATTAGTTTCTTTTTTTATACACACTTGTGTTGTTTCTAGCTTATTCAAATATCGGTACCTCGTGGAAATATCACATTTGGTAAGGGAAAATACTACAACTCCTAACTATGATTAGATTTTAACTAGATCACAACTCAATCACATATAAAGGATGTCATTATACATGAGTCAAAGGAAGCAATAATCAATTTAGTAGAGATAATCACAAGGTAAGAATAATTACATAATTGTTGTACATCTTCACATGTGAAGTGCTTAATTCAAGTATTAGCATATTTTACAAAATTGCAACAGGTATATTAGCGATGGTGTATAATACAAGTAATAAAAAAAAATAGTATGTAAACAATATCTATAAAGTCTCTAACTACCATCAATCCATGCATGGCTAGTCAAAAGACGAAAACATGATTTAGGTGTTTTTCCACCCAGCCATGAGGTTTACACTTCCACAAATTTCTTGTTGGAATATGGTTTGGAGAGATTGTTTATGGCTTCTAGTGTTTTCATTGATGGAAACTAAAGTCATTATCTCAGTTTGCAGTTCAGAAGTAGCTCATACCAGCAAGCAAAGTAGAAAATAGAGTAATACTAGTAGAAAGCATGAAGAAATAGGTATCCGGTCAGTTAGTCAATATGTATGCTTCACCGGATCATCATTTTGAGTTGTGCATCCCTAGGATAGTTTTCTAAGCACATATGTTACCTTATTGGTAAGTTTTGTAATGTTGCATTAATCGATGTACGAGCTTGGAGATTTGGTAGAATGATTTTATGTTTATTTCCTCATTATGTCTGACCTGGTGTATGTAGTGTGTTGTGGATGTATAAGGAGTAGTTGTTTAAATATCTCTTGTGTTGGGAATTTTTATTTGGTTCCCAGCTATGTTTTGACTGACTTATGTAGGTGTGCATCATAAATTATTTATGATCTGAGCTAACATGTGGAAGAATATTATATCTTATGTGAAGTAGACATATAGTATTTTGAATTCTTGTTAGCGGATATATATATATATATGAGATCAGTTGATTCATTTTATAAATAATTGAGTGTGTGTGTATGGTTGTGTGTTCAACATGTGTTGAGGTATATGTGAATATCAAAAGATCTTTGTGAAGAGAATTTGGTGAAAGAGCAGAGTGAAGAGTAGAGTCTAACAGAAGGTTCAAAATTTGGTTCATGAGCTTCACTAGAACTGAATCCAAGCATTTATAGATGTTATCTTCTTAGTTCAATCCTTTATTGTAAGCACAAATATTTTGTAAGGCAGTGATCCTTCCTTCTTTTGAGCAGTGAGCTCTAGGCAGTGTGCCTAAATGCATGTGCATTCCCTTTTGTTCATACTTTTAACAGAGTATAAATTGTAGATTAATCTCCACTGTGGTTTTTTCCCTAACAAGGTTTCCACATAAAAATCTTGGTGTTATGGTGTTCACATTGTATCTTTAATGTGCTTTTATGTTTATTTCAGTTTAAAATGCTAAGAATGGTTTATGATCAAAATTAAAGGTTAAATCTTGTTGAACACTAATTCACCCCCCCTCTCAGTGTTGCCTGAGTCCAGCAATTGGTATCAGAGCCCGATTCCTCTTTGGAAGTTTAATAGCTTGAGGTGGATCTTGGATTACAATGGACTCTAGTGGTCTTCAATAACAACTTATGGTGGCACTTGATGATCTTGATTAGTCTAAAGCAGAAGTCATGGAATTAAAAGAAAATCTTGTGGTTTCCAAAAAATTCATTCAATCACTAAAGGATAAAATCAATGTCAAAGGAAAAGAGGAAGGAACTATATGGTCAGCTAAAGCAAAAAGAAAGCAAGGGCCCAGAAGATGTTCATCTAAATCAAACCCTAAAAGAAATAATTGAAGAGTGTGAAAAGCTTGCTAGGAACAATGCTACTCGAAAGCTTGAGATGGAATCTATGGAAATGAAGTTAACTAAGGAGATTGAATAAAAAAAAAGAATGAGGAGAATCTAGCCCAATACTTGAAAGAGAAATTTGAAGAATGAAATAGAGTTAATAGTGGATTCATTCAGTTGGAGATTGAATTGCAACAATCCAAAAACAATGAATAGGAGCTTGAGAGATAGATAGTTATTCTCAGAGATGAACTTTCTAATACAAATGAGTTCAAGGAGAAGTTTAGGATGATTTCTGCTAATCTTGATGAGATGACTAAAGGAAAAAAGGATGCAAATGACAAGCAAGGTCTTGGCTATGAGAAAGGTGAAAGATTTGGATCTGAATAGAAGTATTCCAAATAGAAAATTCATATGAACAAAGGTAGAAGATATATGGTAAGAAAACCCAATGCTTAGAAGTTTAATGGTTACTACTTTATTTGTAATAAATTTGGTCATATGGCTTCTCAATGCAGAAGTAAGACAAATTCAAGCAGTCCATCATTTCTCGGTCAGTGTTTTAATTGAAAAAAGTTTGGTCATAAGTCATTAGAATGTAGAAGTATGTTTGTCAATATAAGGAGTGTTAAATGCTACACCTGTGGAAGATTTGGACATGTTTCTAGTCAATGCAGATCAAAGGGAAACTAATGGAATAAATGGTTTAGACAAATAAATTTGAAATACTACAACTATAACAAATTTGGTCACATTGCAAGATTTTGCAGGAATAAAAACATGGATAGAAAAGGTTTGGTATATCAAGGAAGAAATTCACAAAAATATGACAAAGGAAAAGGAAAAATGGCTATGGAAGAGATAAGAGATTAAATGAAGAAAACATGGGTAAATAAGAGTGAATCTAATAATCTCACACCGAAAGCTACCTCTAGTAATTATTATGGGGATTTTTTCAAGAAAATCCTTTGCCCCCCTGTTTGTAGTTGGTACCAAAATTTAGGAAGTTGTTAGTATTTTTTATATTCATCTTCAAATGTATGTTTAATTGCTTGTTCAGTAAGTTGAGATCTAGAAGGTCCGTAGATGGATTCTTCTCTTGTTGTGAGAGAATGAAAAATAACCAAAACTCCTAGGGCAAAGCATTTAATGCGACAAATAGGTTAGGTGTACGAAGTTCTAAAAGAGTATTTAAAACCCTCATTTATCACCTTGAATTGAAGAAGAATAGAAGGAGAACTTTTGAAGCAAAATCTCAAAGAAGTCAAGTAAATTCGGTGGTGAATTCATCAGGTACTCCATTCACTTATAAAATTTATAAAATTTGTGCTTGAAAGAAAAACCTTGTTCAATACAGAAAATGAAGCAAATAAAGGGAATTGTGAATTTGGATGAATATAGTAGTAGGAAGATCAAGGATGTGAGAAAGTTGTTGTTGGTCAATGAATTGAAGTGGTTCAAACGTGTGAAACATAGTAGTTTGGACATTTGGAATGAGTTTCCTTATTTGGGCAATGCAAAAGTGGTTAGGTTTATCTTGAATAGTTTGAATGAGGACACTCTCACTCTAGATAAACCTCATCTTATTTTGAGGATGTGATTAGAAATTTGACAAGATTATGCAATGTTGGAGATATTCTAGAAAAGAAGTTGATTCAGAACGTTGAAGTCGAAGCCCTAACCAGAGTAAAAGGATATCAGAGGGCTTTGGTAATTTCAACGATTAAAGATCCATTGACAAGGTACATTGTACATGGAATTTTCATACAAAATTTTATTCAGGAGCAGGGAAGGATCAACCTCGGTATGCACAGTTTACATTTCGCATAAGATGATAATGGAGGACCAAGACTTTGACTTGTGCAATTTTTTGAAAGATCAACTAATGGAAAATGTTCAATTGACAATGGAAGTAGATTATCCTTTCAGGTTTGGCAGTTTGATCATATGTATCATGATGTACTTTCTGAATTGCTTGGCTCAGAATGAGAATGTGGTATGGAAGGAAAATGAACCGGTTTGTAAGTATATTTTTGTGCATTCCATCACTCTGGAAAATTGTGAGCAAGTTTATGAAAATTTCTTTAGAGATTTGCTAGGAAAAATTGAAGTAGGTGGTATCCCTCTTCTGGTAAAAATGGTTGAAGTTGGATCATCCTCCGGTAAGGTGGAAAGGAAGCAGAAAAGAGCAATAGAATTTACTAATGACACCCAATTGACACCCAAGTCAACAAAAGTTGAGGGAAAAGGTAAAGAACAGATAATTGTGGATATAATTGATGAAGATTTTGATGAATACACTCCAAGAGATGAACCGAAATTAGTTGAACCTAATGAAAAAATGGCTGAAGGAAATGAAGAAGGAAATTTTCTCAAAGAAAAGATACTGCAGATAGTTCAGGAGAAAGATGGAATACAAAAGATTGATGGCATTTGGTTAGATCAACCCTCATATGAGCAAGATCTGATTGAGAGTACTCTAGGTAGATATCTTGTGTCGAACAACATTGAATTGGAAATTTTGAAGAATGTATTACCTGAAGAGCTTATTGAGTGTATTAAGAAAGTTATGGCCTCCGACTCTAAGGATAAGAAAGAGGAAGAAATAATTCTTCATTTAAAGGAGCGGTTTAGGCTTTCTCTTACAAAACTAAAAAATCAAATGAATGGGTTGAGGCAGTGTATAAACTCATCAAATAACATCTATAATTACTGCCTTTGTTGGCCTCGTGTGGTTGGTAAATACAAAGAAAAGCTTGAGAAAATTGAAGGAGAGCTAAATAAAATTGATCAAGAGTACAATATGCTTCAAGACCAGGATGGTGCAGTAAAGAAAAGAATTCATGAGTTGCACACTGAGCATGCAAAGGTTCACTTTTCCAGAAAAACTCTTATGGACACTTTCTAGAAAGTGAAAGATAAAACCGAATGCAGATTGGAGCAGTTGATTGAAGTCCTAAGGAAAGGAGAGAAGTTGGAAGAAGCAATTACAATTCATGAATCCCTCGTCCAGGTCATTAACATGACATCAAAAAACAACAATTTGATAATAATTATTGAGATTGAAATGGATGCTTGGAAGAAATTTCTTCCGAAGATGAAAGATAAGTATAAAATAATTTTTTTGATTTGTGCAACAGTTGTAATTTTTCAAACAATTTTTGCATCAACAAAGGGGGAAAGAGTGTGGTAGGAGAGAGAGCAATAAAAAAATTTCATTGATGCCAAAGGGGGAGAGAATGTAGTGAAAATTTTCTTGACATCCAAAGGGGGAGCAGTGTTTTTTTGTGTTTTGAATTTTTGAGTTTTGGTTATGTCATGCCCATAATTTTTGCTAGAAAAACCCACCATTTTTTTTCTTCAATAATATTATGGATGAGCTCAACTTAGAATTAGTATAACAAATGTTAGACCTATTATTGCAATCTTATTGCTATTTTAAAAAGTGGTACTATCACACTTATCATAACCATTGGTCTCGATCGAAGACCCCATGCGCAAACTACAAAATTCGAATGTTCAAATTACACATAATATTAGTTTTAGTGTTTTTTATTCTCCTAGTTTAGACTTCTCTTTTACTCTTAATTTTGTTGCTTTCTTATATAGATAACAATATTACTATTGCTCTATACTTTCAACAATAGTATTAAGTGCCAACACTATTAACTTTAATATATTTCTTAATTTTAAGATCAATTTAGTAATTACCATCCTTATTCTCATGATTAATATAAAAATTATCCTATTGTTTTAATGCATAACCCAACATCAATTATAACCCATGTTAACATGAAACTCTCTTTAATTGACTCACAATTCAAGCATACATTGTGCATTAACATTATTGGCCCCAAACACAATTATTTAATATTAATGTTATTTTCCTGCTTAATTATTTAATATTATTATTTAATTTTCGAATCTACATCATGCATATCATTATTATTATTATTTTTAAAATCCAAATAATAATTTTGTTATTAACCATAAAATTATTATTACTAACAATAACATTAAGCATACCCACTTCATAACCGAATTTTAGGGTTGAAATGTAATTATTATTCCACTCTTTTTTTTTGAAGTTACTTATTAATATACAAAAATTAATAGGAGCATTGTCATGATGGATCTTATTTCATTTTACGAAGAAATACTTCAAATTTCAATTTGTAAGTTGGTTTACTAAATTTACCCAATACAATTTTCTATTTTTGCCTACTTAAACTCTAATACAATGCATTTTATAAGAGAGTATAATAGGAAAAAGAATTTACGGTTAAACTAATTTTATGAACTCCAACTTAAGTCATAGTGCTAAATTTACATTGTGCCTGACAATGGGATTATATATATATATATATATATATATATATATATATATATATATATATATATATATATATATTCTACTGTTCTTCAAATTAGCTTCTAGCAACACTATTAGATGTCCATCAACGGTCTAGTATGTACCCAAGAAAAATGAAACTGCCCTAATTGTTAC
Source organism: Sequoia sempervirens (assembly GCA_007258455.2). Classification (NCBI taxonomy): domain Eukaryota; kingdom Viridiplantae; phylum Streptophyta; class Pinopsida; order Cupressales; family Cupressaceae; genus Sequoia; species Sequoia sempervirens. The sequence continues at coordinate 604,822,095 of VDFB02058242.1, forward strand.
ACATCGCAGCAAAGGAACTCTAATTTTTTTTTATAGCAATTCCATTATGCTCATCCCTTGTGCTGCCCCATACTTGCTATTCTAATGCAGCAACATATTTCTCCATTAGAGAAAACAAAGGTAGAGATTTGGAGGTTCGGGTTGTGGCTTCCCTAGCAAGATTCATATTATTATTCTTTTTTTTTTGGTTTTATTTATTTATTTTATTTAAGATTTGTCTTTACATATCTAAGTGTTAGATAAACTTGCTACAAGTATTCTAGCAATTTGCTGCCAGACATTCACAACTTTATGATGGCTGAAATGTGATATATTGTTGATTTATAGATGAGCTTTCACTCATGGCAGCTCAAGCAGTTATTGGATACTTGAACCTAAATGCTACATTTTCTTTATTTCCCACTAACGACATTACTGCAAATCAAACTATTGTTATTGTTTCCTTTTTGGAGCATTTATATTTTTGGACAATAATAACCTACAAGTAGTCTTCAAGCGATAATACATACCTCATACCAAGCTTGTTGTAATGTTATTGACTTCATCACTAGATCTCTGACATTTAATTCAAAACTATCATCATTATAAAAAGATCTCTGCAGATCACTTCAACCGAGCATGGTACTAGGCATTCATCTAAAGTCGTGTTCTATTTATTGATGATGTGATACATTTGGCCAGTCATTTTATGGAGCCAAACTCATAAAAGTGTCAACTAAGGACTGCTTATGGTGTCCTGATGTGAACACCCTTCCAACCATATTTAATACAAAGAAATGTTGTCTACGAAAGTGCAGTGACTCTGACAAGGATGACATCTACACCTTATCGCATTTAGCAAAGGCATATTGTTTGTAGCAGTGCTTTTGTTTCCAATGACAGATATCTCAATCCTGTTGGAGTCTTAGTACCTCAGCGCCTCTACTCGCGCATTAATAACTCTAGGCCTGCAATCTTAATGGCAGCCCATACCTCACCAATGCTACACTTGACCAGCTATTGGGTCAATTTTTGAGCTTAAGATGTGTTACAATAAAAAGAAGATATGGTTCCTACCCCTACAATAAGTGCTAGAACTTACTGGAAATGTTTTTGACTAGTCTACGCAACCCTACTCTAAGCTTGTAGAATAATGTTTTCTTAACTTAACAGAGAAAGGATTGAAGTTACAGTAAACAATATATTATATTGGAAATGTCTGTGTGGCATCAAATACAAAGTAAGGTAACACCACTGCAGTTTCTAATCTTTTTTGAGAAAATATTAGTTGAAATGCATTATATCAGATAGAATGGGGTGGTAATGGTTAGCATTAGATGGTGAAGAAGATCTGATAAACTTCATTGAGGAGGGAAACCAGATGGCTCATCTACCATGAAAGTTTTGGATTGACTCTTCATTCAGACTGTGATTTTGTGTTGGTGTAGGATTATATCTTCTTTTGTTTTTTTTGTATGTTTGATTTAAGTTACTTATTTTATGATCAACACAAAACCTAATACTAAAGTAGAACAAGAAGACATGGCAACCATGATAGCCATGATGCCTGGTTGAATGAGGTGTGGGTAGACTCCTGAACCATTTCCTGCATTTTCTTCGTAGACTAGATTTTTGGTCTGCCAATCCATTAGTTTAATAAGTAATAAATGAACATTTTATTTTTCTTATTGTTTTTAAAAGGAAACAATTTCCCAGTTTACTCGTGACATTTAAGAACAACGTTTACCAAATCCACAAAGAGATGATGAGCTAAATCATGTTCTACTAGGATGGCTTCCAAGTAATATCATAGTGCTTTTCTTATAAGCTTGCGGCCTCTTTAAACTTCTTTTATTCATTATATATATATTTTCTCTCCCATTTAAACATGCATACTATAAAGTTGTATAGTATATTTACAATGGATTCCTCAGCCAGAAGTTATAATCCAAGTAAAACTTATTTGACATATGCTTATCTTGGCGTCACAGTAGTAAGTTTAACACTAACATAATTTGCAAGCATACTCACAGTACATAGTTAAAACACATAGATCTTTTTCAGTACTTTTACCCATACTAAAAGATAAAATGCAGAAAAAGAAAAGAAAAAACTTACAAAAGAATTATGCTTTCTAACTTTCACCATTTATGGTTAAGTGGAACATTATTGTTTTTGTATATGACAAGGCATTGCAGCTTAACATCATATGTGTGGTGCAACCAAAAGAAATATAGTTAAATCACACATAATCAAAACATTCCACGCATCTCTTCTTTACAATATACTTTGCAAACTAATGCATAATCTATGAATCTCAACCCTTAAACTTACAAAGTCATGACTAATATTGAAGAGATAAGTATTTTTTTTTCTTCTTTCCACGCCAATGGGTTTGCTCTACTTCATTATCTTTCATGTCCCAACTAAACATCAGATTTCCATATGACAACTAAATTCAAGGGAATATAATGAGGGACACACATCTAATTAAGGCTTGCTCTCCACCCTACCATAATGGCATCATGGAGCCTCGTGGGCTCTAGCCATACCCCTGAGCAAGAAATAATTTTAGCTCCATGAAAATAAATGGAGTCTTTTCCGATTTTTACAAGGGATTCAACTAACATAACACCAATACATACATCTAAGTTCTCTACCTTCTATTTCAAACCCTAAGCTCATACATTATTTCACTTTCTTACAACTAATCAACAAGGGTAAATGGAAATAGGAGGAACTTATCTCTTTTCTAAAGGGATTGAACTCTTGCAACCATCTTTCCTCTCCAAGCCAAAACATCTTGATCACTATCTTTCCAAAGAAGTGAGTTCCTCTCCTCTTCTCATTCCTTCCACCATCTCCACTCAAGTTCTCCAAGAGGAGAAGTGGGCAATGCCCAAATCTTCCATCTTTTTGAGGTATATAGGAATCCTCCAAACCTACACTCTTTCCCTCAAGTGCTCACACGTGTGAGTCTTGTGCCAATTCCAAGAATTTTTGGGGAGTGGGAGGTTGAGAGTGACAAGTCACTCTTCCCAAGCCCCAACACTTTTTTTGAATTCGTCACATTCATGAATGTGGACTTTTGAGGGGTCTTTTCACACTCCAAGGACAAGTTCACATGTCAAAAAGGTTCCAAACCCATAGGTATAGGTTCTAGTTGTCTATTATTGTTCAAAAACCAAGGAAATTGACTCAATAATCTCTTTTCAAAACCTACACAAGAATCCATACGAATTTTGATCCTAACCAAGGGTTCCAACCCCAACCAAACTCACATCACATGTCCTACAATTAGATTCTACTCAATCACCCAACCAATAATAAAACCTGAAACCCTTCTAAGTCAAATAGGGCTACACTTAGAACTTCCCAAATATGTATTTGATTTGATTCCAACATTTATCTATCCTCCTATTTGCATATTTGATTCCTAATGATAATGCTCGCCACGGGCTACTTGATGTCATAGGAAGTCGATTCTAGTAGGCATGTAATCTTGTCAGCTCGACATCTTCAATCACTCTTCACCAAACTCAACCTTTAAGAAGAGTCTTTTAATTTTCTCTTGATGGTTCACCCTTCCCATGCTAACACCATTACCTTTCTGCACAATACCAACACAATCATAAGTAACAATCTTATATCACATAAATCTATTATTTGAATATTCTAAACTTTATTCATATAATAATCCATTTAAATTTCAATTTGTCTTCCATAGTATACGAGTGTATTCCACCTTCATGATAGTGAAGGTAAAACATAGTGTTAAAATGAAATTCCAAAATATTACCAAATGATCACCTTATTTATCATTCACAATATATCTAATCACCAACTTAAGAAAAGCATATAACAAATTAGGTTTTTATTAGGCCTATACGAGGTGGGGCTTTACATACCCCTCCCCTTAGCTTAGACTTCCTCCTGGAAGTCGTTAAGGCCAGGAAATTAATCTCATCATAGCAACACGCATAAATCTATTAAAATATGAATTACTTTACTTTCATAATGAAACAATCAAAACATTCAATTAGAAGAACACATTAAATACATTCCTTCTATGAATTGAGTGTGTAGATAATTAGAACAAATTTCCTCACCATAGAACATTTACCCAATATACTCATGATGTAACAATTGCAAGTAAGCATCGATGTAATTAACATTTTTTTATTAACCATTACACCAACATGTAACCAAAACATAGTAACATCCTTGGACACCCTTCAGGGTTCCCTTTTGCATCATAAACATCACTCATGATGTTAGAACTTATTTTCATTTCAATATAAATTCATGTCTCAAGAATAGTAGTCTCAATTTTTTATCTGTTACTTTCTTTTCCACATAATAGTCAAGTACTTTCACATGTCATTTATTTACAAATTTACCCATACATCACAACAATTACACACAATTCACATCACAAGGCTCAATGGGGTTTACAAGGATGGATATTCTTGGATAACACTCAAGGCCCTTCTCTAAGGACTCCTCCATATAGATGAGAATAATCATAGAATGAGGGGAAGAATGGATTAATGACCATCTCATACCGGTCCCATTCACGACCCCTTTTAAAATAATTCCCCAGTGCATCTACTCCCCTATACGACCTACCAAGGAACCCCCCGGGATATGGTAGTTTACATATGTCACATTACACCATGCTTACCAGCAATTAGAAAACATTAAGAAGCCTCAAGCCGAGAAATAATAAGATCATAAACCAACATTTCAATAAAATATAAAATTATTAAATCAAGAGAAAAACTAAATAAAGATCAATTGTAGCTACATTTCAGCATTCCAATCTTAATTCAAAAATCAAATTAAATAAGTCCTTGAGGCAATTTGGACTACAACAACCTTCAAGTGGCTAAATAGCCTAATACAATAAATAGAAAAGTCTTGCTGGCACATAATAAAATAAAACATCAATCAAGAATTACCAATAATTCATATTCCAACAATAAAATTTGCACATTACGAGCACCACGTGACTTGATAAGCCACCTAAGGGGAGGAGGGGAATAGTGGTTCTCTAACCACATAAGTATAAGAGCATGCAATAACTGGTGGTCCCTTACCACATAAATCTACCTCATTGGTGGTCCCTGACCACTTAAACATAAGTAACTGGTGGTCCCTGACCACATAAATATGAATCACTAGTGGTCCTTGACCACATAAATATAAGTAGTGGTCCATAAAATTCCATCCTTTACCCATGGGTTATAAACATCAAGGAATAGGTTTGCACTATGAACCAACAAGTGTGGCTCTTATATGTGGGGGAGTAGACCATGGTCAACGTCCATGGGAGCATTATAATGACTCAACATAGATCCTTTGTCAGGATTAGGGGCAACACCCTGAGCTCATAATTTCCCGATGGGAGAACATGTACCTCTCAACCCCTATTTACACTAGCTGGCATCGCACTCCCATAAGGGGGGAACCAAACGCTAGGGGTGCACATTTAGCATAAAAATAAAACTAACACAAAGGAATACATCACATTCTATTTAATAGACACACTTATACACATAACACATTTATTTGAACTCACAATTAGCTAGCTTACATAAAGGCCATCACAAAGGGTACATATAGGGGATCATACTAGATATCCACCACCCTTATCCCAAGTCAGATACCCTATATCTCATACTTGGGGCACAACACAGTTACTAGTTTTCACTTCACATGTCATACATAATACACTTTATGAAATTCACCATGTTGTAGAACAAAATCAATTCACTTACATACACTTATTTTTCTTTAAACCATACTCACTTTGCTTCTTTAATTTTGTACATAAAAGGAATCACTAGTTGATGCACAATGTAGCTTATGTATATTACTCCATTTTCCTAGAATTTAACAATACATGGTACACCACACTTCCCATCGTACTAAGTGTTTGACATCACATATATGATCAAGATCGGTTTTCTATATTTATCCATACCATTATTCTTCTTTCATTCAACTATGTTTGTTATGTTCATTAACATATCAATATGAGTAATTCCACTATATTTTTCACAACTTGTTAAGGAAGATTTCTCACTTAATAGGGAAAGTATTCAATCATTTTCATTTGAAACATTGATATATGAGAAAAGAAAACACACTTGATGCATAAAACACATAATAACTCATGGAATAGTAATTCTCACAACCCATTAATATCTTTTACAATTCTTGCATTTCACTATCTAAATCTAAACTATTTACTCACATGTTGTAATCATCATTGTTACAATCACAATTCCATTTAACCTCATAAAAATGCATAATGAGTAGAAGTCTCGAAATTTCTGTCTACCTTTAACCTTTCTCCTTTGCATTCAAGTGTAAATAATTTTACCCCAAAGAGTAAATATGGTCAATGGTATAAAATGCACATTAGTTGAAAGTTTTACAAGTCTACTTTAGTGTCCCTTATCTATATAGTTTAACTTTCCACACCGTGAATCACACATAATTCATTACTCAATTTATAGATCTTCATACAATTGATTATTCAATCCATGTAGCATGTATACAACCTTCAAGGTCAACACCTAATTGATTGCATTATCACTTCCTTTATGACAAGTTTCCTTTCATATTTTTGCACCAATAAGTCTTTAGTTCTTAGCTATGCATAAGGAAGTAGTTATGGTGTGTGCCCTAAGTAATGTTGTCACTCCAAATGCATATTTGACAAGGTCTCTTCACCAAGGTTTTAGACACAATTACTAGAAGGAAATTATTTTCACATTACCTAAATCAATTTCCACCAATCTTGTCATAGTTGTAACTTTCAACACATTGTCACCTTTGACTCGACTCCTAGAAATCATCTTGCTTTGTTAACTATTTAATCTTTAAATAATAGAGCACAAGGGTTTGTTAGCTTATAGTTCTATCATGTTTACTAGTCCATCATTTACTTACACATGTACTTAAATAACTTTAAAGTTTCACCATTTAAGTCAAGGTGAATATTTTGATTTTGATCACTTTTATAAATTGGACTTACTATATAACGCAAAATTTTGACTATTAGTTGATGACATCATCCATGAAATTGTTACCTATCACACACAAAATGAATCATTTGTTGCTTCATGAAATCAACCCTTATACAATTATATGTAAATAGAGATCTTTGTTTAATAGGTTAAGGCCTAGGAAAAATCATGTCCTAAGGCATACAAGATAAAAGTTCATGCATGCATTAATACCAATTTGTGAGTTCAAGCCCTTAAAATTTATGTCTAACAACCTTCACCTTAAGGGTTCAATTTCTTTTTTTTTTGACAAGATTTTAAATCTCGCTATACGAGTACTTAAATTACACATAACACCCAATTCAAGGGTGTTATATTTAATTAATTTAAGAGTTTATCAATTTAAACTTATTTAATTACAACCTTCAACACACTAATTGTATACACATAAAAATGGTCATGTCTATAATCCTGGCAATTAATTAAATATTTATTATTTAATTAATTTTTCTAAAAGTCCTCTACTTATGATTAAATTTAATTAATTTAATTATATTGTTCATTCATCTTATTCTTCTTTCATAATTAAATAAATTTATTTTATTTAATTATTTTCACACATCCACTTAATTAATTAAATAAATACATTTTATTTATTTAAATTAAATCTTTTGATTTAATTAAGTTTAAATATTTCTCTTTCTTCTATTTTAAATCCTTCTTCTAATTAATTAAATATTTCATTTAATTAATTTCATAAATGTGATTTAATTAAATAAACCTTATTTAATTAAAGATCTTATGCTTTCTTTCTAAATCACAATTAGATATATTATTTAATTGTGAAATCTTCCGTTTTCTTCTCATATCATAATTAAATATTTTATTTAATTGTGAAATCTTCTGCTTTTTTTCAAAAATCCTAATTAAAACTTTCTTCCTATCACAAACTTTCTTCTACTTTCTTTAAAAGCTTAATTAAATATTTCTTTTAATTAAGAAAAAGCTGAATATCATCCACAAGTAAGTAATTGAGTTTTTAATTCATTATTTATCAGCTTTCAAATCTTTCTTTTATCTTTTTAAAGAAAGATGATTTTTTATCTTATCTTTTTCTCTTTCATAAAAATAGAAAAATCTTGTTTTCAGGTTTTCTTCTATTTTCTCTTCAATTTCATCCATCTTCAGCCATTTGATCTGGCAGGAATTATCACAACCGTCAATCAAGACAGCCAATCAGAATCCTTCGAAAAACTCTATAAATACCTGTGTGAATCTAAGCATTGGGGACCGGAAATTAATTAGAGTTCATGCATTTAATTCATTTAGCATTCTAGTATCATAGCATCATGTTTACTTCAATCATCTTAGTCTTATTTCATATCATGACTTAATCTTGCATCATGCATCATATTTAAATCTCATTCTTTAGGAGGACAGTTTGTTGAGCCTAGCACACAATCTGAGAGCAAAAGCTGGAATCAACAAAAACACTGAAGATAGAGGACAATAGGATGACAATCGAAGTACAATATTGAGTTTGCATCTCCTTATCTTTTATTTTCTGTTTTGATACAATGTCTTATTGGTGTGCTTGAATAGTATTTATTTCATTTCATTACGCATGTTTTCAATCACATATTTTTGGCACCCACTGTGGGGCCAAATACCCCCATTTTAGACTTTTTTCTTGCAAGTTTTCTTGTAGGTTTTCTGACATTCGGAAGTGCATCTGGGAGATTCAAAAAATTTCTGTTTTGCAGGTACTTTAGCGCATATGAAGACTGTTTCGGCGCATATGGGAATTTCTGAAGTGCATCTAGGGAACAGAATGGCACTTCTAGTTACATTCATTTAGAATTAAGTTTGTTTTCATTTTAGTTTAGCACATTTAGGAGTTTAATTAGCGCATATAGGACATCATTTAGTGCATTTAAATCTATTTCAAAAAATTTAAAAAAAATCTACATTTTAGTTTAGCGCATATAGTGTCTGTTCTTGCACATCTGGGTTTTGTTCATGCACATCTAGGTTATTTTCTTGCGCATATGAGTTATTTTTCTACGTATATACTATCTATTTCGATGCATCTGGGTTGTAACAGAGATTCTGAGTCTGACGCCTTCCGCAGATAGAATTTCTTTCTTTTCCTTGCTGGTTTTAAAATGAATCAATCTAGGGTAGCCACCACATCTTTATCATGCAGTTAAAACAAACCCCATGTCTATTGTGAAGCAAAATCTTCACTTAGATTAAATCATTTTTGACTTTGGTGCATTTAAAATGAATCTGTCTACTCTTTTTTATTGTGCTTGAAAGTGGTAGGTGACTATGCTCTCACCCTGTGCAAACTAGGTGATCAAAAAGCTAGACCCACTTTTCCCTGTGTAACCTTGACTTGATAATCAAAGTATCCTCTCCCCTTGCACACATTGTACGATCCTAGGTGTAAGAGAAATGGTTATTAACTCTAGAAATTGGGCCTACCTGGGGATTTCATCACCTCAACGCGACTCAAACCGGCAACAGAGCTAAGGCCAAGCTACCCCCGACCGGTATATAAATGTGAACCTTAAGGGAAAACCTAAGGTTACGTGTGCGGATGTGTCATACGGATGGAGTAGTACTCCCTTAAACCCTGTTGAGCTTAACCTCTTCAAGCTGGAGTGCCACCTTAATGGTGATTAATCTCTTGCCCATGTATAGCCACTCGAACGGGGGTCCCGAATTAAATACCATTGTTTAGAAAGCCAAAAACCTTCTATTTGCTAGTCCAGCACCGGTCGGTGTGAAGCCTTCCACACTTTCGCAATCTTTAGTAGAGGTGATCAATTTGCCATGGGAGTTTCATAGGGGTTGGAAGTTTGGTTGGCCTGAGAAGAGAGTTTAAGGGGGAGCCTATGCAGCCAAGCTTCTGAATTCATATGCTACTGATATGTAGCTGGGGAAACCCATGTGGAATCTAGTAGATATTGTCCTAGCCTAACTTAAGTTGTGCTTGGTTACGTTCAACTTAAATCAGACTATTTGTTGTGTTTTCAAGAATATTAATTCAAATAAAAGATCATTCGAAATGAATATGAAAAAATTCAGCTGAAATTTTTCAAAACTGGTCAAAAACTGTCTTTGGAAAATTGTTTTAGTGCATCTAGGAAAAAGTGTAGCGCATCTAAAAAATGTTCTGGCGCATCCACTGGCTGATTCAACGCATCTGAGTCATTTTCCAGCGCATTTAGGGACTGTTTTAGTGCATATACTTCTTGGTTTAGTGCATCTAAGGTCTGTTTCTGCGCATTCGAGGTATTCTGCAGCACATTTAACTTTTTTTCCAACGCATATACCTTTTTCTATAGCGCATTTAGGGAACAGAATAGTGCTTCGGTTGATGTCAAAAAAAAATTTACATAGACCTAAATTTCTGATATTTCTCTCCCATGTTGAGGAAGTGGAAATCAACCAAGTTTGTCAAGAAATCAGTTTTCAATAGGATTAAGAAACCCAAAATGAACTTAAGTTACAAGGAAACTTTGGACCGAAGAGAATTTTTGTATAAGAGTCGACACATCTTGCTTCATTATCACAAATTTCTCCATAGATACCAAGACTACATTAGAGGATTCACTAACGAGTACGTTGTAGAACCTTTGGATACTCAAGCCTATTATCAAAGATTAGCTCTATCTTAGCATCACAATCTTAATCAACCTCTTGAGTTTGAGAATATACCACAACCTTCAATTGAATATTCGACACATCCTAGTCAAATCCTTTAGTAACCATCATTAGGCTTACAAATCTTTTTTTCAAAAATAGGGATCGAAACTGTAGGAGTGCACCTCACAAGAAAAATTTTAGATTATTGATTCAACTTCCCCCAACAGGATTCTGATATCCTTCATCTTTGGAAGCCACAATCAAGGATTAGGAACATCTTTGATCATATCATAGGGTTTTTCCTTATCAGATCAAGATATCCTTATTTTTTGTAAAATCATATGCCTATTTTTACAATATCTCAATACAACAAACTAGGAGAAGAATCTCAACGAGAAGGTCATACCCATAACATTCAAGAAGAAGGTGAATGTGGTAATCCTCATTATAGTGTGAGTCGCAATCCTCTTTTCAGTGACAACAATATGGCTAATAGAGAAATAAATCCATTTCATAAGTACAAAGTCATGAACAAAACTCATGTAGATAGTGATGATGATCCAGAGGAAGAACTTCACATTAGAGAGGCTGAACAAGACTCCAAGTTTCTTAAAGCCATAGAAAAGATCCTGCAATGTGACAAAGAAAAGTATTTTCTCTTTCTAGCCGATCAAGGAGCTAAACTTCCTAAGGATTTTGATACTAAGAAATTAAAGAGCAAAGAAGAAGAAACACCCCCATCTGATCTTATTGTTCTCACTCAACAATTTAAGGCACTCCAAGGAAAAATCAAAGAGTTACAAGGGGGACCACAACAAAGAAATATACTCTTGATGACATATGTCCTTATCCTTTTGATAGAAGTCTCAATATGATTCCATTTCCCAAACATTGTGAAATTCCCAAATTTGATCATTCTAATGGGAAATCAGATCCAATTGATCACGTTAGAGACTTCCAAAACATGACTTTAGAATTTTCACATGAGGACACTTACTTGATGTGTTTGTTCCCTAGGAGTCTTGGAAGTCAATCTATGGAATGGCTATCGAAAATTACACCTCCTATCCAGAAATTTGAGGAATTGATCAATTTGTTCATAACACAATACTCCTACAACATCCAACACCAAATCACCATGATTGATCTTTGTAAAGTTGTGCAAAAACTTGGTGAACCTTTTACTACCTTTCTTCAAAGATGGAGAAGAATGTTCGCTAGGTATCCACGTCCTATTCCTGAAAAGGAAAAAATGGTTACTTTCATCAATAGCCTAAATTCATAAATGAGCTATCGCTTAAATCTACATTGTCCACCTTCCTTTGAGAAATTGATTGAGGATGCCATAACCATCGAAGGTGCTTTAGTCAAAAGAGGGACAATAAAACTTGGCAAGGACAATCCTATCTCATCTAACCATTATAACAATCAAGACAAGTCTAAGTTTTGGACTCGCAACAAAAACATTGTAAACGATGGTGTTGTAGATGCAAATCATGTCTCGACTAAGCCGTTTGTTCTGAGTACTCCAAATACTCCTCATAACAATAATTACAACAATGTTAATTCTATCACAAATCAAGGAAACAATCCTTCCCCTCCAAAGAACAACATGAATCAAAATCCTACTCCTAATCAAGGGACTGTCAACAATCAAAATTACCATGGAAACAACTCCTTAGGGAATACCTCAAACATGAACCCACAACATTTTTCATTCTTCTCTAGTAGAAGAACTTTCACTCCACTAGGACAATCCTTGGAATCTGCATTCAAAGAGGTTATGGACAAAAATTCCCTTACTCAACCACCTCAACGCAATTATGAACCTAGTGTAAAACCTCCATCATGGAATGAGGCTTATTATTGTGACTATCATAGGTGCATAGGTCATTGTACAAAAAACTGTCAAGCTTTGAAGCATGATATTCAAGACCTAATTGACAATGGCACTATCACAATAGAAGGACAACAAAAATCCAATGAAGATCACCAAGCATTTCGCAACCCTTTGCCAAATTATCAAAAGGGAGAGTCTTCTGACAAAAATGTGAATCAAATCGATGACACTGTAATCTGTCACCTCTATACGGATGATGAGTGGATCAACGTTATAAAAATCAATGAGAAGATAGACTATGGACAAGTTAATATCACGACAAGAGCACAAGCTAAAGTTGTCTTGAAGGGTGCCTCTTTGAAATCCACTGAGCCCTTCCCTCAACATCAATATGACTTAGTTAACTAACTTTGAAAAACTCCTGCTCAAATTTCCATTTTAGAACTCCTGAAGATTTCCCTAGCACATAAGGAAATTTTAGAGAAGGCCCTTTTTGAAACAACTGTATCCACAAATTTGGATGTGAACTGATTTCAAGCCATGGTAGGACACTTGTCCTCACCCACATGTATTTCATTTTCTGAAAAAGATGATGTTTCCATGACTCATCCCCACAATTCGTCATTATACTTAGAGGTCCTAATCCACAATTTTCATGTTAAACGTGTCCTAATAGATGGAGGGGTTGGTTTGAATATATGTACCTTGAAGTTGGTTCAAGCTTTAGGATTTTCTGAGGACTCCATTGATCCTAGAAGGAAAATTACTATTAAAGCCTATGATGATGAGGAAAGAACATCTAAAGGTCTAATCATGCTACCAATCAAAGTGGGACCTGTTATCAAAAATACCTTTTGTCAAGTATTAGACCCAGATCTTGCATACAACATCTTGTTGGGCCGTCCTTGGATTCATGAAATTCAAGTTGTTCCATCCACGTACCATCAATGTCTTAAGTTTCCATATGACGAGCAGGAAATCACTATATCAGCTGATAATTCAAACATCCAAACTTGTGCCAATGTCAAAGCTAGTCAAGATACTTCGGTTCCAAATAATCAAGAAGCACTTGCTAATACTTCTCCTAAGAATGATACACAAACCAGTTAATTAGCCAAAAGCTTTGACAAGAAACTACAGTTCAAGGAAAGTGGAGTTGGGGAATACTCTCTCTGTCTTGCTAATCTACCTACATCACCTAGATCACATGGATAACCTTCTATTACACAACAACAAATATCAGTAGCATCAACATCAACACAACTACCAACAAAGCCAACTACCAAATTCAATGGACAATTCATCAAAGAAAAATTCCCCATGGAAGATCCTGAGGATACAACAATTCTGAATTAGCTTTATAAGGATGAAGATGAAACAGTTCTAAATGTCACCTTACCAACTGACTGATATGGGAAAGGGTATTCCATCATGCAAAAGATGGGCTATGACAATGGCCCTATTGGAAAAAGAAAAGAAGGCATAGTTGAGCCTATCCATCTTCCAGGGCTTACAGCATATGATAAAACGGGACTAGGCTATGACTCTACTCCATCCAACCAATCACAAGGTAATGTCTTTAGATTGCAAGAAGGTTCTGATAAAAAGGATGCATGTTTGGCATCAATCCTGAATTTCATAGAAAATAAATCTGATACAAATTCTGCTGAATATGAATGGGATACCATCCATGATGATAAATTTTGGAGAGATAAAGAGATAGATGTGATACACAAGTATACACCAACTTTAATCAAAGGAGAAGATTCAGGGTCCCAACCACAAAAATTTGAACTACAAAGCAACTATGAGTCTAGTGATACTGAGTCAGATTTTAACGAACAAGACTATCATGAGAATAGTACCATCATTGATCTACCTCATACCTCGGATCCTACCGATAACTCTATTTTGACTCTAACCATCACCGATTTCACATGACCAAATGACTTGTTACCTTTGATCCATCCTGATTTCATTGACTGGGATCTATCTGAACCTATTGATATACCTATTTTTCCAAATGATGAAGCTATCATAAATTTCCTTTCTGTAGATGATGCAAATGATTGTTCCACTAGCGATTTTTGGCACAAAGTCTTTAATCAAGAGAGTGTCAAGTCTCCTAGCTGCAAAAATAAAAATAAAGAAGAACGATCTAGTGGTGAAAACTAGAATCTGGCAGTACTAGATCAACCAAAAGATAAAATAAAGAGTGTATCAGATGGTGAAAACCTTTTTAAGGCACCAGCTGATGGGAAGCTTGACACTCTCCCAGAGCACTATCATGAACAATCGCCCATTTTGATCAAGCCTACAAAGGAAATCAATAAGGAAACTACAAATAAACCAAGGATTCTACAGGTAGCTAAATCAATGACAGATAATGAAATCCCAGGGTTCATGAACTTTCTCAGAGAAAATCAGGTTAATTTTGCTTGGTCTTATGCAGACATGCCAGGTCTTGATCCTAATCTCATAATGCATCATTTGTCTATCAAACCAGGAGCTAAACTAGTGAAACAAAAACTCAGAAAGATGCATCCTCATGTTGCACTCCTAGTTAAAGAAGAACTCAAGAAACTCCTAGATGCGAGATTTATAAGATCAATTGCCTATGCAGAATGGATCTCCAATATTGTCCCAGTAGCAAAGCCAGATAAACGCATCAGAGTGTGCACTGATTTTAGAGATCTTAACAAGGCATGCCCTAAGGATGACTTTCCGCTTCCAAACATTGATACTATAGTTGATCTGATAGCTGGCCATGCCATGTATTCATTAATGGATGGTTTTTCTAGTTACAACCAAATCAAGATTGCACCTGAAGACCATGATAAAATAGCTTTTACATGTCCATGGGGGACCTATTGCTGGAATGTCATGCCTTTTGGTCTAAAAAATGCTGGAGCTACTTATCAACAAGCTATGACAACAATTTTCCATGATATGATGCATACATTGATGGAAGATTATGTAGACGACATTTTAGCAAAGTCATGTACAAGGGAAGGACATCTTGAAGTATTATCTAAAATCTTTGTAAGGTTGGAAAAGTTCAAAGTTCGCCTTAACCCTAAGAAATGTGTTTTTAGGGTTACATCTGGAAAACTCTTGGGATACATTGTGTCTGAAAAAGGAATTGAAGTAGATCCTGCAAAAGTAAAGGCAATCATAGAAATGCCTCCAACAAAGAACATCAGTCAATTAAGATCACTACAAGGGAAACTTCAATCTATACGAAGGTTCATTGCACAACTGGCCGATAAAAGTTTACCTTTCACACAACTATTGCATAAAAATGTTCCTTTCAAGTGGGATGACAAGTGTGAAATGGCTTTTCGACAAATCAAACAGTACTTAATGACTCCACCAGTTCTAGTACCACCAAATCCAGACAAACCATTGATCCTATATATTGCTGCAACCGAGACATCTTTAGGGGCATTATTAGCACAAGAAGACCGTGAAGGGAAATAACGTGCAATCTATTACATCAGAAGAACACTAACAAGTCATGAACTTAACTACACTTTCATTGAGAAGGTTTGTTTAGCAGTAGTTTTTGCTTCACAGAAATTTTGACATTACATGCTAACTCATACAATCAATCTTATTTCAAAAATCAATCCACTCAAGTATCTACTAAGTAAAGCATCACTAATAGGAAGGTTAGCAAAATGGGTCATGATTCTGAGTGAGTTTGGCATCCACTATGTTGATCGCAAAGTAATCAAGGGACAAGTTATCACTAATCAACTAGCAGACGCTCCACTGCAAGCAAAGCACCCCTTGCACATTGAATTTCCAGATGCTGATATTTTCACTATAGAATTCAAGCAACTATGGTTCTTATACTTTGATGGTTATTTTACTCAACATGGATCGGGGGTAGGCATTCTCTTTGTCACCCCTCAAGGACATACCATTCCTCGGTCATATAGGCTAATGTTTCCATGCACCAATAACATAGCCGAATATGAAGCACTAGTCACTGGACTAAAGACAGCATTGGAATGGAGGATTACCAAGCTACAAGTTTATGGTGACTCACAGTTAGTCATTAATCAAATCAATGATGATTATCAAGACTAAAGATGACAAATTGTTGCCATACAAGAAGATGGTCGATGACTTCAAGAAGTACTTTGTGGACATCTAGTTCACACAAATTCTAAGGCTTGATAACAAAGCAGTTGATGCTATGGCTACGATCACATCATTGTTACAACTCCCAAAAAAATAGACTCACTATGAATTTCTGGTGGAACAATTATTTACACCTACTTATGACACACCCGAAAGCCAAATTATCTGCCACTTGGTAGGATCTGATTTTCCCTGGTATGGTAAGATTTATGCTTACCTAAAAGATGATATTTTACCACCTAACTTATCTCGTAACTAGAAACGTAACTTTGTCTGACAATCCCCTCGCTATAGCCTTATCACTAATACCCTTTATCGTCATGGTCTTGATGGTACTTTACAAGAAGTTCATGGGGGCATTTGTGGTACTCATTCAAGTGGACTGAGCTTATCTAAGAAGTTGATTAAAATGGGTTACTATTGGCCTACAATGGAGAGGGAATCATTCACTTTTGTTAAAACATGCTCAAAATGTTAGATTCATGGGAATCTTATTCATGCTTTGGCACAAGAACTTCACTCGTTCACACCAACCTGGTCATTTTCTCAATGGGGGTTAGATCTAGTAGGTAAAATTCATCCTTCATCTTCAAATGGGCATAAGTTCATCATCACTGCAACCGAATATTTCACTAAGTGGATTGAGGCAGTACCTCTCTCTAAAGTCACAGGAAAACAAATTTCATCCTTCATACTCAACTACATCATTTGTCGGTATGGTATTCCCAATGCCATTATTACAGATAATGGAAGACCTTTCAAGAATCAGGATGTTGATGAACTTTTTGAGCGATTCCATATTTAGCATAGATATTCAACACCTTACTATCCACAAGGAAATGGCCAAGCAGAGGCCTCAAATAAGACTATACTGAAGATTTTAAAGAAGACTGTAAATGATTCAGGGAAATATTGGCATGTTCAACTCAATCCCGCCTTGTGGGCTTACAGAACTAGTGTCCGAACGCCAACAGGAGCAACACCCTATGCTCTTGCCTATGGAGCAGAAGCCATATTGCCTTTAGAGGTTGAAATACCATCATTCAAAGTATCACTGAAAGGTCTCATAACAGATGATGAATATAGAGTTTCCCGACTACAAGAGTTAGAACTTCTAGATGAAAAGAGACAGAGAGCAGCTGACCATTTGAAAGCATACCAATAGGTGATGTCTCACAACTATAATCACAAAGTAAATCCACATGCCTTTCAGGTGGGTGATCTAGTTCTGAAAGAGAACCCATGCAATCAACAAGACAAAGAAAAGAAAGGAAAATTTGAATCAAATTGGCTGGGTCCTTATGTGGTTATTGCAGTCTACGGTTTAGGAGCCTACAAGTTATCGACGCCAGAAGGGGACCTATTTGAAGAACCCATCAACAGCATGCATCTCAAGAAATATTATGTTTAAGTCAGCTATCATCATCCTAAAAAAAGTCCTGAAAAAATTCAAAAATAGCAAAAAAAGTCCTAAAAAAATTCAAAAACAGCAGAAAAAGTCCTGAAAATTTTCAAAAACAGCAGAAAAAGTCCTGAAAAAATTCAAAAATAGTAGAAAAAGTCTTGAATTTTTTTTTCAAAAATAGTAGCAAAAGTCCTGAAAAAATTCAAAAAAATAAAAAAAAAATGTCATAGGGTGAAAACCTGGCAAACAGGCAGTCTATTGACAAAAAAATACAAAAAAATCAAAAAGAAATTAGAAAAATGCAATAAACACAGATAGTGAAAATCTGGCAAACAGAGGCTATCTGTACCTCTCCATCTATTAGTTCCTGTTTTGCACTTTGGCTTTTCAACTTTCTTTTTCTGCATCTTTTTTCGAATCTTAGGGTTATAATTGCATCATCCTTCCATCATTTTGCTAGAGCGATAAATGTCTTACCATGGCTTGATCATTGTACATATTCCTTTTCGCAAGTTGTGTCAATATACGGGGCAAAATGTTAACTGGGGGCACTTAACTTTCAGGGCATACTAAAACAACTAGACAATGTCATAAAATCCGATCATGTGAACAAACAACCAACTCACGCGAAACATTATCCGATCATCAATCCATATCATGAACAGTTTTTAGCAGGTACCATACCATTGTCTATTGGATGATCTAAAAATCTGAGTAATGTCTGAAATAACAGTATTACATTTTGAACAAAGGTTGTTTGATTTTCGATATCATTACTCTGGAGCACACTCGATGATGTATTGAACTAGAGTGGCAAGGAACGAGAATGATTTTTCTTTGTCTACTATCTTGAGGTTAACTATCAATTTGATGCAAATATGTCATAGGACATGATTACCAAAGCAATATCATTGATGACAGTTGCACATTTGCATCGAAAGGGTGGTTAATCTTTGTCTGTTTATGCAAGAAATGCTCAGGTCATCTTGGTTCAATTATACCTCGATGCTTGTGTTCACTTGCTATATCAAAAATCATGAAAGTTGTACTCAAGTCATCATTGGTGCTAATTTCCCCTCTGATGCTTGTACATACTTCCAACATTTTAAAATGCTCTATGATGATTCAAGAATGCTTATAACAGGCTCAAAAAATTGGTTAGTTTCATTTAGTTGCATGTTAGTTAGATCATTGTATATATCTGCATATTGGATTCACATCAGTGTTCTGAAAGGCTGAATGAAAACATTAACGGTTGTCATGTATTTTTGCACTCTTTGTGGAGGACATTTGGACATTTGTTTCATTTGCCATTTCCCATCATTTCATCATTATCATATCATTATTATCATTCATATCATTCATTCATTATCATTTCCTTATATCCTTATCATTTATCATTATCATGTCTATTTCATTTTCTATCATTAGATTCATTCATTTATCATTTCATATCATTTTTTTCATAAACACTATCATTTCTCATTCATTCATTATCATTTATCATTTCTATTTCATTTTCTATCATTATCATTATCATTATCATTTCCTTATATCCTTATCATTTCTATTTCATTTATCATTTCATATCATTTTTTTCATTATTTTCATAACATCATCATTTCTCAATTACTATTATCATTACCTTTTTCTCATATCATTATCATTCATCATCCCATTATCATTTTATCATTTATCATTTACTACCATTTATCATCATCATCTAGTATCATTCCATTATCATTGCACTCATTCATTTCATATCATTGCATTCCACATTATCATTATTCCATTATCATCGCATTGCCATTTTCATTACATAAACATTACCAAACATATCATTTATCTTTTCATCATTATCATTAGCAGTATCACATTTTTCATTATCTACCATTTTCATATCATAAATTTCATGATGCATTTCATAAACATACTATCCATTTCTGCATTTGACAAATTCAAAAAATCATCTCATATATACATTATCACAATAATTGCATCTACATCCTAGGTCATCCATCTGCATCATATCATTGGATCATCCTACATCATAAGGTTAGTCCGCAAAAGTAGTCAAAATATATCAAAATCCATCTCATATCATACATGCATAAAAGTAGCATCGATATCACATCAAGAATGCACAACATATCATCATCAAAATCATTGTCGCTGCATATCATCGCTCATCAAAATAATACAAATGTCCAATGGCCAAATGAAACTAAAAAGTTCAAAACATGATACATGAGATATGATCAAAACTCAATATACATGCTATGCATATGTGCAAAATATATCTGTCCCACACACTAGCTGGTAGATGCCCCTGAAGGAGCTGGTCTGGAAGAGGGCGACCTGCCAATACCCCCTGCATCAGGATCTCGTCGAGGCCCTGTAACCTCTCTGCCATGTGTTGATGTCCATGATCGAGTCCTCGTCCTGCTATGTGATTGTGGATAAGGCTCTCGATGCTCAGGACACAACTCCTCATATCTGACTCTACAGTACTTGGCCTCTCTAGCTACCTCAAATCCCTCTGTAATGGCCTCCCGTAATGATGTACTCTCTATGGTACCCATGAGTCTCTGTGCCACACCCTCGGCCTCCAGTGCCCGCCATCTAAGTGCATCCCTCTCCGCTACCAACTGTGTCACCTGGGAATCTAGGGCAGGCACCTAAGCCTGTACCTGTGTCTGAGTCTGTGCCTATACCTGC
The DNA here is from genome assembly GCA_007258455.2 of Sequoia sempervirens. NCBI lineage: Eukaryota > Viridiplantae > Streptophyta > Pinopsida > Cupressales > Cupressaceae > Sequoia > Sequoia sempervirens. Next base: position 604,842,856 of record VDFB02058242.1, read on the forward strand.
ATCTGAGCCTGTGAGAGCTGTGTCTGCAACTGCACTATCACACTCTGAGCCTAAGCTAGTTGGCTCTGTAGTTGTGCCTGTTGTCCCTAAAAAGTCTGAACTTGAGCCTACAATGTAGCCATCTGTGCCTACTGAGATGAGGACAACACCCTAATCATTTTCTATGGTATGTCATTGGATATGGCTCACCAAACAATCTGTGCTCTGCCCAGACTGTCCAACCTCTGCTGCCTCTCCTCTCCATCATCATCTCCCCTATCATCTCCGCCATCCGAGCTGTCCTCATCTCCATCTCCTCCGTCTCTGCTCTCCCATCCTCATCTCCCTCCTCCTCATCTCCCTCCTCCTCCTCCTCTCCTCCATCCATCGCCTGCTCTCCGCCAGCCACATCCTCCTGTCTCCCTGCCCCTAGCTGTGGCGCTACCCCAATGGCCCATGGCTCATCTGGCACTGTAAATTGTGGAAATGGATGCGTATGGAAATAATGTGCATAATCGTCAGTCATCCCTGCATCCTGCACCTCTGGTCTGTCTGTCCATACCTCTGGCTGTAAGGTAGAAGACTTTGTGTATGCTACCTGGTATCAGATACATGGTCCCCATCCTGGATCACCCTTGCGCCGCCCATAATGAGCAACGCTTTGTGGCATCCCTTGCGTAAATCCAAACTGTCTCAGCACTTGTAATGCCAGAAATCTCTCAATAATAAAGGGAGTCTGCTCTATCAGATACTGCGGTCTGTAGAAAAATGACATCTCTAAGTGATCAGTCTCCCATGCCTCACAATCCGTATACGGTCTCCATATCACTGCATCTATATCATCCAATAATCGTTGCCAATACTCTACCTTGCCCAGCTTTTGCTGGACAAGTGCACCAGAATATGCATACACATATGGACTTCTTGTTGGCCTATCTCTCGTACAATGTGGTCTCATGATCACAATATGCTTCCACGCCTAGATCTGTAGAAGTGTCACCCCACTTGCCAAGCTAGTGGATCCTCTGTATACAACCTGATGAAGATCATGATACATGTCAGCTAATATACAACTCCCCCAGGCATACCTCCATGGCTATGTCACCATCCACTCCAACATCCTACCCCAACCAACTGCAAATCCCTTCGACCAATGGTCCGGTCCAAGGAAACCTCCAATGAATGTAGCCAACACAGCAACTAAGGCTGGATATCTACTGAAATCCTCCTGATCTATCCAGTATCCACAAATGCTCGCGTCGCCACATATCCGCCGTAGTGCCTCGATCCCACCAATCTCCTTATGGTCATAAACCACAAGGGCACCAACAACTGGAATCCCAAGAATCCTATACACATCCTAAGGCGTCACACTCATCTCACCGGTCAGCAAGTGAAAAGTGTTATGCTTCGAGTGCCATCTCTCTGCTAAAGCGGTCAACAGTCTCCTGTTGATCCAAATACCTCACGGAATGGTCAACAAAGGTCCCAGTCCACAATCTGCTATCCACTGTAACTCTGCTGGTGTAAGCTCTCCTACTCACTCCCAACATAGTGGGAACTGCTCTCTAATCTGGAGGCTTTTAAAAACCTCCTATTTTCGATCATCACAAGGACACATTAATCAGACTCAATCTATCTAGCGAATTCAATCAATGACCCATATCAAGTGCTAAATCAATCTACTCTATCATCATTTACTATTTGTTTTTCTTTTCAGGAAAGAAAATTTATCAACACACAATTCATTTCCTATTTGTATTTCGGTCATGAATGCAAATTTGTACCCTCATTTTACTATTTGGTTTCTATCACAGAAAGCAAATTTACCAGACATCTACTCTCTTTTTTTCAATCACAAGAAGCAAAGTTATCAAACCACAATCAATCACTCAATCAATTTACTCTTTGTTGTTCGCCACAAAGTTATCAACTATCTACTCTTTGTTTTCTATTTTGGAATCAAAGTTATCAGTTCTTTATCAGATTTTCTATCATTTTTTACCCATATCAACATGATGGTATTACAATTCATCTATCTATTGACTAAGGAAGCAATTTAAATCATCATTTTTCATTACACAAGCATTCTATCAAAAAAATTTCTCATATGTGCCACTCTATTACCCAGATGTGCTAAAACACAAATGCGCAATAGTTTCACTCGAATGCGCTAAAATTTTTCCCAAAAGTGCTAAAACTCGGAATGCGCTAATCTATCCCGTGGATGCACAGTTTCATCCCCTCGAAGCGCTACATCCTGAATGTGCTATTTTAACTCTCAAATGCGCAACTTTATCTAATTGTGGCCCTAGCCCTATATGCACAATTTTGTGCCCTAGATGCGCTATAGGATCATAATAGCCAATTTTAACCTATATGCGCTACTCTATCTGTCAAATGCACTACATGATGAATTTTAACCTACTCCTATATGCGCTACAAAATTTCCTATATGCGCTACTGAACTCCGCGAAAGCGCTAAAAGTTTTTTCGAATGTGCTAAAACGTGACTGAACAACTACAAACCAACCTAAAACACTTGCAAAATTGATTCAAAATGCGAAATTTGAAATCATAAATGGTTGGAATCACTCACCGGTGGTCCATACGCAACTGGTCTCTGGTATCGGCACGCTCGCTCGAATCTATTCCTGTGCAATGGGATCTCCATCTCGCCACGTCACTATCAGAGCTCACTCTTCACTGTAGTAGCAGGGTGAAAATGACAATTCATTTTACCCCTTTTCACCTTTTAAAGGTCTATTAGGGTGAGAGTTAATGGCATTTTTCATTCCTTCAATATTATTTTTCACTGGGCCATCACAAACATCATTCATCGGGAGCTAAATCACTGTTTCCCTATCATTCTTGACATCATCTTCCATGATTTACCTCCCGAGGGGGCATCATCGACATCAAAATCAGAAACATATCAGGGGCAAAAAAAAAATTATTTTCTTTGAAGCAATGCATTTCACACATCACTTCAAAGAGGGGCAAAATGTATACGCATAAAAATGGTCATGTCTATAATCCTGGCAATTAATTAAATATTTATTATTTAATTAATTTTTCTAAAAGTCCTCTACTTATGATTAAATTTAATTAATTTAATTATATTGTTCATTCATCTTATTCTTCTTTCATACTTAAATAAATTTATTTTATTTAATTATTTTCATATGTCCACTTAATTAATTAAATAAATACATTTTATTTATTTAAATTAATTATCATTGTTTGAATTTAAATTAAATCTTTTGATTTAATTAAGTTTAAATATTTCTCTTTCTTCTATTTTAAATCCTTCTTATAATTAATTAAATATTTCATTTAATTAATTTTATAAATGTGATTTAATTAAATAAACCTTATTTAATTAAAGATCTTATGCTTTCTTTCTAAATCACAATTAGATATTTTATTTAATTGTGAAATCTTTTGTTTTCTTCTCATATCATAATTAAATATTTTATTTAATTATGAAATCTTCTGCTTTTTTTCAAAAATCCTAATTAAAACTTTCTTCCTATCACAAACTTTCTTCTGCTTTCTTTAAAAGCTTAATTAAATATTTCTTTTAATTAAGAAAAAGATGAATATCATCCACAAGTAATTGAATTTTTAATTCATTATTTATTAGCTTTCAAATCTTTCTTTTATCTTTTTAAAGAAAGATGATTTTTTATCTTCTTATCTTTTTCTCTTTCATATAAATAGAAAAATCTTGTTTTTAGGTTTTCTTCTATTTTCTCTTCAATTTCATCCATCTTCAGCCATTCGATCTGCCAGGAATTATCACAACCATCAATCAAGATAGCCAATCAAATCCTTCGAAAAACTCTATAAATACCTGTGTGAATCTAAGCATTGGGGACCGGCAATTAATTAGAGTTCATGCATTTAATTCATTTAGCATTCTAGTATCATAGCATCATGTTTACTTCAATCATCTGAGTCTTATTTCATATCATGACTTAATCTTGCATCATGCATCATATTTAAATCTTGTTCTTTAGGAGGACAGTTTGTTGAGCCTAGCACACAATCTGAGAGCAAAAGCTGGAATCAACAAAAACACTAAAGATAGAGGACAATAGGACGACAATCGAAGCAGAATATTGAGTTTGCATCTCCTTATCTTTTATTTTTTGTTTTGATACAATGTCTTATTGGTGTGCTTGAATAGTATTTATTTCATTTCATTACGCATGTTTTCAATCACACACTAATCATTTTCGAGGTTCATAATATTTTTGACGAGTTGCATGATTCCAAATATAATTATGATGTTCTATCCTTTCTTCACACTAATGTTTCTATAAAAAAAAATATGTTGCACTACAAATTCCCATAACTTTTGGAAATTACCTTATTATTGTATTGGCAAATAATGGCCTTAAAATTCAACAAACTAATATTTACTTAATGATACACCTCAGTATGTCCTATTACTCTAGTCAGGCATTTATAACAAGGACTATGCCTCATAACTCAATTATACCCTTTTTAAGGTTTTAAGGAAATTTGATAACAATAGGCTAGATTAATGTTGTAACCCTAGGTAACTAGTCTAATATGGGATCTAGGTATTCACCTTATTAAGGCACCATGTTTAGACTTGAGTTTCTTTTGAATTTTGAATTCTTTAATAAGTTGCTTGCTTGACCTATCTTTAATGGTCACTTCCTGACCATTTAGTACTTTAAAACCTTATTTAGGTCATATGTTTAAACTAAGTTCTCATGTATCACACCATGTGAGTTCTTTAGATTTAAAATTTTATTCTAACTAACACAAGATGTTTTGCGTACACACAATATGTAATTCCCAATTTATTCCCAGAGTTCCCTAGAGTTGCAACCTAGGGCTCTGATACCAATTATCATGCCCATATTTTTTGCTAGAAAAACCCACCATTTTTTTTTCTTTAATAATATTATGGATGAGCTCAACTTAGAATTAGTATAACAATTGTTAGACCTATTATTGCAGTCTTATTGCTATTTTACAAAGTGGTACTATCCCACTTATCATAACCATTGGTCTCGATCGAAGACCCCATGCGCAAACTACAAAATTCGAATGTTAAAATTACACATAATATTAGTTTTAGTGTTTTTTATTCTCCTGGTTCAGACTTCTCTTTTACTCTTAATTTTGTTGCTTTCTTATATAGATAACAATATTACTATTGCTCTATACTTTCAACAATAGTATTAAGTGCCAACACTATTAACTTTAATATATTTCTTAATTTTAAGATCAATTTAGTAATTACCATTCTTATTCTCATGATTAATATAAAAATTATCCTATTGTTTTAATGCATAACCCAACATCAATTATAACCCATGTTAACATGAAACTCTCTTTAATTGACTCACAATTCAAGCATACATTGTGCATTAACATTATTGGCCCCAAGCACAATTATTTAATATTAATGTTATTTTCCCACTTAATTATTTAATATTATTATTTAATTTTCAAATCTACATCATGCATATCATTATTTTTTATTTTTTTTAAATCCAAACAATAATTTTGTTATTAACCATAAAATTATTATTAATAACAATAACATTAAGCATACCCACTTCATAACCAAATTTTAGGGTTGAAATGTAATTATTATTTCACTCTTTTTTTTTTTAAGTTACTTCTTAATTTACAAAAATTAATAGGAGCGTTGTTATGATGGATCTTATTTCATTTTACAAAGAAATACTTCAAATTTCAATTTGTAAGTTGGTTTACTAAATTTAATTATCGTTATTCTTTTTCTCTTCACAATAGTAATTTTCATCTTGTTAGTTTCACTTTTTGCTGTTAATTATAATGTATTAATATTTATTTGTTGGAGTTAATGTTTTACTTACTTATATTTATGCACTTATACAATATTAATAATACTCATGTAGGAATAATAATAACAACATTTTTTCCGGCTTAAACTCTAATAAAATGCATTTTATAAAAGAGTATAATAGGAAAAAGAATTTACAGTTAAAATAATTTTACAAACTCCAACTAAAGTCATAATGCTAAATTTACATCGTGCCCAACAATGGTGCAATATGTACCCAAGCAAAATGACACTGCCCTAATTGTTACACATCGCAGCAAAGGAACTCTAAATTTTTTTTATAGCAATTCCATTATGCTCATCCCTTGTGCCGCCCCATACTTGCTATTCTAATGCAGCAACATATTTCTCCATTAGAGAAAACAAAGGTAGAGATTTGGAGGTTGGGGCTGTGGCTTCCCCAGCAAGATTCATATTATTATTCTTTTTTTTTTTGTTTTATTTATTTATTTTATTTAAGATTTGTCTTTACATATCTAAGTGTTAGATAAACTTGCTACAGGTATTCTAGCAGTTTGTTGCCAGACATTCACAACTTTACGATGGTAGAAATGTGATATATTGTTGATTTATAGATGAGCTTTCACTCATGGCAGCTCAAGCATTTATTGGATACCTGAACCTAAATGCTACATTTTCTTTATTTCCCACTAATGACATTACTGCAGATCAAATTATTATTATTGTTTCCTTTTTGAAGCATTTATGTTTTTGGACAATAATAACCTACAAGTAGTCTTGAAGCGATAATACATACCTCATACCTAGCTTGTTGTAATGTTATTGACTTCTTCACTACATCTCTGACATTTAATTCAAAACTATCATCATTATAAAAAGATCTTTGCAGATCACTTTAGTCGGGCATGGTACTAGGCATTCATCTAAAATCATGTTCTACTTATTGATGATGTGATACATTTGGCCAGTCATTTTATGCAGCCAAACTCATAAAAGTGTCAACTAAGGACTGCTTATGGTGTCCTGATGTGAACACCCTTCCAACCATATTTAATACAAAGAAATGTTTTCTACGAAAGTGCAGTGACTCTGACAAGGATGACATCTACACCTTATCACATTTAGTAAAGGCATATTGTTTGTAACAGTGCTTTTGTTTCCAGTGACAGATATCTCAATCCTGTTGGAGTCTTAGTACCTCAGCGCCTCTACTCACGCATTAATAACTCTAGGCCTGCAATCTTAATGGCAGCCCATACCTCACCAATGCTATGCTTGACCAACTATTGGGTCAATTTCTAAGCTTAAGATGTGTTACAATAAAAAGAAGATATGGTTCCTACCCCTGCAATAAGCGCTAGAACTTACTGGACATGTTTTTGACTAGTCTACGCAACCCTACTCTAAGCTTGCAGAATAATGTTTTCTTAACTTAACAGAGAAAGGATTGAAGTTACAGTAAACAATATATTATATTGGAAATGTCTGTGTGGTGTCAAATACAAAGTAAGGTAACACCACTACAGTTTCTAATATTTTTTGAGAAAATCTTAGTTGAAATGCATTATATTAGATAGAATGGGGTGGTAATGGATAGCATTCAACGGTGAAGAAGATCTGATAAACATCATTGAGGAGGGCAACCAGACAGCTCATCTGCCATGAAAGTTTTGGATTGACTCTTCATTCAGACCATGATTTTGTGTTGGCGTAGGATTATAGCTTCTTTTGTTTTTTTTGTATGTTTGATTGAAGTTACTTATTTTATGATCAACACAAAACCTAATACTAAAGTAGAACAAGAAGACATGGCAACCATGATAGACATGATGCCTAGTTGAATGAGGCGTGGGTAGACTCCCGAACCATTTCCTGCATTTTCTTCATAGACTAGAGTTTTGGTCTGCCGGTCCATTAGTTTAATAAGTAATAAATGAACATTTTATTTTTCTTATTGTTTTTAAAAGGAAACAATTTCCCAGTTTACTCGTGACATTTAAGAACAACTTTTACCAAATCCACAGAGAGATGATGAGCTAAATCATGTTCTACTAGGATGGCTTCCAAGTAATATCATAGTGCTTTTCCTATAAGCTTGCGGCCTCTTTAAACTTCTTTTATTCATTATATATATATTTTCTCTCCCATTTAAACATGCATACTATAAAGTTGTATAGTATATTTACAATGGATTCCTCAGCCAGAAGTTATAATCCAAGTAAAACTTATTTGACATATGCTTATCTTGGCGTCACAGTAGTAAGTTTAACACTAACATAATTTGCAAGCATACTCACAGTATAGAGTTAAAACACATAGATCTTTTTCAGTACTTTTACCCATACTAAAAGATAAAATGCAGAAAAAGAAAAGAAAAAACTTACAAAAGAATTATGCTTTCTAACTTTCACCATTTATGGTTAAGTGGAGCAGTATTGTTTTTGTATATGACAAGGCATTGCAGCTTAACATCATATGTGTGGTGCAACCAAAAGAAATATAGTTAAATCACACATAATCAAAACATTCCACGCATCTCTTCTTTACAATATACTTTGTAAACTAATGCATAATCTATGAATCTCAACCCTTAAACTTACAAAGTCATGACTAATATTGAAGAGATAAGTATATTTTTTTTTCTTCTTTCCATGCCAATGGGTTTGCTCTACTTCATTATCTTTCATGTCCCAACTAAACATCAGATTTCCATATGACAACTAAATTCAAGGGAATATAATGAGGGACACACATCTAATTAAGGCTTGCTCTCCACCCTACCATAATGGCATCATGGAGCCTCATGGGCTCTAGCCATACCCCCGAGCAAGAAATCATTTTAGCTCCATGAAAATAAATGGAGTCTTTTCCGATTTTTACAAGGGATTCAACTAACATAACACTAATACATACATCTAAGTTCTCTACCTTCTATTTCAAACCCTAAGCTCATACATTATTTCACTTTCTTACAATTAATCAACAAGGGTAAATGGAAATAGGAGGAACTTATCTCTTTTCTGAAGGGATTGAACTCTTGCAACCATCTTTCCTCTCCAAGCCAAAACATCTTGATCACTATCTTTCCAAAGAAGTGGGTTCCTCTCCTCTTCTCATTCCTTCCACCATCTCCACTCAAGTTCTCCAAGAGGAGAAGTGGGCAATGCCCAAATCTTCCATCTTCTTGAGGTATATAGGAATCCTCCAAACCTACACTCTTTCCCTCAAGTGCTCACACATGTGTGAGTCTTGTGCCAATTCCAAGAATTTTTGGGGAGTGGGAGGTTGAGAGTGACAAGTCACTCTTCCCAAGCCCCAACACTTTTTTTGAATTCGTCACATTCATGAATGTGGACTTTTGAGGGGTCTTTTCACACTCCAAGGACAAGTTCACATGTCAAAAAGGTTCCAAACCCATAGGTATAGGTCCTAGGGGTCTATTATTGTTCAAAACCCAAGGAAATTGACTCAATAATCTCTTTTCAAAACCTACACAAGAATCCATACGAATTTTGATCCTAACCAAGGGTTCCAACCCCAACCAAACTCACATCACATGTCCTACAATTAGATTCTACTCAATCACCCAACCAATAATAAAACCTCAAACCCTTCTAAGTCAAATAGGGCTACACTTAGAACTTCCCAAAGATGTATTTGATTTGATTCCAACATTTATCTATCCTCCTATTTGCATATTTGATTCCTAATGATAATGCTCGCCACGGGCTACTTGATGTCATAGGAAGTCGATTCTAGTAGGCATGTAATCTTGTCAGCTCGACATCTTCAATCACTCTTCACCAAACTCAACCTTCAAGAAGAGTCTTTTAATTTTCTCTCAAGTGATGGTTCACCCTTCCCATGCTAACACCATTTACCTTTCTGCACAATACCAACACAATCATAAGTAACAATCGTATATCACATAAATTTGTTATTTGAATATTCTAAACTTTATTCATATAATAATCCATTTAAATTTCAATTTGTCTTCCATAGTATATGAGTGTATTCCACCTTCATGATAGTGAAGGTAAAACATAATGTTAAAATGAAATTCTAAAATATTACCAAATGATCACCTTATTTATCATTCACAATATATCTAATCACCAACTTAAGAAAAACATATAACAAATTAGGTTTGTATTAGGCCTATACGAGGTGGGGCCTTACAGGTTCCAACACTTAGTCATTTTTCACTAAGTGTTGCCATCAATGCCAAAGGGGGAGATTGTTGGAATATGGCTTGGAGATATTTTTTATGGCTTCTAGTGTTGTCATTGATGGAAATTGAAGTCATTAGCTTGGTCTGTAGTTCAGAAGTAGCTCATACTGACAGGAAAAGTAGAAAATAGAGTATTACTGACAAAAAGCATGAAGAACAGGGTATCTGTTCAGTTAGTCAATCTGTATGCTTCACCAAATCATTATTTTGAGTTTTGGATCCCCAAGATAGTTTGCTAAGCACATATGTTACCTTATTGGTAATTTTTGTAATGTCGCATTAATCAATGTATGAGCTTGGAGATCTGGTAGAATGATTTTATATTTATTTCCTCATTATGGTTGACCTAGTGTATGTAGCATGTTGTGGATGTATAAGGAGTAGTTGTTTAAATATCTCTTGTGTTGGGAATTTTGATTTGGTTCCCAACTATGGTTTGGCCAACTTATGTAGGTACGCATCATAAATTATTCATGATCTGAGCTGACATGTGGAAGAATATTATATCTTATGTGAAGCGGACATATAGTATTTTGAATTCTTGTTAGCAAATATATATATGAGATTGCTTGATTCATTTTAGCAAGAAGTGAGTGTTTGTGTGTGTGTGTGTGTGTGGTTGTGTGTTCAAAATATGTTGAGGTATATGAAAATATTAGAAGATCTGTGTGAAGAGAATTTGGTGGCAAAGCAAAGCAAAGAGCAGAGTTTGACAGAAGGTTCATAATTTGGTTCATGAGCTTCACCAGAACTAAATCTAGGCATTTATATATGATATCTTCTTAGTTCAATCCTTTATTGTAAACACAAATATTTTGTAAGGCAACGATCCTTCCTTCTTTTGAGCAGTGAGCTCTAGGCAGTGTGCTTGAATGCATGTGCATTCCCTTTTCTTCATACTTTTAACAAAGTATAAATTGTGGATTAATCTCCATTGTGGTTTTTCCCCTAACAAGGTTTCCATGTAAAAATATTGGTGTTATGGTGTTCACATTGTCTCTTTAATGTGCATATATGTTTATTTCAGTTTAAAATGTTGTGAATGGTTTATGATCAAAATTGAAGGTTAAATCTTACTCAACATTGATTCAACCCCCTCCCCTCTTAGTGTTCCCTAAGTCCAATAGTTCTTCCTACCCGAAGACCTACTGACCCTGCATGAAGTACCTAGCTACCTCAAAATATTTTAGGGTAGGGGGAATTTGGTGCATGCTTATAACCTCTACATGCATATATACATATATGATATAGAAATTTCTTATTTATAGGATGTGGTACAAAATTATATTAAATAAAATTTTCTAGGCTAAATCATCTTTTTCAATGATCTGGGATTTGGCCAAAGCAATCAAAAATATTAGAATCATCTCGAAAAGAGGAAGTCCTTTTCAATTGTTCCACATTTGGCACCTGTCCCAAAGATTAAAAGCCTTCATCATTCACACTCATGCATATCAGCATATACACACATAGAGAGGACAATCTTTCCTTAATTTAGCATATCTCACATGAATGGAACGAATACATTAATATCCATCAAATATAGCCATTTAAATCTTCTCATAATTATCCACACAATGTATATCAATCATCTCAAAGTTGTAAGACAAAATTCAATCATGATATTAATACAAGATCGATATGTTCTCTACCATCTACTCCCTTAAACATTCTATCATTGTTCATGGTGAACTTGATAGGTTAAGACACTTAACATGAAATAGAACCAATGATGTCAAAAATTTGGAATAGTCACCAAGAGATTTAAAATAAAACTCAAAAGAGAGAAGAATCATTAAATTCAACGTTAAATCAAAAAATACCGATAATTTCAACAATAAATAAAATATGACCAAGGGTTTCGAAATCAATTGTCAAAAGAGTTGGTGACTAATTCCAATCATAACAAAAACCAAAAATACAAATTGTGTACATATAAGACAAGAAATACTTGCATCAATAAATCAAAATAAATCAACTTGAAACACTTCACATAACTGAGTGACTAACACTAGTCACATGGAGGGAGTAATAGCTACACGACACCTTTTGTCCAAGGTGCACTAGAGAACATGCCCAAAAATTTCACAAATCAAATCATTTTCAACTGCACTTCCATGAAATAATTCAAATATCAATACATGCATCCATGTACTTTTCAACACACAAATATTTTCACTTTGATGCAATGCAAGAAGACATATGAAAAAGGAATTCTCGCATTATATGCAGAAGTTAGATTCACTCAATACATTATATTCACTTCGAGTAGTATTGTAGTGTAGGAAAAAGTATCACTTTTTCATACTTTATTTTGGAATAAATAATAATAAATTGAGCATAATACTGCCTTAATTTATTATTGTAATATGTTTTACATATTCACATTAATTTTAGGGCCCTTTTAAAAAAAATGGACATAAGTGTGCCTTATTTAGGGTGTTGTAAAGTGTATATAAATTACATTTCCAAACTAATCTAGGGATTTATTAATTCATTGAGCTTAATTTACCTTAATTGACCCATTTAATTCAAATCCAAGCCTAATTAAATGCAAATTCTAAGGGATAAAACCTGACACTTATAAATGCTATTACACAACACTTAATTTTGGAGGATTTATGTCCTAGGTAGGTGACCTAGAACCCATTTTCCACATGGAAAATGGATCCTCACTTAGTCCTAGGACCCTATTTTACATGGCATTTCACCTTGTCTGATGAGTGTCCTAGGTAAGTGGCCTAGGAACCATTCACCATAAGGTGAATGGGTCCTCACTTAGACCTAGAACCCCTCTTTTGGATATGTTTTTAGTGGTACTTTAATGATTTCAAATCTACAATTCAATTACGGCTTGTGATATTTGAATTTCAAGAATTAATGTTAAGATATGTATAAATAAGAGGTCATTTCACTATGCTTCACTAATAAATTTTGTGAGCAAGTTGATGATAGAAAGTTTTATGATCAAGGGTGATTTAAAGAGTGTTCAAGGGCATATTTTTTCATCATTTTTTGCAGCAATCAAGATCCATTCATTATTTCAAATTTATGCGGAGTCATGCATGCTTTTGGAGCTAATATGTTGATGTAGGTTTCATGATTCAATCAATCATTCAAAGTATCATTTCAAGCAAATATTCAAAGTCAAGATGAACATCCATTGAAGCCAATTCATGCAAGTTGCAGACATCCATTATCAAGGCTTATCAAAGGTTTGGTGAGTTGTGACATAAGCTTGTTCAATCATCATTCCTTCATATTTCATTGTTTCATTACATGGTTTAATTACCAAAATAGGTTTTGACCAAGGAAAACCCCCATTCACCTACCAAAAATATTTTTTTCTCTCTTTGATGTGTGATTTCAAATTTTAGGTTGAAGATCATTTGAAGAACAAAAAATTGAAAAGTTTTCAAAGTTGTCACCATTCTTGCAATTTCCTGGAAACTCTTCTACAATTTTTTTTGACTATCTGATAGTGAAAATCAAGAATCTGGGAGTGCAGACATGGATGAACATAACCCAAAAATAGATTTTTTGGAGCCCTAGCTAGGACCCATTCACCATAGGGTGAATGAGTCCTCAGTGAGTAATGAAAAAACATTTTTTTCGAAAGGTACATAACATTTATCCATTCCAAACTCTCCCTAAAGTCTATAGGTTCCATTAGTATTGTGTTTAAGCCTCTAAATGCATTTTATAGCTTGTAATTTAGAGTTTATTTGACGGTCTTAATCATTCTCCCCAAAATGCTATTTAGCTTAGATCCTCATCCTAATAAAAAAGGAAATTGCAAGATTCACACTTTGACTTGATTCACCTAAGGGTTGATAGTCATTTCATTATGTGGATCTCATTTCTTGAATGAAATAGTGGAGAATACATTTTTTTTTTTTGTGAACTCCCTTTTATCATAACCCCATTTTTCTATGTTTCAAGTATAATATCAAGGGCTTATTGGATATGATTACTCCTATTACATGTTCACAAGACAAGGTCATGCAAGGTGGTGTGATTTCCAAACAGGAGTACACTAACTTATACAAGGGATGCCTAATCATTCATCCATGCAAGAACTACCCACACAAGGGACTTACACAATCTTATATCACAAGCCAGATACAATGATATCCACATTCTTATCAAGGTTGACATAATGAAGGAACTAGGCTTGACCAACATAATACCATCATGATTTACAGTTTAAATTCAATTACTTCCACTATGTAGGATAGGGTCATTTCGACATAATAGTCCATAATGGATGGTTACACATGAGGTAGGATCTTCTTTAACACACAATGACTCCATAAACAAGATAGGCTAACACTAGCTATAGACACAATTGTAGAACATAAAAACACACTTGACCCTTATAACTTATTTAAGTGGCTACAAGGCACTAACCACATAGATTCTTACATATATAATATTAAAATATAATCTAGGGAATAAATCATCGTCCAAAATGATTTACTCGATCAACTTCACATATATTTTATCACTTCCATTCTTGCATGCAAAAATTCTTTCTTACAAGATTGAGGTACCATGCACACCAAACAAGAACAACAATAATATAATCATCTCATGCACATGAGTCTTTTTAAATCCATTACTACCATCTTGCAACACATAGCTCTTATCATCTAAGTTTACCTTCAATATATTAATAGACACACCATGGAAAATTTGGCTCAACTCTTAGAATTTTAATGCATATTTAACATGACATGCATACAATCCTTTAACTGACTCCTTCTTTTCATGCAATTGATAACATTATAATTCCTACATGCATTAATTTCCTTCTTTTGAGATTGTTCATACTCTTTCTTATCTCTTATCATAAAAAAATAAATGGATTTATGATTCTTAAAGCACTTAACTCCATACTATAATATTATGCAAATTTTTAATGTAAAGCAAGTTTCCTTCCATGCAACGCAAGATGCAATTTTAAGAAATAGTTGTATAGACACACCAATCCCTAGAGTATACAAGCATATCATAGAATACACATGGAAATAACAAACACACACATACACACTCGTACAATCAAGATCTATAATCAAGTCTATATGCTAAAGGTATCACCCTGAGATCGATTAATTTCGCTCCTAAGAACTCTAAAGTAAGGGACATCGTCCCTTTCCTATTAGGAATGAAAAAATTGAAGAGACTCTCTAATACATTTACTAACTTACACATCATGCACTATGCACTTTTAGGAGGTTCATACAATAAAGTGTCACAACTAAGCAAGGAGAACTCAAGGCCCTAGTGTTAAACATTGGGTAAAAGCACAAAGTTGTGTCACACTTTCAACCAAATAAATAGTTCTGAGCGAAAAAAATTCAGCCAAAGAAGTTTCAGCCAAATAGGTTTCAACCACAACCATGTGGCCTATATGTGGCACATAAGGTTTTAGATGAATAGGTTTTGGCGAAATCGAAAAAATAAATTTTCCCCTTTTCCATTTTGAAATTGGATTATTTTATATGTGGGGTTTCTATAGAAACCCTTTCTACTGAAACTATCTATGTGGCATCCTAGTTGGTAACTCAGTTTTTTTCAGAATTTTCTAAAACTTTCAACTTCAACGAAGCATTTCTTTAGTCAGAATGGTGTTTTAAAAATAAATAAAAATACCCTTTTGTAAAGCTCAGAGTGGTGAATCCGAATATATATTCTTTTAAATATTTTGATTATTTTTAATATCTTTTATTTTAAAAATAATTTAAGTAGGTTTTTAAAGTAAAAAAATAGGCTAATTAGAAAAAAAATTAGTAAAACATATTAATTTTAAATATATATATGGTGCACTAGAGGAGAGAGTGTTGGACTTGCCATTGCACCAAAAGATTGACCTGTCAATGTCTGATACAAGCTTTAGTTAAGAACCACAGGAGGTGGTTAGACCATGTCACAAACCCAAGCGTTAGTGTTGCAAGGAAGGCCAAGGGTCACACCTTGCAACAATCCCCCCAGCACAAGCGTAGGGTTTGAACCTATGACTAGCTTTGATACCAATTGTCGGACTTGTCATTGCACCAAAAGATCAACCTATCAATGCCTAATACATTCTTCAGTTAAGAACCACAAGAGGTGGTTAGACCATGTCACAAACCCAAGCATTAGTGCTGCAAGGAAGACCAAGGATCACACCTTGCAACAAAGAGTCCTCTTTAGAAGGGTATAATTTTTTTTGAAAACAATTAAAAAATTAGACAATAGTTGACGTCCCATGAAAACTATCAAATTTTGAAAAGTTTGACTTTAAAGCATTATTACTAGAAAATATACATCAAAATTTTATTTTTTTCTCCATGCACTAGATATTGAACTTACCTATTTGGAGAAAAAAATTCAAGGAAAAATGAAGTTTTTTCAATTTTTTTCTTAACGTTTTGTGAACATCACTTTTTCTGAAAGTTCTACATTTCATTAGTTTATATCATTTTGAAATTCAAAATATACAGACCACTTTTATGTGATTGAAGTTCAATTTTTTTCAGTTGTTGGCCAATTCCTTTATAAAGTGTGACATAGGTTTGTGCTTTTACCCCTTAAGATCTAATACCAAACGTAATAACCTTCATAAAAATAAATTAACAAATTACAAATATTCCACATGTGAAAACATAAGACATGACACATGTCCAATATACAAGATAAGAGATAGGGAATTATCATTATTTCATTAAGTTTTGAGTACATATGTTGATAATATGGAAAAAATTATAGGAAGATATTCATTACAATAGACCACATGATTGAGAACAAGATTACACAATGAATCATAACAAGGACCTTTCTTGATAGGATTATTCCAATACTTAAGTCCTTCGACCAAATCTTGAGGGTGAGAAAATTGTTGGAGCGCATTTCCACCCTACCACAAAGTGATTCACTTCCTCAAAATTCTTCCTAAAAGAAGAATACCAGACCCAACTCATGGAAGACTAGAAAAGAAAATTTGATTGGAGTAATGGAATAGTGAAGCATGAGACATCTACATCTAATCACATCATGAACTCCAAACACAAACAAGAACACTCTATAAAATACATTTTAGTCACATAGAGTAACATAACAAATCATCTTCATCCGTATTTGGTCAACATTTAATTTTAAATAACAAGGCACAATCTTAAAATGTGAAATGAATGTATTTCTAGCACAGTCATTATATATGTATGCACACAAGCATATGCAATATAACTAACTTCAAGCTTCTCTAATCACAAAGTTTTGTAATGGAAACATAGAGGTTTCAACAATATGTGAATAAACAATACTAATAAAGGAAGGTATAGCTCATCTATGGACATATATACATATGTATGTGTTTATACTTATTATGAGTATACATTCTTATGAAAGTATTTATCATTAATATAATAACTTATTAACTATCTAGATATTGAATATAGCATGTACCCCAAGTTAAGTAAATTGATTCTAAAGAAAATAACTCAAGAAATTTCTCATTCAAAATATTTACTCCTAATCAAACTATTAAGCTTAAGTTGCATTCTATAACCTATAAATTAAATAACTATCAAGAAATAGCCCATTGTCCCATGTTTATGTTGGCATTATTTGTCATTGATGTCAAAATATGCCATAGAAAATTGGACCCTCTTGAGAAAAGAGATAATTTCATGCATAATTAGAACCACTTTTGAGTCCCCTCACATCATTTATCCTTCAAAACAACATTTATATGCCCCTAAGACCCATTATTTTTTTATCTAGAGGTCTGTTTTACCTAACAAATCACAAAAAAAACCTGACAAACAACACTTAATTCTTTCATACCCAAAACCCACCTTCAAAAATCAATAGTGGGACCCATTCACCACCTTGGGCGAATGAGTCTGCTTTGGTGGGACCCATTTGCCAAGGGTGGCAAATGAGTCCCTTTTGAGGGAAAATTAATTTTTAAGGAGGAATTTGATTAATTCAACTTGAATTTCTAGTGAATGTCAGCCTCTTAGGTATAAATAATGGGAAAATAAGATGTTTTTTCTTATAAATACTCATTTTAAGTCATTTTACACATCTTTTTGTCATTTTTCAAAAGCAATTTCTAAAGTCAGGTCTTCTACAATAAGTCCCATTAGCAAAAGTTGAAGTTTTAGGGAAACAAACTAGGGTTTTTGCAGGTCTTGAAGATCAATATTTTTTTCAAGATTTAACATTTCAAAGGGTTGATGATGGATGCCTATGTTGAATCATGAAGAAATATAGGTTGAGGAGGTGCAACTAGCCACCAAATCACACCTAAAGACTTGGTTTCAAAGTGATTCCATCTTCCATATTCACTCTATCTTTAGATTAAGGTTTGCATTTTGTTTATTTATCATTTTCATGTCATTTAATTTCCATTTTTGATGTGTTGTAAGGTTTCTACGGTTTAAATCTTGCATCATACAAATCATATTTGCATTTCTTATTATATCACAATAGAATAGGGATTTTGTCATATTTCAGACTTTCCTAGTCTTTAGTACATCTAAGGCTAGGGTTTTATGCAGATTTTTCTCCATACAAATTTTAATTACCCAACTAGAAGTTTGACCAAGGAAAAACCCCCATTAGACAAACAATTTTAAGCTATTTTGTAGGAATTTTTTGAGATTCTGAGTCAGGTTTCTATTAGAAATTATGTAGGTGTCAAGGTGTAGAACAAAGATCTTAAGTTGAAATTTTTTTAAAGTGGATTGATTCACCATGCATGGTGAATGAGTCCCTCCTGAGATGCAATTTTGAGTTAGATACAAATCCTGGTTACTGGTTGACATAAAACAACTTCTATGTAGAAAAACACAAAATTGGGACTAATTCGCCCAAGGTGGTGAATGGGTCCCAATTAGCTCAAATTCATACTTCATCAATTTTCTAGATTGTTTTCCAGTCTTCTTTAGTTTCCCAAGTGCACACATTCTGAAAAACAACCTTTTGTTTGGTTTAGTTTGCATTTTTGTTCATTCTTTTAAGCTTCTTGCAAACAACACTGTGTTTTCTAGTGTAGCATAATTCCTAGATTTTACATACATAATCAATCATATAGGTCACTTAATTGCATTTAGTTCATTTATTTTAGCTTAGATAACATCATACATTACATAATTTTAATGAACCTAGTTAGCATTTTTGGCCTACCTCTCTCCTTTTAGGTGAAAAACCCTAGAAGAGAGGGTGTATTATGGTCCCAAAAATCTACAATTCATTTCGGTAAACCTACATATTGAACATAATATCATTCTTCTTTACATTTCTATTTGCATCTTAGGACTTAATTACTTCATCATTTTGCATTGTCTTGCATCTTAGGGCGTCTTAAACATTGCATTAGTGAAAGCATTATTTAGAATTCAATATTACATTGCATTTCATTAAATCATTCCAACACTCTGCATTTGTATTTTGTCTCTACATTGTACAGACCTAAAAATCTCCAAAAAAGATTAAAAAATTAGAAAAAACTCTAAAAAAATTATTCCCTAGGACTCTTTCGCCACCTTGGGCGAATCAGTCCCACTACAGTTTCTGAATCAGAATTTCCATATTTTAGTTCCTTGCATTGCATCATTCTATTTTCTATAATTACCTTTTTGTTATAATTTAGTTGTTTTTGTTTTCTTAACATAAATTTTCTTTCCTTTCATGCCATTCATGGATCTTGTAATCAATTTTGTTTGATGTAAAGTGACATGTATCATTTATACAAAACAAGAGCTTGCATGCTCTACTCATTTTTAAAAATCTATGTAATAATGTAACATTGTAATGGTTTGGTTATTCTTCGGTATTCATTTATAGTAAAGAATTATTTTGTGTGTTCAATGTCTATTTAAATTATACAAGTAATGTAAATGGAATGAAATATTTAATAAACTTAGAAAAATCAGATTTTTTTCTTTAAGAGATTAACTATTATCTAATTCCTTTTCCATATTCCTTCCTAGTTCTTTTAGATCAAATTCATCAACACATAAAGACACAAAAACTAAAACATCAAACCATCCCTTCAAACAAATGATTCAAATTAGAAACAAAATATCATCTAAGCCTCTTATTAGTGATGATGTTGACAAGTTAGATGGAGTTCTTTAGGACTTCCTCTCACTCACTTCATCCTCTAATGCTTGCAATGAGAAACCTAAACCCCTTAATGATAAAGTCTCCCTCAAACCTTTTAGTCATGATGACTTTGATTTGTTAGACGAAGCCCTCCAAGACTTCATATCACATAAGTCATCCACTAAGGTTTGTTGTGACAAACTCATGATACCGAACATTAACACCTCTAATGCTTCTCTTGAACACCTTAAACCAATTTTTGATAATTTACCCCTCAAACCTTTTAGTCGTGATGATTTTCACTTGATAGATGAATCTCTGCAGGACTTCATCTCATCCAAATCATCAACTTTGGTTTGTTGTGATAAATCTAAAACCAAGGATGTTAATGTACTTCAACCTCAACTTATTTTTTTTCCATCCTCGCATAAACTTCATCCCTCTAACCAATCTCAGTACTCTCTTTACCCATCTAAAACCAATGTGTTGCAGCAATCTAGTAATGTTACTATTTCTCATACATATAATACCTGAAACAACCCGCAACCACCACAACCAATCCCACCCTCTTTACCCTTACCTAATCTGCCTAGTGCTCCTCACTATAGCCCACACACAAAGGAGTATGATCTTGTTGAACAATTAAAGAATACTCCTGCCAAGATTTCTCTTTCGGATTTACTTCAAAAATCACCAAATTATCACAACATTCTTCAAATAGCCTAAAAAAAATTATAGTTCCTCTTAGTACCACTCAAAATGATGTGGCAACTCTCAACCAAAAAATGAATCTTGACATTACTTTCCATCAACATTAGCTCCCTCCTTTAGATTTGTGCAAACAAAATGAAGCCTTTATGATAATTGCTCAATTAAATTGCATAGGTATCAAACAAAATCTCATTGATAATGTTTTTTCTCTTAATGTGTGTAGTGTGAATCTCCTTTATCGAGTACGCGTTGACAAGTCACAAATAATACCTAATTTTGTATCCATTCAAGGATTTGACAACAGAACAAAGCAACAACTTTGGATAATTACTTTACCTATTATGGTTGGGGTGGCTATTTTGCAAACTCCTATCCATCATCATGCCTTGTGATCTTTCATATAATCTTCTTTAAGGAAAACCATGGATTCATGAGATTAATGTGGTACCTTCAACTCTTCATCATTTCATGAAATACATCTATAACAATCATTACCAAGTTGAAATAGACCCCAAGCCTGAAAGTTGCTTACACCTTGAAAAAGGAGTTACGAGTCCTCTAAAAACATTAATTCCAACATCTAACATAGATTCTCTTGAAATTTAACAAAACAATGAGAAATCGATATCTAAATTATTTGGCGACGATTGGGGATCCTTAGAATTCACACCCTCATTTATGGGTGAATACATACTCACACAAAAGAAATATGACCAACAAGAACAACCAACAATCATGTCCACTCAAAATTCTAAACAATCATCTCAAACATATATCTCCTATAATTTGGATGAAAATGCAACATACACAACAAATTTTGATGAGACAGATTATCAATCCCTGCCTAATCCGTAAGAAACATAAAGACTTTATAGAAAATGCTATGAACTTGTAAAATAATTTGGATATACTAGAAAAGGATGTGGAAAACATGAAAAAGGTATTTGTGTCCCTATTGAACCCAATACGCAAGAGACCAAAACTAGATTGGGATATTCTTTTTCAAAAATGACAAAAGCTACTCAACAACCATCTTTGAAAATTATCACTATTACATGTCAACCAAACCACCAACTCACAATTAAACATCTTGAATTTATTGACATGAACTTACCACCGTCATGGAAGGATGTTGATATTGATGAAACTTTGAAACACATGTTAGGCGTTTATGATAACACATCCTCACTTACTCCCATGAAACAAATTCCTAGTGCTACGACTATTATGAAGAAAGAAGCAAGTGATATCACTAAAGCACCCTATGAATCTGAAGTTCCTAAATCCAATCCACTCCCTTTAGGAGATACAATTGATGTGCCAATGGACATTAACGATAAAGACAAAGTTATTAAGATTGGGAAGTGCCTTGACAATGAAGAACAAGAAGACAATACCACTTTACTTCATGATTTTCCTAAAAATTTTGCTTGGAAATATTCTAATATGCCAAGAATTGACCCAAAAATTGTAGCACATAACATTGTCCTTGCTGAAAATGATAAACGTATTCATCAAAAGATAAGAAAAATGCATCCTAAAATAGCCTTGAATGTTAAAGCGGAGCTTGAAAAACTCCTTTATGCAAGCTTTATTAGACCTATTGATTGTTCTCCTTGGATCTCAAATATTGTTGTAGTTACAAAACCCGATAATCATATTAGGATATTCATAGATTTTTGAGACTTTAATAAAGCTTCCTCAAAAGATGACTTTCCGCTTCCTAATATAGATATGATTGTGGATTCAATTGTTGGATATGCTTTGTTTTCATTCATAGATGGATTTTTTGGCTATAATTAAATCCTTATCAACCCTCAAGGTCAATACAAAACTGCCTTGACCACTATTTTGGGAAAATTTTGTTGGGTTGTGATGCCCTTCGGTCTAAAGAATGTTAGCACAATTTATCAACGTGCAATGACATTAATCTTTCATGATTACATTCATAAAATTTTGGAGGATTATGTCAATGATATCCTAGCTAAATATTTAACACAAGACAATGTTAATGTCCTCTACAAAATCTTTGAACGAATACGTAAATACAATATGCAATTGAATCCAAAAAATTGTGTATTTGGCATAGATAGCAGTAAACTCTCGGGCTTTTTCATATCTCATAGAGGCATCGAAGTGGACATGAAGAAAACTGATGCAATCATTAACATGCCACCTCCTAGGAATATTTCTCAATTGCGAACGTTACAAGGTTGAATTCAGGGTATTCATTGTTTTGTTGCATCTTTAGCTAATCGCACATTACCTTTCACACATTTCCTTAAAAAAGGTATACCATTTGATTAGGATGAGGATTGTAAACATGATTTTGAGAGTTTAAAAGAATACCTAGCCACTCCACCTGTTTTACAACCCGTCATGCCAAATAGATCATTTATCTTGTACGTTGCTACATCTGCCCATGCTCTTGTAGCATTGTTGGCTCAATACAATGAACATGAAAAAGAGCATCCCATTTACTACATAAGTCAGACCTTAATTGATTATGAAACTCAATATTCACCAATTGAAAAACAATGCTTGGCTCTTGTATTCACTACTTGTAAATTGTGACATTATTTACTAAATGTTGAAATATAAGTCATCACAAAATTTGATCCTCTCGAACATCTTTTCAACAAAATAGATCTTTTTGGATGCTTAGCCAAGTGGGTAATGTTGTTAATTGAGTTTGATCTTAAGTTTGTTTCACAAAAAGCAATAAAAGGACAATCCTTAATTGACCACTTAGTTGATGCTCCTTCCCCTTTCACTTTACCTATTCATGACTCCTTTCCTGATGATCATGTCTTAACCATTGACATTAAACCATGGGAATTATATTTTGATGGATCTAAGTGTAGAAAAGGCTTCAGTGTTGGAGTGGTACTAATTCCACCCAATGGAAAACCTCTTCCCTCGTCCTATCAATTAAATTTCCTATGCACAAATAATACAGTTGAGTATGAAGCATTAATCATAGGTTTGTGAGATGCTTTAAGAATGAACACACAACATATCAAGATATTTGGAAATTCACAATTGGTAATCAAAAAAATCAATGGTACATATCAAACTAAACATGACAATTTATCAAAATACAAGGATCTTATTATGAAATTGTTAGAGAAGTTTGAGTCATTTTTCCATTGATAACATCCCATGCAAAGATAATCAACATGAAAATGCAATGTCGAGTGCAACTTCTCTTATATCCCCACACAATCCTACCAAATATTTCACCTTTGTTATCCATCCCATCATGAAACCTTCGATTGATCCTCCTCTAGAAGACATTTTGGTAATAAATCAAGAAGCCTCGTGCAAATGGTACGATACAACATACAACTATTTAAAAGATGGTACCATTCCTAAACTTACCACAAAAAATACTTGAAAACGTCTATGCAGGCTAGCAACTAAATATGTGATCCTTTCAAATTCATTGTATCGAAGATCCTTCAATGGTCTTTTATTATGATGTCTTAAAGATTCTGAAATCCCTTTAGTGCTCGAACAGGCTCATGTTAGTTCCTGTGGAGGTCATTTTGGAGGCCAATCATTAATGCAAAAACTTATTTGTATGGGTTATTATTAGAGACATATAGAGAAGGATTTATTGGCTTACATTAAATGATGTCACAAATTCCAAGAACATAGCAATTTGATACATGCTCCTACTGATGAGCTCCATGCCCAAGTTTTCATTTGGCCATTTTCAGTTTGTGGGTTGGATCTTATTGGAAAAATCCCACCTCCTTATTTTGTTGGACATACATTTATCATCACCACAATGGACTATTTCATGAAATGGGTGGAAGCTATTCCTCTCCATTCTACAAATGTTGAAGCAATTTGTCGTTTCATAGTGGAGCACATAATTGCTAACTTTGGGCTCCCTTCCACAATCATTTCAGACAACAGAATCCATTTAAGAATAATGAAGTTCAGAAATTTCTTGAGACATTCAACCTTCAACATCACTTTTCCATACCATATTATCCACAATCCAATGGACAAGCTGAAAATACTAATAAGATTCTTGAACAAATCCTCAAGAAAACTATCAACAAGCATCATAAAGATTGGAATATACAACTATTTTATGCACTTTGGGCTTATGGAACAAAGTTTAGATCATCTGCGGGAAATAGTCCCTATAACCTTGTTTATGGAACCAATGCAATCATTCCCTTGGAGTTAGAAATTCCTACATTGTGAATTTCTCTCCAAGATCTTATTGATGATGACACCTATAAAAATCAATGATTACATCAACTTGAGATGCTCAACAAACAATGCATTAACACTCTTGAACATCTCCAAGCTCACATCATACAATCACAATGCAAACACAATATACATGTCATCCCTCAATTGTTTTCTAAGGGAGATCATGTTCTTATTGAAAATCAATGCAATACTAGTGCTAACAATGAAGATAAAGATAAATTCAGGCCTAATTGGTTAGGACCTTACTTAGTTGACACCAATTATGGGTTTGGTGCTTATATTTTATGGAACACCCCTTAAGGAACCAATTAATTCCACACATTTGCATCAGTATTATCTATGACCTCTTTGAATAGTGTGATAGATAAAGTAGTGTTGTTTAAAGTTATTTGATGTTATTCCAAATAACTTTCACATTGCTTCATTCTTGACAACTAAATTTGTGTTTGTCTTGAACACTAAGGTAATTATATAAGTTCATTTTATAATTACTTTAGGATTCATACTATTCACCTTTGTGTTATGTTAAATTACCTTATATGCGTTATAGGTGTATTTAACTTAACATATTATTTTCTAATTAACAATGTTGTATCTACAATAAAAATGAAATATGTTTTAAACTAGATCACATTAATCATGTTAAATCATGTAGAAATTAATTAAATACTTTTACCATAATTCATTTAATTAATCAAATTGCAATTAACATCCACACCAAGAAACACATCATAATAACACCAAATGCACATGTCTATATATATATCAAAGTTTTATATACATCTCAATATCATATATAAAGTCATAGCACTCTATGAGAGCTAGACCCCTCAGGATCTGGTGCTCGTGATCTAGTCCCCAGAAATCTGAGATGGTCGTGTGTGACCATGATCATGAACTATCGAGTCTAAGTGCATACTCCAAACCCTATACTTGACCAATAGCCACAAGCCACTCCTATGCCATCTGATCCCTCTCTACTCATGTCTATGCTAGCTCTACATACAGTCTCTCAACCTTTGTTGAGGTTTGTGATGTCTGTACTGCACTCTTAGCTCAATGGATTCATCTCCTCACACTCTTGTATGTTGCCTATAACTTCGCGAAAGTTCTAAGCGACTCTGGCTCCTCCTCCACGATCGGTGGGGGCACGTAGTTAGGATCCATCTCCTCCTCGCCGATGGATGCAGGAACTATCTCTATGGTAGCCTAATGATAGAACTCTCACCAATCCCTTGTCGCTCTTGCAAGATAGACAATACAAACAATCAATAACACATCATCATGATGTATATATATATATATATATAAACAAAGCATAAAATACCAAAATTCACATGTAAAATAAAATATCATCACCTATGTCTCCAGTTGGATGAGGAATGTCAACCTCATCCTCTTTGGGGGGAATGGAGGATGTGCTAGCCTTTCTTTGACTTTGGGTATTGATGTTTGCTATAGCTATTGCTTGTGATCTAGTCCTATAAGTATACGAGGACTCTTCATGCTCATACCTATCCTCAATAGCTACCTCATCACCATCACTCAGGGGTGGTTCCTCCTCGTAATAATCATCCTCTCCTCCATCTCGATCCTCATAGTCAGGATCCGCATCAAAATGGTACTCCTCATCAATAACATCTGTAAAAATATCTTCTAGCCTATATCATACCTCCTCTACTCTCTCCTATGGCTCATCATCCTCATCTAGTGTTGGTCTTGCATCACCTATAGGGAAATCCATGGGGAACACAGGAGCTAGTCGTACATATGACCACCACTCCTCATGCTCATTTGTGTTGTCGACATCATCAACATCAAATGCTAGTGGTTGGTTGTGATCTAAATCATCGAAATCACTCTCATGAACAAGATCTATAGTCAGTTGAACTATATCACTTGGCCTTTGGGAACTCTGCATTGATTTTCTAATGAAGGGGCGTTCCCTCGATTGTGTATGCACCTGTCCAAACTATCACATGACTCGCCCATGGTAAAAAGGTCATACAACATAGTCATGCCTCCCAACTAGATAACTATCCATCTGCATCCTCCATAGCTGTCCTGTGGGATTTAGACACTGTAGAGTGAGCAGATAAGGTCCCCACAAGATCTTGTCCTCCTCCAACCAGTCAAATCTCACCCTCTAAAAGTGAAAATCCCCGTATTTCCTTAGGCGTTGCATTGAATGCTCATGGATATCCTATAGCTATAGCACAAGGGAATGAAATAGGCCTAGTACATGTGATATGCTCAAGGTACTACACCTATAGAAGTGTACAATGTACCATATTTTTGATCTCTTGAAATAAAAACTGGCCAAGATCATAATACAAGTGTGCTAAAATGCAATGGCCCCAAGCATAGACTATCCTTTGCTCACACATTTCCCTCATATCAAATGTACAAGTCCTCCATCTAAGTTTGTCGCTCATCCATCTGGATTGAGAACTAATGCCACTATGTGCATCATAATCTATTTGAGCATAGGAGTTGTGAATACAGTAGCATAGGAAGCTCGATTTGTGCTCTAACCCGCTCATCGTGTATAGGTCCACCTAGAAAATATTGCATGTCCCTCTTCTTCTCCCAAAATGATCGATCCCCACATAAATATACTCGCTCTCCCTAAATGGGAACTCAAAGAATGTGGTGTACATCCTCGAGAGTGATAGTAATTTCCCTGCCAAGAAGATGAAAGGTACAAGTATTAGTATCCCAACGCTTGTACAAAGCCATAAGCATGGTGTCATGGTATCTCATAGGTGGCATAAGATATGCCCAATAGATACCCACTAACTGTAAATGCCCTATCTCTGACACCAATAGCACTAGCACATGATCTCTCAGAAATGTGAGCTAAATTCCCCCTAGCCACTGCCACAATTGGGTGAGGACCTATCAAAATCATCACAAAATGCTCTAAAATCCATCTAATTTCTTCCATTTTTACATGTTTCATAAAACAACTGTGCTAAAGTAAATCTAGTGTGCTTTTCTAATGTCCCTAGACACTTTAGAACCCTTTTTGGACATTTCACAAAGAAACGAGACACTTTACGAAGAAACAAAACACTTTGTGAAGAAACGAGACACTTTGCAAACAAAAGGGACACTCTGCGAACAAATGGGACACTTTGTGAACTTTTTTCCAAGACCCTAAATTAACCTATCCATGAATTAAAATCATTAAATTATTAAAACAATCACAAGGAAAATTTTGCAGAAACGACTCACCTCATAATGCAGCTCGTCGCGTGCCACATGCTCATGAAGATCATCCAACCATGAAGGTGTGTAATCCTGTCTACTCGACATTTTCTTCTCTCACTCATCACTCTGAAGCTACAAGAAGGTAAAATGAATAGTAAGTGACAAGTTACTTCCTTCTCCTTCTTTTAATCCCTTTTCATCTCTTTTTACTCTTATGCATTAACATAGGGTTATTATCTTCTAAGAATTCATAAAGTATATCATCTTCAAATACACATAACAGGAAGTAGGGTAATCCGTTTTTGACATTGTTTGATACGTTGGAATCATGATTTTGCACCCAACATCATCATTCATCTAATGTTATGTGGCATGGTACTTGAAAATTACCTACAATATGATGTTTCTTATTCGACATGGCTAGATTGCTACCTTGATTCCACCTTCGTAAAGCAAGCGGAATCAAAGGGAGGCATACATCTAGCCTCGAATTGGATTCCTAGGAGTTAGATAAAAGGATATTTAGACAACTAATGAATCTATGTTGTAGGATATGGTTCCTAATGTTGTGGTTGTGCAAAGAACTACACTAGGGGCTTCGTTCTCCTATCCTTTGAATAAGTATCCTTTTATGTAATAAAGTGCATTGTTTAGAGTCCTTTAGCTTACATATGCATGTAGAGTCATATGGGCACTAAAGTGGGGGATAAATGTGTCATAGAAAATTGGACCCTCTTGAGAAAAGAGATAATTTCATGCATAATTAGACCCACTTTCCAGTCCCCTCACATCATTTATCCTTCAAAATAGCATTTATAGGCCCCTAAGACCCATTATTTTTTATCTAGAGGCTCGTTTTACTTGAGAAATCACATGAAACTTGACAAACAACACTTAATTCGTTCATAGCCTGAAAACCCATCTTAAAAAATTAGCAGTGGGACCCATTCGCCACCTTGGACAAATGAGTCCCCTCTAGTCGGACCCATTCGTCAAGGGTGGTGAATGAGTCCCTTTTGAGGGAAAATTCAATTTTAATCGAGAATTTGATTAATTCAACTTGAATTTTGGGTGAATGTCAGACTCTTAGGTCTAAATAATGGGAAAATAAGGTGTTGTTGCTTATAAATACTCATTTTCAGTCATTTTACACATCTTTTTGTCATTTTTCAAAAGCAATTTCTAAAGTCAAGTCTTCTACAATATGTCTCATTAGCAAAAGTTGAAGTTTTAGGGTAGCAAACTAGGGTTTTTACATGTCTTGAAGCTCAATTATTTTTTCAAGATTTAACATTGCAAAGGGTTGATGATGGATGCCTATGGTGAATCATGAAGAAATCTAGGTTGAGGAGGTGGAACTAGCCACCAAATCACACCTAAAGAGTTGGTTTCAAAGTGATTCCATCTTCCATTTTCACTCTATCTTCAAATTAAGGTTTTTATTTTGTATGTTTATCATTTTCATATTATTTCATTTCCATTTTTGATGTGTTGTAAGGTTTCTAGGGTTGAGATATTGCATCATACAAATCATATTTGCATTTCTTATTCTAGCACAATAGAATAGGGTTTTTGTCATATTTCATACTTTCCTAGTCTTTAATACATCTAAGGCTAGTATTTTTTGCAGATTTTTCTCCATGCAAGGTTTAATTACCCAACTAGGGGTTTGACCAAGGAAAACCCCCCATTAGAAAAATAATTTTAAGCTATTTTGCAGAATTTTTTGAGATCCCAAGTTAGGTTTTTGTCAAAAATTGTTGCAGGTGTCAAGGTGCAGAACAAAGATCTGAAGTTGTAGAAATTTGAAAGTGGAATGATTCACCATGCATAGCCAATGATTCCCTCCTGAGATGCAATTTTGAGTTAGATGCAAATCTTGGTTACCAGTTGATAGAAAATAGCTTCTATACAAAAAAAACCCAGAACTAGGACTGATTCATCCAAGATGGAGAATGAATCCCAGTCAACTCAAATTTAGACTTCATCAATTTTCCAATTTTTTTTCTAGTCTTCTTTAGTTTCCTAGGTGCCCACATTTTAGAAAACAACCTTTTATTTGTTTTAGTTTTCATTTTTGTTCATTCTTTTAAGCTTATTGAAAATAACACTGTGTTTTCCAACATATCATAATTCCTAGATTTCGCATACATAATCAGTCATATAGGTCACTTAATTGCATTTATTTCATTTCATTTATCTTATATAACATCATACATTACATAATTTTAATGAACCTAGTTAGCTTTTTTGGCCTACCTCTCTCCTTTTAGGTGAAAAACCCTAGAAGAGTTAGGGAGTACTGTGGTGCCAAAAATATATGGTTCACAAAGAATTGATTTGATCTCTAAGAGGTTCATGGTGTTTTGGTGTGTACAATGATATATGGTGGTGCAAAAGTGACATTGATAAGCATTCATCAAAAGTGGAAGAAGTTTGCTTAAAGACTTGGTTGAAAAAGGCATGCAAGCTTTGTTGGCAAAATAAGGACAAACAACTAAGAAGGGGGGAATCAGTTGTCACAAATATTTAAACTTAACTTAACCTTAATCTCATATCTAATGAATAAAAAATTAACCACAAGCAATTAACACATTAGAGAGACAAATAACACCAATATTTTTTACGTGGAAACCTTGTTAGGGGAAAAACCACGGTGGATGTTAGTCCACAAGATTATACTTTGCTAAAAGTATAATGAGAAAAAATAAGGGGAATTAAAATGCATTCAAGCACACTACTTAGATCTCACTACTCAATTACAAAAGGAAGACACACTATCTTATAGAAATATTTGGATTAAAACCATCCATATTTTGAACTAAGAAAATAGCTTATGTCCAAGCTTGATTACAGTTCCAATTAAGCTCAACACTTCTACACACTTCACACAATCATCTTCACACTCTGCTCTTCAATGATATTTTCACATATGCACATAAGATCACATGAAGCATCATATACATTGGCAACACAATCACTCTTATATATCCACTATAGTAAATTTCACCACAACATGGTTGGCCAAGAAAAAATATATTTGCAATGTCGGCCTAGATTAGCAACGAAATTTTTAATGCAAACCCACCAAGGTTTTCCACAACATAGCAGAGACTCAAATTAACTTCTCCAACATAAAAATACTTTAATTAATCTTGCCTCAAACATCTGCAACACGCTATCATCAATATGTTGGGCAAGAACATGAAAAACCAAACATGTGCAAGAAAAGATCTTCAATCAAAAGCTCACTGGATCAAGTGGAATTACCAAAAAGATAGAGCATTAACTAGAGAGATATGAGAACACCAAGAAACAATAGAGAAGCATCCACAATAATTGAGATAACCAGAATCATACAATCTTCATTCAGGAACACTGATAGAGACCAAAAAAACACTGTCAGACCACAATTCACAAAACTTCGCATGGACCTCTGATGATCTAGACATACTCAACATTGAAAAATTTAATCCACATCAACTAATATTATACGTACAGAACAAAATGCTTTCATGACCTGCACAGTTCCACTGAGAACCTGGAATACTTTTCTTATAATTTTCCCAATATCCTTGACATATACAACAATTAATACACCAAATGTTAATAGTTTTTACATCAATTACAACCACATATCAGCAACACATCCACAACATCCAACAATCTCCCAAAAATCTCCCCCTTTGGCATTGATGGAAAAAAATGATGTGAAAAATACCATCAACCCAACACACTACACAACTGCTCTTCTCCTTAGAAAGATTTTTTATATTGCACTTCTCCCCCTAAGATATTTATATATTTTTCACATTGCTCTTCTCCCCCTTTCACATCAATGGAAAAGGTAACCATGACCTTTCCATACACATGCTCTGAACCACATATCTGCACATCTAACTACTCCTAAGTAGTAGCCATAAAAACATCAATCCGGATAAGAATATAGAAATGTAGCTCATGGATTGATGCAAGTAAAGGCATCATTTAGTTCTTATCAGGAGGGGTAATTACCCCTAGCATTCCTCTGAGATACTAAAAATTATCTTTCAATAATGGCTTGGTAAATATATTTGCAATTTGTTCTTTGGTAGGAACATACTCTAGTCTAACTTCCTTCTCATTCACTTTCTCCCTCAAGAAATGAAACTTGATTGATACATGTTTGGTATTGGAGTGTAGCACCGAATTCCTTGATATATTTATTGCACTTGAATTGTCACAGTATATGGTAATGGCTTCTTCATATATCACCCTAATGTCTCTTAGCATCTATTTCATCCATATCACTTGAGTACCGTTATTGGTAGCAACAATATATTCTACTTCAATAGTGGATAGAGAAATTGAGTTTTTATTTTTACTTAACCAGGATACCAACTTCTTTCCTAGGAAGAAAGCACCACCACTAGTACTTTTTCTATCATCCACATCACCAACCCAAACAACATTTGTGTATGCACACAATGTAATATCATCATTCTTTGGATACCAAAGTCCAAAGTCAACCATTCCTTTCAAGTATATAAATATTCTTTTGATAGTAGTCACATGTGATTCTTTTGGATCAGCTTGAAATCTAGCAACCATGAATACAACATTCATAATATCTGGTCTTGTCTGTGTCAAGTAGAGCAATCCACCGATCATTGATCTGTATCTAGTTTGATTTTCCTTAAGAGAATCATCATTTTGTGCCAGCTTGCATCTGGTCACCATGGGTGTACCAACAGGTTTGGAGTCTTCCATTCCAAACTTCTTCAACAATTCTCACACATTTGGATTGAGATATGAAAATCCCCTAGTCCAACTGTGTAATTTGCAATCCTAGAAAGAACTTAATTTCACCAATCATACTCATCTCAAATTCACTCTTTATCTCATTAGAAAACTTCATGCATAAATTATCATCTCCACCAAAAGTGATGTCATCAACAAAAACTTCTATGATTAACTCCTTAGCATGATCTATCTTGAAGTATAAGTTACTATTAGCAGTACCTTTAGTGAATCCAAGCTTCAATAGATATTTTTCCAATCTGGCATACTAGGCTCTAGGGGCTTGTTTGAGTCCATGTAGAGATTTCTTCAATTTTCAAACCATATCTTCTTTATCTGTTAGCTAAAATCCATCTGGTTGTTCAATGTACACTTCTTCAAGCTCCCCATTCAAAAATGTAGACTTTACATCCATTTGATAGAATTTATAGTTCTTATAAGTAGCATAAGAAAGAAATAGTCTAACTGCTTCAATTCTAGCAACAAGGGCAAAGGTTTCTTCAAAATCAATACCTTCCATTTGAGAATAACCTTTACATACTAGTCTTTCCTTATTCCAAACCACTTCACCTTCTTCTTTCAGCTTGTTTTTGAATACCCACTTGGTACCAATCACATTCTTGTCTTTGGGCCTAGGAACCAATGTCCATGTGTCATTCTTTTCAATATGTGTTAGTTCTTCTTGCATGGCATATAGCTAGTGTTCATCTTGACATGCTTCAGTGACACTCTTAGGTTCAATCTTGGAAATCAGACAATATTCTTCCACAATTTTCCTCCTAGTTTGCACTCCTTTGATCTTATCCCCTATGATTTGAATTTCAGAATGATTCAACTTTACATACCTTGGATTCTTGGGGATTTCTTAAGCTTTTGTGTCTTTTGAACTTTCTTGTACACTTGCACTTGTTTGTGCTTCTTGCTGACTTGATTTACCAAAGTAACTTTTGGTTGCTTCACCAGAACATATGGAATAATTTGAAGTAGATTTGGTGACTAAGTATTCTTCCATTGATTTTTGTTTTCTTCATCAAAATCATAGCTATATCTTTTGGATATTTTGACAGAATCCTCATAAACTCTAACATTTGCAATTTCAACAATGTTTCTCAGTCTTTTGTTGTAGCACCGCTATGCCTTGCTCTTTATAGAGTAACCTAGGAAGATCCCTTCATCACTTCTAGCATCAAACTTTCCTATATCATAATCTCTCCTAATATAACATTTGCTTCCAAAAATCTTGAAATACTTAACAGTAGGCTTATGACCAAACCATAATTCATAAGGGGTCTTACCAGAATTACCATTCACATTTACTGGATTCAAGGTATATACAACAATGCTTATGGATTCACTCCAGTACATCTAAGACACATTCCCTTCCATCATCATTGTTCTAGAAGCATCCATAATTGTTCTATTCTTTCTTTCTACAACTCCATTCTATTGAGGGGTTCAGGGAGCAAATAACTATCTTTTAATTCCATGTTCTTCACAATAAGAATTGAACTCTTTTGAAATGAATTCTCCACCTCCTCCAAATCTCAAACATTTTATTTTCAGACCCTTTTCATTTTCTTCCATAGCCCTAAATCTTTTGAACTTATCTAATTCTTCACATTTTTCTCTCAAAAAGGAAACCCAAATCATTCTAGAGTAGTCATCAATGACTAGCATAAAGTACCTTTCTCCATGGATACTCTTAACTCTAGAGGGACCAAAAAGATAAATACATAGTAGTTCTAGCACATTATTTGAATGAATTTGTTTGCTCCGAAAGGAGACTCTAGTTTGTTTACCCATTTGACATTCTTGGGAGATTACAATAGTAGGCTTCACTAACCTAGGCAGATCTCTTACTGCTTGAGTATAACTTATCTTAATAATGTTGTCAAATTTTACATGACACAATATCCTATGCTACAACTAGCTCTCATCTACTTGAGCAATTAAGCAACTTCCACTAGCAGTGTTCAAGTGAAAAATATTACCTTTAGTTTGCACACCAATAGCAATCATATTTCTGGAACTCCCACCAATCTTGCATTTTCCATTCTTGAATTGCAGATCATATCCCTTGTGTACCATCTATCCAACACTTAACAAGTTATGCTTTAGGCCTTCAACATAGAGAACATCATTAGTATTTTCTTTACCACTAAGGCTAATAGAATCTCTACCACAAATCACACAGGCATTGTTATCTCCAAATCTTACAACCCCACTGTCATACTTTTCTAGACTCACAAACTTGATTTTATCATCAGTCATATGATGTGAGCATCCACTATCAATGACCCACTCATCTTTCTCCTCAACCCGGGATGCAAAATATTTCTTATCTTCAGTAGATTCAATAGGCATAGGTTTATTTTCAATGGTAGCAATGAAAGCCCAATCATCTTCATTGCCATCATCTTTATCAGACTCATCATCAGTTACTGCCTCTTCAGCAAAGTAGCATCTCTTTTGGAATCTAGGTTTTCTAGGCTTAGTCCTGGGAACTCTTTCAAGACATCTTGATGCAAAGTGACCTATTTTACTACATGAAAAAAATTTAATAGGCAATACATCTTCATACTTACCTTTTCCTCTTCCTTCCTATTTTGCAATCAGTGCTTCCAATTCTTGTACTTCTCTTTCTTTGTCTTCAATTTGTTTCATTTCTTCATCATATTTAGATGCCCTTTTGGAGCTCTCTCCCGGACTGTATCTTTGTTTGTAACTTTCAGATACAGTAGCTTTGAATGCAGATTCAGTTTTTGGCATAGATTCACCAAATTCACTTATTTCAAAAGTAGCAAGCCTCCCTATCAATGTATCTCTTTTCATCTTGTTTACAGACATAAACTCCTCGATAGCATGAACTTTCATTTTGTAAGGAGACAAGGATCTGAGTATCTTAGCCACAATTTCATCCTCACTTACTGAACCACTGGAACATTTAATACCTAGCACTATTTCATTTACTCTCTGCATAAAAGAAGTGATATTCTCATCTTCACCCATCTTTAGATTCTCATACTTGCCTTTTAATCTATGTAGCTTAGCCATCTTCACCTATTTATCTCCTTCATACAAAGTTTCCAGCTTCATCCAGACTCATGAGTTGTTTATAAACCTACCATACTTTCCATCTCCGAATTCGTTAGAGCGCTCACCAATGCTTCCATAGCTCTGGTATTACTTTTAGCATCTTTGTTCTCATCAATAGAGGAGGGTCCATTTTGAGGAATAGTATATTGGTCTCTTGTAATCTTCCAGTAAGCATCACAAATGCACTATAAATGAAATTACATCCTGACTTTCCATAGTGAGTAGTTGGTACCATCAAATATAGGACTGTCCTTCTTGAATGTTGCCATCTCGGATCACCTGAAGCTATTAGACTTCTCTATAGGAACTAGCTCTAATACCAATTATTGGAAAAACAAGGACAAACAACTGAGATGGGGGGATCAGTTGTCACAGAGATTTAAACTTAACATAACCTTAATCTCAGATCTAATGAATAAACAATTAACCACAAGCAATTAACACATCAGAGAGACAAATAAAACCAAGCGTTTTTACCTGGAAACCCTGTTAAGGGAAAAACCACGGTGGATGTTAGTCCACAAGATTATACTCTGCTAAAATTATAATGAGAAACAATAAGGGGAATGCACATGAATTTAGGCACACTATCTAGAGCTCATTGCTCAATCACAAAAGGAAGACACACTATCTTACAAAAAGATTCAGATTAAAACCATCAAAATTTTGAACTAAGAAAATAGCTTTTGTCCAAGCTTGATTACAGTTCCAATTAAGCTCAACACTTATACACACTTCACACAATCATCTTCACACTCTACTCTTCAATGATATTCGTACATACACACATAGGAGCACATGAAGCATCATCTACATCAGCAACACAATCGCTCTTATATATCTGCTATAGGAAATTTCACCACAACATGGTCGGCCAAGAAAAATTATATTTGCAATGTCGGCCCAAATTACCAACTAAATTTTTAATGTGAACCCACCAAGGTTGGCCACAACATAGTGGAGACTCAAATTAACTTCTCCAACATAAAAATACTTTAATTAATCTTGCCTCAAACATCCACAACATGCTATCATCAATATGTTAGCCAAGAACATGAAAAACCAAACATGAGCAAGAAAATATCTTCAATCACGAGCTCACTAGATCAAGTGGACTTACCACAAAGATAGAGAATGAACTAGAGACATTTGAGAACACCAAGAAACAACAGAGAATCATCCACAATAATTGAGATAACTAGAATCATAAAATCTTCATTCAGGAACACTAACATAAACCAACAAAACACTGTCAGACCACAATTCACATAGAACTTCACATGAACCTCTGATACTTTCGGTAGATGATCTAGACATACTTAGCATTAAACCCTTTAATCCACATCAGCTAATATTATACGTACAAAAAAAAATTCTTTCATGACCTGCATAATTCCATTGGGAACTTGGAACACTTTTCTTATAATTTTCTCAATATCCTAGACATAAACATCAATTACTACATCAAATTTTAATAGTGTTGACATCAATGACAATCACATATCAGCAACACATCCACAACATCCAACAATCTCCCAACAAGCTTGTGTAAAGTTTTCACTATGTAGGTTTTGACTTGAAGCAATATTCATGATGCAAAAGACAATACTTGGTTGATGCTTTATTGGTGTTGAAGTAAAGGAAATGCTATTGCAAGTTTGATGGATTGGTCATGTAGTTGATACCAAGGGTTATTGTCTCATGATAGTATATGACAACTTTTTCTACAAGGTGATTATTGATCACAAGTGTTTACGACAATGAAAACATGGTTGAAGCAATTCTCATGCTTTTTATCTTAAATATCCAAGCATAGTTTAAATCCCTAAAGATCTAGGGTTTAGGGTTTATGGTGATCTTCAATGCAAATATTTTTTTCTTTTATTTTGTAGTGACTTATATTATAATTCTTTTACAATATTATTGGCTATATTTTAAAAGGTTACAAGATCTGATTTAAACTAGAGAAACAATTACTTCTATGTGATGCACTTTGACATACAACTGAATGTGAGTGTTAGTTATGTTTAGTTTTTACAACTACATTGGGATATGATGGAGTGATCTTTGAAAGGTGATGAGAAAGAGTAATGGTAAGTGTATGTTATGGTTGAGAATGAAGGCCTGATCTCTTAAAGATGGCTTTGAATTATTTGAGAACATGTTTTCATCAAGCTAATACACATGGAGGAAGAATGAAATTTAAACAGTGTATGATAGGGTTATGTGATACCTTTGAAAAAAAACTACATTACTACATTCATGAATTGTGTTTTTTTTTCATAGCAAAGATTAGAATAATTTGTTTGATATCATAAGTGGTTGGTGTTTGATTGCAAGTAATGGTACATCTTGTGAATTTGTGTAGAAATTTTCATAATAAGTAATTTTTCAGTTAAATGAATTAGTAACTTTGCAAGTTCATTGTTTGACAGTGTATGAACTGAGATAAATAATTTGAATATGGAGAGATGCAATTTATAGTACTCTTGTATTGTAAATATAAAAGTAAAGTTTCTTGAGTTTTAAATCTAAAATGAAACATTCAAGAAATGAATTTTTTTGGTAAAGAGGGATTTTCCAAATGGTTCCTTTTGTTTATTATTTTGGTGTGATCTGATTGGAATCATAAGATTCTAAAACAAAGACTTTATGTTTTCTTTCAAAGAGGGTTAATGGTCAAGGTGTATGTAGCTAAGCCTTTGTTTGATGAGACAAGAATTTCTTGTAAAAAATTTCATGTTCAAGTTAATTCAATGTGTATGAAATCACAAGGCTCTGAATTTTAGTTTGTAGTAAGGTGAAAGTTTGAATTTGCACAAGTAAATGCCCATGTGAATATCACTTATCATAGAGGACATGATTGTATAAATGTCATTCTTTATGTCATCTATTTGAACATACAAAGGAGATTTCCAGTCAAGGTGTATACATATGTCATTGGTCATTGTTTCATCAATTTGTTCATAGTATGTTGAAGAGCAGTTTTGCAGAGAAGGATTAAGTGTTGAATGTTTGCATATGAAAGAGGGAGATGGAGTTTGTAGATTTGATGATGTAGAGATGGAGCAATGGAGTGTATTGTAATAGGGTAACCCCTTGAAGTTATATCTATTCTTTTATTGGATATTGGTCATTAAGACTATGGAGGTTTTTCCAGTGAGGCATACTTGTAACCAATGAGGTTCCTTTTCTAGTGAGGCATACTTGTAACCAGTGAGGTTCCTTTTCTAGTGAGGAAAATTGTGTAGCTAGAGATTCTTTTCTAGTGAGGCACAAAAAGTAGCCAGTGAGGCTCTATAATCGGTGAGATTTTATTAAACTAGTGAGGAAATTTTTCTCATGTGGTTTTTTTATCTTGATGATGGTTTTCCACTCATAAAAATATTGTGTTATGGTTATTTTTTGGTCCATGTGTTTATCATGATTCATTCAATTTAGTCTTGCTCCTTCCTTTATCTACTTTGCAACACTTGATTTTTCATGTTGTTTAAGAATCTGCTATTAGCTATCACATTTGGTTACACTCTTGAAATTGAACATTCAATGATTACACAGAGATTATGTTTTTTGGAAAATATTGAATTTAAGTTTATTATTGAAACACTTATTCACCCCATCTTAGTGTTTCCCATACTCCAACAAGTGGTATCAGAGCTAGACCCTTACAAAAAATTTAACCAACTTAAGGGTTCCTGGTAGCAGAGTATAATGGGCAAGAGGTATAGAAATATAGTTTCTAAAAAGGAGAAAGGTCTACATCAATAGAAAGAGGAGTCTATTATAAAGGTTGATGATGTTTCTAATCTTCTTGGCTCTAAAGAATGTCGAGCAGGAATAAATGATGAATCTTAGTTCATACAGATGGCAAATGAATACCAAAATGATCAAGAAATTGATGAAGAAGGAGGAGTTGTTCATTTTGAAGGATAACTTGTTGTTGCTCTAGTTCAAGTTAAAAACCTTAGACAAGAGAGTTTGAAACTCCAGGTAAGACTTCAAGAAAGTATTAAGGTTAATGAAGTCTTAGTACAAAATCATAATGATTGTTGAATTTATCAAAGTTCAAGTTGTGGAAAGAAAAAGGGTTGAAAAAGAAATGGAAAACAAATTTAAAGATAAGGAAGAGAAGTGTAAAAAACTAGGGAGTGAGAGTGCCTCATTGAAAAGGAGTGTAGAGGAAAATTATTTGTTAAAAGAACACACTATAAAAGATAATGTAATTTTTAGTCTAAAATTATAGATCGAAAAAAACAAGAGGATAGCTAATATGACAAGGTCTGGTTTGGAAGTCAAAACAATTGAAGGTCTAAAGCTTGAAGGAGAAATAGTGTCTCTAAGGAAAGATCTTGAGAATGTTAGGAAGCAGTTAGAAAAGAATCAAAAATTTGATGAGAGCACTATTGAGTGGATGAGATTTTAAGTAAGCAAAAACATCAGAAGGACAAAATTGGTGTTGGATTTGTAGAAGGACAATGCTCATTTTCAAATGGCTTTCAAGTGAAAGAGGATGAAAGGAAGCAAATAATGACATCAAAATCTGGTTCAAAAATAGATCTGATCCAACATGTCGATACTAATGGAAGCAAAAGGATCATGAGACCATCAAGTGCAAAAGTGAAATTCCCATTCAAGTATAATCTACACTTCAATGATTATTATTTTTATTGTAATCAATATGGGCACAAATTTAGTGCATGTAAGATTGCTTCTAGAAGGAGATTACATTTAGTGAGTAGAAAACCTTTTGATAAGTTGAGATGCCTTAGTTGTGGTAATTCTGGACATATAGCTAAGTTTTGTGGATCAAACTTGGAAATGCAACAATTTAGGTGAGTGTTCATTCCATGATGACATATCTTAATGCTAAAAGGACAAAAATAGTTTGGAAACCAAAGGTGATTGACAAAAAGGTTGAAGCTATGCTTGTTCAAATTGTCCTACATGAAAAGAAGAAACCAAAGAAGAAATTTTGGAGAAGGAAACAACAAAAAGAAAAAGAAGAATCAAAGATTTTGCATACTGCACAACTGACATCTCCTAGTGCATAAAATGTAGCATGCAATTAGGGGGAGATGTTCAATGTCATATCTTTTACCCCAAGGTGAAATTAAGTAGGTTAGTCAAAGATCAAGTGATGGTTTGGTGTGAGGCTATTGCAATAGTAGGCTATAGTTTGGTAGTGAAACATTTGGTCAGCTAATGAAGGTCATTCATTAAGGACTAAAATGCACAAGTTTGTAATGAAGATACTGTGACAGTTGGTAGTTTGGTGCAGTTGTGGAGTGGCAAGGGCAGTATCAAGAAGATTTGGTAAATGCATTTGAGAAGATTTGATATCAAGTAGTTTGGAGAAGACTTTTTGCAAATGATATTTGTCTCTATTCATTCAATAATTATCATCATTAACTATGATATGCTCATTTGTGGTCTCCAAACATTGTGGAATGTTTGTTGAGTTATGACCATGTTGGCTATGTGTATGGTGATAGTATTTCTTTGTCATGACAAGATTATATGAGACTTGGGAATTAATATAATGTTTCTTATTCTTCAAGATAGTATCATGTTTGTGCTTGTGATATTAATGCCAAGTAATAGCCTCTTTTTGTGTTGATGTAAGAGGCTAATTAAAAATAAATTGCTCAATGAAAATTGATTTAAATAGCTCACAAAAAAATCAATGGCAAACCCCTTCATAGACAAACAAACTCTTGCAACAATTATTTAACTCAGGATGTGAACTTGCAATCACAATCACAAATTCTATTAAACAAGTCCTTACAAGACTTTTGAAATTCAATATAAAAATATTTGATACAACAAATCAAAGCTTTTCAACACAAGCTGTCTCTAGCACCTGCACAATAAACCTCTCAACACAACCGCAATCACACAAATCTGCATCAACTAGTGATGTTCTTGGCTTTGAAATCAACCTCCAACCTACAAAAACACTATCCAAACCCTTCCTACAAGCATTACATATGCAAAAAAAATTCATTCTCATTTAAAATATTCTCAAACATGCGAGCTTTTACAAACAAAACCATCTCCCAACTCTTCCAAACCACCTGTAACTCATGCAACCTCAATCCTAGCATTCTAAAATCTTCATGGGTTGTTTTTTAACAACCCAAACCTACAATAAATAAAAATAAATGTGTCTCCCAAGAAAACTATGCCCTCCACCCCTCTCCTTCAAAAATTATGCTTTTAAAATTCTTTCAATGCTTTCCAAAATTTCCAAATTCTCCACTACTAGCTCAGAGAATTAATTAAAAATTAAAATTTCTACTCTCCACCACCAAGTATGCCATCTCTTGTAACTACAAAAATTAGACTTCAAATGATAATTAAAACTTATTAAAAATCCACTCATAGAAGCCTTGACAAAGATAGGAGGTTGCAGCGTATTTTCCTTCATTATCTCGTAAAAAAGTAGAAAGCTAATGCTTGACTTGGGCACCCATTTCCCACTCCCTAATTTTTATGGATCAAAATTAAATGTTTAAAAACTCCATTATCAAATTATAAGACCTCATGCTTTGTTTTCAATTATTTAACAATTTAAATGCTTTAATTATGCTTTTTGCTTTACACTCCACTAGTCAACATGTCAAAGTACAAAATAAATTTAATTGAAAAGTTTAATTAGTTGAAGATAAATAATTTTCCACCCCTCAACATGTAATCCAAGCCCAAAATTAATTTATTTTAAAATTCCAAAAATGCTTCCACAAAGTTTGTAGAAGTCGAGAAAGCCAACTTCACAGACCCCGAAGATCACCTGCATGCAAATAACCTATCACAGAAAGGAAGAGATGGAGACAAAAAAACAAAGGTGCTCTGCAAGCTTCAAGAGAGATTGCATTGACTGAATTATATTAATTAGAGAGAGGGATAAAATACAATGATAAATCCTTATAAAAGGAGATTGTGTAACCTTAAAGAAACCCTAATAGGTAGATATTTAATCATTAATATAATTATTAAATGTCACAATATGCAAACTAAAGTGAAATCTTAAGAGAGGAATAAAGGTAACTTAATTAACATAATTAATTTAAAACCTTTACTCTAACACCCCCCCTTAAGATGAGAAAAAGTGCAACTAAAAACATGTGCAAGAAAGCAAAGGTAACTACAATGCATGAAAGCAAACAAGGGTCCTAGCAACTAGGCCTGATGAGGTACCCAAATACAACCAAATCTCTGTAAAGTGGAGAAATAGAGAAAACCTCATGGGAAAAACTCTACTCCAAAAAGAGATGAACGACATGAAGAACATCACTGAAGTAGAAGAAGTTGCAAACAACTGTCAAAAGATGACTGCTATGGTGCTAAAGAACCTCCTTTGAAGATAGGATGATCAGGATTAAGAAGACAAAAATTTGCATGAGTGCCCCCAACGACACTACTCGAATCAGATGGAAAACAAAGGCAAACACCTGGAACGAAGATACAAATGGCACAAGTACCAATAGTCTGAAAAACACTAATCAACTGAGAATGGAAGATTCCTTCCAAGGTGAAACCAAGGAAGCATTAGCACAAATAATATAATACTCCCCCATAATGCTGACTGGGAGAGACTGACAGATCCACTGAAATGTTGTGTAACACCCAATAGTGAATGAAGGAGAAGAAACAACATATGAAAGTGCACAAGAAAGCACCTGCAACT
The DNA here is from genome assembly GCA_007258455.2 of Sequoia sempervirens. NCBI lineage: Eukaryota > Viridiplantae > Streptophyta > Pinopsida > Cupressales > Cupressaceae > Sequoia > Sequoia sempervirens. The sequence goes on from VDFB02058242.1 coordinate 604,886,713, forward strand.
GAAAAAGTGGTGTGCAAAACAAAACACACATGCATGAGGCTAGAATCATATAGATCCACTATCGTCGTGGAGGGACACTCATTGGACAAAGGTGTGATGGAAAAACAAAGGCACTACACAACCCCCCCATGGCACTTTATAATACAGTGCGAGTACAAAATATGGCACAACCTTATGTGCAAAATCCTAAAAATACATGTACAATAGTGTGACACTTTATCTTAGTGCGTTTACATAAAATATTGCTTAAAAATGATGATCATAATGTCATAAAAAGACACAAGATGGAAATACATGAAGAATAGCCAAAAACGAATCAACCCACGCAAACGAGAAGTTCCCAAGAGCTAATATGTCTAGGTAATTCACCAGAGTGTGAAAGCACAAAAAACTAAATAAAATGTACCTAGAGTGAAATATGGAAACATTGCATGGATGGAACTGGAGAGCTTTGAAATATGGTTCCAACGCCACTGAGATTGCAAAAAAGGGAGAAACTGGTCAAAAGTTACGAGCTCGGGACTGAAAACAGCTCCTCTAACTTCAACTGGTTGTAGAATGCACCGATAGAAAAATAAAGCAATGAGACCCACACCAGTGAAAAGTTGATGGAAGCAGCTTTTTGACGATATCTCGTTTTCCAAAAATCGATATCATATGCCCAAGTTATGGCCTTTGGAATAAAACAGCTCCAAAAGGGGAAAAACATAGTGCTCGATTAAATTTGATGGTCATACGGTCGTCACAACAAAAATGTGGGTCTAAATTTGATAGCCAAATGGCCGTCGGTGGATTTGCACACGTGGGCTTATTTTGAAAAAAATTGTTTTTTAAAAAAACAATAAAAAAATCTTTACAAAGTATTTTTTTTTGTTAGAAAAAAATATTTAAAAAATCATAAAAAAAAAGGTACCCGTGGGAAGGTACGCCTGCACAGGTCTGTGTAGGTTAGTACCTGCACAGGGTACGTACTTCCTTTTGACCTTTGTTTTTAAAAATAAAAAAAACTTTTAAAGCTTTTAAATGTTTTTAAAGTTTTGTTAAAATCAAAAACTTTTTACAATAAAAAATTTGCAACTTTTTTTATGCAGCAAAAAATAAATAATTTTTTACCTCGATCTGCGTGCATAGACAGTACAAGTAAAAAAAATTGCCTCAAAAATCAACTAAACTAAATATAGGTGAGTTTACAGTTGATCTTTAGGTTTTTGGCCGCTCTGGATGCAACGGTGAGGTCCATTTGGGCTCAAAATGCTCTAAAAAATTGAACACCCCCTGGATTTGGCAAAAAACCCTTTCTTCAAACCCTCACAGATCTGACAAACGGAAGCCAAATTTGACGAAACAAAGGTCAATCTTGACTATTCCAGCAGTTTTGGATTCAATGGAGAGATTTGATTTGACCCTAGATGCACTAAAAATGCCCACCTCTTGGATCAAAAAATGAAAACCCCAAACCCTTGAAACTCCAAAAAATCCTTCAAAACACGAACAAGAAGCATTAGGCCTGGAGCTCTGATACCATGTAGAAGTTGAGAAAGCCAACTTCACAGACCTCGAAGATCACCTACATGCAAATAACCTATCACATAAAGGAAGAGATGGAGACAAAAAACAAGGGTGCTCTACAAGCTTCAAGAGGGATTGCATTGACCAAATTATATTAATTAGAGAGGGATAAAATACAATGATCAATCCTTATAAAAGGAGATTGTGCAACCCTAAAGAAACCCTAATAGGTAGATATTTAATAATTAATATAATTATTAAATGTCACAATATGCAAACTAAAGTGAAATCTTAAGAGAAGAATAAAGGTAACTTAATTAACATAATTAAGTTAAAACCTTTACTCTAACAAAATTCACCTCTTTTTGTTGATACAGGATTACCAATTGTCATGGATGCTTTTGCATCATTATTTAAGGATTAAGTGCAGTTTGTAATGTAAACTTAGTGACAAAATGTTTATAGATCACAAGTCTCATTTTGTTAATGCTCTTCATCAGTTTTTGGACTGTATAACCATGCACCATATTATTGACAATCTATAGTTTTTCCAGTATGGTTTGGTATTCATGCTGATAGTGGCATCAATGCATGTCAAAGGTTTGGATGATTATCATAGTTTACATTTCCTACAATGCTTAGTGAGAAGCATGTATCTTAGTCACTATGATACCTATCTAGTGTTTTCTTAGTCACAGTGGTTCAATTGAATCTTCTTGCACAATATTGCTTTCCTTGAGAGTGACAATGATATGTTTTTGCACAAATTTGTTGCTCTTAGTCAATGTGTGACAATATTGGTAGTTATGTTTTGTGGTTTCTTGATATGCTTGGGTAGTGATGACAGTGCTTTTTCTTGCTTCTTTACGAGTGGTCTTGTCCTTGCTAATGAGTGAGTGTTTGAAATGTGTTGTTAATGCAAGTTTGGAAGAGGTGTAAACACATAGTCTTGAACTTGTTTGAAGACCATTCACTTCTTGGATAGTGATTACTGGACAATCTTTGCTTGAAACAGTGGCATGATGACTTCATAGTTTTTCTTGTATGGTTTTACTATCTAGTTCCATTCTTTGGATGATGGTTCTTAATGGTTGATAATCAACCCTTGATGAAAATGAGTTTAGTAATAGGTCCTCATTACACTTTAATGAGGTAAGGTGCCATTGATACCTTTTCAATCATCTTGCTATTTTCAATTATTATACAATGAGTTGCATGGCACACAATGTCTAGTTCAAAGAAATTATTTTCTATTTTGCATGGATAATACCTATGTGATGTAATAGGTCAAGTAACAAAAAAATGGGATAGTTCCATTTTTATTGATTATATCTTATATCACTTGCTTGATCTTATGAAATTTATGGAAGGTTGCACCTTTAGCTAATGGTTGGAAGTGTTACTTCTCTAGTTGTGGCAATGGTTTTTACTCATAGTATGTTCAATGCTACAAATTTTTGGATTAGATTGTGTGTCATTTTTTTTGAGTCAACATTTTGGATCACACTCTGTGATTCGTCATCAAGACAAAGAGCTCAAGGAGATGTAGAATTAATTTGTTGTAGACCTAGTTAGGTTAAAAAGAGGAGAGAGGGGGTGGAAGGAGGGTAAGGAGAAGGCACACCACACAAGGAAACCAATAAAAAACCTTTAAGAGAAAGGAGGGAAGAAAACAAGAATAAGGAAACAACATTAGGAAGAAAAGAGACAAAAAATAGAGTAATTTAAAAAAAAAAACCTAAAACTATCAAATAGATGCACATAATATTAAAATTTTCAATAGATTCTAAAGAAAACCAAGAATACTTAAAACCAAAAAATGAGAATTAAGAAAAACTCACAATGTACCTTAAACAATTAAATTCAAATAAGGGGCGAAAAAATACAAGGAAGCTTGATCTTAAATAATAAAGAAAGATAACTTAAAATATAAAAGATGAAAAAAAGAGATTTATAAGATTTTTATGTCAATCTAGAATTATAAAGAAAACTAAAAAAAAACAAAATTAACAAAATAATAAAGACATAAAAGAGAATAAATAAATAAAAAATTCTAAATTAAATTAAAAATTAAAAAAAAAAAGACAAATACTAAAGAGAATAAAAAGAACCAAGAAATCAAAAAATATACTAAAGAAACAAAAACAAGAACATTAGACATGAATACCAAATGCTTGAAAGAAACACATAAATAAAGAAGACAAATAACAACAAGAAATAAAAGAGGGAATTAAGAAATTGAGGAAAAGATAAATAAATTCTAAACTATATATATATAATACAGAGAATCCTATCAAGTAAACCAAATAAGGGGAAAAAAATTAAAGAAGCAATCTTTAATAATAAACATAGATAACTTAAAATATAAAAGAGGAAATAAGATATCTAAGGTTTACATGTCAATTTAGAATTATAAAGAAAACTAAAAACAAATGATAAAATTAACAAACACATAAAAAGAGATAAAAGAGAATAAATAACAAATTCTAAATGAAAATTATAAAATTTAAAAGACAAAAGACAAAATTAAAGAGATTACAACCAAACAAACCCACTAAACTACATGCATAAGAGCATGTGCAAAAGAATATGCGAGGAACAAGAGCAACTCAGTGAAAAAGATGCAAAAGAAGGGCTAGGGAAAAGAGCAAGGAAAAGAAAAAAACACAATAAACTAAGCACAAAGATGAGGAGAGCAAGGAAGAAGCCGGGTGGAGGAGTGAAAAAAGAAGGGACCAACTAAGAGCGGGAAGGAGGAGGGGTCAGTGATGAAGCTAGAAATGGAAAAGGAGACGAAGAGAGGGGAGAGAAAGAAACAAAAGTAGGAGAATGGAGAAGAAGGGAGGAAGGTTAAGGATGAGGGCAATGACGAATCTTAAGGTTCAACAAAGGAGGATGCCACAAGAGGCTTAAGCTCCACCATTCATCCTGATTGAGGTTGGTGGGATGATTATGGATTTCAATGGCTTCCTTTAGCTTCCTCTTGATGAAATTACCTTCTTTGAACAATATTTTAGTGTCTTCTAAACAAATATGATGCTTGGTAGCTAAGGAATGCTCATAAATGGTAGATTTGAGGACACACTCATGCATGATGTCCTGATTTCCTAATGGTGCTTTCTTATTCTTGTTTTTTCCCCTCCTTTTTCTTAAAGGTTTTTTATTGGTTTCCTCATGTGGTGTGCCTTCTCCTCACCCTCCTTCCACCCCTCCTCTCCTATTTTTAAGCTAACTAGGTTTGCAACAAATTAATTCTAAATCTTCATGAGCTCTTTGTCTTGATGATGGATCATGAAGTGTGATTTGAAACGTTGACAAAAATTGAGACACAATCTAATCTAGAAATCTACAACATTGATGATATGGATTGTGGAAATCTAATAGCGTTGATCATTGTATGTTGTCAATAATTTACATGCTCATTTTTTTCTTAAAATTCTTTGGGATGCAAGGCAATCAAACTCAATAATTTAGGTGCATAATTGATTTGAGTGCAGACATAATCATGCAATGATAAGTTGTAGTGGACAATTGTTTTGAATTCACAAAGGTTTGAGTGCATTTGTTCGAATGACTAGTTACTCTATCTCCTTTTCTTGAGTTGCTTTGATGTTGGTGAAACTTTAATTATGCTGATAGTAGATGACAGTGCAACTCTTTAATGACTATTATTTTTCTTGAGACGGTGCTCTTAGTGGCTTCTTACTTGTGGTTTTTTCTTGAGAGCTTGTTAAATCACAAGGGTTGACAATGCATTCTCACCTTTTATGGTGTTCAGTGTTGTACTCACAGTGTTTGCTTGGTAACTCAACATTTTTCTTGAAGGAAAATCTTCCATACTGAATAATGGCATAGTAAATAATGGTTTATTGTCTTCCTCTTATGCTCAGAGCAGTGTCTAACAATATACAATGCTGGGTTGATGTACAGTATATATTGTTGAGGCAATATGGTCAATGCAATCAATGACATGATACAATGTTTTATGCATCTTAGTCAGTGTATGACAGTTTGGTCAATGACAAAAACTCTTGAAGCACAATGGAGTACTTTGCATAGTATTCTTGATGGTCTTGCAACATGGTCTCTTTCAAATCTTGTTAACCATAGTGATCTTTGACAGTGTGGTAACAAAATGACAATAGTATCAATACTTGCCTAGTGTTTTGGTGATGCTTTAATAGTTTTAGGTCTTCAAGGGGAAATTTTTATAAATTACAGTGAACCTTTTTTTAGTGCTAGGTTGGTGGGTCCAAAGTCACATGGGTATCTTTGGCAATAAAAAACATGGTAGTTTCTAGATATCCTAGGAAATATTGTCAGTCCAAATGTCAGGCATGATGCTAGTTTAATGAAGGTATATCTTTTGCAGGAAGAGTTTGTGACCCTTTGTCATTGTTGTCAAAGGGGGAGAAGTTTGAAATTGAGTTGGATAAGGATTTTGATTTATCATCGTAGTGGGAGAAATTAACATCAATGCGAAAGGGGGAGTTTTTTGGCATTGTTTGTCATTGATTTCAAAGACTTGATTTGATCTCTAAGACTTGTTCATGGTGTTTTGGTATGTACAATGTACATGGTGGTGCAAAAGTGAAATTGATAAGAATTTTTCAAAAGTGGAAGAAGTTTACTTAAAGACTTGGTTGAAAAAGGCATGTAAGCTTGTGTAAAGTTTTCACTATGCAAATTTTAACTTGAAGCAATATTCACGATGAAAAAGATAGTACTTGGTTGATGTTTTATTGGTATGAAGTAAAGGAAATGCTAGTGAAAATTTGATGCATTGGTCATGTAGTTGATACCAAGGGTTATTGTCTTGTGGTAACTTATATGAAATTTTTTTCTGCAAGGTGATTGTTGATCACAAGTGTTTATGTCAAAGAAAACATAGTTGAAACAATTCTCATGCTTTTTATCTTAAATATCCAAGCATATTTCAAATCCCTAAAGATCTAGGGTTTAGGGTTTATGGTGATATTCAATGAAAATATTTTTGTCTTTTATTTTGTAGTGACTTATATTATAATGCTTTTACAATATTATAGGCTATCTTTTGAAAGGATACAGGCTTTGATTTAAACTAGAGCAACAAATACTCCTCATTGAATGCACTTTGACATACAATTGAATGTTAACGTTAGTTATGTTTAGATTTTACAATTGCATTGGGATGCGATGGAATGATCTTTGAAAGGTGATGAAAAAAACAATGGTAAGTGTATGTTGCAGTTGAGAATGAAGGCCCAAGCTATGGAAGAGGGTTTCAAAGTCTGTGAGAACATGTTTTTATCAAGCTAATATACATGGAGGAACAATGGAATAAATAGTGTATGATAGGGTTATGTGATACCTCTGAAAAAAACTGCATTATTGCATTCATGAATTGTGATTTGTTTTCATAGCACAGATTAGAATAATCTGTTTGAGATCATAAGTGGCTAGTATTCAATTGAAAGTAATGGTAGCTTGTGAATTTGTGTAGAAATGTTCAGAATAAACAAATGTTCAGTGAAATGAATTAGTAACTCTACAAGTTCATTGCTTGATAGTGTATGAACTGAGATAAATGATCTGAATATGGAGAGATGCAATTTATAGTACTCATTGTATTGTAGATGCATACGTAAAGTTTCTTGAGTTTCAAATCTAAAAATAAACATTAAAGAAATGAATTGCTCTGGTAGAAAGGCATTCTCCAAATGGTTTCTTTTGTTTATTGTTTTGGTGTGATCTAATTAGAATCATAAGAGTCTAAAACAAAGACTTTATCTTTTCTTTCAAAGAGGGTTAATGTTCAAGGTGTGTGTAGTTGATTCTTTGTTTGATGAGACAAGAAGTTCTTGTAAAAAATTTCATGTTCAAGTTAATGCAATGTGTATTAAATCACAAGGCTCTGAACAATAAGGTCAGAGTTTGAATTTGCACAAGTAAATGTACATGTGGATATCACTTATCACAAAAGACATAATTGTATAAATTCCATTCTTTATGTCATCTCTCTGCACATACAAAGGAGATTTCCAGTCAAGGTGTATACAAAGGTCATTGGTCATTTTTTCATCAATTTGTTCATAGTATGTTGAAGAGTAGTTTTGCTAAGAAGGATTAAGTGTTGAATGTTTGCATATGAAAGAGGGAGATGGAGTTTTTAGATTTGATGATGTAGAGAAGGAGTAGTGGAGTGTATTGTAATAGGGTAACCTCCTAAAGTTACATCTCTTCTTTAATTGGATATTGGTCATTAAGACCATGGAGGTTTTCCCAGTGAGTTTCCTTTGCTAGTGAGGCATAGTTGTAACCAATGAGGTTCCTTTTCCAGTGAGGAATATTGTGTAGCTAGTGAGGCTTTTCCAGTGAGACACAAAAAGTAGCCAACGAGGCTCTTTAATCAGTGGGATTTTATTAAACCAGTGATGCAATTTTTATCGAGTGGTTTTATCCCTATGAGGGTTTTCCACTCATAAAAATATTGTGTTATGGTTCTTTTGTGGTGCATGTGTTTATCATGATTCATGCAATTTATTTTTGTTGCTTCATATATCTACTTTGCAACACTTGAGTTTTCATGTTGTTTAAGGATTTGCTATTGGCTACCAAATTTGGTTACACTCTTGAAATTGAACAATCAATGATTACAAAGAGATTATGTGTTTTGGAAAACCATTGAATTGAAGTTGATTATTGAAACAATGATTCACCCCCCTCTTAGTGTTTCCCATACTCCAACTATTTATTCATCAACTCACAAGTGATATTTTAGAAATTCCATTTGCATTTTTACGATGTTAATTTTAGAGATAATGGGTGGTTAAGATAAACCAAAATTTTGATCATAAGAGATTATATAAACTTTTGAACTTAAAGAATTATCAATAGAGAATGAGCCAAACCTATTAAAATGACATTAAAATATTTCAATTAAAATTCAAGCATTCAATATCAAATTATATAGACATGATATTTGATTATCATAAGGATAATGCAAAGATAATATTCAATAATATGTAGAAATTAAATTTTGTTTAATAAGATTTTTAATTGATGATGATAGCTTCAATAAAAGAATTAAATGATATTATAATCATTATTTGATCCAAAGATATAAGGATCATGTTTCCATACAAGAAAAAACTTAGAGAAATAGTATCATCCTACTAAGTTACCATGACTCTTCATTGACATTATAATTCAGAATCATCTACTTGAGTAAAGAAATCTTTAATCAATTATGGAAATTGGGGGTTTGTAGCAAGGAGTCTTGCTATGAATACTTTAAAATCCCAACCAAGAATTATAGCCCCTTAGAATTCATTAAATCAAAAACAAAAATAAAAAATCATGCACCTAAGAATTTGACTGTATCATAAACTAGCTTGGGTCATGACTAGTCAAAACTCTATTTATTATTTTTCAGACGTTAGAAGATGATGCAAAGAAGGGGTGTACAATGACCAAAAAAACTTAAACAACCACTCCCAAAATCTCTAAGTCATCAATCAATGGACTTCACAAATTGCCATTCTCCCTTGTAGCCTTTCAAAAAGGCCTTTTTGGGTGTAACTTTTGGAGAAAACTTGATCTATAGAAAAGGTGACCCATTTCAGATACCCATTTAGCTCTTCATACACATATATAAAAATGAGGTAGGGCTCCTTTGAATAGAAAGGCTGAAAAACTAATTGTCCTCCTTTTGAGTAGGCTTAATTGACAATCCTAGGGCTAGTGAAAACATATGGACCTTCATAAACCACCCAAATAATAGAATTATGAATTTTCCTTTGGTGGACACATATAACACATCCAAATTAAATTTTTCACAAAGTTATAGAATTTTTCAATGGTTAAATCACAAGATATGAATTTTTTTAAGCTTGTTAGAAACCTTAGGTCTGCTACAGGTGTTTTTGAGAAATAGGCTTGTTTGACCCCTCAAAATGTATTTCCAAAATTATTGGTAAAAAAAAGTTTTGTTGTAACATCAAACTCTTTCCATTCATCAAAGTTCCAGATCCGTACCAGTCCGTATAGGGTCATACAAGTAAGTTTTCAAACTACAAATTTTGGAAAACATTGTTAGAATAGAGCAACCTTCACCAAAATGATCATAACTTATTCAAATCTTAATGAATTTGATGAGACTTGAAGAAAATGTAAGTAGATTAACATGGAAACAAAATCCAATTCATTTCAGATCAAAATATGGATTGTACAATCCGTACTAAATGACAAAACATGATTGAATGCTAGAAAATGCCTAGGAAATGATTGCTTTATTCATCAAAACTTCAAAAACAATGTCTCCAACCTCCAATTCAAGTTTTGGAGGGTTTCCTTATACATTTACAACCAAAAACAACTATTTGCAACCACCTTTTGATTAGTTTGTTACCAAAACACCTTAATGACACTTTTTGACAAGTTGCTTGACAACTTTTTCAAGTTTTACAATATTTGCCTAAGTTTCACCTAATGACCAAAAATGGTCCTAAACCATTTAGGATGGTATCAAATGACCTTATTTACATCAATCAAGCCAAAATAAAGCAAAAACAAAATTTTCACAATATAACCCAAAATTGTATCAAAGGTGCTCTTGCACTATACTCCTCATAGAGAAAAGATTTGAGTTCCATCTCAAATAGGAATCTTCTTTCTTGTCTTCTAGTTCTTTTGCATGTGTGCATTGTTTCCATTTTTTTTGAATCTCAAATACATTTGTATGAATTGGTGCACTTGTGCTTTTTGGTCCAACAACATACTTCTTAAGCCAAGACAAACTTGGTACAATGTAGGCATGTGCTTGTGTTTGTTTTCTTGTTCTAACTTGACCTTGGACTACAATTGTAAATTTTTTGTCTCTTTCACCCACTTTGTCTTTGTTACCTACACATAAAACAAACATATTAGAAAAATCATATTCTTCTTCTTCATACTTCACTTCTCCATCCACCTCATGTTTTCCATACATTCTTTTCTCTTTATTATGCTCCAAAATATTTTGCTTCACCTCAACCTTAACCATTCATTTTCATTTTTGAATTGCCCATCCATTCTTTTGTTCTCCTTGACATCAAAATTCTCAAATTGTGGTTCTTCTCTTAAGAACCATGCTATCTCCTTATCCTCCATGACTATCTTCTCTCTTTGGACTATCCTTGAGTCCTCTACAACTTCTTTTGCTATCTCTTCTTCTTCTTCCTGAACATCACCCACTTCAACATCAATTTCACTATTACTTTCATTAGTTTGAGAAAATTCAAAAGAAATTTCTTCCATTTCTTGTTCAACTAATTTTTCAAACATGTTATCAAAACTTATTACCTCGTCTATTACCTCATTTTTCTTTGCCTCATACTGTTGTACTTTCTTCTTATCCCTTAATAACAAGCTTTGAATTCCTATGCACTCATCCTTCAAAATGTTAATATCTATTCCATCCAATTGTTTCTCAACTCATATGTGTTGTTTTTGTTATACTTTTTTGCCCTGTTATAATGCCACAACCTTCCAAACACAATGTGCCATACATCCAAATGCATAATATCACAAACTATTTCATCCTTATAATTGCCTATATGAAACTTTTCATTGATAACTTATGGTTACTTGGTTACCTATCTAAAGGCAAGCCACTTAATAGGGTGTGGGGTGTTGAATTCTTTTCAAACCTAATTTATCTACCATGTATTCAAAAATAATATTATCCATGCAAATATCTGAGATCACAACTTGACATCATTTACCTTTAGACTTGCATGTAGTCCAAAATAAGCTTTCCTTTTCCATCTTGCTTTCTTTCTTGGTTGCAATTTCTTCTTCTTGTATCATCATTTCCATTTCTTCCTCTTGTAGCATCTTTGCCACTTTGAATAATTTATTTAATAATGACAATACCCCTTTCCCATCTTTCTTCTTAATGCTTTCCTTCTAATTTTGTTGTTGCATCTTGCTATCCTCTCTCTCTTCTTGTCTTCTTCTCATGATACCTCACCTAGGGATTTCTTTTATTTCTTGTCTACCCAGTCTTTTGGTATCTAGACTCTTCTCACCAACTTGTCAATCTGCAACACACATACTTAACCAAATGCCAATCATATAATTATTTGCTCCTACCCAAATCTTGTGGGCTTTGATACTAATTTTATGCATAGAGTGGGTGTACAATGACCAAAAAAATTTAGACAACCACTCCCAAAATCCCTAAGTCATCAATCAATGGACTTTCCTTCACAAACCACCATTCTCCCTTGTAACCTTTCAAAAAGGTCTTTTTGGACATAACTTCTAGAGAAAACTTGATCTACATAAAAGTTGACCCATTTCAAATACCCATTTGGCTCTTCATACACATATATAAAAATGTGGTAGGGTTACTTGGTACAAAAAGACTCAAAAACTGACTGTCCTCCTTTTGACTAGGCCTAATTGACAATCCTAGGGCTAGTGAAAACATATGGACCTTCATAAACCATCCAAATGATAGAATTATGACTTTTACTTTAATGCACACATAAAAAACATAAAAATGAATGTTTTCACAAAGTACTAGAATTTTTCAATAGTTAAATCACAAGATATGAACTTTTTTAAGCTTCCTAGAAACCTTAGGTTTGCTACAGGCAGTTTTGAGAAATAGGTTTGTTTGATCCCTCAAAATGCATTTCCAAAATTATTGGTAAAAATAAAGTTTTGTTGTAACATCAAACTATTTCCATTCATCTAATTTTCAAACCCATACCAGTCCATACATGGTCGTACAAGCACATTTTCAAACTACAAATTTTGGAAAATATTGTTAGAAAAGAGCAACCTTCACCAAAATGATCATAACTTATTCAAATCTAAATGAAATTTTATGAGAATTGAAGAAAGTGAAAGTAGATTTGCATGAAAACAAAACCTAATTGATTTTAGATAAAAAAAATGAACTATACAATCTATACCAAATGACATAACATGATTGAATGTTAGAAAATTCCCATAAAATGATTGCTTCATTTATCAAAACTTCAAAAAAATGTCTCCAACCCCCAATTCAAGTTTTGGAGGTTGTCCTTATACATTTTCAACCAAAACCAACTATTTGAAACCACCTTTTGATTAGTTTGTTAAAAAACACCTTAATGACACTTTTTGACAAGTTGCTTGACAACTTTTTGAGCAACTTTTACAAATTTTACAATATTTGCCTAAATTTCACCTAATGACTAAAAATGGTCTTAAACCACTTAGGATGGTCTCAAATGAACTTATTTACATCAATCAAGCCAAAATAAAGTAAAAAACAAAGTTTCACAATATAGCCCAAAATTGCATCAAAGGTGCTCTTGCACCAGAAGAAGAAAATGGGATATATGCAAACTTGGAAAACGTACCAACACACACCCAACAATAAACACAAAAGAGTTTGTGTGGAAAATATATGGATTCGTTGATTATTGTGGACTCTTAGGATTCTACTTAATTTTTTCGAACCAAATCCTAGGAGATTTATCAAGTTTAAGAAAACAAAAAATGCATGCCTACAAGAATCCCATTTCATTCACAATCCAAAGTATCTCATATTGAAACCTATAACTAAGTTTACAAGAACAATTTATTCTTAGCCTCATAGTATTTGGCACACATTTAGGCAACTAAAGGCCTAGTTGCATCCAAAATTCTTTTAGGAAAAACATTCATGCAAACACCCAAAAAAACTTTTTTATTCATAAGGGTAGCCCAAAAGAGATTCTAAATACCTCTAAAATAAGAAAAGAAAAGAAAAAGATTGGCAACAATCAATGGAGTTTGATATAAAAAACAATTTGATAACTAATTTTATTTTCCCGAAAGTAGTAGGGTGGCTAGACTGAAATCCCCATACCTAGCTTGAGAAGAGGCATCGACCTGTTATTTCTAATCCTCCTACTTCATTTTTATGCAATTTAATTGTTTAAATAATCAATCTAGCAATTTTTTGGCATGTTTATGTAATAAAATGATATAATTTAACCCAAAATCCTTCAAAAGGATGGATACCTCTCATCAATCCTACATGTTATTTAAATTTCACTATGAAGGCATGATTCACTAAGTTATAGTTTGGTATTAAAATGGTTTAGATTATTATTTTTTAAATTGGGATTCAATTACCAAAATATTGAATATGCAAGTTTGGTTACAATATATATGTGATCGGGGTGGTCACATTACATACAACAACCCAAACCAGACACAAAGCACATTAGAAACATATCACAGTTTATAAGGATATATCAAAAACTTATCCCAATTTGCATTGTATTGTTTACATATTGTTCAATTATCTTTCACATTGGAGTTATTCTTGGTCCTCTTGTAGGAGTCAATCCCAATAAATGTTCCTAAAGAAGAAGAGATACATTCCCAGTTATTGGTACAAAATTTTTCTTGGATTATCTCTAGGTTTTTAACTACTACATCCCTTATGATTCTCAAAGTGAAGACACTATCAATTTATGAGATACTACTATGGATCATGAATTGGAAATTATATCTAGACCTCATCATGGTCAAGTTATGAAAATTTCAATAAAAGATATGCTGGGTAGGAGAGATTTAGACAAATAGACCAATTGGACTAATGAATTTCAAAGTGAACAATACACAAATGAAGCTATCAATTTCAATAACACCATGAAAATTAATGGTTGTCTGATTCATGATGATATACCTCTCTATCAACTACAAAAACCTCAACAAGAAACAAGAAAAAATAGTTAGCATTATCATTTCACACTACCACATAAATAAAAATGAATCTTCATTGTTAACGATAATTATTGAAAGGAATAGAAGGAACATGAAAGCCATATGTGATAGGTGCCATAAGTAAAGCACTTCAAAATGCTTCAATGCCACATTGATCTCCCCTACTTCTGTTTGCACCAACTAGAGTTGCAACATTCAATATAGGTGCATAAATTATTCATTCAAAATTGAAAATTCTAATAAGAGACTTCAAAGAACTAGAATGAATAAGATTACAAGTTTTTAAGAGGAATTAACACATATTTGATACATATTGATTGATGAAACGAGTTTTTTTGGTGAAAGTTTGATTGAAAACATAGATTCTTGACTTAGTCAAGATTTTCTCAAAATGTAAATCAACCCTTTTTAGAATGTCTCATTCACATCTTAATCACCATATATGATTCATTTTCACAAATTTTCTTAAAGTTTAGTGCATTTCCTTATTTATAATTAAGACATTTTAATATAATATCTATGAGTTTCTTTCAAGAATATCGATGATCTTGGTTGAAGATCTCAAACAATTACCTCTTGTTAATGAAAAACCATCATATGATATCAAAAGACAAGCTAAAATACTATGGGAATAATTCAAAATAGTCATTACTTTAGATCACATTTTAGATAAGATGGATTAAACAATGACTAGCAAAGATTCCATCAACTTCTATCAAATCTTAAAGATGCAAACCTTGCAATAGATGATTGGATATTGCTAATGACAAGATCTAATGCAAGAATGAATGAAGTCTTTAACAATAATGTTCATTTGTTTTCAACAAATGTTAATGTTCATAATCATAACAAAAAAATTATACTCATTGAGAAATCCAGTTGCATGGACCATTACAACAAAAGTTGGAAGTTCCAATGCAACAAAAGGAGGAACATATGTTGAATTTGATATTAAATTATTATTAAGTAAAAATGCAAGGGTTATGTTAACAACAAACCAATGGATATATGCAGGACTTGTAAATGGACTATTCAATAAATTGTATATAGACATGTAACAACCCACCTCAACCACCAACATATGTATTGGTACAATTTGACAATTATTTAGGAATTTCATTCAACAATCAACATCCATTCACTCTTCCAATCACAACAATTCAAATGGGTAGTTCAATAAAAATACCATTAAGATTGGCTTGGGCATTAACAATACGCAAATCACAAGACTTAACTCATGGAAAAGCCATTGTAGCTATAGGGCCAACTAAAAGAATATGATTAACATTTGTGAAAAATTCATGTGTCAAGTCTATAAACAAACTACGAATTATACCATCATTCACATACAACAAATATGAAAAAATGAAGAAAAAAAAACAAATTGCAAAGAGAAAAGCTTTAGAAAATATACTCAAAGCTTTAGAAGATAACTGATGTAAGAAACATACTTAAGAATTCAATACAATGCCCATGTCTATAATTTAAATTCATTCTACTTTGTTTGACTTCTATTAAATTTTATTCTCTTCAATAAATTCATTTGAATTTAGCATATCCTAAATCATTTAATACAAAAAAACATGACTTGAAGATGATATATCTCAATGTTATTTATATAGATTATAACATAAGATAGATAAATTAGTTTTACTTATTTAATTATAACATTTATTTCAATTAACAATACTGAATAAAAATAAATATCCAAAAATGTAATCCAAAATATTAATTTAAAAACTCTATTCAATTCTACTTCATTTAGATAGAATTAATGAGATCTGTTTACCCTTACAATATGAAGTTATGTCTTCGATAAAGTGACAGCCAAAAAGATTATCTATTGAAATATGAAATGAAATTAGAGCTTGCATTTATACTAGATATTTTCCCATGCGAAATCTAGGACAATGTGACCCTTGTCTCATACCTATTAGTGGTGATATAGAATTGGATAAGGTACCTTATCGACCTCACGTTAAAATATCATTCCTTAAACTCGTCAAAAAGCTAATAAAAGAAAATTTAAGGATTAACAAAATTTGCCTCCAATTTGCAGGTGGGCGATGGCTTCTGTACCAACGTACACGTTTGGTTTGTCTACACCGAATCGATCTGTATTTGGTTGGCGGAATGGTGAAGTTTCAGGGAATGGGGCATTGGGAACAAATACCACTTGCTTTGTGAGTTTAATGCTTTAAGATTTCTTTTTTCCTTCGTTTGATAGACATTGAGCACAATTTAGAAAAGAAATATGGGAAGAATGAATTTAGACTTCAATTACTGAACTACGCTATGCTAAATTTCGTTTCTGCATTTTTCAGTTAAGAAAAAAACAAGGTGCATTCAAAGTAAGAAAAATGATTTTGGAGGAGGTTAGCTTAGATAGCATTGGATTCTTTCACATTAGTTGATCAGTATTTACGTGTTTTAAAGTAGCTCTCACCCTCATAAACCCAATTCTGAAATTCACTACTAGATGCCAAACTCGCTATTTTGCATTTGCATGTTTTGCCAGAGTATGATCAGGAGGGATAAAATAGATGGCAAAATATTCAGAGTGACACCTGTCAAATTCAAGAGTGGATTAATGTTGGAAGAATAATCCATGCTCTGCACCTCATGGGGGATAGTAGGCCAGTGGGAGCATGCTAATGAAAGGTCCTAGATTCAAGGTCTAGTCTAGAAAAAGTAACAGAGCACCAGAGCGAGACTAGAGGCCCCTAGCAAAGAAGTGTAGCTTGAGAGAATATCTTCCCACTCTTTTTACTGTAGACTCACCTATAAGTGAATTTATGTCAGGTGGAAAACCCATTACTTATGTCAAGTTGAATCCTGGTACCAATATCACAATTTGACACACTGTGGAAAAATACCTCCTACTTATCAACCCATTACTTGTCAAAATTAGAATCAACCTTGATATTCGCATGAATAATCCTGGTTCATTTCCATTGTAACCAAACTCTATGATTTATTACATAAGTCCTGATGGTTGGCCAAATAGAATGACCCCATCGCAGTGCGAAAATCATGGACACAGATAATCCAGGAGCTCCTAGCAAAATCATTAGTCGATCAGAACTAATGCCGTATTTTTAATTATATCACTAGGGTATAAAGATGTATGCGGCTACTTCAAATTTTTAGGATTTGTTGATCTATAATTAGATTAGATATTCCTCTTCCAACTGTTGATGCCATGTCGATTCAATATACAAACTATTGCAATTCAACATACACAGGCTGGTGTTTTACACTTGCCACAACAATATATTGTTATATTACCATTACTGATTCCAATGTCTGCATGCCCAACGGCTACAACATTGAAAGTTAAGTTAGTTTCTAATGTAGTTAGCCTAAAATCTCCAAGGATTTTGTTAAGTATTCTCTTTCAATGATAAAATGCTTGGGATATTCAAAAAAGCCTTCTTATACTATCTTCAGAAGCTCAAATCATTGCTATAGAAAAAAAAAAAGCTTTTTCTTGGGAGAAGGTAATGATCTAATGATTTCTTCCCATCTCCTGAAGGCAGATTGGAACTAATTGAAAATATGCACAATATCTTCACAAAATTTCTAACAATAATTCAACGAAAAATCTCACTTATTCTAGAATATAGAACAAGTAAATTCATGTTTGTATGTGATTGTTGTTCATCCACTAAGTTACATTCAATTGAGCTTCATTAGTTGTCATCCTTTCAACATGTCTGTAACTTCTTAAAATTCCCATGTGTTTGTTAATAACTTAATACTTTTTGATACTCATGCCCATTAGCCAGACCTCATAAAGATAACACAAACTCAATTGCTGAGTAAATCATGTTGTACCAATCAGTAGCATAAATGCTCTTATATGTCAAGCTCATCAATGCCATAGATTCTCCCAATCTATAGGCTGAGTGTGCAAAGTCCCAAATGTGGTTAGTACCAGAGTGGTTGATGCATAAAATGTGCCATAATGAGGCAAGATGGCTCACAATATCGATTAATCCAACTTTGGTATGGGTCCCTATCTCCCCTGTTTTGAGCATTTAGAAAAGATAAGTACATGACTATTAGAAAAGAACCGATAATATTAGAGATAAAATTGGTTTTCATACACATTTAAGTTTTAGCTTTTTTAGAATTAAGTATCTAATATGTAATCTATGCATTTCCTTCAACATGCAGTTGAAAAATGATTGTTTCAGTAGAAGAAGGCTTGAAAAAAAGTACACTTCTTTTAAATTTTCAACTCAAGCTTCTGAGAAGACAAACAGTATGTTGATATCCTCTTCTACAGATCAATCTCCACCAGCTATGGAGAAACAAGTGAGTAACAAACAAATGTTTTTTATCTTTAGATTTGAAGTTAGAGTTAGGAACTTGAAGGCTAAAGTAAGTACTGTGATATTGGATTCTTACAGGATTGTTTTGAACGCGTTGTGAATATAACGACGGATACATTAGCTTTAAAAGCTTGCAGCTATGAGAGGCTAAAATTTGAGGTGAGAAGCTAGTCATTGTTTATTTCTGCATTAGATGTTTAGAAAAAATATAGAAAAAATATATTAATTTTTTTATTAATTTTTTCAATATAGGGTTAAGCTCAGATATTGTAACTGAATACCCTATCTACCATTGGAGACATCACATACCATTTAGTTCTCTTTCATCAACTTATGCAAATATATCCCTTAATTTCAACTGTTCATGAAAAGTTGGCAATTAGCATAAATCCATTTACTATGCCTGGACATCTTAACTAATAAGACCATTCCCCGGTCTAGCATCAATGTAGCTGATGAAGCTTAACCTATAATCTACATCGTACTTTATGAGATCTTGGTCCAGCATAGATAACCTGATGAAGCTTGCTTTATAATCTATATCTTAATTTGTGAGGTCTTGGTTTAGATTTTTCTCTGATCCATAGTGTTTCACTAAGTCATCATGCATTCCACAGTTCTTCTTTTGAATATCTTGTGAATGTAGTTCATCATTTCAACTAGTCCTAACAAATTTAATAGATTGCCCTATTTCTGAAGATATAATTGAATGCACTGTGAATAATGTATTCACTGTGTTTCCATATGTTACTTTGAAAAAGCAACATAAATCATATGATAAGAAATGATTCCCTATTACTTCTTAAAGTGTAACATAACCTTCCAAATAGCAAGGTTAATGTGTTTGTGACACTTAAACATGCACTCAAGTTTGAAAACTAGTCTCCATAGAAGTTATTTCACAACTATTTCTAGTGACAGTTTGCTTCTCAGGGCTTATTTACCTGCGAGGACTAGATTATTGCAGTTCAAATTTTCTTATTTGTCATCCTAGAGATTTGTTACTTACTGCAGAACACATTTTTCATTTTGAGAGTAATCTGATTGTCAGCATGATGTTGGCAACCCTGTGATTTTCGTTTCCCTCTTATGAGTTCATTCATTGCCATTAATTATACACCATTTTTTAGTCTTCATAGTTTTACGATGGTTCTCACATGGGAATTGAAAATACTTAGCTATAGGATGAAGATCCATGTGCCAGAGTTGTCTCAATGTGGTTATGATGCATCTGGGTTTTTTTGGAAGTTATTCACATGTTTGCATATGTACATTGGTTAAATTGAGGAATTTTTCGTAATCTTTATGCATTTGTTAATGACAATGTTTTTGGCACTAGGGAGTCTACTACATCCTTTTAGTTACTGTAAGAAAAATAAAATAGCAGGTACAACTAATAGTAAACTTATTTTCCTGCTTGATTGTAAGTGTTGAATGATATGATAAATGACAAGAGTTGTAGTCAACTGTTTTCTAAGAACTAGTTTATTTTTCTGTTATTGTCTCTTTCTGATAACATGAAAGTTGAAACTCAAAAGAATAATTGTTATTGTGGCCAAGTAAACACTTACAATAGTTTCTGATTAAACTCTAAAGCTCAGAATTTTATGCATGTAACACCTATGGATGAGATTTCATAGAAGATTATCTGATTACAGCAGACTTTGACATTGAACCTCTGAGCCATTTTGATTACTAAAAACATGTATCAGTTTGGAATTAAAGTTGAATTGAATATGTTGAGTACAACATGCAATATCTATATCGATTAATTGGCACCTCTTCTTGTTTTTATCCTTGCCTTGTAGGTTGAATATGGACTAAAACGTGGAACAACAGATAATTCTTATATCATTAAAGGTCCAATGGGAACAGCATTGATAGATGTGCCAGATCAAGCTTTCACAGATGAATACATCAGGACTCTCACGAACACAAAAGATATTGACTTGCTAAAATATGTTATTATTGGACACTTGAGTCCTAAGCGGATAGACAGTTTGATTGCTCTTGGCGAATTACTAGAACAGAAACCCTCATTTGGTAATTTCAAATTTTTTTTCATTGTTTTAACTCGGAAAGGTATGATGCTTCCAAGTTAAGATGTCCGTGGTGTTTATTTGTCCATAGAACATTATGGTATTCCTAGTGTTTTTGTTAGATAGGAAGTAGAATTTAAAAGCAAAAAGGAAATAATAGAACATTATTCTGTTCCTAATGTTTTTGTTAGTTTTCTATAATATAGGTTTTGTAATATTTTTGTTCTAGATCAATAAAGTAAAACAATTATATTTTCTTTTTTAAGGATTGTGTTTAGGAAGGAGAGATGGCAGTGTAGACACTGAAAATTGACCACTTTCGTTTGGTCAATTTACCCCTAATTCTACCAATTTTGTATCCTCTATATTAATTAAATAATACTCTATTATTTAATTATTATTCAATTATATCAACCTTCACCCTAATACATTTCTTCTATTATTGCTAAATCCTAGCCTAAAGTAAATAATTACCCTTAATTATTTACTCCCATCTTGTTCATCTATTAAATTGAATAAATGCCCTTATATATTCAATTTAATCCCTAAATATCCTTTCCTCCAAATAGGAATTAAATCTAATTATTTAATTCCTATTTTTCTCTCTCCAAATGTACCATCCTCCAACTCTGCCACTTGTAATAATCCTAATCCCCACCTAACCTACCCACTAATCATTTGCACACACTTAATCCTTGATTAAGTGGGTCAACCCTCCCCATCACATCAATCACATGGGTCTTGTACCCTCAAGGGTACAATCTCCCTCTCAAGCCCCCTCATCTTGTGGCTTGAGAGATCACATTCATCCTCAACCCTTGATCTCCATCAAGCAATCCTAGCCATTCATCCATTTTCCTCCTCTCCTATATATCCAATTGTAACGACCACCCCGTTATTTCTTTTCTGAAAACTGTTTGCTGATTGTGATGTTTTGCTGATGTGTTTGGTTTGTCTTTGTTCATATGTTTACATCAATGAATTGCATGTATGTGAAATATTGCATAGAAAGGGAAATACCAAGAAAATGCATTGCTTTTCACATTGTACTAAAACATATCATGATGGCAATTGATTACAAGTAAAATCAGTAAAGTATCCCTACTAAATCTAACCCAAAAACTCATTTTTCAGAGTGTTGACATTTTGTCAAACAGTTGTTGTGCAAACTCATGAATTCTGATTTTTTGATTGATGTTCTGATTTTCTGAGTTTTGTTTGATTGCTTTTGATATTTGGTTGAGTGTTTTCAATGCCAATAACATAAAGGAAGTGCATAGAACTGATATATAAATGATTACACAACATAAATTGATAAACCCACTTCCATTTATGCCATTAAATTAAAGATATAAGGTCTGATTAAAATGACAGTTATGTCTGATATGAAAATTATCAGACTATAACAGCTCTAATAAACCCAATACAAATGAAAGATTTGAATACCCAATATGCCAATAACATACCTGTTCTATGCCAACATGAAAATACAATGTATGAAGGCTAATATGAGCATGATAACAATGGTAAAAGATTGAAATAGAATGTGAAATATGCAACTACAAGTCTGATTGTTGTTATGTAAGTGCTGATATGAAATAGGTTGCGAAAATAGTACAACCAACAAGTAGAATGTAGAAACCCCAGTTTCCCTCTGTTTCTGATTCTGACGGAGTTTTGGTTTGTTTTTTGCAATTTTTGATTTTTTTGACGTTTTTGTGGTTTTTGCATGAAATAAAGAACAATGCGATTTTGCTAGAAAATGATAATAAATTCAAATAAAATATTTCAACTCCGTAAACTGTGAAATCTACTGATAATAACGTTGCCAGATAATCTATTATACTTCTGAGATGATTACAATGAAGATCTGATAACATGCAAAGTAAAAGGCAATGATTTTTATGAAAACCTGATTTTGATGCAGCAATAAATGATCTGCTGAAGATGGTACGGCTTCACATGAATTGACCTTTCTTTCTGTGTCTGGTGATCTCAGCTTGCTCTCAGTACAACTGCGCCCCAGATGGATGAAGATAAAAGACCAGAGGAGAGGCGTATTTTCCAAGACAAGAAAGTACGGCTTGAATAATGAAGGTACGGCCTGCAGCAAGTAAGTACGGCCTGCTACAGCAATCAGCAAATAAAGTACGACCCTTTATGAAGTCTCCAGATCTCTAGAAGTTGGCGCCTAGATGAATTAATGCCTCCTGAATGAATAAACTATCTGAAACCCTGAAGATTTAAATGACTCTGAAGTTTTGTGATTCCTCCTGGATGAAGAAATCTCTCAGCTGCAATAGATCAGGTGTTATTTCACACCCTCTGAACTGCTTCCAATGGAGATGGCTCGTTCCCCAAGGAATTCAAACTTGAAACCCTAAAGCTTCTTGCTCAGATCAAAGTTGATCAGTTTCAATTCTCAATAATCACATAATGGCTCAAAACCCAATGCAAATGCACTATATTCCTCAAAAGTGCGATTTCCTCAATAATAGGGTTTCATTAAAATTCAAACTTTTAATTCTTTTATTATTTCAATAGTCTCAGCCAAATTTTTATAATAAAATATAATTGTCAATTTGGCCCCCTCTCTGATGATGGCGACCCCCTCAAATAGAATCACTTAAGTTATAATTTAATATTATAAATTTATATTATAATCTTCAAATAATTAATATTTAATTAATACAATTAAATATTAATATTTCTCTCGTATCCATCCTGATGACCGATCCGTCAAGTCGGTTTTAACTCGGCGATTTCGAACACCGCTAAATCCGCATCGCTAAAAAATAGTGGGTCCCACCTCGACGCTAAGAACCGCTAAAATAGCAACTTCGCATCGGGTCCGGAATGAGCCCCGAACGAAAGTCAATCGATCAAGAAATGTGTCGATCAAGCCGAGCTAAGTCTAACGCGACCCCTTATCCGGGCCTATCACTTCACGAGGGTCGCGAAGGATAGGCCAATCCCCAGACCGAGATGTCACCGAAGGGGACATGACATTCTCCTCAAATTGCTTGTCCCCGTTGTCTCACTGCCTGGACACGCAGAATATCCCTTCGCTTCCATGTAAAGTATCCTCAATGAAAAATCTCTCTCCATTTCACCGCCAGATATTCCCCGATAGTCCTCCCACGCTAACCGCGCTCTCCTGCATCTGTGATGGACTCGTGTACTAAAATCGCCTTTCCATCATCATCTAAGGGAGGTAGAATCGCCAGACGGCATTCACACGATGACCCAACGCCTTCTTGAGGCGGATACATGAAATACATTGTGTACCCTACCGGAAGCTTCAAGCTCGTAGGCCACCTCAGCCAACTCTCCTCGATCCCGAAGCGACCGGGTAATAACGTGGCTTAAGCTTCTCCGACCCACTCTTCCTAAGAGTGGACTGGCGGTAGGGCTGCAGCATGAGGTAAACCATGTCACCAACCTCGAAATGCCTCTCCGTCCTCTTCTGATCCGCATACTGTTTCTGCTGATTTTGTGCCTTGGCTATATTTTCCTTGAGAGCCCTCATAGTATCCTGACTCTCCTACAACCAACCTCCTGCACTCGGCACTCTACTGTCGCTCAGTAGCAAATCAAGGAAACTCGGCGCCTCATACCCGTACAACGCCATGAAAGGTGACATCTGAATGGTCATATGGAATGTCGAGTTATAGCAATACTCACACAAATGTATCCATTTGACCCACGCCTTCTGCTGCCCTGCTATATAATTTCTGAGGTACCCTTCCACCCACTTATTTACTATCTCCGTCTGCCCATCTGTCTGTGGATGATAACTGGTGCTCGGTGTAAGCTCGATCCCGCAAAGTCTGAATACCTACTGTCAGAAGTTACTCAGGAACCGACTATCTCTGTCGCTCACGATGCTCCGAGGCAACCCATGAAGTCTGAATACCTCGCGAAAGAATACCTCTGCTACCTGTGTAGTTGTGTAAGTCGTGGTGATCGGAAAGAAGTGGGCATACTTCGTAAGCAGATCCACAACTACATATATGCAATCACGCCCTTGGGCTTTAGGCAAGCCCGTAATAAAGTCCATCGACAGGCATTCCCACTTCCTGTTAGGAATCGGAAGTGGCTGCAACAAACCTGCCGGGTACGTGTTCTCCTGCTTGTTCTGCTGACAAACAGGGCACTCACGCACATATTGAAGAACATCTCCCTTGAGTCCTTTCCATGTGAACCTCTCCCGTATCTGCCTGTAGGTTTTGAAGTATCCGGGATGTCCAGCTGTAGGCATGTCATGAAAGGCCCGCATAATTATGTTCTTCACTCCTGAACCTGGGATCAAAAATATCCTGTTCAAGTCATTTACAAGCGTATACTTGGTATCAACCGCTGATCCCTCAACAATGCTGGAGGCCCAACTATCCTTGGCATACTCTGCCACTATCATATGCCTCCAATCCTCTGATATATGAACCATAGTGCTCAAATACGGTCTACGTGAAAGTGCATCAGCCACTACGTTCTGTGTACCTTTGATATATGAGATATCAAAGTCATAAGCCTGCAACTTACTGACCCACTTCTGCTGTCTATCATTGAGATCTCGCTGCCCCAAAAAGTGTCTCAAGCTGTTGTGATCAGTTTTAATGCAGAATTTGCTGCCAACAAGATACTGCCTAAATTTTGCTAAAGCATGCATGATCGCGAGCATCTCCTTATCATAAATGCTATATAGTCTCTCGGGCCCTCTGAGTTTGCGGCTCTCGTACACAATCAGGTGCTTGTCCTGCATAAGCACCGCACCAATGCCCTCACCTGATGCATCACACTGAAGCTCAAAAGGCTTCGTAAAATCTGGAAGTGCTAACACTGGGCATGTGGTCATCAACTCCTTGAATCTATCAAAGCATTCCTGTGCCTCAGGAGTCCAAATAAATGCACCCTTCTTCAGTAAATCTGTCATAGGGGCTGCATGTCGTGAATAACAATTCACGAATCGGCGGTAGAATCCACACAAACCGAGAAACCCTCTCAACTATGTCAGGTTTGCCGGTGTAGGCCATTCAATAATGGCGCGGATCTTCTCAGGATCCATCCGCACTCCATCTGCACTTATAATATGACCTAGATATAGCAATTCGGTCATTCCCAAGTCACACTTGGATTCCTTGGCGTACAAGGACTCCCTCTCCAAGATACTCAACACTGTCTCCAAATGAGCTAGGTGCTCCTGCCAAGTCCTGCTGTATATAAGGATGTCATCGAAAAAGACCAACACAAACCTCCTCAGCAATGAATGGAAAACCCTGTTCATCGTAGACTGGAAAGTGGCTGGCGCGTTAGTGAGCCCAAATGGCATCACTACGAACTCGAAGTGCCCACAATGACATCGGAAGGCAATCTTCTCTATGTCCTGCTCTCGGACTCTGATCTGATGATATCCTGACCGTAAATCAATTTTAGTAAAGTAACATGCCCCATGGAGCTCATCAATAAGCTCGTCAATCCTCGGTATCGGGTATCTGTTCTTGATTGTCCTCTTATTCAGGACCCTGTAATCAATGCACATACGTAACGTTCCATCCTTCTTCTTAACCAATACAACTGAAGAAGCGAACGGTGATTTGCTAGGTCGAATGTGACCCATAGCAAGTAACTCCTTTATTGTCTTCTCTATCTCATCCTTTAATCTCTTAGGATTCCTGTAAGGAGTTATCATCACGGGCTTAGCGCCCTCCACGAGCTCAATAATGTGCTCTATGCCCCTGTCTGGAGGTCTACCTGGCGGAATATCACTGAACACCTTATCGTGCTTGACTCTCAACTGCTGAATGTCCGGATGATATTCTATCTTTTGCTGTCCCTCCTGTATAGGTGCTAAATGACACTCGACAGCCCACTCTACCATGTCGTGATGCATAAGCCGCTCCATCCGGCGAAAAGAAATTGTTTTGATGTTGCTGTCCCGTATTGCTTTTAGTATGTTTGTCTTCCCGTCAACATCAAAACGGATCTCCATGTCCTTGAGACGAAGTGTGACCTCCTCCAGTGAATGTAACCACTTCATTCCCAAGACCAAATCAATGTCCCCCATATTAACAACATAGTAATCTGCCTTGAACTCATAATTGTTCAAGCGTAGAGGGAGATCCTTTGTCATGCGTTCACATCTCAAGGTGTATCCATCAGCCACCTTGACTCTAATGCCCTCGAACTCCTCAGTGATGAGTCCACATTTCTCAACGAATCTAGCATCTATGAAATTATGCGTGGCTCCTATATCAAGTAGGGTAATGACCCTCTGTCCTGCCAACACACCACGAATCCTGAAAGAACCCTCCTGCTGAATGCTAGATAAACGTGCCTCCTGTATCTGAAGCTCGGGTTCTATCTTAGCTCTAGGCTCTGAAGCCTCTGGCTTTGAATCCTCGGAACTCTCCTGCTGTTCAGAATTTTCTGATTCGGAGTCCTCATAGTACGCCCACATCACTCGATTTGCCTTGCCCTTAGGTCTTAGAGGACAATCGTGATTGGCGTCATACGGTCCTTTGCAGTAGAAGCAAAGCTTCTTCCTGCGTAGGTCATTAAGGGCTTCATGATCCAAAGGTGGGGCTGCTGATTTACCTTTTGAATCGTTTTTAAAGTCTGATTTTTCTTTGTTAAAATCAGATTTATCCTTATTTTTGTTGAAGCCTTTGTTATCCCTGAATGATGAAGAACTTCTGGAGTTAAATCTACTAGAAGGTGCCGCTAACTCCATGCTTCGTGCTTTCTTCATCGCCTCTTGTAACGAAGGAGGATCAAAAGCTTTGATCCAGCCTCGCAATGGCTCTGTCAAACCCTCCATGAAGAGCACTACCAAACGCCTCTCTGAGATGTTAGGGACCATAACAGATAACTTCTGGAAGTCACCAATGTAGGTCTCTAAACTGCCACTCTGCCTCAACTGCGCTAAGTCTCTGAAGTAGGTTTCCGGATCTTTCCTGTCAAACTGCTCAACTAATCTGTCCACAAACTCCTGGTATGTAGTGATCCTGTCATGCTGTAAAGTCACCATACCATGGTGCCACCAGTCGTAAGCCACTCCCTCGAGATGCAGTGTAGCGTATCTGATAGCATCTCTCTCAGCCATCGGGCGTAGTGTAAGGAATGTATCTAGTTTGCTAATCCATGCTTGGGCTGTCATCTTACCACTCCCATCGAACATCGCCAATGTGAGCCGGTTCGTAGCATGTTTTAGATCGTTATTTTGCTGTCGAGGTCTCCAATCCTGTCGAGCTCTGTTGTGTTCTCGCCTCTGTGTAATAAAACGGTCAAAAGTGATCCTCTCTCTGACTGCAGGCGGTACCAACTCCCATTCCTCGTTCGCTGCCATAAGAGTATCAGCGAACAAATCATCCTGCTCCTCACCTGGTATAGCCTCATCGGGCTCCTGTCTCGTGAAAGTAGGCCTAGTAGGCCTATCTGCTGTCCGTGACACAGTCCTAGGAGCTCTTCGTGATCCTGCATCACTCCTGTCATTGTCACGATGAGGTGACGGTCTCCTCGAAGTACCCAATCTCTGAAGTGCCACTGCCACCTGCTGTAATACATCATCGGACCGCCGTTGACCCGCACGAAGATCTCTGAGTGCATGCAATACCTCTGTATCGTCCTGATCTCTGTTATTATGTGGGATCTCTGTCCTAGGTATATCTGTTCTATCAGCCCTGTCATTCCTGTCAGTTCTGTCAGCCATGTTTCCCAGCTGCCTGCTCAAACTCTGTTGCCTGTCAATCAAGGCACGTCTGCGTGTATAATACCTGTATGGTTCAAACTCTTCTGGCTGCATATGATGGCTAAACCCTCAGGATGGCAGGATTTAGCTCTGATACCACTGTAGAAACCCCAGTTTCCCTCTGTTTCTGATTCTGACTGAGTTTTGGTTTGTTTTTTGCAATTTTTGATTTTTTTGACGTTTTTGTGGTTTTTGCATGAAATAAAGAACAATGCGATTTTGCTAGAAAATGATAATAAATTCAAATAAAATATTTCAACTCCGTAAACTGTGAAATCTACTGATAATAACGTTGCCAGATAATCTATTATACTTCTGAGATGATTACAATGAAGATCTGATAACATGCAAAGTAAAAGGCAATGATTTTTATGAAAACCTGATTTTGATGCAGCAATAAATGATCTGCTGAAGATGGTACGGCTTCACATGAATTGACCTTTCTTTCTGTGTCTGGTGATCTCAGCTTGCTCTCAGTACAACTGCGCCCCAGATGGATGAAGATAAAAGACCAGAGGAGAGGCATATTTTCCAAGACAAGAAAGTACGGCTTGAATAATGAAGGTACGGCCTGCAGCAAGTAAGTACGGCCTGCTACAACAATCAGCAAATAAAGTACAGCCCTTTATGAAGTCTCCAGATCTCTAGAAGTTGGCGCCTAGATGAATTAATGCCTCCTGAATTAATAAACTATCTGAAACCTTGAAGATTTAAATGACTCTGAAGTTCTGTGATTCCTCCTGGATGAAGAAATCTCTCAGCTGCAATAGATCAGGTGTTATTTCACACCCTCTGAACTGCTTCCAATGGAGATGGCTCGTTCCCCAAGGAATTCGAACTTGAAACCCTAAAGCTTCTTTCTCAGATCAAAGTTGATCAATTTCAATTCTCAATAATCACATAATGGCTCAAAACCCAATGCAAATGCACTATATTCCTCAAAAGTGCGATTTCCTCAATAATAGGGTTTCATTAAAATTCAAACTTTTAATTCTTTTATTATTTCAATAGTCTCAGCCAAATTTTTATAATAAAATATAATTGTCAATTTGGCCCCCTCTCTGATGATGGCGACCCCCTCAAATAGAATCACTTAAGTTATAATTTAATATTATAACTTTATATTATAATCTTCAAATAATTAATATTTAATTAATACAATTAAATATTAATATTTCTCTCGTTATCCATCCGATGACTGATCCGTCTGAAGCTGACGAACTCTGAAGTGATTCTGAACACTGCCAAATCCGTACTGCTAAAAATAGCAGGGGTCCCACCCTGACTGCCAAGAACTGCTAAAAATAGCAACTTCTGCACGGGGTGTCCGAATGAGCCCGAACGAAAGTCAACTGATCAAGAAATGCTGACTGAAGCTGAGCCAAGCTCCAACGTGACCCTCTATCCAGTCTATCAGCCTACGAGGGTCGTATGATAGGCCAATCCTGTACTCCGAGAGATGTCACTGAGAAGGGGACATGACATAGAATGCAAATATGTGATAGTATTGCCCTGGTTGAGACTCGATCTATCAATGGTTGCACCTGATCTAAAGAAATATGCTAATATAACATTGCAACAAACTCAGATCTGCAAAACATATATCTGAAACTTATCCAATAAAGCCCAAATGAAGACCCAAGGTAGGCCCTCCCCAAAGGTGAACTAGGTTCTCGTTCAATCCATGATAGCCCTTGAGAGTTTTCGTTCCCAGAAGGCTGAAGCAATGCTGAAACCCTTCTCCAAAGCTCAAACCTGCAAAGTGTTCTGTAAAAATGAGAGTAGAATGCCCAAATAAGAGCCCAACACTTTTCTTTATAATCTCCATGAGCTTTTTTATTAAAAAGCAATAAAATATTCCTCTTGAGGGTCTTTCCTCATCAAAAGAAAGGCCACTTTGTAAAAACAACTTAAGTTGCTATGATGGGGGGCACTTTTCACTATTCACCTTATGATTTTCAGTTACTATTCACTTTTCACTATTCCATTAAGACAACCTTAATATTTTCACTTTATCTCTGGATTCATCAACTGAAATCCAAATTGATAGGCTCATGAGGCTCCCAGCTAAACTCCATAGCCCTCGGTTGGGTCTCCTAACCATGTTGTCGACCTACGGGAACCCCAATAGTAGGCCAACCTCTGCTAAGGTCTAAGTTGCCTAAGGAAGGGACATTACAGTCCTCCCTTCTCGGGATTGCTTGTCCTCAAGCAATCGCATGCCAGTCTGTTGCTCCACTCTGATATACATACCATATAACTATAACTCCTAAAGCAACACACCACGATCATTGAGTACCAATACACCATCCATGTCAATACTTGGATCCCAAATCATCCTACCCATCCAGCTATAGGCATCTATCATAATACAAGCATCACATACCACCCATTTGTATGAGTAGACCATCAAAAGGACGTGAAAATCAACTCCCCTATGCACATGGAACAACTCATCAGGTCCCCAAATGCTGTCGTAACTTAGGTCTGAAGATAAAACGAAGCCATAGGTGTCAGCATATATGTCAAATAAACCCATGTCATACTCCCTGTTGACCTCATGGATATGCTTCCAAGTAGGACAGCTACTATCCCATAATAGATTAATGGGGATGAAGTCACCAATCAACAAATAGAAGGCTGCCATATTATAATAAATCAGTGACATAACCATTGAGATGCCTTCAGCACCCATCCAAGGCAACCTTTGAGTGGCTGGTCCACTATGAGTGTTATCCACAAAATCATCAATTGAAAATTTTGAAGTCCCCATTATATCATCTAGGTGACATGTCTCATTAGCTTCCCGAATGATTAGGGTTGGAAGTGGTTCAAAGAAGTCTTCAACACTAAGTGTCACAAGGCTGCAAGGTTCCTCATTGTATGATTCTTCTATCCTTTCCTCAACTTGCTCAACTCTTACACCATTTACCTTGCCATCTTGTACCTTCAGAGTATCTGCTATACTAGACTGATTTTCTAAATTATGCAAAGAGTGATTGTGCCTACACAAAAGTAGACAAAGATCAACAATCTTTCATCCTTGTTTCCTCAACAATTGGATAGCCATGCCTCTAACTCTACCCATCTCTAAGTGGTTTGTTCTTATCAACTCTAAAACCTCTTTGAAAGAGTGCAAATGTGGATAAGAAATACCATACTTTATTCCTTTTTGTCTTTCCTCACTTCGGCCTATCCAACTGATATCTTTTTTGTAGTTGCCATCCATCCTTCTTATCTCACTGTCATGGAAGAGAACAACAATATGCAATTTATATTTATGATTTGTGCCAGTCCAAGAGTATGAAACCGATACATCGTCATTTCCATCATCATAAATTGTTCCCAACATTGCTATACCAAGATTGAAGTCACACATTTCAATATCCAACAATGAAGAGGTATGAACAAACCATAGAGAATAGTCTAGCAAACAATCCTCACACCCTCTTATGGAATCCTCATCAATACAAAATGGTGTCAACTCAATGGTTTGACCCAGCCTAACAAAAGGAACCAATGTAGGATAAACTATCGAATCATCCATGTACCCCCATATGAAGGCACCGACAAAATCATGAGTAGGCTGGTTTAGTTCACCAAATGGAACTAATACCTCATGCAAAACTGAGTTACCTTCATCATCATAACCATACTTATGCACAACATCAATGGCTGGCCCAGGATGAGCGCACAAAGCTGCTAGCCTCATTCTTTTTACCATCTCTAGATGCTGTTTTGCTTGGCCAACAACTAACTCAGCTTTCCTTGCCCTCTCTAGCCAAATATTATACTTCTTTTGTGTCTCTTCCACACGTTCAAAAGTTTGATATACCAAATCAGATTGTGTAGCACCCTGTGTCTTGACAAAATTACCATATCCAACACTCCAATTTTGTATATCATTAGTAGACCACAAATAACTGTCCTCCCAAGGCATTAGCATGCTTATCTCATGAGAAAGCAGAACCCTAGAGCTTTTGTCCTTAAACAAATCATGTATAATGTCATGCCAATCCATAAACTTGTCATCCCTTTCAACATACCTATCAAGTGCTGGTTCAATACAATTCTCTTCACATGCATAATGTATACCTTCATGAAACAAATCATGACCCAAAGCTATCATTGATTTGGCTGCTATTTGATGAGGCAAAGTATATTTGAGAGCTTTCATAATAATGTGTTTCCCATCATGTATGAAACTTAACTCCATTTCTTGTAAATCTTGGATGACCCTTTGTAAAGGATGTAGCCATTGCATTCCAAGTGGAATTTCATTGCCCTTCAAATCAAGTACATAAAAGTCATCACAAAGAGTATACTCACCAAAGATAATGGTAAGCTTACTCACTTTCTTCTTGCAAATAATAGTAAGTCCACCTGCTCTAGTCACATCTAAGCCCTCCAAATCATCACAATGCAAACCTCTCTTTTTTACCAAACCTTCATCAATGTAGTCATGCTTAACCAATTTGTTAGGTAGGCTATCATTGGGAAGCTCATTGTCACCAATTACTCCATGAATAGGGGTTGTAAGTTCATGTAAATGAAAAAGTATAATGCTGCTGTCCCAAACTAGAGATTCAGGACTGATTGTACCTTTTCCTTTATTACTCTGGAAATCTTTAATGCAAGAGCACACTTGCATACACTTGGAAGCCCAATCTTGTAGAAAATCAAGTATTGAAGCTATGGCATCCTTACATTCAATCAAAGTATCAACATCATAAGGGTGAGGCATCAACATACTGGTTGGTTCATGTTCTTTTCCCTCTGCTGTTATAAATTTAGATTGTAGGCAAGTAGAAGTTCCCACCATCACCTCATGCTTATCTATCTTTTCATGAATGTCTACCATGCTACATTTCTTTTCACAACCATCTATCTTGGTTTCATGTTCATGTGATGTCAAAATATTGCTGTCCCATTTTCTAATCCACACCATCACCTCCATAACTGATGTGTTTTCCCTTACTAGCAAACTCCAAGGTGTAGTATGCAAGATGAACCAACAATTATCAAATTGCAAGATCTTCTTAGTAAGAAACCTCCAAGTCTTCCTAATCAGCTCTCTAAAACAAAATGCTTCATATGATCTTAGCAATTGTCCTTTCATTGTAGATGATGCATGACTAACCATAATGAAACCAATAATTTTTCATTCCACACAAATGGATATAACACTTGTGGCTGATCCATCAAGTGTGTTGTAATGTGCCGGCCAATTTTTTCAATTTTTGAATGAACACACCAGCACAATAAGCACCCGATAAGGTTAGCTTAGACCTGTTGTGACCTTTTCACACATCGCCCCATTCAAAATGGGGACCCCCTAATTTTTTTTTTCTCCATTCGGGTCTTTTGGCTTTTCCTTTTGGTCTGTCTCTCTCGGTTTGTTCCTTCCATTTGCTAGTGTACTTACCATTTGACCTGGATTTGAATTATGACTAAGTCTGAAGGGTTTTTCAATGAATTAGGGTTTATAATTTTCAGGCTGCTTTGAGGTCAAGTCGATTAGATAATCAACTTCTAAACTTAGCACTGCTGTTAGAATACTTCTGGCAAGATCCCTTTGAATTTTCACTGAATTCTGCCAACTTTTTATTTTTAGTAAGTGTCAATCTAGGGTTTGTTTTCTCCAGATTTTCACGTTCTAACAACTTCATTACATTCTAGGCACTTTGAACTCATCACTGGCAAAATTTGAGCAGAAATGGATGACTTGCTATTTTTAGCAGTTCTGCCTTCGGAGGCAATTTCCAGGGTTTACATGTTGAATTTTCAGATGCATGTCAGGATATTCTTTTTGGGTTTTTCGAGACCTTCACAGTGATATGACATGCAAAGCAGGACGACGACTTTTAGTGTTCAGCCTTCGGAGGTCGATATTAGGGTTTGCATGCAGATTTTCTCAGCGCATGTCAGCATATTCTTTCTGGGTTTTCCAAGACCTTCGCAACGATGTAACATGCAAGTGGAACGGGTCACTTTTCAAAAACTTACTATTTTTAGCCAGTGCTTGCATGTTGAAGATTTTTCTGGGTTTTTCTGGGTTTTTCAAGATTTTTCGAGAAGTGTGACATGCAAAATCATCTGACAGCCAGTTGGTCACTTTTCAGCTACTTTCTATTTTTAGCAGGTACTCTCTGGCAGTTGCCTGACACTTCAGAACTGCAAACTGATCAACATGCAACAGAAACAAGGTCAAACCGAGCTCATTTGAAGAACATGTAAGAAAATTAGGGTTTCGAGCTTCAGGGCTAAAAATGAGGAATCAGACGACAAGGTGCCCAAAACTGAAGTATCCACCATGATCAGTATCCTTCAAGGAGTCTGCTGGCCAAATTTGAAAACAATCGGAGCACTTTCTATTTTTAGCAAGGCGTTCCTGACACGGGCTATAAATAGAAAGTCAATCTCGGGCGCCAGCACAGACAGGCAAGTTCACCAAAAAAGAGCACGCTATTCAAATTTCAACTCGAACGGAGCTAAGGAAGTCTCAAAATCAAGCACTTACTATAAATAGTAAGTCACTTCAGAAGTAGCTATAAATAGCAGGTCAACATCAAGTCTCAGTTTGAACAGGTCAAACAAGTGATGAGGACCCCTTGGCGCGAATTTCAAGACAAACAGAGTTGCAGAGAATGGAGAATCAGACACTTGCTATTTTTAGCAGGCATGGGCAGAGAAATTAGGGTTTCCTAAAATCAAGGGCAGAACAAGACAGTCGTGCAAAAGCAGCATCCAGCTATGATCACCGCACTTCAGGCAATCGGTACATGAAATTTGAAGACATTCTAAGCAATTGCTATTTTTAGCAGGTTGCTAAAAATAGCAGGTGCAAACAGGCATCAGGCCCCGACGGCACGATCACACTACAAAGTTCAAAACAGGGCAAAAATCAAGCATTCTGGAGTCAAAAAGCAGTTCAGAGCACGAAATTCGAGGAACTTTCTAAAAATAGAAACTCAGGGAAAATTAGGGTTAGCAGGAGAAAATCACCCTAAATCTGGCAAAAGGCATGAAATCCACCAAGTTTGATAAAACTTGGAGTTCAGCATCGAAATTCACCTTGAAAAGCTGAAGATAGATTGAAAATTGACTAAGTCTGGAAAATTGAAAGCTTGAAGAGGATGACTTGAAAATTTTACTAAGGCACACGAATTGAAAGTTCAATGGGTCAAATGCGCCCTAGAGGTGTTGGATGGATGAAAATTTTCTAAGTGCCAAAACTGGATGCTCAACCTGTGATTTGCGCCTAGGAGGGGGGATGAGTTTAAAAAGTTCTAAGTATTGAAAAGTGAAAGCTCCATGGGTCAAATGCGCCCCACTTTGAAGAGCCTCAAATTTTGTCTAAATGTTAAAACTCAAACCTTCATGGGTTAAATGCGCCCCTCTTTGAAG
The DNA here is from genome assembly GCA_007258455.2 of Sequoia sempervirens. Taxonomy (NCBI): domain Eukaryota; kingdom Viridiplantae; phylum Streptophyta; class Pinopsida; order Cupressales; family Cupressaceae; genus Sequoia; species Sequoia sempervirens. Next base: position 604,922,484 of record VDFB02058242.1, read on the forward strand.
GGGGGGAGCTTAAAATATTCTAAGGCGTGCAACTAAAAGCTCACCCATTAATATGCGCCTAGTGGAGAAAGTGAGTGTGAAAATTGACTAAGGCGTGGGAATGAAAGTTGCCCCTGCCATTTGCGCCTAAGGTCAAAACTGGATGCTCCCTATGTGATTTGCGCCTCACTTTGCAAAGAACCTCGAAATTTTACTAAGGCGTGGAATTAAAAGTTATTCATGTGATTTGCGCCCAAAAATGAAAGCTAACCCTTGCAAATGCGCCCTTGTCTGGCATGGAGGTATAAAATTTTCCAAGTGTTAAAATTGAAAGTTCACCCTGTGATATGCGCCTTGAACTTGGATGTCTTATTTGCGCCTGGATTCATCAAGTGCTAAAATGAAAGCTTCAACCATCAATTGCGCCCAAAGCTTCAACCATCAATTGCGCCCAAAGTGTCAACTATCATATGCGCCTTAGAGAGTGGGGGAAGTTTGAAATAATTCTAAGGCATTGCAACTCGAAGTTCAACTAGCTTTTTGCGCCTTAACTCATGAAGAACTTTGAAAATTATTCTAAGTATGGCAAACTAGATGTTGAGACTAGCTTCTGCGCCTTGGTCTGGAGAGGTTGTAAAACATCCAAATGTTGGAAATTCAAAGTGCACGAGGGCACTCAAACTCGAAGCTACTGCTATCAGATGCGCCCTTGAAAAGGATGACTTCGAATTTTGGCTAAGGCAAATAAATTAAAAGCTTAACATGTGATATGCGCCCCACTTCAAACTGAAAGCACATACTCTCATTTGCGCCTAGAAGGAAAGAGGTGATTAAAAACTGAAAGCTTCCCATAGCATTTGCGCCCAAGGCCTTGAGGGAGATAATGAATGTTCTAAGTCATTTAAAACTGAAAGCTTACCCTCTTGTTTGGGCCTAGCCAAGGAAGCTAAGGGATAAAAACATCTAAGCTTTGAGGATTTGGAGAACTCGAATTTTTTTTTAGAGAAAGCGCTTCATATCTAAAGTCAAACATCACAGCCACGCCTTGAGAAAAGCTTGAGATTTTCTAAAATAATTTTGATCTGGCATAGCATCAAATTGAAACCTCAAAGTGTTATATGCACCCTTGATGAAAACCGAAATGTTGAAAAGATGGTAAGAACGAATGTGAAGGTTTAACACCTTGAATGCGCCTCAGGAGAAAATAACTTAGAAAATTTTCTAAGTGCCAGAGAAATGCGAGATGGAAGCTCACTCATCTATTTGCGCCTGGAAGAAGAAGAGAATACATCAAAAATTTTCTAAGGCGTGAAAATGGAAGTAAAGACCCCCAAATGTGCCCTTGAGGAGAAAGTGAGTATGAAAATATTCCAAGTCACAAAATTTGAAACCTCCACATGTGATTTGCGCCTTAAGTCCAAGAGATGACTTCCAAAAACGGCTAAGGCAATGAAACTCTAAGTACATAGTATCAAATGCGCCCTAAGGTGAATGGGGTCAATTTGCGCCTTGGGCAAGGAAATGGGCTTGAAGAATGGTTAAGTATAAGAGACTCAAAGTATGAAGTCCCATACACGCCTTAAGATAAAATAAAATGTTGGGGTATTTCTAAGGCGTCAAACTTAAATTCAAACTTCACCATTCAATATGCGCCTTAAGTCAAGTGATGAGGTTAGCATCAAACTAAAAGCTTGACAAAATCAAAATGTGAGGATGAAACATTGAAAGGCGTTGGAAGAAATAAAATTTCTCTAGGCAATTAAATTGCGAAATTTGCCTAAGTCGGAGAAATTAAATTAAAATTTAATTTAACTATTTTCCTAAGTATTAAATTAAAAATTCCCCTTTAATTTGGACCCATGAAATTTTAAAAATTCGAATGATTTTTAATCATGGGGAATTCGTTTTCGGAGTTATTATGGATGGAAAATAAATTATGCCTAGCCATTTTAAAGTGCTGACATCGAATTTTCACAGACGCTGGTGAAATAAATTAAATGGCATTTGAATTAAATTTTAATAAATTAAATATGCCATTTTAAAAAAACAGTAAGATTATTTTAAATCGAAGTAAAATGATTTTTCTCAAAATTACTTTAGTTAGCTGGAAGTAACTGGCAGTCGGGAGGGAAGTTTTAAATTCAAATCAAGGAAAGAATCTCCCAGAATAGCAAATTGCTATGACGACTGGAATATTCTCTTTTAAATTTAGAAAATGTCTAAGTCATGATGAAGAGAATTAATGGCATTTGCTAAAATTAGCACCAGCTTTTGGTTATAAAACTTTGAGGATTTTCATTTTCATCTCACAGAATTCGAAGCTGAGATTTATGCTAGAGGGTTGAGAGTGATTGTTGAGCTGTGAGCAAATTCGAAGTTGAGAGTTGTTGAAAGTAAGAGGGGGTGTTAAATTCGATTTTTCAAGGAGTTGTGAGGCTGATTTAATTGCTGAAGTCGACTTATTTCTCTGAAGTTGAAGTTGCTCGGAGTTGCTGGAGATTGATTTTCTAAGTTCCTGAAACTCAAGGTTGCTGAGATTTAAAAATCTTCCGAAACTGCTGGGTGTTGAGTTCGATTTTTCAGGAAGTTTGAATTTCTCAAGATTTGAAGTTGCTGAAGGTAAGTATTTAAAGTTGCTGAGATTTAATATTGCTGAAAGTTGAAGTGTTTTTCAAAGTTGAAAGTTGTTGAAGGCTGAAATCGTTTAATTATTTCACTGAATGCTGGAAGTTAAAATTGCTTGAGCTTGAAGATTTAAATTCTCTGAAGTTGCTAAATGTTTAAAATCAAATCAGAAGTGCTGATTTGAAACTGTTGAAACCTTCGAAGTTGCTGATTTATAACTTTTGAAGTGCTGATTTGAAACTGTTGAAACCTTCGAAGTTGCTGATTTATAACTTTCAAAGTTGTTGATTTAAAATTGTTAAAAGTTGTTGAAACTTGAAGCATTTTCCGAAGTTAGGATTGCTGGAGTTAATTTCTTCCGAAGGGCTGAAAATTCTTTTTGGCTGCAAGATTGTTGAAGTTCGGAATTTTATATTTCGAAGTCTAAAGTTATTGAGGTTTGAAGTCGAAGTTTATTGCTGAAGCTTTTAATTTATTTTTGCAGCCAACTCCATTCGCTAGCCTTTCTCGTAGTTTTTATTTTAAAAGTTTGAAGTGTAATGTTTGCTTCTCGTTTTGCAGATGGCTGAAGGACGAAAAGGTAATGTGGCTGGGACAAGCAAAGCTGGAGCTAAAGCTGGGAATAATAAGGCTATCAAAGAAAACGCCTCCAGGCAGGCGATCATCAAGAGCTTGAAGAAGTCTTTCATTCCGGAGTCTAAGATCGTGTCAAAGTACGGGAATGTGACTGATACCAACCTTGGGTCTTGTTGTGACCTTTTTCACACATAGCCCCATTGCAAATGGGGACCCCTGTTTTCGCTTTTTGCCTCGGTGTTGCAACTGCTTATCACTTGTCTGTTTACAATGAGGTCATCATTTTGAGGGTTCCAAGTCAGTCTTTTTGCAAGACATCTGAGCCAAGTCAAGAATCCATGCTTGAATCAGTGCGTAGACGTCATGGAAGCGCTCAGAAGGCCCAGGCAACGAAGATCACCTGTGAATTCGGCCAATTCTGAGACTTCCTACTTTTTAGGGAAATTTGTTTTTTCGATTTTTCATTTTCGGCATTTTTGGGCCAAACAAGGTTCCCTATTTTTTAGGGTTTGCTTTTTCTATTTTTAGAAAGTTTCTATTTTTGGAAAGTTTCTATATTTAGAAGGTCTCGAATTCCAAAAATGCACTCAGAAGTTCAAAAAGATCGAAAAATCACTCAGAAAATCAAAGAGAATTGAAAAATCATTGAAAAATCTGGAAAAGCAAGCAAACAGCATGAAAAAATCAGTAAAAAGCATGAGAAAATCAGACTGAAAAGTATCAGATTCTTGAAAAATCAGTCCAAAATCAATCGGATCTGAGCAAAAATCACTGAAAATCAACTCAAAAAAGAGCAAAATTCATGAGAAATCTGGTTAAAGTATGAAGAAATTCGCCAGCCATGAAGGAGGTCCTTGAAAAGTGGGATGGAAGAAGGTATGAATGTCTGGAAGCTCATGAAGTCCGCCCAGCAGTAAGAGGAGGATGTCTGGAAGCTGGTGAAGTCCGCCCTGCCACAAGAGAGAAATGTCCAAGACTATGTAAAGTCCGCCCAGCCATAAGAGAAAGATGGCAAGGACTATGTAAAGTCCGCCTAGCCATAGACAAGGAGAAAGGAAAGATGGAATATCCAAGGAGTCTTTGAAGTTCGCTAGGTTCAAAGAGGGAAGTCTAAGAACTCATGAAGTCCGCCTTAGCATCAAGAAGGAAGTGCCAAGAGCTCACAAAGTCCGCCCTCAACATCCTAGACTCCTCTAAAGTCCGCCATGCCACTAGGGGGAAGTGCCAAAAAGTTCTAAAGTCCGCCCATGCATGTCCAAGCATCCTAGAAAGTCCGCCATCCACTTTAAAGAGAGATGCCAAAGGGTTCTAAAGTCTGCCTTCACTTGGAAGATGCCTTGGAAAGTCCGCCTAGGCATGTGGAAGAAAGAAAAAATCAAAATTTTCACTAAGTGTTAGTAGTAAGTACCCAACAAAGAGAATTTTGAAAATTTGCTAAGAGTGAGGGCCTAAAAAGGTGGAAAATCGATTTTTGGCTAAATATTATGACATTTCCAAGGGATAAAATGTTAAGCAAAGTGCCAAAACCTTTGGAAGTCCGCCATGTTCAAAGGGATGATGTCCAAGACCATCCAAAGTCCGCCTTCACCTTGTCAAAAGTTCTTCAAAGTCCGCCATGGTCTATGATGGGAGAAAATAATGATTTTTGCTAAGTGTTTGGTGCCTAGCCAAGACAAATTCGAAAATTAGCCTAAGTATAGAGGCTTAAAAGATGAAAAATGGAGATTTTGGCTAGGAATCATGATGTTTTCAAGAAGCTAAGTGCTAAGTCTGAAAGGACAAGTGCTAAAGAAGTTAGGCTATGGCAAGGAATAAAATGAAGTGTGCCAAGCACAAAAGTGAAGAGAAATTTAAATTTCGCCTAAAGTCTTGGGTGTCTAGAAGAAAAGTTGGCCAAGTATACAGAGAAAGATGCGCAAATCAAAGAAAGGAAGAACTCGCCCTTGGCCAGAAGGAATAAGAATTTGTCGAGCGTCAAGGAAATTCGCCTGATGAAGACATCTAGACAAGGATTTTGCCTAGAGAAATTTGACTGAGCAAGAGAAAATTTGACTTTGGCAGAAGAAAATAGGCTCAGTGCAATTAAAAATTTCGCCATGGCAGAAGAAAATAGGGATCTGGCATAACATTTGTCGACGGAATGACTTAAATTTTGGCCAAAGAAAATGAAGAGGAGATTGGATAAAAAATAAATGACAAAAGTCTTGAAAGTTTGCCTTGATAAAATAAATAAAACAAGTCTCAAAGAGTTCAACTTCTAGAGAGAGAGTATTGCAAATCAGTGAGAATTCCGACTTCGGGAGATTAAAATGGAGAATTAAATATGAAATATGCCCGTGCCAAGATGAAAATTGCAAAGGGAGTATGGAATTCGCTTTGAAGTGATAAATTCGACACAAAATTCACCGTGACTTCAGGAGAGAGAGTGTAAAAAATTTAACTTCGGAGCTAGAATTCAGGAGAGAAAATCTGAATTTGTTTATTTTATTTCTTGTAGGTGGATGACGACACGAGGCGAATCTTCAAAGAAGAAGCAATGGCTTGGAATGGTGGCAAGTCTGCTTCAAGCCAAATGGAGTGAGGGAAAAAGGATGGGACAAGCATGAGAAAGTCTAACCTTGCCTAAGCACAGCATGTCCAAACCTTTGTAAGGCATGTTCAAGGCAAAATAAAGTCCGACCTGGATAAGAAAATGTCTCGAGTGTCATGAAGTCTGAATTTGATTGAAGAAAAACGTCCAAGCTCATGTGAAGTCCACCCAAGGAGGGGATGAGAAAATTAGCTAAAACTCAAAAAATTGGCTAAGTGTTGATACCCTGGGGAGAAGAATTCACTAAGTGTTGGACAGAAAACAGGAAGGATGGAGAGGAGTAAAAAGGAAATGAATAAAATCCTTGTCCAGAGATGGAATTTGTCCTGCATAGCACAAGCCAAGTTCAGAATTGAAGGCAAATCCACAGGCAAAGTTCGTTCGAGCATAGAGATGGCCAAAACCTTGGATAAATGTTGAATGGTCCGTGTGAAGGTGGTATAAAATGAACTTAATAGCCAAAATTTGGCTAAGTATGGGAAATTCTTCATAGAGGAAATTCCAATTTCCTCCATTGTGGCAAAAGCACAGGGGCATTCTTCTCCAAATTCAAGACACTTGAATGGATATCTAGACATCTTGGAAGGATTTCATCTACAATCCTAGACCTATTGAAGCAATCAGGGCAACTTCTTGAGGGATTTCATCTCCTGAACAATTAAAAACAAGCTTCCAATCAGAATTAGATGGTGACAAGAAGAGTGTTCCAAACACATCTCCATACTTAGACAATTTCTCGGCACAAATTGGAGAATTCAGAGAGGAAATCCAGAGGAATAATGTCAACCTAGTTCAAGCAGGAGGAAGTTCAAAGCAACCAACTTCAAGTCCAGATACCTGCTCCAAGGGGAGACTTCCAGACCTCAAAGATTCCAGTACAGGTAAGAAGAAGAAATCAAAGTCTCAAAAGGAATCCAAGATCAAAGCTAGGAAGGAACAAGCACAACGGACAGAGTCATCAGCAGGGAAAATATTCTAAGGCAAGCACGTGGAAGGAAAACAAAGCAACCAAGGAAGACATCCAGCACGCTGAGGTGGCGCCTCGTCATCTTCCAACCAATCAAATTGTTCCAAATCAACATGCAACAACTTTCTGTTTTATTGTTGGTTTATATTTAGCAAAAAGGACAAGTGTCCTCAAATGAAATTTTCTCATTGGTCGAAAGTGACAAACCCTAATTAGGGTTTTATTTTGTAATCTCGGTCGTTGATTTGAAATCAATCTTGGCCATTGAATTGTAATTGGGGAGCCTATAAATTGAGCTCGCCCCCTCATTTGTAAAGTGTGGAGACAGAGTATGAAATTGTTGCATTGAGACTATTTCGAATAATAAAAGCTCTTGAGCATGATTTTCCTTGAATAACTTTTGTTGTCAAATAGTAAGCGAGGTTGCATATCTTCTTCCGCCATAGATTAAAGTTAGAATTAGATTAAGTAGAATTTGCTTTGAAAGTTGGTTAATTGAATGAGAGATTGATCGTATTGATTCAATGGTGAAGTGTAGCTCATACTTTCTTCGAATGGATGATTTGCATTCTATGCGTAAAGTTAGCCTGAGCTCTTAATTGTGGAAGCTTAACTTCAGCCTCATTCGAGGTTTGAAAATTATTATCACAACCCCTTGAAGATTGCGCCCATTTTGCGTATGTTGTCCCGCAGGAGGCGAAACAAAGTGTGGTTTATTTCCTTCACCGAGTCCTTACTGTCTCTTGAGTTCTTAGGCATAGACTAGATTCTCCTAAACCCTATCCTTTTGCCATTGTTTGAGATCCACAATTGAAAGTCCTAAAGTGAAGAAAGCCTTTAATGATAAATTCCCTAAGTCCTCAACTTGTAAAGATTTTCTTACGTAAGTCCCCTTGTTTATTACTAGCATATCACAACGGCCATTGAGCTTATCCACACGTCGAGACCCGACAAAAGAAACCTTGGAATCGCCATATGATCTTCTCGCAATCTTAGCATACGCGGTGGTTTTTCAAGAGAGGATAGAGTGTTTTTGGACATTTTATTCTGTGTGTTCGGTGGATGATAAAACGTACACCAACAGGTCTTTCAACCTTGAGGCCTTCATGTGAAGGATATATGGGCAAGGTGGCAATCCCCCAACGGAAGTGTCGCGCAATATTTTGACGAGCGGATTATATGCAGCAGCCAGGTTCCAACCAGCAGTTCGGTGTCCTGAGCTGATTATGGAGTGCACAAACTTCTACAATTCAGACCATCGGACAATTGTTTCTCCGGATGGCATGTTGTTAGCCAACCTCGCACCTGATGCAATTGGCGAGGCATTCAGGATTCTGCCCACAGATAAAATGCTATACAAATCCAAGGCAAAAGCTGATAAGATGTATGCCACATCTTTGGAGAAATGCATGAAGAGAATCAATACCACCTGGATGAGAAAGCTAAAGCCTCTTGCCGCTAGGCTGCCGAAGCAAATAATTTCAGAGGAGCTAAAGCAAGAATACTGTGATATAATCATGTTGCTCAGTCGGGTTAACAGCAGCCCGCAGTCCTATGTGTTCGAACCATGGATGTTCTTTTACATTAGCGTGGTGCTTGAAGGGAAGGTGGAAGTGAATTGGGCTCAGATGATAAGCGACAACATTGATGAACAGTTTCAGAATATAAGGAGAACGAAAACATTCTACATGAGTTCGTATGTCATCTACATGCTTGCTCGGATGACAAAATACAGGGATTAGCATACCAAGAGCCGATTGGGTGCGGTTTTAATCAGTTCAAGATTCATGAATCTTGTAGGCAATTGCATCTCACAAGCACCGCTGACTTCAAGAGGGTGAATGACGCCTTCACCATGTACATCACGAGGACCCTTCAACGAAGATTGCAACAGAGGATATCTGAAGAGGCGCAAATGTTGATAGAAGAGTATGGGTTTTGGTTCGTCCAATTCCCAAAGTTCACCTATTTGAGGCTGCCGGGGTATAGTTCATACGCTTACCGACTACCGAGGTACCCAACGAATAGGATGATAATGCTTGAGCTGTCTAGGCAACTGGTGGCCTACGACAAAATTATAAGAAGAAAGAAGAAGGGAGGTTTACACTTTCCCATTGTTTTGGGAAACTCACTCGAGGAGTGCCCTTCCTTGCAGGCGGCCAGGGAGGCGGAGGACGAGTTGCGGTTCTATCATTTAACTCTCCATACTAGCCGACAGGATTTTGATCCACGAGGAAAGATTAGAACAGTGTAGGGAGAGGAGTACAGGCATAGGGCTCACCTGGAAGATTTTTGGGCAAACGCTGGAGACGAAGCTGAAATTAGAAAAAGAATGTTCTCTAGGTTGCCTCTCAAATTAATCAGAGAATGTGAAGTGGTCCCAGTGCCAAATCAAGTCGAAGAAGATACCAGGCTTGTTCACCCAGATTATGAATCGATAAAGAACACTCCGATCCCACCACTAGATTGGGCTGAATCGGAGATTACAGACTTAGACACCTTGTCTATTCCCGTCTTGACCTTTACAAGGACTTGGGTAGAGGAGCGCGTTCACAGATTGAGGAGAAGGTCAGTTGCCCTCACATACGACCTCATGGGTGATAGAAGGCCATCGGTGTTGGCAAAAAGGAAGAAGCAGATTGCCCAGGTTGTGGAGCCACCACAGCCGGAAGAACCTATTCGGCCGGAACCTCAAGGATCGGAGGATACATCATCTACTTAGTTGGTGACCCATTCCTCCAGCGTGCGCGAAGTCTCACTGTTTGCAGATCAGAGGGTTCGAATGAATGAAGCACCAGAGGTTGGAGAAGTTAACCAGCCAATGCCTAGAGAAATGGACAGTCAGAGTGCTAATGTTCCTGAAGGTGCCAATCAGCCGGATGAAGGGGAAGAGACAAAAATGGATGCCCACTTTGATTATGCGCTCGAGATAGAGGAAGACGTCATAGAGTCAAGGGTTGGAGCTCATGAGGAGAGTGATCAACACATTGAAATAATTGAGCCTCAACAGAATATTGCTCGGGAGGAGGTTCGTGAAGTGGAGGCAACTGAAGAACAACCCCTTATTGTTTACGACGTTCAGCGTAATTAGCTCTCACATGCAATAAGGAGGGATCAGGACGATGATGCTGATCTGGCAATTGAGATGGAGGAGCTTCTAAATAGAACAAGTCACCAAAAAGGAAGAGGGCAAGAAAGTATTAGAAAATGGAGACTAATCAGGCTGGTTCGCGCACCCTCCATATTGCCGTTCCAAGGGAGGATCCTGATTTGAGTGACGCAATGCCAGAGAATTACACCGTCACCACAATTGATTTGGGACGTCCTAGAGTACAGGTGGTTGAAGAAGCTGAAAGCTCATTCCAAGTGTTGAGGGACAGGCTGGTGAAGGAGGGAAAATATAAGAGATTGAAGAAGGAGCACAAGGCATTGGTTGAATATGTGCAACATCTAGCACGTCCGGGTGCTCAGGAGAACCCAGCAGTAGAGCTTCCACCGGAATTGCCACTAGAACCAATCAATGGGCTTGAAGAAGTGAAGAGGGCTGTCCGAGAAGGAGATAAATGGATAAGCGGTGTTCGCAGTGAGGCGGAGAAATTCATGGCTGACCTTGTCTCCTCTTTTCGGAGTGCATCTAGTATCCTTTCACGCTTAGATGGTGTTGAGCAAGCTTGGGGTGACACCCATATTTTCCAGGACAAGACTATTCCTTGCCTTGCTGTTTTGATACGTGTGCCTACACAGACTTTGATAAATGAAGGAGTGATCCAAGCTGGCGACAGGTATGATTTCCTTGGATGGCATTCGGCTGCATTCACTGGGAAGGGCTTCTTTGACATGGCAGCTACGAAATCTTCCAAAATCAAGAAGGCAATGAGGAACATCCACGAGGGCATCCTCAACACATTGGATGCATTGTTCGCCAGGAGGCTAACTCATGAGGAGGTAGAGGTGGAAGGATTGAAGGCAAGGTTGCATCCTTTCTTCTTTGAGATGAGTACGTTTTCCCAACTTGACTTTGAAAACATCTCCACGTTTTCAACAATTATTCAAAGCACACAGGACTCTATTGAAGCTTGGAGAAAGTCTTGCGATCGATGGGAACAAATGGTGGGTATCCTTGAATATCAACTCAATCTTACTCCATCGATTTCTGAGGAAGAAGTTGTTTCAGTGCTGGCCCGATTCATAGCTTACGCGGTCAGAGAAAAGAGCAATGGGAACGCGGTTATGGACGAGAATCTTCTAGAAGGATAGTGGGCATTAATTGCCCATGGTGGTCAAGGAGGAATCTGCTATTTTTGGGATCATTAATGACGCCACTCCTCCACCTTCTAGCGGTTTTTAGGGTTATTCTTGTCTAGGGCTGAGGTGGCTCAATCTGAGCCCTCCATTGTAATTTGATCTGGACCATCTGTTGGGATTGGCTAGCTATATAAAGGGGAGTCCCCTCATTTGTACACTAGTAGTTAGCAATCAATTGATATCAGAGCAGAATAGAGAGTAGACATTTTTTTGAGTTAGAATAGTTTTCATTGCATTGTTTGAAGGAAAAGGGGAATTCTCCCTTTGAGAATTTTGTAAGAGATTGTCACGAAAGCTAATCATAATAAAACCATTTCATTGATGGTGAATTCAACTTTGTCGTGACTAGTTTGTGAGGTTTCTTCTTCCTTTGACTTCAAGTAGGATTTAACTTTCATGCAAATAGTTAGTTATGGGTGTTTATGTTTGGTGTAAATGAGCTTCTTGAGTCCATACCACTAACAATCTTACTGATGGTAAGTTTGTCCTGCGTGGTCAACTGGAAAACTTTTATACTTAACTTCGATCAAGATTCATGTGTAGCTATGCATCGTTGTGATGGTACTTGCATCATTGAATCATGATTTGAACATCCTTTTTCTCCTTTGAAGATTGCACTTCCCTTGTCAAAGCTGTCCAACAGGAGGCTAGACAACATTTGGTTGAAGTTCATCGAAATTGAGCCTAACACCCTTTGCATTTAGGTTAGAATTTAGATCCTCGAAATCTCTGCAGCCATTCAATTCTGCACACTTTTGGTTAGTTTTAGGAAACTCGCACTTCAAGGCTAAATCATTCGCACTAAAATCCCCTTCAAAACATATATCTGTTGTTTACTGCAAGTATTCTAAACAATTGTGTAAGTCCCCTCGTAAGAACACAGCAATACACATTAACCAATTGAGGGTGTTCCAAGTATTTCGGAACCTTGGAGTTGAACGTGTGATCTATCTCGCAATCTTAGCACACGGAATACTTTGATCAAGAGAGAATGGAGTAGCCCTTGGACAACTTCGTTCTGCTGATTGGTGCGGTCACGAAAATCACATCAACAAGACCAAAAACCAGCAATCGGAAAGTAACTCTTTGCCAAGAATGCGCATTCAATCTCAAGATGAGAATGATGTTGTCATATGGCAAGAGGGTCGTTAGTAGCAACTTGAAAGTATTACAATGCTGAAAGAAGCTCAACGCCAAGAATGTGCTCTCCAACCCAAAGTGGGAATGGTGCTACCATATGGCGGAGGTACTATGAAAAGAAATGCAATGCTGGAAAGTAAACTTGACACCAAGCATGTGCACTCCAAACCCAAGATGGGGATGGCGCTATCATATGGTGGAGATTCTATTGATGACAATGCAGTGCCGAAAGTAACTCATTCATCAAGCATGTGCACTCCAAGCTCGAGGTGAGCTAGGCACTATCATATGATGATGAGGATCTAATGCATTACAAAGAAGACTGAGTGAGGGCCAGTCTCTTCCACAACCATGGGAATACAATGTAACTTAGCAAGAAATAGAAATGGCTGAACAGTACTACTTGAACAGCCTTACAATGAGAAAAGTTGCTTGCCAAGAACATTGAATTAGAAGTCTATCAGTGCTGCAATATTATATAATGTCTCCCCAATGCACAACAAGACTCCAATACTCAAACTCAATCCCAAAGACAAAATCTTACAATTTGATATGACTGAACAATGACTGAAAATGCATAACCAACAACACTGTAACTCACTAAAATGCTCATAACTCTCTCTAGACTTGTCCAAATGACGTGAAATCTGATGCAAATGAGCACTAAGAAGATGGCGACCAGATTCTAATCAGGAAATGACTCTAAAAACTTGTAATTTTTTTTCTAAACATTTGCCAGGTAGAACAGAATGGTACGGCCTCAAGAGGGGCGATTTTCACTGGATAAATTCAGAATCTTCATTGGAAAATCTGCAAACTGGCACAAATGATCGCTCCTAGCAAAGGAACAGATAGATGAAATGCTCAGAACAATATTATTTTTATTTCATGAGATATGAGCAAAAACTACAATTAGCTATGCTAAACCAACAACCTCAAATTGACTAAAAATGTAAGAACTTCACTACAATATGCAAGAAAAATCAACTACAATGTGCAAGAAACTCAACTACAACTAATATCTCAACTAGTTGCTATCTTTCAAGCAAGAAGTCAAGCCCAAACTAGGAGGTATGCATTCCTCGAAGCAATCTCTCACCATTCCGGTAGCATAACATTGTAAATTTCATAGATACCAAATGAAGAACCAAAGCCTCCTTTTATAAGTTTGAGAAGATCTTCTAGAAGTCTCTAGAAGGTATGCCCAGCATAAGAAGATAAACCATTTTCAAATTTAAGTTGACTCCTTTTCCCTCCACAAGATGGCGTCCCTTTTTTCAAGAGCAAAATAAATCTTTATTAAAATAATATCTCCCTCAAAGTTGGCGTCCAAATCCTCCAGCTATAGTTTGGCCTTTAGAAATATTTTAATTAGCCTCCTGATGAGGCGTCCACCCTTCAAGTCCCCTTTTTAAAAACAACTTAAAGTTGTAATGTTAGGCCAAGGGGTCATAATATTAAAATATAACCTTAGCAACATAAATAATTCAATATCCATCAGAAATTTCACCACAAGGTCAAAATCAACATTACCAACTGAATCACCTAAAGAGGAAAACTTGCTGAGTTGATGCCAACTGGACCACTGCTAAAAATAGAATTTACTAAAAATAGTAAATTCGGAAAGTTGCTCAGATCAAAGTGCATGCGATACCATTGCGAAGCTCTTTGAAAACCCAGAAAGACTCCACAATCCAAAATCCAAAACTCCAAGTGCAAACCCTAGAAAATGCAGAAACATCCTCCTAGAAGATGGAAACCCTAATTTCAGCTTATGCTTAGCCTATGAGTTTCCCGAAATAAGCTAAATCCAAATGAAGAGCGTAGGGCTAAATTGGGGACATTACATGTGTGACCAATATCATCATCTTTTTGAGTTTTCAAGGGCCTCTCCAAAAGAGGAAAGTCATAAACTTCATGATGCCAACTAGACCAACACAACTCAACATGCTCTTCTGGTGGGCTTACCTCAAGAAACTCTTCCCTTGTATATTCAACATCCACACATTCTTCCCTTGGAAGAAATGAGGACTGAATGTACGACTCTCTTTGTCTTCTTGCATTGTCAAGCTGATTGCATCTTTCCTTGACCTCTTGCAAGTGTTGTCTTGCTTGGGCAGCAAGCATCTTGGCTTTTTTGGCTCTTAGTGACCACACATCACACAACCCTTGTGTCCTTTTAACATCTTTCACAATATGGTGAACAAAATCAGGGCATTTGTGGCTTGAATCCACAATATATATCACATGTGTAACACTCTCAACTTGAGTACCATCATAGGAAGACTCAACAACATCATTACCTTCATGTGAAATGGATGCTACCTCATGATTAGAAATACTGTTGCAAAAATCAGAATAGGTGTCATTCCTTGGTGTCATGTTTTCAACATCCCCAATGGGCTGATCCATGATTGTAACCTCTTCCACTTTGTGATCAACATGTTGACTCAATGGTGTGGTATGAATCTCCACTTGATCCAAAGTTATTTCTTCTTTAGGATTCCCACCTGATGACTGATTTTCGCATTCATTGTGATCCCTTGTTGGCTGCAAATTACAAACAAGTGATTCTTCTACCATTCCTTGTTTTTGCACATTAAGCTCTTCACTTTTCCCAATGGTTTCTCTCCTATCTTTTGCTATTTCTTTCCTTTTTTTTTGCTGATATGGACTTGAAAACTTCAAATCATCCTCATCCTCATCTAGTATACCCAAGAATTGTGTGAAAGAAAACATTTCTTGTATCTTTTGAGGAAGAGAACGATACTTGTCATAGCTGGCCATAATTGCTTTATTTGTTGGTGAAGCATGAGAAATTTTAGCTGCGCTTGTAGATGGATATGAACCAGTAGTGTGTCTAATTTTCCTCAAAAGGGAATCCTCAACATGCTGCAATTTGCGAATGATCTTGTGTTGTGTTTGTTCAAGTTCTTTCCATGCTTGTTTATTGCTAAACAACCTTGCCATGATGACCTATCTCGCTATCCAAACTGGAAACCAAACCACTGTATGTAATGTACCCTTCTTGAGTATGATCAATTCAGTTGACCGTTGGCCTATTCCAGAGACTTGTAGGCTACTCAGAGGGTAAAATTAGGGTTTCCCGTTTTGGAGGTTGTTGCTCGAAATTTGGAGATTGATTTGCGGATTCTTTCTTGGTTTTCAGAGAGCTTCGCAATGGTATGATTTGCAGTGCAATCCGAGCATCTTCTGGAATTTACTATTTTTATTAAATTCTATTTTTGGCAGTGGTCCCGTGGTTTCCAGTGTAGTTGGTTCTCTTCTTCAGCCAGTTCAGTTGGTTTGGTCATTTTTGGCCTTGGGATTCATTTTGGAGAGATAAGTTCAATTTATTTAAATAATGTTATATTTTAATGTTGACCCCTTGGCCTAGATTCATCACTTCAAGTTGTTCTAAAAGGTGGTCTTCATGGGTGGACGCCTCATTGGAGGTAATTTAATATTCTCCTAAGGTCTAGAATCATGTTTAAAAGGGGGGGCGCCAACTTTGTTGAGTAGATGTTTTTAAAATAAAGTCAAATTAGCTTTGAAAAAAGGGACGCCTTTTCTTGGAGGGAATTGAAGTCAAATTCAAATTTGAAATTAGGGAACACTTTCTAGAAGTTTCTGGAGATTCCTTGGTGAGCCTATATATGGAGACTTCTTCTCTTCATTTGAGCATTGGATGTCTACAGTAAAGTTATGTTGCCGAAATGGTGATTGGATTGCTTCGAGGAATGAATGCCTCCTAGCCTTTGCTCGACTTCTTGCTTGAAAGATAGCAACTAGTGGAGAGTTAGTTGTAGTTGAGTGGTCTTGTAGTGAGATTTTGCATTGTAGTGGTCTTTTGGCATGTTGGAGTTGAATTCTTGCATATTCTATCAAATTCTGGAGTTGCTGATCATCATGGCTGATTGTAAGTTTTTGTCATAGCTTTCATAATAAAATTATTCTTGTTCTGGGTATTGAACCTTTGAGTTTCTAAGCTTGGGGCGACCATTCTTGTTAAGTTTCAGATTTTATTATCATGAACTGAATTTTCTAGAGAGAAATCGCCCTTCCTTGAGGGCCGTACCATTCTGCACTTGCTTTGAAATTCGTGCCAAAAAATATACAGCAGTTTGGGTCAATTTTATGGTTCTTACTTGGGCGCCATCATTCTAGGAAGCTAATGCATTTTATTTGGAGTCATTTGGATGAGTCCAGTGTGAGTTGCAAGCATTTTAGTAAGGTTTTGTGTTTCTGGTTATGCATTTTCAGTCCATGATCTGTCATATCAGATTTAGGTAATTGCATTTTGGTGAAGGGTTGGTGATTAGAAAGTCTTATTAAGCTTTGTCGAGATCATATTCTTAATTGAAACATTGGAGAGCTTCTCATCTTGTTCTTTGCAGGCACACTCTATTACAATTGTAAGCTGATCAGTAGTACTGTCAACATTTCTTATTCTATTTCTTCATGCTTTTGTAATACCCACTGAATAAGTGGAAGAGGCTGGCTTGCCGCCTATTTACGTTTTGAATTGCATTGTAGTTCTTAGCATCTCCGCCATATGGAAGCTCCGCTTCCACTCTGGGCTAGAAAGCACATTCTTGGCGTCGAGTTTACTTTCAACAATTGTAGTTGGTAGGGATCCTCTGACCATAAGTTTGTCCACCTTGGACACATTCTTGGTTAGAGTTACTCAGTTCTGCAATGCATAAGATCCTCTGACCATATGCTCACACCTTGGCCAACTCGGGATCCTGGTGTACATTCTTGGTTAGGGTTAATTCCGCATCGTTTGGGTTTTCAAACTAACCTTATGTAATGTCCCTATTTTGGCCATACATTCTTCTTTTGGATTTAGCCTATTTCCGGGAATCCGTAGGCTAAGCTGAAGTATAAAACTAGGGTTTCCTCTTTCAGATACTGCTCAGTTGGCGTTCAGAGGATGTTGTGCAGACTTACTATTTATAGCAGTTTGCTATTTTTAGCAAGTCTATCTTTTGGCAGTATCTATCTAGCACAATTCAATCCTTTGCAGTTCAGTGTTCAGTTTGGCATCTGATGGTTTTGAAGTTAACTTACTATTTTTGGCATTTTCTATTTTTAGTAAGTTCATTTTTGGTAGAAGCATCATCATCAACTTGGCTTCAGTTTGGCATTTGTCAGTTTGCTATTTTTAGCAATTCATCGTTGCAGCTTGGGCATTGTATTTGGTTATCTCCTTGGATTGAGTTTCAGACTTAGTCAATTTTCATGTCTTGAAGTTGTACCCCACGCCTAGGCTTGATGAATTCAAGTTGTTTTAAAGAAGGGGACATACAAGGGTCAAGTGAGCATTTAATTCATTTAATAAATGCTTTATTGTTGCAATATGAAAATGGATGCCTAAAAAGGGAAGTTGAATGATATTTTATTATTTCAAAAGTGTGCAAAAATAGTGTTCCTTTGAAGTTGAAGCGATTCAACTTCTTGAATTTGAAGAGTTCCTTGTTGCTTCCATTTTACAACTAGCCTATATACTATTGCCAAGGTTTGAAGAGCTGATTATCTAATGTTTATGCTAATGTTATGCTGTCAGAATGACAACTTGTTATTTACTTCGAGGGATGCTTACCTCCTAGTTCCAATCCAATTTCGTGTTTGAAAGATAACACCTAGTTGGTATTATTGCTGCTTCTCAATCAGACTAGCAGATTGTGCTTCAAAATTGGTGAATTTTGGTGAGAACTTCAGTTTTTATGTTGTTGGTGTATACACAGCTGAAGGTGGTTTTCATTTACAGCTGAAGGTGGTTTTCATTTACAGCTTTTGGTATGAATTTATTTTGGTTATGGGTATTTGATCATTGCATTTCTATGATAATGGCGACCATATTTGGAGGTTTTCAGATTTTAATTCCAAGTTTCTGATTTTTTCCAAGAGAAATCGCCCCTCTACAGGGCCGTACCATCTCATGAGTGCTTTGGGATTCGTGCAAGAATAATATCTTGAGTTTTTGATGCAGTTTTGTAGTTTGAGTTTGGGTGCCATCCTCCTAGAAGGTCTTTGCAAAACATTTCAGCTTATTCGGAGGTATTTAGAAGGAGTTGTGAACATTTTTATGAGTTTGCTGTTTGCTGATAGACATTTCCAGATTGCAGATTTTTATATCAGACTTGTTAGTTTTTGATATAATGCTGGTTTGAGCTACATTTTTATATCATTATTGTATTGTAAGAGTTAGAGGAAGTGTTACTCTAACCTTTGATGGATTTGGAAGCATATCTTTCTTATTTGCAGCTGTTTAATTCATTGTAAAGCTGATTAGTAGTACTAACAGCTATTTATTTTATTTGCTGCAATTACTTGTTATAATTTCATACATTTGTAACCCCTGGATGGTTTACCGCCAGTGTGGAGAAAAAACAATTAATCTCTCTTTAGTCACCCACTGTAAAGTGGGAATTCCCACTCATAAGTGGATGCCCGCCGCAGCGGATGAATTAGTTTTGTATTGTAATGTTTTCCCCCCACTGTTCAAGTGGTAGCGTGGAAATTCTCATGGCTGGTTCACCGCCTATTTATTTCAGTTTTCAATTAATAACTCCGTCATATGTTAGCACCTCGCCCTCAGTGGGATCTTGAGTGCACATTCTTGATGTTGAGTTTGTTTCATTTCAAGTATTGTTCTTTAATTTCTCCGCCATATGACAACACCTATCCTTCCTTGGGATTGAGTGTGCATTCTTGGCGTTGAGTTCTTTCAAGCTTGGATTTCAGTTTTGATGCTAACGCTAATCAAGTTGGTAGTGTTGGCTTGTGTTATGATAATTCAAGAAAAAAATTGGTTGGCATATTTCAGTGGTATCAGAGCCAAGATCTTGCCATCCTATGAATAAGACAGAGTCAGTTGACAAATGAGTGATAGAGAAATCAGATTCTTCACCTAAGTTCAGTTTAGCTTTCAGAAGTTCTTAAGATGTTGCATTTTCTGAGGTCCAGGAATCGTGAGAAGTCAGATTTGATTGTGGCTTCAGAAGAATGCCAGTTCAAGAGGCAATGTGAACATGAGGCTGCCATACTCCGTAAACAATATCAAAGCATGACAGATGAGTTTAAGAACGATGTTTCATTTGACGCGTTTTTGAATTGTGCGGTGATTCATGACCCTGGAAAGTTGGCTATGGTCAACTACATCAAAAAAATGATTAAAGAGGAAGTAGAACTTGCCATGGTTGAAGAATCAAGGAAGGAAGAAGCAAAAGGATCTGTTTGTGGTTTGCAGCCCACAAGTAAGCAAATTGAAGAGAAAAATCAGTCAATTAGTGTTGAAGAAGACACAAGCAAGGTGCACATTTTGGTTCAAAATGAAAGTGGGTTTGATGAAGATACCTTGGCAAATGAGGAGATTAAGTTAGAGTCCCAAAATACATCCCTAGACTTGCATGGAATGGGAAATAATGAAGATTATTATGGTAAGAAGATCATTACAGCAGTCTTGAGTCCTAATAAGGATTCAAGCAATGAAGATCTCGAGACAAATGGCTTCTCAAAAGATGCTGGTGGAACAGTTGTGTGGGATAAGTACGTTGAAGAAGAGCAAGATGAAGCAAATACTAATGGTGTCTTTGAACCAGCTTATGACCATTACGAAAGTGAGGTTGTTGATGGTGATTCCGATGTGCTTTTATCTCCTTTTGTTGAAGATTTAGTGAAGGATAATTCTCTACTTTATGCTGAGCCAATTCCATATGAAGAATTATTGACAAGTGTCCAAGAAGACTTCTTTGGTATGTATGTGGGCACTAATGATAAAATCAGCAACACATCTACTCAAGATAATTTCATTGAAGAAAAGAATGACAAAATATTCAAAGCAACCAGCTTTGATGATTCTTTAATCCAATATAATGCTAGTGACTTGAGTGGTAGTGGGTTTGATTATCAAACTACATCTGTGGAGAAAGTTATAGATGAAGATTTCAGTTCAAGTGGGTTGAGCAGTGACTCATTCAAAGAGTTAACAGTTCAAGGGGAGCATGATGATCTCTTTCCTATTGATCATTGCAATCAAACCTTTCACATTTGGGATCCGGGCGCGACGTCACCAAGGTATGATAAAGAACCGGAGTGGGATAAATTCCCCTTTGATCCTGATGAAGTTCAAAAATCAGTTTGCAATGCAAGTAATGAAGTGATCTTTGGAGGAGAAGTTGCAGCAATGGCTAATGAGAACGTGATTTCTTATGTTGAAGAGAAGAATGTTTTAAAATCAGCAAATGATTTGGATGCCTTTCAAAATTACGCACAAGAAGAGTATGAGAACTTGAAAGGTCAAGATAGAGGTACTAATTTGTTTGAAGAAGTTGTTGACAAGCCTTCGATTCAGGAGATATGCAGTGATAAGATTAGAAAGGAGGCTGATTTTGAAAATCATGTCAAGGAAAACAAATCAGAAAAATTGATGTTTGATGAGCATAGCTTCTTTGCTGATTGGGATCAAGGGCCTAAAGAGCTGCAAGTTTTGAAGGATAATTTATTGGTTTCAAAAGAGAAGATTGTTAAAGTGTTATCAAGATTTGATAGCACATATCACTTCATTGAGGAACTTTGCTGGAAGTTTCAATTTGAAGAGAAACTAAATGGAGTTAAAGATGGAGACTCTCTTTCCAAGATGCAATCTATCAAAGAGGCATTGGAATCCATAAAGTCAGATTATTTGCATTTGCTCTCAGATAGGGATAATGCTATTAAGTTTGCAGAGGAGACCTATGATGCCTACCAAGAGAAGGAGGAAGAGATGGATAGGCTTTGCCTTGATTTTACCTTAGCTCATCATTCTTTATACAAAGCAGAAAATCATTCATCTATTGCAGCTACCCTTAAGGAACAAGAAGTTAATACAAGGATTATGGAGATCAAACAAATAGTTGAAGG
This sequence comes from Sequoia sempervirens, assembly GCA_007258455.2. Lineage (NCBI taxonomy): Eukaryota > Viridiplantae > Streptophyta > Pinopsida > Cupressales > Cupressaceae > Sequoia > Sequoia sempervirens. Next base: position 604,943,573 of record VDFB02058242.1, read on the forward strand.
AATAAATGAACTCCATAATGATGAAACATTGCGTAATGCCAAGATGATCCCATATGTTGATGGTGATTGGAAAGTACATCAAGAGTGTGAACTCTTGAGTTGGGAAGAGACTTTGCCACAAGAAGGAATGGTTTGCAGCTATGCGATAGATGTTTTAACGGATAATGAATGTAGTATTCAGCATGCTACACTTTGTGGGTCGGCAACTAATGGTGAGCATCCACAAGTTGAAAAAGATGAGTTTGAATTCTATGAAGACACCAACGAAAGGGATGAAGATAATATTTTTGAGAACAACAGTCCATTATCTTCACATGATTTGGATAATCATAAGGTGATAGATATTTTCTATGAAAGTGTGCCATGTTTTGTGAGTAGTAATCATCAAGGGCATTTTGATAATGAAAGCATAAGTGGGATCAAGGATGAAGTATTCACATGGAAAGTGTGGACTCAAGGAGATTTCTTCAACATTGGCTTAAAGATGTCAATAAAACAAGTCTTGGTAGTTGCTGGTCACTTCATTGCAGCAGCAAAGAGTGAAGATTCCAGACTTATTACTCATGAAGTTTGGGAGAAAGTTGAACCCTAAACAGGCAATTTACCTTCTTAACAATCTATCTCTTGGGTTGAGTGATGTTTTGGCTCACCCTAGTCCTTTGGGGAAATGGGAATTATGGACAACATTTGTTCTGTGCTCCATTGATGTTGATGTTTTCATGGATGGGCTACATGGGTTTATCAAAGAAGACACTAACTTCTTGAGTTTGCAAATTGCTTTGATTAACACTTGGAGAACTGTGGTGTTCTCTTTTTGGTGCATTGGGGAACATTTCCAGTTGGGTATCCATGCTTGGGATCCTCAACATGGCTTGATGGAGATTGTTACAAGTGGAAAGAGGAATCATTGGAGAGATACGGGTTCAATTTTCAGATTCTTTGATGCTGTCCCCATCCTTATTAACCATTCGATGGTTCTTTTTGCACATCGACCGATGGATTGGGAAGATATATCGAACAAAGGATGTTTTTATTTTGGGTTGGAGTTCCTTGAGAGGATGTGTCCAGCCTTGGGCATGAGTTGTTGTGATATTATAGATGCTAATTTCCAGTTTTGCAGCAATCCTACAACTCCTTGCATGCTGATTTTCCTAAAATCAGACTTTGAGTGGTTCATTTCAGTTTTCATAGGCAGCTGGTACATTCATTTTTCCTCTTCACAACCTCTTTTCAGTGATGATTTTTGGCTTCAAAAGTGGGTAATGATGTTTCATAGTGATTCAGATCAGTATTGGATGGTGTTCAAGTTATGTTCTAGTGGCTTTCTTTATACAATCTCTTGCACTAGTGTTTGGGGCAGCGAACCTTTGCTTGATTTGGTTCAACTTTTTGAGACTTTGGGGGAGAGATTGGTGGAAGTTTTCAGAGTTTTTCTTGAATATGTCAGAATTACTCAAAGGAGGCATTATACATCCTTAAGGAGCTTTGAGGATGCAGTTGCTATGACTTTGCAAAGAGCTGTTTTTTCCTTTGCAAACAGCTATGATGGAGTCACATTTGCTGTTGTGATTTGGTTTGATGCTTTGAGGAGTGATGTTGACGAGAATATTTTTGAGTTGTTTAGATTATTCTTCTTTGTTCTCAGAATGGTGATTGACATTGACATTGCAGATGTTAATTCCTTAGAGTTTATTGAGCAAGAGACGCTGCTAGATTTTGATTCAATTCCTTCTATGTTGTTCAACTTGAATTTCAGGCATGTTATCACTTTGAGGTTGCAGGGATGGTTAGTGCAATTATGGTGCAATGATTTCATTTGTATGATCAGAGTAGAGCAGCATCAGCATGGTGGGGTTTTTCAGAGATCGACATGGGACCCCGGGATCCTGTATGTTTGGTGAGATCAGTTTGGAGTGTTGTGGCATTGCTTGAGGACAAGCAATTTTGGGAAGGGCGGACTGTAATGTCCCTATTTTGGCCATACATTCTTCTTTTGGATTTAGCCTATTTCCGGGAATCCGTAGGCTAAGCTGAAGTATAAAACTAGGGTTTCCTCTTTCAGATACTGCTCAGTTGGCATTCAGAGGATGTTGTGCAGACTTACTATTTATAGCAGTTTGCTATTTTTAGCAAGTCTATCTTTTGGCAGTATCTATCTAGCAGCAATTCAATCCTTTGCAGTTCTGTGTTCAGTTTGGCTTTCTGATGGTTTTGAAGTTAACTTACTATTTTTGGCATTTACTATTTTTAGTAAGTTCATTTTTGGTAGAAGCATCATCATCAACTTGGTTCAGTTTGGCATTTGTCAGTTTGCTATTTTTAGCAATTCATCAGTTGCAGCTTGGGCATTGTATTTGGTTATCTCCTTGGATTGAGTTTCAGACTTAGTCAATTTTCATGTCTTGAAGTTGTACCCCACGCCTAGGCTTGATGAATTCAAGTTGTTTTAAAGAAGGGGACATAAAGGGGTCAAGTGAGCATTTAATTATTTAATAAATGCTTTATTGTTGCAATATGAAATGGATGCCTAAAAGGGAAGTTGAATGATATTTTATTATTTCAAAAAGTAAAAGGAAAAAAGGTGGCGTCCCTTTTGGAAGTTGAAGTGATTCAACTTCTTGGAATTTGAAGAGTTCTTGTTGCTTCATTTGCCAACTAAAGTCTATATATTGCTGCTGTTTGAAGAGCTGATTATCGAATGTTTATGCTAATGTTATGCTGTCGGAATGACAACTTGTTATTTACTTCGAGGGATGCTTACCTCCTAGTTCCAATCCAATTTCGTGTTTGAAAGATAACACCTAGTTGGTATTATTGCTGCTTCTCAATCAGACTAGTAGATTGTGCTTCAAAATTGGTGAATTTTGGTGAGAACTTCAGTTTTTATGTTGCTGGTGTATACACAGCTGAAGGTGGTTTTCATTTACAGCTTTTGGTATGAATTTATTTTGGTTATGGGTATTTGATCATTGCATTTCTATGATAATGGCGACCATATTTGGAGGTTTTCAGATTTTAATTCCAAGTTTCTGATTTTTCCAAGAGAAATCGCCCCTCTATAGGGCCGTACCATCTCATGAGTGCTTTGGGATTCGTGCAAGAATAATATCTTGAGTTTTTGATGCAGTTTTGTAGTTTGAGTTTGGGTGCCATCCTCCTAGAAGGTCTTTGCAAAACATTTCAGCTTATTCAGAGGTATTTAGAAGGAGTTGTGAACATTTTTATGAGTTTGCTGTTTGCTGATAGACATTTCCAGATTGCAGATTTTTATATCAGACTTGTTAGTTTTTGATATAATGCTGGTTTGAACTACTTTTTTATATCATTATTGTATTGTAAGAGTTAGAGGAAGTGTTACTCTAACCTTTGATGGATTTGGAAGCATATCTTTCTTATGTGCGGCTGTTTAATTCATTGTAAAGCTGATTAGTAGTACTAACAGCTATTTATTTTATTTGCTGCAATTACTTGTTATAATTTCATACATTTGTAACCCCTGGATGGTTTACCGCCAGTGTGGAGAAAAAACAATTAATCTCTCTTTAGTCACCCACTGTAAAGTGGCGAATTCCCACTCATAAGTGGATGCCCGCCGCAGCGGATGAATTAGTTTTGTATTGTAATGTTTTTCCCCCCACTGTTCAAGTGGTAGCGTGGAAATTCTCATGGCTGGTTCACCGCCTATTTATTTCAGTTTTCAATTAATAACTCCGTCATATGTTAGCACCTCGCCCTCAGTGGGATCTTGAGTGCACATTCTTGATGTTGAGTTTGTTTCATTTCAAGTATTGTTCTTTAATTTCACTGCCATATGACAACACCTATCCTTCCTTGGGATTGAGTGTGCATTCTTGTCGTTGAGTTTTTTCAAGCTTGGATTTCAGTTTTGATGCTAACGCTAATCAAGTTGGTAGTGTTGGCTTGTGTTATGATAATTCAAGAAAAAAATTGGTTGGCATATTTCACCTTAACGGGTGCATGTTGTTTGTAATTGCATTCAAAAAAATTGAAAAAAAAAAAATTGGTTCGGAATATTTCACTGTAGTATACTACACAATTTGAATTCACCCAACAAGCTGGTAGAATCTAGGCTCTGATACCACTAAAGTATCCTTACTAAATCTAACCCAAAAACTCATTTTTTTAGAGTCGTTGACATTTCGTCAAACAGTTGTTGTGCAAACTCATGAATTCTGATTTTCTGACTGATGTTCTGATTTTTTGAGTTTTGTTTGATTGTTTTCGATGTTTGGTTGAGTGTTTTCAATGCTAATAACATAAAGGAAGTTCATAGAATTGATATATAAATGATTACACAACATAAATTGATAAACCCACTTCCATTTATGCCATTAAATTAAAGATATAAGGTCTGATTAAAATGACAGTTATGTCTGATATGAAAACTATCAGACTATAACAGCTCTATTAAACCCAATACAAATGAAATATTTGAATAAGCAATATACCAATAACATACCTGTTCTATGCCAGCATTAAAATACAATGTATGAAGGCTGATATGAGCATGATAACAATGGTAGAAGACTGAAATAGAATGTGAAATATGCAACTATAGATTTGATCGTTGTTATGGAAGTGCTGATATGAAATAGGTTGCGAAAATAGTACAGCCAACAAGTAGAATGCAAATATGTGATAGTATCGATCTATCAATGGTTGCACCTGATCTGAAAAAATATGTTGATATAACAATGCAACAAACTCAAAACTACAAAATATATATCTAAAACTCATCCAATAAAGCCCAAATGAAGACCCAAGGTAGGCCCTTCCCAAAGGTGAATTGGGTTCTCGTCCAATCCACGATAGCCCTTGAGAGTTTTCGTTCCCAGAAGGCTGAAGCAATGTTGAAACCCTTCTCCAAAGCTCAAACCTACAAAGTGTTTTATAAAAATGAGAGTAGAATACCCAAAAAAGAGCCCAACACTTTTCTTTATAATCTCCATGAGCTTTTTTAATAAAAAACAATAAAATTCCTCTTGAGGGTCTTTTCTCAACAAAAGAAAGGCCACTTTTTAAAAACAACTTAAGTTGCTAGGATGGGGGGCACTTTTCACTATTCACCTGATGCTTTTCAGTTACTATTCACTTTTCACTATTCCATTAAGGCAACCTTAATATTTTCACTTTATCTTTGGATTCATCAACTGAAATCCAAACTAATAGGCTCGTGAGGCTCCCAGCTAAACTCCACAGCCCTCAGCTGGGTCCCCTAACCATGTTGCCGACCTACGGGAACCCCAATAGTAGGCCAACCTTTGCTAAGGTCTAAGTTGCCTAAGGAAGGGACATTACAATCAGACTTAAATGAAAATGTTTCAGACCTAGCATATAGGGTTATCAGACCTGATAACAGTCTCACATAGGCAGAAAATTACAAACAAGGCTTATGAAAGTCACCCAAAGATGGTGCTAGCAATCCACAACACTCCCCTTCGTTCGAAGCAATAGTAACATGTAAAAAGACACCAACAACTCGCTGTAGTAGACCCAAAAGTTACTTGCCATCTAAGAATGGGCTGAAAATACCAACCTGGGAAATGTATGACCCCCTAGGAGGGGCGACCAGCTCTCAAAATTCCAAAATTCAGCAATAAATTCAAACCAATGCTTGAAATGTGGCACTGTAATGTCCCCATTTTCCGAGCATCAGAGTTCGTAAGGATTAGCCTATCAATTGACCCTTGTAGGCTAACATTGATAGTTAGAGGGTCCTTCGTGGCAGTAATCAGGGTGTTTTTCCCCTTCGGAGCTCAATATGGGTTCAGTTTGGCCTTCGTTTGACTCAGTTCTTCATACTTACTATTTATAGTAAGTCACCATTTTAGGGGAGTCAGGGTTACTAAATTTATTAAGTCACTTGAACAGGTCTCAGATGTAGTGTTGACCTCTTATTTGGTTGGACGGGCAAAATATTAAATGATTAATGATTAATTATCATTAAAGGTATTTTAATGATAATTAAATATTAGAAAGTTAAATTATAAATTAAAAGTGTACTTTATTTCCGATGAGGCCATGACCCTCAATTTAAATCACTTAAAGTACATTTTTATATTATTATTTTGGACACCCAAGGTTAGAGAGATATTATAAAGTTTTATTAAAAACCTAAAGTGGATTTCAAAAGAGGATTAAAAGCAGCTTAAGAGGTCGACTTTCTTGAGGAATTATAAAAGGGCATCAAAGGCATTTGAATTCATTATGTTTTGAGAATATTAAATTGTGTCTTTGGAGTTCGTGCTTGGAGAGGAAACCGATTAGGGTTTTCTGCCATTTCCGCATTGGAGAACGAAAACTCTTCAGTGTTAGTGCAATTTTGAGGCCGTGCAATACCAGCTAATATTATTGCTTGAGAGGGCTTCATTCAGGAGTCCATTTGGAGCTTACAGGTGAAAAATCAACATAGGGTTTGAGGCAGTTTAAAGGTATATCTATTGCAGACCTAAGTTATTCATTGGCAGCCATTATCAATCAGGTTTCAAGCTATTTAATGTGTTGCTATAGTATGCATGAACAGTGAATTTGCTACAGTATGCGTGAATAGTGAATTTGCTACAGTACGCATGAACAGTGAAATTGCTACAGTATGCGTGAATAGTGAATTTGCTACAGTACGCATGAATAGTGCCCCGCGCTACAATGTACGCTACAGTACTTTGGCAATTTGGTAAAATTTACACAAGGTTTTTGTTGGTGCGTGTTTTATGACACAACAAACATTTTAGAACAAAGTGTCACAGACGCTCTATTCTCTCTTGAAAAACTACTTCCTATGCTAAGATTGCAAGTGAGTTCATAGGGTAATTCCAATGTTTAAGATGAGCGCGGATAGGCTCTGTGGTATGGATGTGATTTGCTGTGGGCACAATTAAGATTTTGCAAGTTATTCAGAAAAGTAGAGACATAGATGCAGTATCATTTTGGGTTTTTTGATTTATATAAAAAAAGTGAAAAAAGATCAAGGGTTTAGAGATCCTATACTATTCCTAAGAACTCAAGAGAAGACGAAGACTAAATGAAACCAAATAAACCATACTCTACTTCGCCACGTTAAATGACAACTACGCAGAGCAAGTGCAATCTTCTAGGAATGTGCTTGTGATTTTCATATAATGAATAATTACCATCAAATCGAACAACAATTATTCAAACAGAAGTTAAGCATCCACAATGAAAGCTCAGTCTAACTTCGCACATTGAGTGAAATCATTCACCCAAAGAAAGTATGAGCTCGGTTTCACCAATCTCCGTTATCAATCAATCATTCTTCTAACATACATTTTAATTTAAATTCACTAAGCGAGAAAGAAAATATGCGACCATGCAACTATTCAACAATCAAGTATTCAAGGCACCTCATGCATTTGAACTTCATTATCAAAGTAGTGTTTTCACAACAATCTCATAAAAACTCTCTTTATTTCTACAATCTAACTATCTCAAATCTGCTCTAACTTCTTAATCTCTAATCTCGAATGAATATCTAACTTCTAATAATTATGAGAGAGTGAGGGGGAGGGTTTATATAGTTTTTCAAGATTACAAAGAACGACCGAGATTGATTCAGGATCAATGGCCCAGATTAAATAGAACTAAACCCTAATTAGGGTTTCCAAAACCACAATCAGTTAACTGAAGAGAACACTAGACATCTGGAGTGGCATCCTTATCCACTTGTGCAGCCTCACGTTCGGCGAACCTGGACACTATCAGGTCAACCTCTTCCATGGCAATGTCGGGCAGCACGCTGACATTGTACTCCAGCAAATCCAAGCTCTCGGCACACTCTGCAAAAATAGTCGCCCATTCTGGTTCTTGCAGCAAGAAAGAACTTCTGATGGCCATGAAGTCGAATACTCTGGTGAAGCCTTCTTTCATGATTGGCCCGGTGGTGGAGAAAATTTTCTGTACTTGTTCTTTCAAATTCCTTGGCCGCAAGTGTTTCTTTCTGACAACATCCTTATCGAGCATATTTGCAGCCGCTTCATAAATTTTACTTTGAATTTCCTTCGCTTGTTCCTCAACTCTAACACCACCTTGCTTCACCTTTTCGAGGACTCCCCTTCTTGAGATCAAAGCGTAATACCATCCATTAAAATCATAAGCCGCTCCAGCTTCGATAACCTTGTCCTCAATTAATCTTTGCTTTGAGATGCCCTTCAGTTCCTGAATACATGGGATGATCCTGCTTTGAATATCTTCGAGATTACTCGATGATTCTGCAAGATCTGCAACTCGTGATAGCATAAAGGAAGCCTGCTCATTCACTTGTGCCAGCTTTTCTGCAAATACCAATGCCTCTTCTTTCTTTCCAGCCATCCAGTCTTTAGCCTCCCTCGCTGTTGTCAGCTCTTCTTCAAGGTTTGCACTAGGTTCTTGTGAAGCATTTGGAGGTAAAGGTGCCACTTGTTCACCTTGGTTTAGTGGCTTGGTCAGGTGCTGGATGTAATCTTTTAGGCGTTGAATTTCTTTCTTATACTCTTTTTTCTTGGCGACTTCTTTTTCTAACCTGGCCTTGATGGTGGCCACAGAATTGTCCAAGTCTTCGACCTCCTGCCCTTTGGTTGTTGGACCCATGTCGATGGTCGTGATAGCATATTCCTCAGGAGCAATCTCGTCTTGGAACTTGTCGGCTGTAGGCATTGCAATTTGCACCGTGCGATTTCCAGCTTCATCTCTCTGGATGGTGGAAAATTTCTTGGCCTTCTTCCTTGGGGCAGTTTGCTCTAATCTGGCCAGAAAATCTGTGTCATTGTCCTCCTCAGGAACTTCTACTGGCGCTTTTCTTTTTAATCTTTCTTTCAGCCACTCTGGGACTGTTGGCTGTTCAATTTCGTCCTGTTGATTTTGGACATCTTGCATATCTTGCACTTCATGCTCTTCCTGAATTTCCGGCATACTTTGAATTTCTTGGACCAACTGCATACCCTGGATTTCCTGGACAGATGGGTCCTCTTGGATGCCTTTGAGGGCGGAAATCATTCCTTCCTCGAATTCTCCATCCATAATGTCTGTATCATTATCCGATTCTAGGATTTCTGTGTTTGCTGGAGAAGGTTGATCATCATCCTCTACTTGGATCGGTTCTACATTTTCAACTGGAGAAGGGATCCTGGCATTTTCCAAAGATTCCCTATCCAAGGCAAGCATTTCTTCAATGTTCCTGGAAGTAGCCGACTGAAGGGGTTTGGACTTGTGTTTCTTTCAAGAAGGCCCCTCATCTACCATTTTGTCCTTTTCTTTCCTTGCAAAATTATCGACTTCCTTCCTTTTTCTTGAGTTGGCAGCATCCGTTGGTCCATCTCCACGAGATGCACCGGCGTTTGAAGAACATGACTCTGTGTCTCCCATCAACTCGTAGGTAAATTGCTCATTTCTCTGTCTTAGGACTTCCACCTGTCGATCTATCCACCATTGAGAGTACTTGAAAACAGGGCGCATCAAAGTGGTTAGATCACCCATCTCAAACTCGAACTATTTTATAGGTGGAAGTGGCTCATTCTCCTTGAAGCCTGGCTGCACATATATTCCATCATCTTGCAGTTGGTCAGGTATTTTGAAGAGCTCTGTCGCCCTTATCATGCTTAATGGCAACCTTGACCATAACCTTCTTCTTACATCATATTCATCGGCTGTGTTGGCCCAAAAGTCCTCTAAGTCAACCCGATGTTTGTACCTTTCTCCGTCCACTGTTTTGATGTGATGGAGCGGATCGAAGTTGTTCCTGGATTTGTATGATATAAAAGGATATTGCTGAATCTCCAGTCGAGCAACCTCCGCTGCTTGTGCTGTCGGGCATGACTCCTCCATGTTGCCGATGAAAAAGGGGAAGGTGACAGCAGCTTTCTGCTTAGGCCTTTGAATATTCTGATACGTTTCTAATTGCCTCAGTACTTCTAGCAATACCATCTTGTTAGTCGGATAGATGGGTAATCTGTAAGGATTTCCTGAGAATCCTTGGATTCTGATGTAGGTGAACTTAGGATACTGAATGAACCAGAATCCATACCGACTGACTAGGCTCTTGGCTTCATGTGAGAGTCTTTGGTGCGTTCCGCCTTGAAGAAGCTGGGTAATATACATCAAAAATGCGTCATGAGCTCTCCGGAAATGAGACTTCTCTTTCAGTTGCAGCTGCGGATAGCAATCATAGACTTTGAATTTCCCCTCGCCATTGCCGACCACGCCTTTGCATGTCAAGCCAGGATATTTATAATATCTTGCAAGTGAATATACAATGTATGAGCTCATGTGGAAAGTTTTGGTCTCCTCAAAGTTGACCAACTGCTCGTGCAAGCTGTCACTAATCATCCTGGACCAATTGAACATCTTGACTCCAGTGATTATCTCATCAATAAAATAGTACATCCAATCTTCGAAAGGAGCACCGTGGGCACTACCTACTATTCTATTTAGTAGCAAAACAATATCACCATATTCCTCTTTGAAGTGGGTTCTGATCAATTTCTTTGGCATCTTGCTTGCAATAGGCTTAGGTTTTAGTAACCAATTCTTGTTTATGTTGGATGCACAGAGATCTCGCTGACTTTGATAAAGCTTGAGTGCATCTTGCTTGGTGCGATAGGATGTTCGATTGTACACTGGAATCCCAAAAGTTTCTTGGATTGCTGGCTCGGACAAGTAGGCAAGGACTCTTCCGTCAGGAGCTTCTATCTGTCTGTCTTGTGCGTTGTAGTGTAGTGCGCATTCTGCTATCAACTCCGGGCATTCCTTTGCTGGTGGAAATCCAGCTGCATGGACGATTCCATTGCGCATCATCCTCATGGCAATTGGTGTAGGCAGATGTCCGTCAGTCCCGTACATTCTCTTCCGGAAGTCCTCAAGATCAACGTGGCCAAGATCAGTGTCAATGACGTGCTCCCACTTGGACTTGATTTTCGATTGTGTTTGCACACCTTTGCTTGCAAACTTCATCTTGACTGCTTCGAAAGTAGATCTACAAGAAAAAGAAAGAATAATCAGAATTTAAATCAGTTTGAAAGAACATTCCAGCTAGTTATCAAATTAGACTTCGTGGAAAAAAATCAAGCTGGAAAGAACATAAACGATGAAGTTTCATGTTAAAATGAAATGGACAAAACAAATCTACCTTGTGACTTCTGGAGCAATGACCACGATCACGATGTAAGCTGAAAAATTCTATCTCTTTTACTTTGCTGCAAATTTCTTCAACAAGCCTTTTCTCACACCTTCTTCAAAAATCGAATGATTGCACAAATGAGAAGTGAAATCACTTATAGAGGTGAGAAGATCGATCATTTTAGCAAATTTACATTGTTGCCTTAGAATCGAGTTTAAACTCATCTTTCACTTTGCTTCCGGATGGCAAGTTCTATCTTCAATAATCTCGTCCGGGAAAGTTTCTAATTTCATTTCCAGTTTAACAAAGCTCTTTATCTTTCTTTCCAATTTCGAAAAATTTAAGACTTATCCCTTTAGGGTGTAATGTCCCTCTCAAACCTGACCTTTCCAGGACTATTGGCCTTTTCCGAAACCCAAGGCTAGTCGGAAGGTAAAATTAGGGTTTCCTATTTTTAAGGATGTCCTTGCTCAGAGTTAGTGGATTCAATGGCGGATTCTTTCTGGGTTTTCAGAGAGCTTCGCAGTGGTATGTTCATCTCGGCTTTCTGAGCATCTTCAGGAATTTACTATTTTTAGTAAATTCTATTTCTGGCAGTTTTTCTTGGGTCGGCTTGGTTGACTTCCTACTTCAGTTTGGTCAGTTGACTTGGTCATTATTGGCTTCAGGGCACAATTGGAGAGATAAGTTGATATATTTAATTAAAAGTCACGTTTTAATATTTTATTCGAACGTTGACCCCTTGGCCTAGTCTATTGACTTTATGTTGTTTTGAAAAGTGGTCTTTTTGAGGGTGGCGCCTCATTAAGGATTATTTTATATTTTATCCAAAGTCAAATCAAGATATAAGGTGGGCGCATTTATTAAAGTATTGAATTTATTTTAAAAGTGAATATTCAACTTGAAGGAAAAGGACGCCATCTTTGAGGAGATTAGGGTTTTTGACTTTGAGAGGAGTTTAGGGTTTCGAGAAGTCAACCTGAAATTATAAAAGGAAGACTTGGATCATCATTTGGGTATCTTTTATCTACAGGAATGTTATGCTGCCGGATTGGCTTTGGGATTGCTTCGAGGAATGAAGGCCTCCTAGCTTGGGCATTGCTTCTCGCTTGAAAGACAGCGACTAGTGGTGATTTAAGATAGATTTGTGAGTTTGCATTTAGTTTTGAGCATTGTTTCAGCTTGTGCATTATTAGATCTGTTTTGCATATTAGTGGGTTTCAGCATTTTGCATTTTAAGCTACAGCAGATCCGTGTTTTCATTTGTAAATCAGAAAACAAAAATAATCTCGTTCTGGGTATTGTGTCATTGCATCTTATTGGTAAGGGCGCCCCTTCATGAATATTTGCAGATTTTAATACGAAGCTTATGATTTTATAATGCAAATCCGTCATTCCTTGAAGGCCGAACTTTCTAGAGTGCATTGGGATTCGTGTCAGTAATTAATAACCATTTTAGATGCCATTTCTTATTACTAAGTTAGGTGCCATCATTTTGAGGGTCTATTGCATCAGATTTGAGATCATTTGGGTGAGAAATGAGAGAGTTATGAGCATATGAGTAAATTCATAGGTTGCTGGTTTTATGACAAAAAGTGCAGATTTGTATGACAGTTTAAGAAATCTGCATCTTCCTTATCTGGTTGGTGTTGAGATTTCATTGTATACTTTGCAGAAGCTTCCTTGTTGAATGCATCATTTGAAAGAGCATCTTAAGTCTTGATATTGCAGGCAATGACATCTTTGTAAGCTGGCAGTAGTACTGACCAGTTGTTCTTATTATTGCTCATCGTTATTGTAATACTTATTCTTCCTTCAGTTCTTGTTGTAATAGATAAATCTCCGCCCTATGGTAGCTACTCTCCCATTCTGGGTTAGCAAGCACATTCTGGGTGTTGAGTGTTTTCAGCTTTCAGCATTTCTCTTTCAAGCATTGTTATTGTAATCACTCCGTCATATGGTCGCCCCTCACTCCGCATTGGATTGGGTAGCACATACTTGACGTTGAGTTCCCTTTCAGTATTTAGAGTAGAAGATCCTCTGACCATATGCTCGCCATCATCGGCGCCATTCTTGGTTAGAGTTGCTTTTTGCATAAGCAGTTTGATTCAGATCCTCTGACCAATGCTCACACCTTGCCCACATCGGGATCCTGGTGTACATACTGGTTAGAGTTGCTTCAGTACGTTTTGGTTTATCATCTAACCTTAACGGGTGCTTGTAATTTGAAATTGTAAAAAATCGAAAAAATTTGGCTCGGAATATTTCAGTGGTATCAGAGCCAAGATCCTGCCATCCTGTGCCCATCAGAGTTCACTTGACAGAGAAAACAGATTCTACATCAGAGGTGAGAGCTGAGTTCAGTATTAGCTTTCAGAAGTTTCAAAGATGTTGCATTTTCTAAGGTCTATGGGTCGTGAGAAGTCAGATTCAACTATGGCATCGGAGGAAGGAAAGGTTAGTGATGTCGTAAGGGACTTCATTGAATATGCCAAACAGTTTAAAAGACAATGTGAAGATGAGGCTGTCAAACTCCGTGAGCAATATCAAACCATGCCAGATGATTATAGGTACAATGTTTCATTTGATTCCCATTTGAAGTGTGTGGCGTCAGTGAAGCCCAAAAAGTGGAAGATGGTGGACCACATTAGGAAAAGGATAAAAAGGGAAGCAAAACAAGCTATGTTCGAAGAATCAAAGAAGGAAGGAGATGAAGTGCCTATTTGTGGATTGCAGCCGACAAATATGCAAGTTGAAGAGAAAAATCAGTCATCTAGCATTGAAGATGGCACAAACAAGGTGCACATATCACATCAAAATGATCGTGAGCTCGAAGGAGAAAACGTGACAGTTGAAGAGTGTGTGGAAGAGCCTCATAATACGCCCCTTGACTTGCATGTGATAGCAAGTGAAGAAGAGCAAGTTGAAGGAAATACTATTGGTGTCTTTGAATCAGCTTATGACTGTTACCAAAGTGATGATGTTGGTAATGATTTCGAGGTGTTTGTACCTCCTCTTGTTGAAGATTTAGTGATGGATAGTTTTCCTCTTGTTGCTGTTCAAACTCCTCAAGAGTTTTCACAAGATGAATTTATTACAAGTGATCAAGAAGACCTCTATGGCATGCATATGACTGTTCATGAGGAGATCAGAAACATACCTATAGATGATAGGTTCATTGAAGATAAGGATGATAAAAAATTTCAAACAGCTAGCTCTAAAGATTCCCTACTTCCTTTCAGTGACAGTGCTAAGGGTGGTTTTGAGTTTGAACTTCAGACCCAACCATTAGAGGGAGGTACTTATGAAGACATCAGCTTTAGTGATTTGGGAGTTGACCTATTCCAAGAATCGACACTCCAAATGTTGCACAAAGAATACTTTTCTTGTGATCAAAACAATCAGCCTCTCACCATTTGGGATCCAGGTGTGAAGGCACTTAGTGATGACAAACCGGTATGGGATGAATTTCCCTTTGATCCGGATGAAGAAATGGAACTTGATAAGGGTTCTCTATCAGCAGACAATGGTGTTAATGTGCTTAAGTTTGGGGCTGCTTTCAAGTTTGTTCAAAGTAACATGGGAGAGGAAACAGAGTTTGAGGGCCATTTGGCTCTTGAAGATGAAAGGTTTGGAGGAATTACCAAACACAAATCTGATTTATCAAGGCATGAAGCTGATTGCAATCAACGAGTTGAAGACTTAGTGAAGTATGATGCTTTCCAAGACATTGAGCATTCTCCACTAGTTGGTGGTGAAGTACAAGAATGTTGGGGCTACAATGAGGGCAGCAAATGCGTGAAACGAAGTTCTGATTTTCAGTTGCGGCCTATCAACAATTTACCATCTTCAGATTCTTATGGGTGGGAAGATCAATTCAAGGTGTCCGTTAACAGGGAAGTGCAAGCTCTATCCCTATTTGATCGCACACATAGCTTGGTTGAAGAGCTTTACTGGAGGGCTCGGCTTGATGAGAGACGTGGAGGAGTGACAGATGAAGTTGCTCTTTCTAATTTGCAACTTATCAAAGATTCCTTGGAGACCATGAAATCCAAGTACATAGGCTTGATTGAAGATAGAGATCATGCCGTTGAATCTGCAAAGAAGGCCTTCCTTGTTTTCGAAGAAAGGGAGAATATGGTTGATGAGCTCACTTTGGAGCTTAAATCAACAAAGGACAAGTTGAAAGAAACTCAGTTGACTCTAAGAAAGATTCAAGACCAGTTTGCAGATTTCAAACTTTTCAAGGAGCAAGAGGATGCACGAAGAGCTGGAGAAATCAAGCAAGTAATTGATGAGATTGATAGTCTTCGAGAGGAGTTTGATCTTGAAGGTTTCACAAGAAAATCAAAGGTTGCATGTGCAGATTTGGAGCAGCAAGATGAAAGGAATGACTTTCAAGTTTATGACAATCCTCTTTTTCAAGAAGGTGATGAGAAAAGTTATGATAATCCTCTCTATGAAGTAGAGGATGAAATAGAGAATGAAACTGAGTTTGGTTTCCAGTGCTTGGATGCCTCGATATCACTCCATGAGGAAGTGCCACGTCTGTTGATTAGTAATGAATGCATAAGTGGGTTTGAGGATGAAGTCTATACATGGGAAGTGTTGATTCGAGGAGATTTCAACATCTTCGACACCAAGGTGTTAACAAGGCAAGATTTGGTAGCTGCTGGTAACTTCAGTACAGCAGCAAGAAGCGAAGATTTAAGTCTTGTTACTCATGAAGAAGGGAATGAAGATGGACCAGAACTGGGTGTTTGCATGTTTGTCAATCCATTCCTTTGGTTGAACAATACTTTGGCACATATTGGTCTATTTTTGGATTTGGATTTGAAGTCATTTAATAGTTCATGCTCCCATGTTGTTGAAGCTTTCATAGATAGGCTTCAAAGGTTCATTAGCGGAGGCATCAATCTCTTCAGTATGCACTTGATCCTTACTAGCATTTGGGAATGTGTTGAGTTTTCTTTTCAGTATGTTGGAGATCACTTTCAGTTGGGTATCCATGCTTGGGATTCTCAATATGGGTTGATAGAGCTTATCACCTGTGGAAAGAAGGACTTTTTGAAGGATAAGGATCAAAATTTCAGTATTAATGATGTTGTGACTTTCTTTTCCAGCCCCATGATGTTTCCATTTGTTCATCGACAAATGGATTGGAGAGAAATTTTGAGTATGGATTGGAAAGAGGAACAATTGGTTGCTCTTGGCGTTGATCCTTGGCTAAGACAAGAGCAGATTTTGAGACTCGTGCTTGCTGGTTGGAGGCAGACCAGCCCTGTTACTTGTGGAGTTACTCTCGTTTGGGAGATTTTTTTCATCACCACTTGCCAACAAGGTGGTAGTTTTCAGATGGAGATTGCTCTAGTATGTTTTTCGGCCATTTTTGAGTTGTTACCTTGCAACTCTATGCTCATATCATACACTCACACTTGGGAATTTCTTTGGTGCTGCTGTTTTTTCTTGTGTGAGGTACTAAAATCATATTGCACTTCGCTGACTTTGGCCTTGAACAGCAGAGATTATTTGTTCCTTCGCACCTATTCTACTTTTGGAGTGCATCCTATGGAGGTTTGTGAAGCAAATTTTGATAGTTTCTTTACTATATTGGTTTTGGACAACGAACTTCCACATGCTTTGGCTTTCCCTTCTGAGACTCTTGGAGTTGGAATAGTAAGAGTGATTAGAAGTCTTCATGGTGGTGTCGATATAATTCAGTTGATGCATAGTAGCTCCAGAAGAAGCCATGAGGCTGAATTTGTTGAGCTCTTGCCAAAGATTGCTTTCCTCTTTGCAAGAAGATTTGAAGATATCATTTTTTCCATCAGGGCTTCGTTTGTTGCAATATGGAGGTATGTTGAGGAGTTTGATTTTGAGTTGAGCAGCCTATCCATTGTGGTTGACAGTGGTATAGTTGATACTGTTGACTTTGGGCCTCTTGGACATGAGACGTTGCATGAAGCTGGTCTCAGTCCTTTAAAAATTTTCAGTATGAGTATCATGGACAGTAACACTTTGGGGTTACAAGGAAGGTTAGTGCAACATAGGCATGATGATTTCATGGATGTGATCAGAGTGGAGCAGCATCAGCGTGGTGGGTCCTTCCTGCGATGGGTGTGGGAACCAGGGATCATACTTGTTGCGTATGGTTTAGTTTTAAAATTTCTGGAGTTGTGGTGGTATTGCTTGAGGACAAGCAATTTTGGGAAGGGCGGATTGTAATGTCCCCTTCTCCAACCTGACCTTTCCAGTGACCGTTGGCCTTTTTCTGGAAACCCGAAGGCTAGTCGGAAGGTAAAATTAGGGTTTCCTATTTTTAAGGATGTCCTTGCTCAAAGTTAGTGGATTCAATGGCGGATTCTTTTTGGTTTTTCAGAGAGCTTCGCAGTGGTATGTTCATCTCGGCTTTCTGAGCATCTTCAGGAATTTACTATTTTTAGTAAATTCTATTTCTGGCAGTTTTTCAGTTGGGTTCGGCTTGGTTGACTTCCTACTTCAGTTTGGTCAGTTGACTTGGTCATTATTGGCTTCAGGGCACAATTGGAGAGATAAGTTGATATATTTAATTAAAAGTCACGTTTTAATATTTTATTCGAACGTTGACCCTTGGCCTAGTCTATTGACTTTATGTTGTTTTGAAAAGTGGTCTTTTTGAGGGTGGCGCCTCATTAAGGATTATTTTATATTTTATCCAAAGTCAAATCAAGATATAAGGTGGGCGCATTTATTAAAGTATTGAATTTATTTGAAAAGTGAATATTCAACTTGAAGGAAAAGGACGTCATCTTTGAGGAGATTAGGGTTTTTGACTTTGAGAGGAGTTTAGGGTTTCGAGAAGTCAACTTGAAATTATAAAAGGAAGACTTGGATCATCATTTGGGTATCTTTTATCTACAGGAATGTTATGCTGCCGGATTGGCTTTGGAATTGCTTCGAGGAATGAAGGCCTCCTAGCTTGGGCATTGCTTCTCGCTTGAAAGACAACGACTAGTGGTGATTTAAGATAGATTTGTGAGTTTGCATTTAGTTTTGAGCATTGTTTCAGCTTGTGCATTATTAGATCTGTTTTGCATATTAGTGGGTTTCAGCATTTTGCATTTTAAGCTACAGCAGATCCGTGTTTTCATTTGTAAATCAGAAAACAAAAATAATCTCGTTTTGGGTATTGTGTCATTGCATCTTATTGGTAAGGGCACCCCTTCATGAATATTTGCAGATTTTAATACGAAGCTTATGATTTTATAATGCAAATCCGTCATTCCTTGAAGGCCGAACTTTCTAGAGTGCATTGGGATTCGTGTCAGTAATTAATAACCATTTTTAGATGCCATTTCTTATTACTAAGTTAGGCGCCATCATTTTGAGGGTCTATTGCATCGGATTTGAGATCATTTGGGTGAGAAATGAGAGAGTTATGAGCATATGAGTAAATTCATAGGTTGCTGGTTTTATGACAAAAAGTGCAGATTTGTATGACAGTTTAAGAAATCTGCATCTTCCTTATCTGGTTGGTGTTGAGATTTCATTGTATACTTTGCAGAAGCCTCCTTGTTGAATGCATCATTTGAAAGAGCATCTTAAGTCTTGATATTGCAGGCAATGACATCTTTGTAAGCTGGCAGTAGTACTGACCAGTTGTTCTTATTATTGCTCATCGCTATTGTAATACTTATTCTTCCTTCAGTTCTTGTTGTAATAGATAAATCTCCGCCCTATGGTAGCTACTCTCCCATTCTGGGTTAGCAAGCACATTCTGGGTGTTGAGTGTTTTCAGGTTTCAGCATTTCTCTTTCAAGCATTGTTATTGTAATCACTCCGTCATATGGTCGCCCCTCACTCCGCATTGGATTGGGTAGCACATACTTGACGTCGAGTTCCCTTTCCCGCATTTAGAGTAGAAGATCCTTTGACCAATGCTCGCCATCATCGGCTTCATTCTTGGTTAGAGTTGCTTTTTTGCATAAGCAGTTTGATTCAGATCCTCTGACCAATGCTCACACCTTGCCCACATCGGGATCCTGGTGTACATACTGGTTAGAGTTGCTTTAGTACGTTTTGGTTTATCATCTAAACTTAACGGGTGCTTGTAATTTGAATTCTTGTGTAAAATCTCCAAAAATTTGGCTCCTAATATTTTCAAATATTGTAGAAGTTACTGGAATGCAAGTTGGGGAACTGACATCCACAATCAAGGATTATCTTATTTCATACATTGGACAACATGTTTAGTATACAAGGACCGCCCTAGGAAAAGTTGGCATGCTATAGTCATTGTATTGTTGAATACAAGTTAAGTCATTGTTGGCAAGAAATGCCATTTTCATAATGCAAAAATGTATCAATCATGCCATGCCTAGACAATTCATAGAGCAATCCCATCTATTAGTATCTTGGCTAAGGTCAAAATAGAACATAACCATTTTTTTTTTACTTAACTGTTCCTCTTTGTTAACGAGCCTGACGACAAAACTTGCAGTCTAGAAGGCTTCAAGAAAAATTTAATAATAAATCTCACTTGAATATACACACCAATCACTGAGACACAAGCAAATATCATGGCTACATCATCATCTAGGACCTATCTTAGACGCTAGTGCATGACTTGCCATGATGTTGGAACAATTAATGGGCTCCTCTGAGCCATAGACTTATATTTTTTAGTTTTGATATTTGTTTTGATGTCATGGATTTCATAATCCATGAGATTTGTATACATTTGACAATATTATAATTTTAAATTAATATATCTATCAATGTTGTTTCCTTTAGCTAAAAATTAAAATTCATTTTTACACTCGTGATCGATGTATACTTGTGTATATGGTCAAAGTAACTTCTATTTGATTAGTTTATTGTGTCTCTAAATTTTATTTATTAAAGGGTGCACGAAACAAGTTTTGAATCCTTAAAAACATCTATATTTCATGGTTTTTTCAATTTGCCGAGTCTGGGCGCCAAGTCTGAGTCCAAGTCAAAAATCAGCTTGCCGAGTCCGAGGTGAGTCCAAGTCTTGTAACATTGCTTGACTGCATAATCCATTTAATTCTTTCTTGTTGATGTAGATTTGTTACTCTACAATTTAGCTAGTAATCAACATTCATTTGTGTTTTTCCTTCAAATCTTTGTTTACAGCCGAGTACTGGTCTTTGCTTGATAGTTTTCCCTTCTTTAAATTTTAAAATATTGCTATAAGTTTTGACTATTAACTATATGGTGCATGCATCTGGGGAAAAAACATAGTCAATTAGATATCTACCTTAATGCAAAATCTCATTGTAATCTTATATAGTGTGCATACTTATACATTCTATTTATAATTTTAAGTTTTTTTGGTTCCATTTTGTGTTGTGCAGCAACAGACAAATTAAAATTCTAACAGTACAATAGTTTATCATATGTACGATCTAACAGTTGTCACCTATAGCAGCTTTCCACTGAGATGTCTTGATGACAATGCTGGAAAACTTGCTGAATTTTAATGAGTACTTAATACTTCATTTAATGCTTAGGCCATAGGTTCAAATTATACTTTCTTTTATATGTTCATTTTCAAATCAAAACCTAAAAATTCTGTTAAGAAATAACAGTCAACATGGTCAAACAACCAACACAGAATGTGAAGAAATTATGTTGCACTTCCTCAATAATAAAATATACTTTCTTTTTCTTATAGCAATTTTTTCTCCTAAAAAGTGTTAGTTAATGTTGAAATAGTATTTCAATTTAGTGTCAGATATAGTTTCAGAGGATAATATTGAAGTCCTTGACAGTAAAGGAGATGAGCTTATACTAAGAATTTGTGTCTATGCATTATTTGAATTTAGTGTATCATTAACATTAACACAATCATTTTCTGCATGAGTGTTGGAGGGAGCTGATATTTCTATTTTGTGAAGAATTAGAGAGTTGCTGATTGGGAGAAAGCAAAGAAATATGAAAAAAGTGGTGAAATATATGAAGGAAAGGTTGATAAATCAAAAAGTGGAGGTCTTCTAGTGCGTTTTCACTCCTTACAAGGATTTTTACCGTACTCTCAAATGATAATTCCAAAAGGTATGCAATATATCTGCATCCTTTTTTTTCTAGTGATTGATGTCATCTATTTCCCTGTGTACATTGCTATCTTGTGCTTGAGGGGACATAGAATTTGATTAACTGAATTATGGTAAGAAAGCTTTCATAGGATCACTAAAGAACCTTAATATTAAGAAGAAACTTTTGTGAGCCTAGTTGAGTTATTAGTTCAATAGATTTAAATATCTGATCCATTTCCTACGTAGACAGTATTTAATTGACTAGATTATTGTAAGATTGTTCTTTTTGATATTATAGCAGAATATGAATTGACATATCTAAAGCTCTTAGGAACAATTCTTTTTGAAATAAAAGTTATAATCCAGGAATTTATCTACATCCTTACAAGTGAGTTTATGATTTTGGGTGGTGGTATATGCCTATAAATAAAAATGTTAGCTTAGATTTAAAAAATACTGATCCACAAGCAAGTAATTGTTTTACTCATAGTTGGAAAACTTGGACTCAAAAAAAACTTGGCAGACCCAAAATTTGTGAATTGACAAAAGCTCAACAAAAAACTCGCCAAGTTAAAAAATTGCTTAAATTTCTTTAAGAACACATTTTTTTTGTAATGTGCCAACCCTTCGGTGCAGTGAAAATTTCTATTTTTACACCATATGAGTACATAAACCAAGTAACTAGTCAGTGCGATAAAATTTTTCTTTTCTTTATTGATAATATATGAACAAGATGCCATATCAAATTACAATAACGATTCTAATTCATTACAATAACTTCACAAGTACACGTAACAAGAATACATACCTTTACAAACATAGCTCCAATGAGCTTTAGAACAAATAGCTGTAAGAAGGTCTAGGAATCTGTCCTTTCAAATCTTGGTTCTTCGGCTGCCTGCTGTGGAGGAGAAGCATCACTCGAGCACTTTTCCGCCAACCATGGACTCATAATGCGGTCCCGCACATCTATCATTCGACAGACCGCACATCTATCATTCGACAGATGGCCCTTCCCTTCAATGAAGAGATTGGTAGAGTAACCGATAATGACAACTGTTAGTTTTCATGATCAGATTAGAACACAAAAAATTAATTCAAAATCAATCACAATAACACAACAGATACCCTAGGAAAACCCTCCTCTTGAGGGAGAAAAACCCAGCAACAAATATATCTCTTATATATTGAAAGTCAACACAAATTGACTCCTTTACAAGAGGCCAATATGAAGGCCAAATATAAGCACCACAACCTGATGCAACACAGATACAAGCAAAAGTAATTGCTGATTATAGACTCAGCCTTCAATGAATATAACAATCTGTTCTTCTACATAATTCGCACCAAGAATATTGAGCTATCTTAAACAATGAATGACAGCACCTCTCTTAGATGCAAAATACAGAATAATGTATTTCCCCTTGAAGTCGATCTGCTGCTTCAGAATTACAATCTGCTGCAAGTGTCTGCTGTTATGGAACTCAGCCTTCTACAGAAACAATGATCTGCTCTTTAAACAAATTCACACTTGAGAAAACTCCACTTGATGAACTATATCTCAATGAATGAATGATAAACATATTGAATATATATACAAATGGAAGGGAAGAGACGCATCCCCTTGATCCTTCAAGTCGTCCTTCAACAAGGAGATATGTTGATGTGATTTTCGTGACCGCACCAACACAGAATAAAGTCGCCAACGGCTACCCTATTCTCTCTTGATCAAAGTATCCAGCACGCTAAGATTGCGAGAGAGTTCGTGCGTTCAACTCCAAGGTTCCTTCAATGCAATAGAATACCCTCAGTTGGCTCGATGTGATTTTGCTGGTATTTCAAGGGGACTTACACAATTGTTCGGCAGTTGATAGCAAACAACAGATTAAGGGCTTCCATGTAATTTAGATGATTTGGCAGGTAAGTGCAAATTTCCTAACGCTAACCAGAAATGAACTGAATTTAAAATGAGTGTAGGCACTAAGAAGTTTATGTTCTATCTAAGGACGGGACGTGGGATCAATCTTGACAGACTTCGACTAGACTCTGCTCCGCCTCATGTTGGACAACTTACACAAAGTCGGTGCAATCTTCAAGGGAGTGACAAGAGGTTTTCAAATTATAACTCAACATGTAAGTACCATCAAAAAAACGCATACAAACACATGAATCACAATCGAAGTTAAGTTTGTAATGTTTTCTAGTTGACCACACAAGGCAAACTTGCCGTCAGCAAGCCGCTAGTGGTATGGATAAAAATGAAGTTGCCTCAATTAACACCACAAATCCACAGCTAACATCTACTTGCATGAAAATGAAAACTACTCTGCTTTACGCTACTTGAAGTC
>VDFB02058242.1:604967185-605065935 GCA_007258455.2 Sequoia sempervirens
TTTTGGATGCTTGTGATTGAGTGCAATAGGATATTCATAGTGTTCCAGAGATGGCTACTTGTGATGACTTCTTAACAGGTATTTCAAACTTTTTATGAGTCTCATCTTGAAGAATGGGAGACATCATTGATAGCATTCATCTTGTCTTTGATGGAGAAGATCCTTCTTCAGTTGTTGTGAGGGAACACCCTGACCCTCTTGTTCAATCTCTACATGATCATTCATCATAGATTGGAGTGATTGTGGATTCTTTTGGACAACATTTAGAGGAGGATTCTTTATCTTCAGAGAGGATATCCTTGTCTTTGGATCATGTTCTACATTCATCTCTACTAGATGTTGGATTGTCCTCTTCAGGAGTGTGGCCTAGAACACGTATTTGGAGTGTGAAAATTTTCAACATTGACATGGAGATAATTGAGCATGCTTTAGAGACATCATCATCCATCATTCATATAGTTTTGTTTCTTCCTAAGGGGAGGAATGTTGTTTGGTGATATTGGATCATCTTCAACATTCAATGTCGAGCTTCTACCATCACTGCAGGAGACTCAACATTGAGGGGGGGCTTCCTTGTCTCTCTTCTACTTCTCTCTTATGGGGGTGTTTTTCCTCACATGGGGTTTTTACCTTCTCATGCATCATTGAGAACATTTATTTTTTGTATCTTTTATCTCTCTTCTTGGGAGGAGTTTTGTCCCACTGGTTTTCTCCTTTTCTCCATTTGTGAGAGACCTCATTTGCATATGTACATGGGTACCTAACATGGCCTCATAGTCGGGACCCATATTTGCATATTTGTGTCATTTGCATAATAATGTGCTACTCCCTAAGTTACACTTAAGGGGGGTTGTTGGTGTAAATAAAGTCTTGTACCTAGTTAATTCATTACTAGGGGACTTATTTGCACATGTTAAGTTTACTTAGGTCATAGAAAGGAATCTTTCTAGAAGGTGTTAGTTGTCATTAGTTGTTATCTTATCTTTTGACTTGTAACACATGTGAACCTAGGTAAGTGTGATTAATTATCTCATGTCATATGATTAAAACACTTGTCATAATTCTATGACATCTTGCATCTCACCTTGGCTATTTAACCAAGGGGTATCTCTCATTGTACACAATCCTAAAATCATATCATTGAATCATATTGATAAGAATAAAGTTTATTCTTGTCACATTCATATTCTCTCTTCTTGTGCTTTCCATTTGGTCTCAAGATCTTGGAAGTCATAGCTAATTCTAACAAAGTGTAATCTACAAGAGTTGTTTGAGGACAAATTCAATAGGTTGCCCTAATAGAGTGTATTTGTGTCTTGCAAAAAATTATCTCTGAGGTCTTTGTCCTTGCATGTTCTAAAGGGAATTTGTTGTTTGTTGTGGTAGGTTGTTTGGTGTGTCATGTCCTTTCAATAGGATTATTTTTTCTATTTTTCAATTAATTTCTAATGAAAATGGTCCATAAACTTGAAATATCATCGTTTTTTAATATTTTAATAACTTTTTACTGAAATAATTTTTTGAAAATGAATTATATGAAAATGTACTTCAAAAAATTCTTTTCAATTTGAAAAAAAATCAAAACATGATAAGTTTAGGTCATCTTATGCATGGCGTACATGACGATTTTTCAAAACAACTATGGCTAATAAAAAATTAACAAAGAAAAATCAATAAAAAATTATAAAAAAATATCTAAAACATGCTTCAGTGAGTCACAAATATTTTCCCAAAATTATTTAGAAAAATACGATTATTTAGGCCAAAATATGCATGATGTACACGTGCATGGTATGTTAAAAAAAGTGACTTTTAAATAATGGTTTTTAGAAACACCTATTGAAAATCAATTTGTATCATCTGGGTATTGAAATAAATTACATATTTGGAAACTAGACTTTGAGTATTACATTTTATGATTAGTAACTTTTAAAAGATTCCCTCTCCAAGTGCTTCAAATTTTAAGGTCAAATGTAGAAAATTCTAAAAATTAGAGAAAAAACTTCCACTTTTTGGCCAAAAAGTGGACTCAACTTCTTGCACACACCCGTCACTATGTCCAAAATCTAAGGTATGATTAAGTCTAAAATGTGCAATTATGTCAATGTAAAGTTTTGTGGTGTGACCAAATTGTATGCAAATGAGATGGCTATGATATGAATAGCTAAAGTTATAACTAGGCACCTTTTGTGAGACTAAGAAAAGAGTTACTAGCCAACCTAGGATAGTCCAATGTTTCCAAATAATATTATCAATGACCTTAAGGAGTAAATGATAAGTGACATGTTTGACAAGGTGAGCCTCAAAACTAGACTTATGAGTTTAATGTTACACCAAAATGATAAGGACTAGTATGGAAAATGACAAGGTCAATGACAATGTTTCTTTGTAGCAATGGGCCTATGCCAAGATATGGTAAGCTTCCCTATTCTAATGTCTTCAAAAAGGTGTATACAACCTAATAATGGATGTCTACAATAAGTGAGGTAATCTGATAATGGCCTAAAAAATTTCAAAGCAATGCAAGGAGGATACCTTAAAGGTTGCCTAAAATGTGATGGTAAGCTAAATGAATGTGATGAAATGGCAAAAATGAGGTGAGCAAGTCTCTAGTCTGAACTGTAGTTACTGATAGGAATTTGGAAAAAAAAGGAATCAACAACTTTTCCCTAAAAAATTTGTAAATAAGCAAGCGACTCACTGGTTTTCTGCAAATACGTCATTTTAAACTTCAGTTGCGGTTTAGTTTATTAGATGCGGTACATAAACTATCAATTGTAGTTTAATTTTGTAGTTGCGGTTAATAAGTTATCAATTGTGGTTTACAATTTTTTGTAGTTGTAGTTAACATAGGATAAACTTGAGTTTTGATAGTTTTGAAGGGAATTTTGTGTTGTTTGATTGAATTTTTTGATAGCAAACAAGGCAAATAATCTGAATACAGTCTGAAAAACACTTGGGCTAGTCTAAAAATGTCCAAAGTATGTTCACAAAGTGTGTTCTTGAGGTTAGTCACCTTGAATTTCCATTGGTATAGCACAAAATGAATATAATATCACACAGAAAAAACTTTCTATCCCTAAAGGAAATGGCCAATGGCGACACTCGTAGACCCACTCTAGGAATCTCCCTTGAAGGGACACCCTTTTGGGTTATGTATCACCTTTTTCCTATGACAATGGATGGGTAGGGGCCTCCTACAATGGAAGGATGCCACAAATCACCATCTCCGTGGAAAGTCACAAGATCAAAAAGAAAGTAACTTATGCAAGCCAGGGATTTTCATCTCACTGAAGGGAGTCAACTATCTCATCTATAATGGGTTTTAATTTTGTCAAAAAATTATGCAAAAAAGGTCTTCATACATATTTCCAAAGTCACTATTTTCTTGTGGCACTGACATGACCTTCAAGATTCAAGTCAAACCAGGTCCAAAGCCTAGGTTCGGGTCCCCAAGCCTTTTCTTTGGGCCCGAAAAAACTAGCTTGACCAAAGTTCACAAATTTTAAAAAATGGGATCCCGCTCCTGTTTCTTAAAAGCATAAAAAAATATTTTTTTATGTTTTTCTGAGAGGGGATCCTATTTGTTAAAAAATGGGATCCCATTTTAGAATGGGATCCTATTTGTTAAAAATGGGATCTTGTTTTAGAAGGAGATCCCGTTTCATTTTTGGCTTGGGGCCTCAAACCAATTTTGGGTTTTTTGCTAAAGAAAAAATTTCCATGTTTTGTGGACTCATCTTCTTGCATTTACCCTAACATCAACATCTTTCAAATCTTGTCTATTTTCAACTTGTGCCTTAATCTTGGTCATTAGAGTCATTTCATACATTTTAGACTTGTTCATACCCTAGATTGTGGTTATAGTGACATTGTCATAGCTTAATCTCATTATTGTCACTTTCAACCTTAAATCTTGGACATCATCATTATTTGGCATCCTTATACACCAAAAAATACAAAAACATAGCTTAGGTTGCAAACCTTAGGCTTAAGTCACCCCTTTGCATTGTCATACCTTGGACATCTCGTCACATACACCTTCATTCCCCTTGCAAGTGTTTTTATGGCTGAAACAAGGTCACACAAGAAAAGAAAAGAAATGGATTTTTTCCATGATGAACATGATGAGCTCTACAATCACACTAGCAACCTAAAATTTGGCTCCTCCTCAAACAAAGTGCCTAAATCAAACAGCCCATTTGACAATTACAACACCCATAACAATCCTCTCTTAGAGGATCAACTAGGGGAAGCTTCCGAAGACCCCAATGTGGCAAGATTTTTGGACGAAATAGTAGCTTTAGACCCTCAAAACTATTTAGCCAAACTTTTACATAGTGGAGAAAAACTACCCCTTGAATTTGATGTAAGTACAATTCAACAAGAATCGTCACCAAATAAACAAATTCAAGGTCATGACATATCTACCTCTAGTGGCTCCAAGATCCCACAATTAAAAATTTCTATGCCACAAGGAGGTCCAACTCCATCTTCCACCACAATCCATACATCTTTATTTGGTACACAATCCATGATGCAATCCATGTAACAACCTCTTGGTCATACCTCTAATCCATTTAGTGCCATGAACAATACATCATCAAATCCATTTGGAACATCTAGTACCATGAACACCACATCAAACCCATTTGGAACATCTAGTGCCCTAAACACTACGTCATTCAATCCTTTTGGAAAAAATAAGATGACTAGAATTCATATTTGTGGGACCAATACCAATGCCAAGACTTCCCAAGGTCCTAACACAAGTATCCCTCAAACAAATACTCAAGGATCCTTCCAATTCAACACCCAATACACACAAGGCCCAAATACTTTCAATCCTTCCCAAATTCAATTCAACACCTCACACATTCCAACTCACACTACTCACATCCCTCAAATTCAAATTCCAATGTCAACTTACATTCCATATATTCAAAACCAAATCTCATCCTTCACTCATAACATACCAACTCTAAACAACACCAATTCATCCCTTCCACATGTTGGATTGCAAAATACGAACAATGGGCCTCACCAAAATTTAGTTACAAATGTTGTGGACACAACACCAACACCATATGATGTCCTAGCCGCTCAAATGTTAGCTTTACAAAAACAAGTGGAAACCATAGTAGTGTCGAACAAGAATACTTAATCTACCCAAGAGTTATGTCCATGCCCATTTGATAGGACATTATACATGCCTCCTCTTCCCCCTCATTATGTCATGCCAGCGTTACTCAAATATAGAGGAAAAGGAAACCCCATTGAGCATGTGAGAGAATTCCACACGGCCCTGATTAACATTGCTTCCGAACAAACATACCTAATGAGACTATTTCCTATAAGTCTCACTGGACAAGCCCTAGAATGGTTTTCCCACTTACCTACCAACATTCAAACATGAGACGAACTAGCTGACAAGTTCATCACCCACTTCACCTTTAATATTGAAAATGACATCACTATTGCCTCCCTATGTCATACTAAATAAGAAGAGGGTGAATCTTTCATACGTTCTTCTAGAGATGGAGGTGCTTAGTTAGTCATTGTCCTATTGACATTCCCAAAAAATAAAAGATTATCATCTTCATGGAGAATATAATCACAGACTTAAAGTGTGCACTACAAACCCATTTTTGCTCAACATTTGCAGACCTTGTAGAAAAAGGAACCATCCTTGAAAAGGCTCTCATTTCGAAAGGAGAAATTAAGATATATAACAAAACCCAAAATTCCCAAGGGACATCAAACAATATGAACAAATATTGGGCTCTAAACAAAAATGTCACTAACGACGGAGTTGTCGATGCGAAAACAATCCATTCTAGCTAGTTTTTTTATTAGTCACTGCTTGGGGACATGGCACCTTGTGAGCATTTAACAAGCTGCTTAAGGCTTTAATCACTCCTACTAGGGGCTCTTATATGTTTTACGGTAGTACCCTATTTTGAATGATACTATATGGCTAAGGCCTACATACAATGAGGACTTGTCAATTTAGTCTCATCTATTTATATACCGGCCCAAGGGAAAATTTGGTTGGAGTCACCTTCGAATTCTCCTTTTGGATGTGAAGATCTTAGGTAGACCCCTCTAAGAGTAAACAAAAGCAAGACAAACACAATGCCTTTTAATCTCTAAGATCACACAAAGTCCAAGGAAATAGCACAATGTGCTTACCTTACACTAGCATGGTGTTCATTTTAGCCTCAAAATCAAATGTTTGGTGTGAGAGTGTAATCATAAAGAGGTGTTTTTGATTCCCAAGGCCACACTAGGCACGAAGGAAGAGCATACACACCCCGTAACAAAGACACAACCACAAGACAGTGAAGCAGTGATTCTTTTTATCCCCAATATACAATGTGAGAAGACAGAATAATGTAATTTGCTGGTTATTTTTAGCCCATATGAATGTATGATGCAGATTCCTTTTAATCCCAATGAGTGATATATGTAGTTTTTTGTAAATTTTTAAGCCTTGATGAGTGATATATGCAATTTTTTATTAATTTTATCCATATGAGTGATATATGTAGTTTGTTGTTTATTTTATCCATATGAGTGATATATGTAGTTTGTTGTTCATTTTATCCTTATCAGTGAAGATTTGTACCACACAAGAAAGATTAAACTAAGTAACCAAAAGATAGGGCAACAACATTTTGTTTCAAAAGAAATAGTTTTGTTTTGAAAGAAACAATTTTAGAATTCCTTCCAAGCCTAATGTTGCATGTTGCAAATCAAACATCAGTAGTAGAAAAAACCTCTACTCTACTGAATGTAAAAGACATAAATTAAAAATCCAAATGAGACCCCAAATTTAAAATAACTAGGCAATTGTGGCTATAGAAACCACAGTTGCATCATAGGAAATAGCGACTATGTCATTCAGATTAGCAATTGTGTTATTTGGATGCGTTGAGGTCTCTATCAGTTGTGTCGACCCCCCTATTAGTTACAACGAATCATCTTGAACCTGCAAAACATGGAAAAAAATATGACCAAACCGGACCAAACAAAAGACTAATATGATATAATAACAATGTAAGATGATAAAAGCTTTAACAAAAAAACCAAAAAGTAACAAAAATTTGAAGATAAATGCAAACACCATAGTGTTTTCATATGTTAATCAGTTGCGTCGCTCACAATATCAATTGCGGTGCACTATTTTTTTTGATAGTTGTGTTGTTCTATACCTGTAACCTGCAAAACTAAAAATTTCTTACAAAAAATATGACAAATTTGTCCTTTCACGTTAGGTTCACCATTGTAATTAGGGTTAAAATAAGGATTAAACATGTAAATCATGAAACACAAATCCTAAAGATCCTAATCAAGTAATAAAGAACAAAGGCAGCATAAAAATACGAAATAAAATAATAACATTACCCAAGCCTTCATAACTCCGTTGATTCACATCTATTACCCTTCTCCATTTTGTTGTTAAATGATTAATTTCCTCAGATATGAGTGTGCAAATATAGCCTATGTCTATGCTAGAAAAATATCGAAGCAGTTGTCTCTTATGTTGAAAATGGAGGTAATTATGTAGCTTAATACTTTGTAAAACTATTATACTTTAGATCTAATTAAGTGTTCCTTGTTACAATTTCTTTGTGGATGATTATCTATTTAGATTCATTTTACCATTTTTAGAAGTAGACAAAAGATTGTAGAAGAATAAGTGGTGCAAGAGCACCTAGGAGGCATTTGAAAACACTAGGCAAAATTTGGAAGCCTAGGAAGAATTTTGTGTTTTTGATGTTTAAGGTCATGTTGACCATTTAGTTTGGAGTTGTGAGATGTTAGAAGATGTTAGGATGAAGGTTGATCAATAACTTATAGTTGAGTGGATGAGTTTCTCAGTTTGTTTCACTAGGTTTCACTGGGAGTCGGAAATAAATTCCAAAATGTTGCATTTGTGCAATTTTGGCCTTTTGTTGTGGTTATGTCCAACCAATGGAGAGGTAACCACCTTGGAAGCCTTTAAAAGGTATTCCTCGAACTGGAATGAGGGTTGGAAAAAGCATTGTATTTGTTTGAGTTTACTATTCATATGAAAGAGCATTGAATTTCTTGCAATTTTCTAGTTTTAGTACTTAATTGTGTGTTAGTGGAGGGTTCCAGGCTGTGAGTAGTGTGT
Organism: Sequoia sempervirens; assembly: GCA_007258455.2. NCBI lineage: Eukaryota > Viridiplantae > Streptophyta > Pinopsida > Cupressales > Cupressaceae > Sequoia > Sequoia sempervirens. The sequence continues at coordinate 604,975,347 of VDFB02058242.1, forward strand.
GGAATGTGTGGTCATTGGTGGTGTTGTTTCATCGTTGCATAGTTTTTTTCTAGTAGGTTTTGTTCTTTTTATTGTTGATCAGTTCAGTAGACTGTTATTCATGGAGGCTTAGACCTCTATTTTCCACTATACCTGGTGTATAGCCGTGGGGAAATGAGGCTAAGCTCCATGCTTGTATATAGGATAGGTTTAGGAGATTGTAGGAAGCATGGTTACATGGTAAAGGTCTTCTCCTAGGCGAGCTTGACTGTGCCCGACTAGGAAAGACAGTGCAAACCAAGCTCTAATGTTGTAGGGGTGCTAATTCCCTATCAACCCAAGGTGTGTGGTGGAAGCAGAAGACCTTACAAAGGTTTTTTAGGAAGGCAGAGCCTTCACCAGTCCACTTGGTGGCTAAAAGAAGCAAACAGTTCACAGTGAGGTCAAGAAATGGCCTAAAAAGCCCTAATTCTCACAAAATCAGGGTTATGCCTGTGTACGGACTAAGAAAGCCTGAAACCTCAAAAATCCTTGAGAGGTTAGAAAATGAACTAGGGTCTCAAAAGGAAGTTTGTGGTGTTCATTAGTCAGATAAGAGATTTAGCCTATTCTCTCAGGTTAAGAGGCCTAATAGGGGCTCAAGGGCTAGTAGCCCTTCTTAAACCCTAGAATAGGGTTTGGTGGAAGTGATGAGGAATTGAAGTCTTGTTATTGATCAAGAACCATAGAGGGATGGTTTTGAAGTTATAGAAGACACCACACGCCCCTACAACAAGTTAGTGAGGTTTGGAGAGCTAGCTATCCTTTAGGAAGATTAAGGGCTAAGGAGAGAATGGAGGAGAAAGCACCAAGATTGGCTTGGTTAGGTGAATGTAGATGATAGGAGGGTTGGCTAGGAGAACCAGGGGTGCCTAACAATCTATAGGGTCTATAGGTTAAGAAGGTGGAGAGTGACACCAAAGGGGTTTGCCAAGGTGTGACCCAGAGCATGGGACAGTGAGTGTTCCATCCAACCCTACCCTATTAGATTGGTATCAAAGCGAGTAAAAGATTTGGGAAAGCATAATATATGTCAAAGGTTGAGTCAAGTGATACTACCATCATGGTGACAAATGCACAATTGGCCAAGATGGTTGAAGAGCATGAGGAAGATAATAGGCAATTGAGGGAAATAATAGCCCAACTTGAGCAAGCAGTAAGGAGCGCGCAATTTGAGGGAAGGGTACCAAAGGAAGAAGAGGTTGCAGAGGAAGGAAATACCCCTGAACCTGACCCTGTCCTAAAAGAAGAGCCTTTCTTGAAGGCATTGAAGGCCTTGAGTGGAAAAGCACTTGAAGGCATACCATTATTTAGTGGAAAAATGGAAGCTGATCTAGTCATGGATTGGATAGAGGGGATGTAAAACCATTTTGAGTGTGATGGAGTCACTGAAGCACAAAAGGTAAAGGTGGCCAAATCAAGACTAAGAGGTTCTACCTTGACATGGTGGAAATTCATTCAAACAGAGAGGGAAAAGGAAGGAAAGCAGCCTATAACTACTTGGAAGGGTATGGTTGCCAAAGTAAGAGAAGCATACATGCCTGATGACTATGAGATTCAGTTACACAAGAAGAGACAAAGCTTAAGGTAGAAATACCAAGATGTGAATACCTACACAGAGGAGTTCCAAAAACTTTGTATGAGGTCCAATGTTATAGAGGATGAAAGTCTTAAGGTAGCTAGATACCTTAACGGTTTGAAATGGAACATCCAAGAAGAGATGGCTCTTTTAAATCCTAAGACTATACATCAATGTTACCAATTGGCTATCAAGATTGAGGAAAGAAACAAGAGGAAGCAAGACCAGGCTTCTAAGGGTAGAGGCAAAGGCAGAGATCAAAGAGATCAAAGAGGGCAGCGAGGTGGCTACCAAGGTAGAGGCAATGACCAAAGGAACCAAGGAGAGTTTAAATCCATAGATCATGGCAATGAAACACCTTCTAGAGGAGGGTATAATAGAGGTAGAGGACCTCAAGGAGGTTCAAGCAAAGGAAGAGGAGCAGGTAGGAGCAATTCATATTTTGCAAACATGAAATGCTACCATTGTAGTCAGAAGTAGGTCATCACACGCCTGGGATCCCGACATCTTCGTAAACTGACCCAAGGAAAGAGGTAGCTTATGCACAAGGACACCGCGATTCTAATTCATGGGAGTTGTCATGTATAGAATCTCTAAGGTAGGAAATGGGTATTTCAGCGAGTTTGATCGAGACAACGAGTCAAGTAAGAACCAAAACAAGAGAGCTCTATTTAGAGTAAGGTGCAAGATATTTGGTAAAGTATGCAAGGTCATAGTAGATTCAGGTTCAACAGATAATATAATCTCAGAGGAGGCAGTAAAGAAACTAAAATTGGAGAAGGTACCCCATACTAACCCTTACAAGGTTACATGGCTAAACAAGGGACAAAGTGTTTTAGTAAATGAGCAAGTAATGGTGGAGTTTTCTATTGGAGGGTACAAGGAAAAGTTAGTTTGTGATGTGTTACCCATGGATTCATGCCATCTACTATTGGGCAGACCATGGCAGTATGACAGAAGTGTCATATGTGATGGGAAAGAGAACACCATCTCATTCAAGAAGGATGGGAAGACTTTTAAGTTGCAGTCACTGTCAAAAGAAGAAGGACAGTCAAAGACACCAAACATCATGTTGAGCAGTGGTAAAGAGTTCCTTAATAACCTACATCAAGGGAGTGAAGGATATGTGGTTGTGCTACAACCTAAAGAGGAAGATAAGGCTGAAAAGACAGTCCTCCCGGAAGTAGTCCAGAAGTTACTTGAAAGGTACAAGAGCATAGTTAGTGATGGCACACCTGCAACTCTACCACAAAAGAGAGCCATAAGTCATCAAATTGACTTCATACCTAGAGCTTCATTACCTAACAAAGCAGCTTATAAGCTTACACTAGATTAGAACCTAGAGGTAGCTAGGCAAGTGCAAGAGTTGTTGGATCAAGGATTGATTCAAAAGAGCATCAGCCCATGTGCAGTACCAGTGGTCTTAGCAACCAAGAAGGGAGGTAAATGGAGGTTATGTACTGACTCTAGAGTTGTAAACAGGATTACAATTAGATATAGATTTCCTATCCCTAGAATTGAAGACTTGATGGATTGTCTTGGAGGAGCTCAATACTTCACCAAGTTGGATCTCAAGAGTGGATACCATCAGATCAGAATTAAGGATGGTGATGAGTGGAAGACAACATTTAAGACAAATGATGGGTTATATGAATGGAGAGTGATGCCATTTGGTCTCTCCAATGCCCCTAGCACATTCATGAGGCTCATGAATGAAGTACTTAAAGACTTTATAGGGATATTTGTGGTAGTGTATCTTGATGACATCCTCATATACAGCAAGACAACAGAAGAGCATTTGCAACATGTGGAGCAGGTTCTTAGAAGGTTGCAAGAGGAGAAGTTGGCAATCAACCTAGAGAAGTGTGAGTTCTTTAAGCAAGAGCTTGTCTATTTGGGTTTGTAGTGTCCAAGGATAATTGAAGATGGATCCAAGCCAAGGTGAAGCCATCCTGGCTGGCCTACACCAGCCACAGGGAGTGGGGTGAGAGGATTTTCATGGATTGGCTCAGTTTTTATAGAATTCATGAGACTTTAGTGGCATATGTGCACCCAGGTCTTAGAAACAATCAATTGGTTTAAAAGCTTCGTTTGTGTGGACTCGGCGAGAAAGGGTTTGAGAGAGCTAGTAAAGGGTGGAAACTCTAGCAATTCTTATTACTAAACTTTGACAAGTTGTTCATATGGAATGTGATGCAGAGTGGAGTGAGTGGGAGGTGCTAAGTCAAGAAGGCCGAGGCCTACTTGTAGCCTTTAGTGAGGAAGCTCAATGAGCAAGAGAAGTGTTCAGCCTATGACTTGGGGAACTTTGTGATTTGGTTCGAGTCCTTGGGAGTGGGCATTATCTTCTACCCAAGGAGTTTATAGTCTTTACTAACAATCAGGCACTTAGCTTTATCAACACTCAAGAGAAATTGAGTAATAGGCATTTGAAATGGATGGAATACATCCAAGCTTTTACCTTCACCATCAAGCACAAGAAGGGATAGCTAAACAAAGTAGCAGATGCATTGAGCAGGAGATTGTTGATAGTGCAAGAGATACAGATCAAGAGCATTGGCATAGAGAGTTTCAAGGATCTCTATGGGGAAGATGAAGACTTTGCAGAGGTCTATAAGGTATGTTCTAACTTTAAGAACCATTTCCATAGTCAATACTCAGAGTATACATTGAAAAGTGGGTTATTGTTTAAGGGAAATCAGTTATGTGTTCCAAGAGGGTCAATGAGGGAAAATCTGATTCAGGAAAAGCATAATGGCAGTCTTAGTGGACATTTTGGCATCAACAAGACTTTAGAACTAGTGCAAAGATTCTATTACTGGCCTAAGTTGGCAAGAGATGTTAGAAAGTATGTGGAACAATGTGTTGTGTGTATGAAGGATAAGGGAGGAGCTAGTAATGTTGGTTTATATCAACCCCTACCCATTCCTAACAGACCATGGGAGTGTGTGAGCATGGATTTTGTGGTAGGCCTTCCTAAGACCAAGACTGGTTTTGACAATGTCTATGTAGTGGTAGATAGATTTAGTAAGATGAGTCATTTCATTCCCTGCAAAACTACTCATGATGCTAGCTACATAGCTCATATTTTCTTCAAGGAGGTTGTAAGGATCCATGGATTGCCTTTAAGCATTGTTTCAGATAGGGATGTGAAGTTCATGAGTCATTTTTGGAAGACTCTATGGAGTAGATTGGGCACAAATCTATCTTTTGGATCAGCTTACCATCCTCAGACCGATGGTCAAATAGAGGTGGTTAATAGGGTGCTAGGTAACCTTCTACGGTTCCTAACTAAAGAATATGGACAAACATGGGATATGGTTATCTCACAAGCTGAGTATGCTTATAATGATAGTGTGAATCGAACCACAGGGAAGAGTCCTTTTGAAGTTGTGTATGGGATGCACCCAAGAGGGATATGTGAGCTTAGAGATCTTGGAGCTATGGAACATAGTAGTGGACATGCAGAAGATTTCAGTCAGACCATGAAGGAGATTCAGGAGCAGGTAAAGAGGACAGTCACTGAGGCTACACAAAAGTTGAAGGAGAAGGTAGATATGTCAAGGAAAGATGTACAATTTGTAGTAGGGGACTATGTTATGGTCCACCTTAACAAGTCCAGGTTGCAGAAGGGAATTTCAACCAAGTTGCAGATGAAGAGAGTGGGTCCATGCAAGATATTGGCCAAGTATGGTAAGAATGCATACAAGGTGGAGTTACCTACCGGTCTAGGGATCTCTCCAGTGTTCAATGTAGCTGATTTGATCAAGTATAAGAGAACAGTCAATGATGTGGATCAGAACAGTCAAGAGATCTTCAAGGACATCAACAATGTATCCTTACCTAGTCAAGACAAGCTTCAGGAAAAGCAAATTTTGGAGTCAAGAGTGAAGAAGGCTACAAGACATAAGGTGTACGTGGAGCACCTTGTCAAGTGGAAGAACAAGCATGAATCAAAAGCCACATGGATTCAAGAAGACCAGTTCAAGAAGTTTGGTATTGACCTATCATTGGTCTCTCCTTCCATTCCCTAGTGTTTGGGTTGAGAGGGGGAGAATGGTGCAGGAGCACCTAGGAGGCATTTGGAAACACTAGGCAAAATTTGGAAGCCTAGGAAGAATTTTGTGTTTTTGATGTTTAAGGTCATGTTGACCATTTAGTTTTGAGTTTTGAGATGTTAGAAGATATTAGGATGAAGGTTGATCAGTAACTTATAGTTGAGTGGATGAGTTTCTCAATTTGTTTCACTAGATTTCACTAGGAGTCAGAAATAAAGTCCAAAATGTTGCATTTGTGCAATTTTGGCCTATTGTGGTGGTTAAGTCCAACCAATGGAGAGGTAACCAACTTGGAAGCCTTTAAAAGGTAGTCCTCAAACTAGAATGAGGGTTGGAAAAATCATTGTATTTGTTTGAGTTTATTGTTCATATGAAAGAGCATTGAATTTCTTGCAATTTTCTGGTTTTAGTACTTAATTGTGTGTTAATGGAGGGTTCCAGGCTGTGAACAGTGTGTGGAATGTGTGGTATCTATCTTAAAAGCTTTGTGTGGTCATTGGTGGTGTTGTTTCATCATTGCATAGTTTTGTTCTAGTAGGTTTTGTTCCTTTTATTGCTGATCAGTTCAGTAGACTATTATTCATGGAGTCTTAGACCTCTGTTTTCCATTATACCTAGTGTATAGCCATGGGGAAATGAGGCTAAGCTCCATGCTTGTATATAGGATAGGTTTAGGAGATTTTAGGAAGCATGGTTACATGGTAAAGGTCTTCTCCTAGGCGAGCTTGACTGTGCCCGGCTAGGAAAGACAGTGCAAACCAAGCTCTAACGTTGCAGGGGTGCTAATTTTCTATCAACCCAAGGTGTGTGGTGGAAGCAGGAGACCTTACAAAGGTTTTTCAGGAAGGCAGAGTCTTCACCAGTCCACTTGGTGGCTGAAAGAAGCAGACAGTTCATGGTGAGGTCAAGAAATGGCCTAAAAAGCCCCAATTCTCACAAAATCAGGGTTACACCTGTGTACGGACTAAGAAAGCCTAAAACCTCAAAAATCCTTGAGAGGTTAGAAAATGAACTAGGGTCTCAGAAGGAATTTTGTGGTGTTCATTAGTCAGATAGGAGATTTAGCCTATTCTCTCAGGTTAAGAGGCCTAATGGGGGCTCAAGGGCTAGTAGCCCTTCTTAAACCCTAGAATAGGGTTTGGTGGAGGCGATGAGGAATTGAAGTCTTGTGATTGATCAAGAACCATAGAGGGATGGTTTTGAAGTTATAGAAGACACCACATGCCCCTGCAACAAGTTAGTGAGGTTTGGAGAGCTAGCTAGCCTTAAGGAAGATTAAGGGATAAGGAGAGAATGGAGGAGAAAGCACCAAGATTGGCTTGGTTAGGTGAATGTAGATGATAGGAGGGTTGGCCAGGAGAACCAGGGGTGCCTAACAATCTATAGGGCCTATAGGTTAAGAAGGTGGAGAGTGACACCAAAGGGGTTTGCCAAGGTGTGACCCAGAGCATGGGACAGTGAGTGTTCCATCCAACCCTACCCTATCAATAAGACTAGAAGATAGAAGTGACACAACATATATCGTGGAGAAACCCTTTCGGGATAAAACTCCACCACCAGAATCAATAGTGATTGTATTATTTAACCTTAGAACAAGATTACAATAATTCTTTATCAATCCTTGCTCGAGATGCTTCTTTTTCCTTCAACAATTCTTTTTCACAACCTGCAATAAAATATGATAAAACTCTCTTCAACTGTCATAATCCCCCCTTAGTGTAATCACTTTGCTTAATTGAAAAATATAATACTTATATATCTATCTTGGTGATTTTTTTGAATTAGATATTATTGTAAAATAAATTATTATTAAATATGCATGTATAAGATGTTATAATAAAATGTTTAATAATAATAAAATAATAATTGAATTTAATAATCTTTATATTTAGGTGAATAATTGAAATCACCAAATAATAAATAGACTTTAACATGAATACTCTATATATCTTTTTCTAGACTTTCACAATGATAATAAGAGAACTCGATTTATTAATTAAGTCAATGATCGACATCTTTCTCAAAACGACGCTCACAAGAATACCTCTAGGGCACACACTTACGAGATTTTTCATCAGGAGATTTGTAGGAGTCATGTCTATTTAGGTAGAAGTGACGCCTTGGGTAGAGATGATTCTCCACTCACTATTTAACTCGTGGTGTTTGCAGTTTGTAGGTAACATGGATTGACAATAAATTGTATCCTTTGTATTATAGCCCTTTTTCCTGGTACATAAGCATCTTATCATAGTTGTGGAGAACGACTGTTGTGTGAACGACCCAAACAGGTATGTATAGGCCATACCAAACCTGACTATTGAGTTTTCATAGTTCATATCATTGTGATTAAAACGTGACAAAGCATAGTATATCAGGATTACATCGATCACTTACACAAAATAATATTGGAAATAGATATTACATATAATCTAAGTAATAACGAGAAACAATATTACATATAGCATAAATAATGTTGGCCGTAGTTATTTCATGTAGCCCTAATAATATGGGAAATAGATGTTACATTAGACATAGCACTATAATGTACACTATCAAATTATGAACTTTCTTTGTTAGTCATAAGGGAAGGGGATTGGACATACATGGAGAGGAGTAGAGACTAGGATCCCTTCAAGGTAGGCCACCCTTCGTAGACGGACTACGGTCTGTCACTGGGGGCCGAGGGGGTCATTACAATGGGCGTTTGTTGGCCGCTCTCGTGTTGAGAAGGGTATCACTAAGGGCATCCTTGTGTGTGGTCCACTTCCTCTTCATTTATGAATGTTGGAGCAAAGAAGTAGTAATTTGGGGTGTTCTGTATCCATTTAATTTAATCAAACAAACTACAAATTGTGTGTAAAATTACATGTATTCCATATTAGAAACGGATAAGGGAATGTCTTTGATATTGCTTCATTATACTAAATTAATGTTTAATTTGATTGGTATTCTCATTTCATGAACATATTGGTATTCATAGTTTATTTCTTAAGTCTCATAAAAGGGGAACATTACATCAACTTGCTGCAATTTATAGACAATAATGAGCCCTGTAAATTCCAAAGAGTTTACAATTACAAAGCACAAAGCTTATCTCACAAAACCTACGCCTATTCTTTGCAAGTAGAGTTCTTCCGTGAAAAACAATGTCAAACCAATTCCTTCATCAATTTGGGCTTCCCAAATTGAAGTCCTAACTCAATGTTGATTACAAATACATCTTGTAAGCTTCTCCTCAAAGTTGGGACCCAAGAATGGGCCCACTTAACTCAGCCTTATAAAATATCTTCTCATGCAAAAGAGTTAACTCCAAGATGCCAACTTTGGCACCCAAGGTGGGTCCAAGTTAATATTTGTTAACTGAAACATATCTCTCCATCAATTCATGCAAACATGATGCATGATTGATCATCCCCACTTAACTGAATGTATCATCTATTATTTTTCATGCAACTCAAGTCATTAGTTATGCATTTCAAGTCAACTAAAGTCAACTAGAATTCAACTAAAACTAACAACATGCAACTGAAGATAACTAAACCATAACTAAACTGAACTGAACTAAACTCCAAGCATGTAAACATCAATTCCTAACTTCTAGGATCTTTGCATGCAATACTGAAGTGTTATCTTTCTCCAAAAATTTAAGTTAGCTCAAGGTGAGTTCCACCTTCCATGTGGGTACCCCATGTGCTCCTGTTTTCTAGGACCTCTTCTTGGGCATCCCCACATGTTCCTATCATTTATGAATAATTACAAATGTCAATTTACATGTTCATTTCATTCAAATTTAATCTCTTTCTAATCCTAGTGTCAGGGAACACTTTCCAAGGACTCATCCTATTCCCAACATTCTCCCACTTGACATTATAAATTGCAATTATTCTAAACAAGGAATTATTATTATAAATCAAGTATAGGACGTAAGGCCAATGGCCTTCCTGCACCAAGAGAACTTATCTATAGGAATTGGTTTCATAAGATAATCTATAACATTAATCAAAGTGTCAACTATACCTTCCCACTCTCAATCATTTCTCGTACAAAATGATACTATATATCAACATGCTTAGTACGAGCATGATACATGGGATTTTTGGCTAAACAAATAGCACTCTGACTATCACATTCAAGTTTAATTTGCTTGCAATAAAAACCAATTATGTAACGAACCTGCCTCTTTAGAGGTATGTGCAACCACCGAGTGTGTTGAACTCACGTCCAACCAAGGTGTAGGCTCCTTGAACTTCCTACTGAAATCTCATCAAGAGTAACCATTTCAACACATGTCTCTAACCATAAGAGAAATCAAGCCTCACCTATTTCTCCAAGTATCCATGAGGACCTGTAACCAACCAATCCATGCCAAACTCCAAATGCAACACAACACTATCATGAAGTATTCAAGAAAATGATTAATGTACCCAATACATAAAATAACTACTACAATCAATGTCAAAGATCCAATCATAAAATAGAAACATAAACATGACATCCATGATCTAACCATCTCCTACTAGGAGATCACATGCACCATAACATATATACATCCTAGTCTCAAGAGAACAAGTACCATGCCAAACTCTAAATGCATATCAAGAGTAAACCATGACATAATAGCAACCAATCTAAACCAAGAAAACATATCCTCAATCTCATGAAGATAACCTTACCAATGATGCATCCACGTCACTGCCAACAACTCCCATTGAATTTTGGTACGAGCTACACATGGCATCATGGCTACCATCCTCTTCATGAAGATCATTCAATAACATCAAGCAAAGAGTCATCACTTACATTTTTACATGAAATGATCAATGCATGATTACTGTCATCTAAGGATTCTCTGTAGAAGAATCATAACTCTTTCTTTTTCTTACAATCCTTCTTCACATGTCCCAATTTCCCACAGTTCCAACACTTTACCTTACTCTTACCAAGGGTTTTAAACTATCCTTTGGACTTACCCTTTCCTTCCTTGTCTCCCTTAGGTTCCTTTTTTTCAGGCCTACCTTTTACAAACAAGGCATCTTGGATTTCCATTTTAGATTTCCTCCTCATCTCCTCTGATAGGAGAGTAGGAATTATATTGTCCATCTTAGGATCTGCACCACTACCACTGATAGCAATGATTAGATTTTCCCAAGATTTTGGTAAAGAACAAAGTAATAAAATGCATTTATCTTCATCTTCTAGCTTTACATCTACATATGCTAACTAACTTAGAATCAAAGTAAAAGCATTCAAATGATTTTCAACAGAATCACTATCTTTCATCTTTAAAGAATACAATTGTCTTTTTAGATACAACTTCTTAGTAAGACTTTTAGTTTGATAAATATCACCTATTCTCTTCCACAATTTATATGTAGTAGTTTCTTTTGAAACATTCAAGAGAACAACATCAACAAGACATAATCTTATGGTCCCTCTTGCCTTCTTATCAAGCTTAGCCCAATCCTCATCTAACATCGTCGTAGGTGACTTTGTCTCATTACCAATAGCTAACCACTGATCTCTCTCTTCAAGGAGATCCTCCATTTTTAGTTTCCACATCTCATAATTAGATCCATTGAATCTTTCAATATCTAAACAAGAATTAAAACTCATTTTAACAAACTTATTTTCCAAAATCAACAATAACACAATAGTAAAATCTTCCACTATAGCCAAAAAACCTTTTAACTTTTAAGAGAAAGGTGTCCCAAACTCTACCCCAACCATTAGCTCTCATACCAAATATTGAAAATGGAGGCAATTATGTAGCTTAATACTTTGTAAAACTATTATACTATAGATCTAGTTAAGTGTTATTTGTTATAATTTCTTTGTGGATGATTATCTGTTTAGATTCATTTTACCATTTGTAGAAGTAGACAAAAGATTGTAGAAGAATAAGACCAAAAGATAGAAGTGACACAACATATATCGTGGAGAAACCCTTTCAGGAAAAAAATCCACCACCAAAATCAATATTTCAATAATTCTTTATCAATCTTTGCTTGAGATGCTTCTTTTGCCTTCAACAATTCTTCTTCACAGTCTGCAATAAAATCTAATAAAACTCTCTTAAACTTGCTACAATTTATAGACAATAATGAGCCCTATAAACTGCAAAGAGTTTACAATTACAAAGCACAAGACTTATCTCACAAAACCTACACCTATTCTTTGCAAGTAGAGTTCTTCTATGAAAAACAATGTCAAACCAAGTCCATCAATTTGGGTGTCCCAAACTAAAGTCCTAACTAAATGTTGATTACAAAGATATCTTGTAAGCTTCTCCTCAAAGTTGGCACCCAAGAATGGGCCCACTTAACTCAGCCTTATAAAATATCTTCTAGTGCAAAAGTGTTAACTCCAAGATGCCAACTTGGGCACCCAAGGTGGGTCCAAGTCAATTTTTTTTAACTGAAACATATCTCTCCATCAATTCATGCAAACATGATGCATGATTGATCATCCTCACTTAACTGAATGTATCACTTGTTATCTGTCATGCAACTCAATTCATTAGTCATGCATTCCAAGTCAACTGAAGTCAACTAGCATTCAACTGAAACTAACTACGTGCAACTGAAGATAACTGAACTAATCTAATACTAAATTGAACTAAACTAAACTGAACTCCATGCATGTAAACCTTAATTCCTAACTTCTAGGATCTTTACATGCATTATTGAAGTGTTATCTTTCTCCAAACAATTAACTTAACTCAAGGTGAGCTCCACCTTCCATGTGGGTACCCCATGTGCTCCTATTTTGTAGCTCTTCTTGGGCATTCCCGGATGTTCCTATCATTTAGGAATAATTACAAATGTCAATTTACATGTTCATTTCATTTGAATTTAATCTCTTTCTAATCCTAGTGTTGGGGAACACTTTCCAAGGACTTAGGAGATACATGAAATATGTTTAGGAATGCAATTAAATGACATCCTATTCCCAACATCTTAAGTCTAAACTTTGGATTTATGAGATTGGATCTTGAAAATGACAAAGGTAGGTGCCTTTTATAGAAAAGACAAGTTCAAATGAATGCCCAAGATTAAATGATTTTAATTTCAATCAATGAGATAAGACATGATAAGAATAAGACTAACAAATGAACCAAATAATTCCAAAGAATCATTTAGTTCAAAAAGGAAAGTGGGGAGTTAAATAATGGAAACATTATTTAAATCTTAGGCAAAAAGGCAAGTTATCTTTTTTATTTAAATAGTAATTTAATTCAAAAAGTGGAGAGAAAAAGGCAACTCATTAATTAATTTATGGTAGAAAAAATTAAAATAATTAATTAAATAATTGACATAATTATTTAATTATAGTAGAAAATCGTAAATAATTAAAGAAATATAATTTATTTAATTATAGGAGACAAGGACATTAATGACATAATTAAATAAATATCAATTTATTTAATCAATAAAAAATGGAAATAAAAAAAGATAAAATGAATTAATTAAATAATTCAAATTATTTTATTAATAGTGGACTTTATGACAATTGATAACTAAATAATTAAAATTATTTAATTACGAAGGACGAAGGGGAAGTTAATAAAGTCGCAGGCCTAGGACAACTTTTAGTGTCTATATATGTATATTGTAATATTCAATCTAGCAATCTTGCATCCATAATCATAGCATGATTTTTCTACAATTTCTCTCTTGTAAAAGTTATTTTTTCCTTGCAAGTGATTTTTGGGTGTCGAGGAGTTCACCATAAAATCCTACGTTGTTCCCATCAAAAGAGACCTAAAGAAAATCCTTAAGTAGATTTTCAGTTTTCAAATAGGAATCCTTAAAAGGGACCCAACAAGAGGAATAATAAACATGAGTAGCACCCAAAATTTTAGAGCACACCTAAAAGTTACTAGTTAGAGAGAGAATCTTAGCAACCCATTAACTCAATTTTTTCTCAATTTTGAATATAATAGCTCGCCATAAGGCAACAAGAGAGGATTAAAAAGTGAAATATAGAAAAATGGGTGTTTTCATCAAAATGGGATGATGTGGAATGTTGTGATGGGGGTATGATGCACATATTTTCCTTTTTTCATTAGGAAAAAGAGATGCCAAAGGTAGGATTGACTTTCAACCCTTAGGTGAGTCAACCCTAATGGAGATCTTGTTGTTTTCCTTATGATTGAGGATGGGGTAAATCGACCTGAAATGCACTTTTGGGAGATAAATGAAAATACCAAATGAATGCAATTATGCAATGCAACAATTGAATCATTGATTTAAAACCTTTTATCTAACAAAAACATAGAACTTTTAACAAATCTGAGATGATTAAGAATTTTTGCACCTGCCACCAAAAGTTATTGTCGGGTGCCCTACCAGAACTATTTTTCCCTAGGGTGAATGGGTCTTGCTAGGCCTTTCTAAAAAATAAAAATTTGAACTTGTGGCCCTTGATCTACAATTCTTGATTGTACCTTTGAATCTTCTTCTTTTGGATCTATACCTACAATAAAATTTGAAAATTTGGGTTTGTGTGTATGGGAGTTTTCCTCGGTCCTAATTTGGTAATTAAACCTTGATGAAAAATATAGATCTGAAACCTAAAAGTGTGTGTGAGCCCTAATCTTAAGTGTGTCTAAATAGGCCTTGGGATGCATAATGATGGGTAATTAGGGGCCTATTTTGAAGGGATAAAATGCATAAAATCGAGGTCACTAAAATAGGTCCAAATTAAGTGTGAAATTGTAGTTTCACTTAGAAAGGAGTACAATTTTCTACACTACAAAAAAAAGGGATACCAAGAAATATGAAAACCTTCCCATGATCAATCCATTTTTAATCGAGTGAATTTAACAATCTAGGCTTAGGAAGGAAATATTGCTTATAGCATCGAAATTTCTATCATTTAATACTCAAACCCAATGCCTTGCAAAATATATCAAGGTAATTGATGATCTTGTATAAAACTATCCTCTTCAATTAAAGTAAGAAATGTGTTATTTGCAAAATAACTATTGATGAACTAGTTAGATAAATTAAGTAAGGTAATGCCCTTAACTAGCTTTTGAAAGGAATTCGTGTGAGCGAAAACAACTTCCTACACTAATCTAATTAGGAGAGAGATACAAAATAATTCTTTTAACACCTTTAACATTTACAATAAAAGAAGCACACACATAGAATAGATGAATAGAACAATAAGAATGCATTAAACAGTGACACCAAATATACCATGGGGAAAACCCTTTCAGGTAAAAATCCCCACCCTCCAAAAGCACAATACTTCTCTATTATATCAAATAGAAGTTACAACATATCACCAAGTACAAAGCTTCTACACAAGTGCTTCAACATGAACACCTGTTCTAGAGTGATATTGGTAGCACTTTGTTACCTGCAAACAAACTATGCATTCTACAACACAAGGAACTCAATAAATAGAGTGATACAAGCTTCAAGAGGCATCTAGAAGGTGAGGGGAATCCAAATCCAAAAGGCACAATATTCCATGGCATAGACATGCATTTGGACACTTGTACTGGATTCCCTTACATGTCTTACAATGGTCAAACATACAAATACTCTTCTTCCAAGCTTGGATGCCTAGAATATGCTAAAAATAGCTTATGACAAATGCCTTACACATCTCACAACTGTCATAGAATATGTCATAGCTGACAACACTTACAATAGTAAGAATTTATCATATCTGACTAAAAATAGTTGTTTCTCTTACATCTTGTCATAACCCAACTTGGGCACCAACTTTCGCCCATGCATTCAAAGATGGCTTATGATGTGTCATAGAATCTATAATCCCAACAACTTTTAAGAAATCACATGGGTCAAAATATAGTCAAATCCTTCAAAAACAACATATAAACTATAGGGCATAAAGGGAAATATTAGTAGATGGAAAAGAACCCAAAAAAATTGGATTTTTAGCTATTAATATTGATATAAGTGAAGACATTTATAAAAAAATCTTAACTCAATGTTGAAAATGGTACCCAAAACCTAATGCTCAAAGCATGGAAAGAATGAAAGGCCATTCAATATGATCATAAGCATTAGCAAAGTTAATTCTAAGAAATATTATAAGTTTATGGAAGTATCGAGGCTAATTCATCCCTTCTTAGACAACAACTATGTTGGTGGGGATGTACTATGATTCAATGAAACCAATCTACTCATGGGTGGACCAACTAAGGAAAAAGAGGTTGTAGCTTGAGGGAATAAGCTTTAGAAATGATTGTTTAGGAGACACTAAACAATGTGATGGGGCACCAACTATAGATACCCTTTAGGTCACCAAATTTAGGTATGAACTTAAAATATTTCCCTCATTAATTAAGTTCTCTATGGAATTACTATGAAATGCTTCTAGATATACTTTATGAAGATTCTCACTCATAGTATACCAAAGAGATAATACCTAGAAGGAAATCCATCCAAACAAGGAGATTTTTCATTTGACAAAATCAATACATCCTTATGTAAGTCCTACTTTGTGAGAATCTTTATCACAATGAATGCATTGAGATGCAAAAAATTGATACTTGGCACTACATTTAGGCATTGTTGAAGAGTAATATTATGACCATGAGTATCTTCTTAGGCAATAAAAAATTGCTCATAGTGTTAGACAAAATTTTGGAGAATGTTAGAAAGCTCTATTATTTTTTTTCACTATCCTTGAATTTTTGATGGCTTGGGATGTGTGACGAGCCTACATGGTCTAAAATAATTGTTTAGAAATATTCTCTTCAATTTGAAGCCATTGAAGTTAATCTTTGATAATGGTCGAGCTTGGAAACATACAATTGTGCATCTAAATTAAAAAAGCTCCTTTAAAGTGATGGTGACCTAGTAAAGGTCCAAGGTGGTGGTCTCTGATAGTAGTAATTGAAGTGGGAAATTTGACTCCTATAAATGGGAAGGAAGTAGGATGTACATTAGATAGTGGTATTACACTAAGTAATCCAACTTGTCTCATGCATGGGAAGTGGCTCTAGATTCCAAACACATTGAATATGTTCTAATGTGGCCTTGTGTGATAACAATGATATGTTTAGACACACTAAATATTCATGGCCTTGGGTTTGACAAGTTGTCATTCAATACAAAACCATACAAGTAGTGGTGTGAAAGAACAAAGTCCATCAAAAGGATCAACTAGTAAGGAAAAAATAACTAGCAAATAAAAAGAAAGATTGAGCTTTAACAACACGGCATGTAGACTCTTTTTAGAACCTTGTTTGAAGTTACAAGGCCTCTCTTTCACTTGCTATCCATCTCATACACAAAGCCCTACTTTTATTATAGGATATCTCAATCATATTAAAATATTCACACATAACCCATGACAACAAGAAGCAATTAATCTCCAAAGGGAAGATTTATCAACAATATCATTTGAGTCATCAACATTAATGTCTCCATATGAATGGTTATTAATGTTGAAAGGTGCCCACAACACTCAATTGGTGGGATCACATACTTGGTTAACTAAATATTGAAGTCACATAGGGGAGAGAAATATTACAACATGACCCATTTTATGATTACTACACAAAGATGACTTGTAAGCCAAATAACATAATATGCATCAAAAAATAAAAAACCCAAAAAATAAATTCTTATAAATAATGAGTATCCAAATCTAGAAATCTTTGTCAAGTGTCACATATAAAATGCATCCTTGGGACGTTTGTTAGACCTCAATTTTTTTTGGAAATAAAGTTCACAAGTTTCAAGGGTCATATCCTCACTATCTAGCCCATCCAAAGATGAATAACTATTTTGTAAAAAATGGTCTTATGAATTGAAACTACCTATTTGAATGAAAGGTTGTGTTAGGCCACTATTTCTTTGACACAAATCCACCTCCTTCCAACCATCTAGGGGGTTGTGGGATCTTTGTTGGACCTTTGTGAGTGAAGAAGTACAATAAGTAGTGGTATCCACTTAAGATAATAAAGTTAACACTAGTAGTAGTGCTCTTGTGAATTTCAACTTATTTCCCTCCCTAAAAATTTTCATATGAGAGCAAACAATAAATTTTCTTGAGTCCTAAGGTTTTGAAATTATACCTTGAGTTTTCAAAGATTGGCCACCATTGCTAGTGGAGGGTTTAGCTGGAGGCCTACCATTGCTATTAGTCTTGGTTTTGTGACTAACCATAGTTGACCATTCATCCTCTTTCTTAGCAAGAGGTGGGTTATTATTGCTAGTTGGTCAAGTGGTGGGCTTATCATAGGGAATAACCCAAGGGCACTCTCAAATCTTGTGCACAAAATATTGATAATGATAGCATGCATTAGGTAGGTTCATATAGAGGACACATTTAATGTGTCTCATTTGATCAATCTATAAATCAACCATCTCCTTTAGATCCTTGGAGAGGTCAAACTCAACACAAATCCTCTTTCGGGGTCAAGCTAATATATTCTTTATAGGTTTAACATAAATGGCATTGCCTAGGGAGGAGACTATCTTGGTTAGGAAATTCCAACATGACAAAGGCTACCTAATGAACTCCACCTAGACAAGAACATAGAGCTTTCTCATAAGAGATGGTGAAAGTCTAGGGTGTGAATATTGACAAATACACATGAACATACCAAGGACCATGCTTGAGAATAGCCTCAACAAGAGTAGCTTTAATAAAGCAAAACATACACTAAACCTTTTGTAAGGTTTTGCACAACATCACCACGAATCCTATGCCAGACCTAGGTTTGGTCACCCATTATTTGACCATACCTTCAAGGGGACCCTTCCCACAAAATAGCTTATCAAAATAAAATTTTCTAGTTAGTGACATGTACTATCAAACTTCAAAATGAAAAAAAAACCACATCTAGAGGTGTTTTACTAGATGCACCTCATGAAACAGTTTGTAAACAAACTCCTTAGAACACTTGAGTGGGGGATCCATTACCGTACATCATCAAATCTTCAACCACAACAACTATAAAATTATGGAAGATTGAGACCATTTAAAATGGGGGGAAAAAGTGCCCATATATGTAATAGTCTAAAAAACGCTACAATAAATGTTGAAAATCAATATAACTCTTACTTGAGAATGAAACAAAATGGCATGAAGAAAATGCAAACTAATCGTAACAAAACCAAGATAGAAACCCTAGAAGAGCTCTAAACCATGGGCTGTATTTTGTATTTCTGTACCATCTCTTTTTTCTTCTTCCAATAAGTCTACAACTTTTTGTAAGCATACAATTTTTTTCTTTTAAAAAAAAATTAATTAGTAAACACTGAATGAGCATTAACCCTCTAATACAATTTTCACCAAAAAAACAAAAAAATAATTAGTAAACACTGAATGAGCATAAACCCTCTAAACTCATTGGTTAAACGTACTTCATTTTTCACTTCCATGCTCGTTGGATAGTTGTCTGCATTCACTCGTAGCAAAGCTCTAAAACAGGATAGAATCTCCCATAGCGCCAAAGCAGCACGATCACCAGACATGATGATGAAGAAGCTTTTCTGTCCCTTACTGGGTTCCCGCTCATTCGCTCTTACAGCCAGCCCAGGAAAATTTGCCTTCATTGTTTTTAAGAAATTCTTCAGTGAAGTTATCACTACTGATGGCATCGGACTTTCGCAAAACCCCTTTGCACAGTTCGCCGCTTCCAAATTTAACATCTCTCCGGCCAATATCGAGCGTATATTCAAATCCTTCCCACGTTTGCAGAAACTCAAAGACCTGGAAAAGGTGGAGCAATTTGTTTGTTTGTTGGAAAGCAATGGCTGCAAACCAGATCAAATCGCAAAAATAATGATGTTGTCTCCCAGAAGTTTGACGAATAGTGTAGAAAAGATACAACCCAAGCTCCAACTACTGAAAGAGTCGGGGATTGAGGGGGCAAATCTGGTAAGGGTTTTGATGACCAGGCCGCAGGTATTGTTCACAAGCCTCGATCGCGAGCTTCTTCCTAAAATTACGCTTCTTAAAACTGCTTTTGTATCTCAAGATCTCTTCATCAAGGCCGTCGTTAGAACCCCCTCAATTCTTCTGTATAGTCTGGAGAAAGCCGTGAAACCCTCACTTGCCTTTTGGGAGGGACATGGTATTCGTGGGATGGAACTGGCCAGATTCTTATATTCGAGACTGAACCTTCTGCGATGCTCTTCTTGGACGCCTGCCCAAGTTGAGCTCATTGACAAGATTGGCGTCTCTAAAGAAAGCAAGGCGTACAAATACGTTTTGGGCGTCGTGGGCACTTTCCGCATAGAATCAATAGAGTCTAAAATGCACAATTTTCAACTTCATGGGCTCTCCTCTGAGGAAACTATTGAAATATTTAGGAAAAGTCCCTTGGTCTTTCATTTCTCCACAGAAAAGGTCAGGCAGACTATGCAGTTTCTTATCAATGACGTGGGACTCCATGCAAATTCTGTGGTAAAGCGGCCTTGGCTCTTAAATGAGAATTTGGAAAAGGTTATAAAGCCTAGGTTTCTGGTTTTGCAAGAAATCAAATCCTTGAATGGGCTTGGGCATTTTAACGCCGAACAGCTTTCTTCGATTATCACTATGCCCGAGGCAAAGTTTCTTAGCAAGATTGTGGAAGGACATCCTGAATCCACAAAACTGTATGGAGTTTATGAAAAGGCCATATCTAATGTCTCAAGTGGCACAAAGATCTCAAGGAAAAGCACTTCTTATTGAGCTAATGAGACTTAGGGTTTAGAAACCATCACACACGTGTTAGTCACTGATATTGAAGGAATGGCTTGGAACGACACAAAATTAATAGTAATCTTTCTGCAAATTACAATAAATAGCAATGATGTTTGCAGTCCTTCAGAGAAAGAAGGCTTTGTGCACACAGGTTGCAATACAGCTTGACTTGGTTCTTTACAGCGACCCCATTTTAGGAAGATAGGAGAGAGATTTTGTTGGCTTCACAGGATTTGAGCATACAAGAAACAAGATCATTGGACACCAACAAAAACTACTGCGCTGAAACAAATTTGATTTATGTTTTATAAGTCTTATTGCTCTTCAGGTAATTTATACTAAGATTTTTGAGCTGAACTTTTAATTGCTTTCGTTTCAGCCATTTAGTTTAACTTAATTACGGAATTTTCAGAATTTGAAACTTCTAGCAAATGAAATATTGTAAAAGTTCTATCGTGAACTTGATGTCTCTCCAGTCTAAGGAGTGCTCAGTTTTATAAAATATATGTTTTTTTTTTTGTTTTGAAAATTTGTGATAATGGAATTGGAGTACTGTGATTTGAGTACATTAAAAACTGTTTTTACTGAGGTAATTTTACCAATGACCTCTATCTATATAAAATCAATTGTTATGTGATCGTTTATTGATGTTTCTCTGAGCTTCCGAGACTGGAGACGATGGGGGACACAAGGACCAGGGTTTTGGGGATGGCACAAAATTTTCTGAATTTCAGTGATGATGGAGGATACATATATAATTGAATAAAAAATTTCTAAATGCATAATTGAGAACACACTACACAGCTAATAGTTGATAACAATGTCAATTGTCAAATCATAAATCCCAACCAGAGCCTTCCCTGCTCTGTTTGATAGAAAGGACCATTCCACAAAAAGCAAGGGTTTCGATAAATTCAATTCATTCAAAACCCAAATGAGATAACAAGCCATAAACATTCTGTCACTGAAGTTTATATAACATAAAAACGGGCAGAGTGCCAATTAATTAAATTTGAACGGAAGCATCTCTTTGACAGAGGGAAGAGTTCATGATCCCATGTACGTACCTGGGTTTTTTTGGGTTTTTAAAATTGCATTTGGGTATGAAATGGGTACTGGATTGCTGTGAAGAGAAGGGCAATGAGTATTGGAATGTTTTGAGAAAGGGGAATTTGAGTCCCATTTAATAAATTAATGGCAATTTTAATTGAAGCTAAGATATTTCTGGTTTCTAGTGTTTTAAGAATTTTAGTACCATTTTGGTTTTTTTTTCAGTGTTAAATTTGATGTCCTTGGGGGACATCCTGGTGTCCTTGGGATGCCACAGGGATGTGGGGATGGCAAGCTGTCATGCTGTGAAAAGATGGACAGGAAGGGAACTTTCTGCAACTCTCCCTAGGATGCCCCCTGCGTTTGAAACCTCGTAAAAAACCTGGGGACACGTTTCTCAGGAACGCTGCTATTCGTTCTCTTATCACTGCAAATCTTATTACTCCTAAATATAATATGATTCACTCAACATGAACACTGTTATTCATTCTCTTATCACTGCATTGCTTATTACTCCTAAATATAATATGATCCACTCAACATGTTTTATATTTTTTTGCTTGTTACAAGTCATAATTTAAAGTGTTCTGGGAATTATAGTGAAAGGAAATGAAGATAACCAATTAAGAGAAGCTATCCTAAACAGGTTGAAAAATCTAATATATTTCAATAGGAAGCAAATCAATGCATACACAAGTGAACAAAACATATAGCTTGGGAAACTCTTTCGAGAAAATCTAAAAAAATATATAATAACAATGAGTAATTGTTTGCCATACAAAGAGATTTCACTTGTGCTGATAGTATGCTTGATCTAATTCTAGCACCAAATGCCAAATGCTTGTTTTATAGGCATAGAGAAAATAAGAAACAAATGAAGTGGATTTGAACACCGTAGGCCCAAATCCAAATGCTTGACTTATGCATGCAAATTTAAATGCCCCATTTACATGCATGTCCAATGCCCTTTACACTTGACTATTTTTATCTATTCAAGATGCCTTTCTTTCAATTTCTCTTTCTTTCAATTTCTCTTTTTGCACCTCTTATGCATCATAGATTCTCTTACACAGTCTACAATGTTATAGTTGTGTTGGAGTTTTAAAAACAATAAAATACCTTATTTACTCCTTTGAACACCCCTTCATGGTGTGGATCCATGGTCGGCCAAGGAGGAGGTTGTATGGAAGATCTAGGTCCAAGACTTGGAATGTGATATCCATCGTTGCCGGTCCAACTTTGATTGGCATAGTTATAATACCCTTGGAAGAGCATTCTTCATCGTCATAGGCTTTGATAACAATGCTCTTGGTCGTGTCTACACATGCTTTAAAGAAGCCCAATGCCTTAACCAGTTTTAGGGTGCAAATATATTCAATCCCACTCCAACATCTATTAGGACTCGCTTGACTTTGTGTCTATGGACAAAGACTTTAAGGTGTAAGGGGTCATTGTGGTTGGACTTTTGGGTTGAATAACCTTGGTCGAAGAAGGTGGCATGGTTTGTATTACCCAAGTAGCCCACCATTTCTTGGAAGCGATTGATATCGAGGTTAGTGGGTATAGTAGTGTCTTGCAAAGCTTTGTCAAGAATGGCTCGATTTTTTGGTGATATGCGCAACAACCCAAGGATATAGATTTGTGTGGGTGTCTTCCCCAAATATTCGGATATAGATTTGTGTGGGTGTCTTCCCCAAATATTCAAGGAGATTGTATTGAGATTTTGGTTGTTGTTGCTTTTGGGGAGTACCTTGGACAGTCACCTTGGTTCGACAGGTATTGATGACACATTCAGGTGGTTTCTTGATAGTAATCGTATTGGCATAATTGTCAGTAGCACCAATGTGATTGATGGTAGTGTAATCATATTTGGTATTAGTGTAATCGACAGACTTATTGGTCTTATTACCCGAATTGGAGGCCTTTCCTTTTCCATGGTCATGTAATGGATCTGTAAATACCTTATGATCACTGTTGGAAGTTTGTTGTTGTCCATTGATTTCTATGGTACCGTTTTCAATGAGGTCTTGGATGTTTTTCAATTGTCGACATGACAAGGTAGAATGTCCTTTGGCATGGTGATGGTCACAAAAGGCATTGTCGTCCCACCATGAAGGTTTGAATTGCCCTAGATCATATGGTTTCACTTCAGGAAGTGTAATGACCTTCGACTGCAAGAGTTGTTTGAGGACAAATTCAATAGGTTCCCATAACGGAGTGTACTTGTGTCTTGTAGGAAATTCTCTGAGGTCTTAGTCCTTGCATGTTTTGAAGGGCATTTGTTGTTTGTTGAGGTGGGTTGTTTGGTGTGTTAGGTCCTTTGATTGTATGTGTAGGACCAATATGGATTGCTTTTGCATCGACAACTACATCATTAGTGACATTTTTGTTTAGAGCCCACTATTTGTTCTTATTGTTTGATGTCACTTGGGCATTTTGGGTTTTGTTATTTGTCTTAATTTCTCCTTTGGCAATGAGAGCTTTTTCAAGGATGGTTTTTTTTTCTACAAGGTTTGCAAATGTTGAGCAATAATGGGTTTGCAGTGCGTACTTTAAGTTTGTGATCAGATTCTCCGTGAACATGATAATCTTTTGTTTTTTGGGATGTCAACAGGACAACGACTAGCTAAGCTCCTCCATCTCTAGAAGAATGTTATGAAAGATTCACCCTCTTCTTGTTTAGTATGACATAGGGAGGCAATAGTGATGTCGTTTTCAATATTAAATGAGAAGTGGGTGATGAACTTGTCAGCCAGTTTGTCCCATGTTTGAATGTTGGCAGGTAAGTGGGCGAACCATTCTAGGGCTTGTCCAGTGAGACTTCTAGGAAATAGTCTCATTAGGTATGTTGGTTCGGAAGCAATGTCAATCAGGGCTGTGTGGAATTCTCTCACATGCTCAATGGGGTTTCCTTTTCCTCTATATTTGGGTAAAGTTGGCATGACATAATGAGGAGGAAGAGGAGGCATGTATAATGTCCTATCAAATGGGTATGGACATAACTCTTGGGTAGAGTAAGTCTTCTTGTTTGACACTATCATGATTTCCACTTGTTTTTTCAAAGCTAACATTTGAGTGGCTAGGACATCATATGGTGTAGGTGTTGTGTCCACAACATTTGTAACTGAATTTTGGTAAGGCCCAATGTTCGTATTTTGCAATCCAACATGTGGAAGGGATGAATTGGTATTGTTTAGAGTTGGTATTTTATGAGTGAAGGATGAGATTTGGTTTTGAATATATGAAATGTAAGTTGACGTTGGAATTTGAAATTGAGGGATGTGAGTAGTGTGAGTTGGAATGTGTGAAGAGTTGAATTGTGTTTGGGAAGGATTGGAAGTATTTGGGCCTTGTGTGTATTGGGTGTTGAATTGGAAGGATCCTTGAGTATTTGTTTGAGGGATACTTATGTTAGGACCTTGGGAAGTATTGGTGTTGGTGTTGGTCCCACAAATATGAATTCTAGTCCTCTTATTTTTTCCAAAAGGATTTAATGACATAGTGTTTAGGGCACTAAATGTTCCAAATTGGTTTTATGTGGTGTTCATGGTACTAGATGTTCCAAATGGATTTGATGATGTAGTGTTCATGGCACTAGATGTTCCAAATGGGTTTGATGTGGTGTTCATGGTACTAGATGTTCCAAATGGATTTGATGATGTAGTGTTCATGGCACATGACCAAAAGGTTGTGACATGGATTGCGTCATGGATTGTGTACCAAATAAAGATGTATGGATTGTGGTGGAAGATGGAGTTGGATCCCCTTGTGGCATAGAAACATTTAATTGTGGGATCTTGGAGCCACTAGAGGTAGATATGTCATGACCTTGACTTTGTTTATTTGGTGATGATTCTTGTCGAAGTGTATTTACATCAAAGCCAGGGGGTAGTTTTGCTCCACTATGTAAAAGTTTGGCTAAATACCTCTAAGGGTCTAAAGCTACTATTTTGTCCACAAATCTTGCCACATTGGGGTCTTGGGAAGCTTCCTCTAGTTGATCCTACGAGAGAGGATTTTTATGGATGTTGTAATTGTCAAATGGAGTGTTTGACTTAGGTGCTTCGTTTGAGGAGGAGCCAAAGTTTAGGTTGCTAGTGTGATTGTAGAGGCCATCATCTTCATCATGGAAAAATTCCATTTCTTTTCTTTTCTTTTCTTTTGTGACCTTGTTTCGACCATAAAAAGACTTGCAAGGGGAATGAAGTTGTATGTGATGAGATGTCCAAGGTATGACAATGCAAAGGGGTGACTTAAGCCTAAGGTTTGCAACCTAAGCTATTTTTTTGGATTTTTTGGGGTATAAGGATGCCTAATAATGATGATGTCCAAGATTTAAGGTTGAAAGTGACAATAATGAGATTAGGATATGATAATGTCACTATAACCACAATCTAGGGTATGACCAAGTCTAAAATGTATGTAATGATTGTAATGACCAAGATTAAGGCACAAGGTGATAATAAACAAGATTTGAAGATGATGATGTCAGGGTAAATGCAAGAAAATGAGTCCACGAAACGTGGAATTTTAGGATCCCGTTCTAAAACAGGATCTCGTTCTAAAATGGGATCTCGTTTCATAAAATCATAAAAAATAATTTTTTTTATGCTTTTAAGAAATGAGAACGGGATCCTGTTTTGAAAATGGGATCCTATTTCTTAATATCATAAAAACGAGATCCCATTTTAGAATGGTAAAACGTGATCTCATTTTTTAAAATTTGAATTTTTGGTTAGGTTTTTGCTTTGTTTTTTGATTTGAGAAAAGACTTGGGGACCCAAACCTAAGTTTTGGACCTAGTTTGACCTGGAACTGGAAGGTCATATCAATGTCACAAAAAAATAGTGACTTTGGACATATGTCTGAAGACTTTTTTTGCATAATATTTTGACAAAATTAAAACCCATTATAGATAATACAGTGTAGATTCCAAATATGTAATTTTTTTACAATTGGATTATTTTTTCTATTTTTCAATTAATTTCTAATGAAATTGGCCCATAAACTTGAAATATCAGGGATTTTTAATATTTTAATAACTTTTTACTAAAATAATTTTTTGAAAAATGAAATGTAAGAAAACGTAGATTAGACAATCCTTTTCAATTTGAAAAAAAAATCAAAACATGATAAGTTTAGGTCATCTTATGTGTGACGTACACAATAATTTTTCAAAACAACAAATATGGCCAATAAAAAATTAACAAAAAAAATAATAAAAAATTACAAAAAATTATTGAAAACGTGCTTCAATGAGTTACAAATCTTTTTGAAAAAGGATTTAGAAAAATACGATTATTTAGGTCAAAATATGGATGACGTACACATGCATGGAATGGTAAAAAAAAGGTGACTTTTAAATAGTGGTTTTTAGAAACACCTATTGAAAATCAATTTTTATCATCCGTGTATTGAAATAAATTACATATTTGGAAACTAGAATCTGAGTATTACATTTTATGATTAGTGACTTTTTTTAAGATTCCATCTCCAAGTGCTTCAAATTTTAAGGTCAAATGTAGCAAATTCTAAAAATCAAGGAAAACACTTCCACTTTTTTTCCAAAAAGTGGACTCAACTTCTTGCACACACCCGTCACTATGTCCACAATCTAAGGTATGATTAAGTGTAAAATTTGCAATGATGTCATTGTAAAGTGTTGTGGTATGACCAAAAGTATTGTATTCAAATGAGATGGCTATGGTATGAATAGCTAAAGTTATAACTAGGCACCTTTTGTGAGACTAAGAAAAGAGTTACTAGCCAACCTAGGATAGTCCAATGTTTCCAAATAAGATTATCAATGACCTTACTTAGGAGTAAATGACAAGTGACAAGTTTGACAAGGTGAGCCTCAAAACTAGACTTATGAGTTTAAGGTTACACCAAAATGATAAGGACTAGTATGGAAAATGACAAGGTCGATGACAATGTTTCTTTGTAGCAATGGGTCTATGCCAGGATATGGTAAGCTTCCCTATTCTAATGTCTTCAAAAAGGTGTATGCAACCTAATAATGGATGTCTACTTGATAAGTGAGGTAATATGATAATGACCTAAAACTTGTTGAAGCAATGCAAGGAAGATACCTTAAAGGTTGCCTAAAATGTGATGGTAAGCTAAATGAATGCGATGAAATGGTAGAAATGAGGTGAGCAAGTATCTAGTTTGAACTATAGTTACTAACAATAATTTATCAAAAATGTAATCAACAAGTTTTCCCTAAATTTTTTGTAAATAGGCAATCACAACTCACTCGTTTTCTACAAATATGTTGTTTTAAGCTTCAGTTGTGGTTCAATTTATCAAACGTGGTGCATAAACTATCAATTGCAATTTAATTTTGCAGTTGTGGTTCATAAGTTATCAATTGCAATTTACAATTTTCTACAATTGCGGTTAACAGAGGATAAACTTGAGTTTTGATAGTATTGAAGTGAATTTTGTCTTGTTTGATTGAAGTTTCTGATAGCAAACAAGGAAAACAATTTGAATACAGTCTGAAAACACTTGGGCTAGTCTAAAAATGTCCAAAGTATGTTCACAATGTGTGTTCTTGAGGTTAGTCACCTCGAATTTCCACTGGTATAGCACAAAACGAATACAATATCACACATAGAAAACACTTTCTATCCCTAAAGGAAATGGCCAATGGCGAAACTCGTAGAACCACTCTAGGAATCTCCTTCGATGCAAGGGAGGGACACCCTTTTGGGTTATGTATCACCTTTTTCCTATGCCAGTGGATGAGCAGGGGCCTCCTGCAATGGAAGGATGCCACAAATCACCCTCTCTATGGAAATTCACAAACTCAACAAGCAAGTAACTTATGCAAGCTAGGGATTTTTGTCTCATTGAAGGGAGCCAAATGTTGGGCGTAAAATTCTTATGGGTGCAATGCTACACCCCTGCACTAAGAACATAACCAAAACTCAATCATAAGGGTGGATTCTAGCTAGTTTGGTTATTAGTCGTTGCTTGGGAACATGGCACCTTACGAGCGTTTAACAAGCCACTTAAGGCTTTAATCACTCCTACTAGGGACTCTTATATGTTTTACTATAGCACCCTATTCTAAATGACACTGTACAACTAAGGCCTACATACCATGAGGACTTGACAGTTTAGTTTTATCTATTTATATACTGGCCCAAGCGAAAAGCTAGTTGGAGTCGCCTTTGAGTTCTCCTTTCAGATGTGTAGATCTTAAGTAGGCCCCTCTAAGGGTAAACAAAAGCAAGACAAACACAATGCCTATTAATCTCTAAGATCACATGAAGTGTGAGGAGAGAGCATAATGCACTTACCTTACACTAGCATAGTGTTCATTTTAGCCTCAAAATCAAATGTTTGGTGTGAGAGTGCAATCATCAAGACGTGTTTTTGATTCCCAAGGTCACACTAGGCGTGAGGGAAGAGCATACATACCTCATAACAAAGACACAACCACAAGACAGTAAAGCAGTGATTCTTTTTATCCCTAATATACAAGGTGAGAAGACACACTAATGCAATTTATTGGTTCTTTTTAGCCCATATGAATGTATGATACATATTCCTTTTAATCCCAATGAGTAATATATGCGCTTTGTCATTTATTTTATCCATATGAGTGATATATGCAGTTTGTTGTTCATTTTATCCTTATGAGTGAAGATTTGTAACACACAAGCAAGATTAAACTAAGTAACCAAAAGATAGGGAAACAACATTTTGTTTCAAAATAAATAGTTTTGTTTTGAAAGAAACAATTTTAGAACTCCTTCCAAGCCTAATCCCACATGCTGTATATCAAACATCAGTAGTAGAAAAAACCTCTACTTTACTAAATTTAAAAGACATAAATT
Organism: Sequoia sempervirens; assembly: GCA_007258455.2. Classification (NCBI taxonomy): domain Eukaryota; kingdom Viridiplantae; phylum Streptophyta; class Pinopsida; order Cupressales; family Cupressaceae; genus Sequoia; species Sequoia sempervirens. The sequence goes on from VDFB02058242.1 coordinate 605,004,584, forward strand.
AAAAAATCCAAATGAAACCCCAAATTTAAAATAACTAGGCAATTGCAGCTTTGGAAACCACAACTACGGCTTACAATTCTGTCACAAGAAATAGCAACTGTGTTGTTTGAAATAGTGATTGGGTCGTGCAAAATAGTGACCGCATTGTTCGGATGCGTTAAGGTCTCTGTCAATTGCATTAAACCCCCTATTAGTTGTGGCGAACGTCTCAAACCTACAAAATATGAAAAGATTTGACCAAACCCGACCAAAAAAGAGACTAATATGATATAATAACAATGTAAGATGATAAAACTTGAACAAAAAAATTAGAAAGTAACAAAAATATGAAGATAAATGCAAATAGAATAGTGTTTTTGAATGTTAATCAATTGCGTCACTTGCAATATCAATTGTGGTGCACTAGTTTTTTTGGCAGTTGTGTCATTCCAACCTTAAATTGCATTGTTCCATACCTATAACCTACAAAACTAAAAATATCTTGCAAAAAATCTAAGAAATTTGTCCTTTCATGTTGGGTTCACCATTGTAATCAGGATTGAATATGTAAATCGTGAAACACAGATCCTAAAGATCCTAATCAAGTAATAATGAACAAAGGAAGCATAATAATACGAAATAAAATAATAACATTACCCAAGCCTTCATGCCAACATTGATTCACCTCTATTACCCTTCTCCATTTTGCTATTAAATGATTAATGCCCTCATATATGAGCGTGCAAATATAGCGTATGTCTATGCTAGCAAAATATCAAAGCAGTTGTCTCGTAAGCCTAAACTCAAGATTTCTACGATTAGATCCCGAAAATGACAAAGGTAGGTGCCTTTTATAGAAACAAGTTTGAATAAATGTTTGAGATTAAATGATTTTAATTTCAATCAACGAGATAAGACGAGAAATGAATAAGACTGTCAGAGGAACTAAATAATTCCAAAGAATCATTTAGTTCGAAAAGGAAAGTGGAGAGTTAAATAATGGAAACATTATTTAAATCTTAGGCAAAAAGGCAAGTTATCTTTTTTATTTAAATAGTAATTTAATTCAAAAAGTGGAGAGAAAAAGGCAACTCATTTATTAAGTAATGGTAGAAAAGATTAAAATAAATAATTAAATAATTGACACAATTATTTAATTATAGTAGAAAATGGTAAATAAATAAATATAATTTATTTAATTATAGGAGACAAGGACATTAATAACGTAATTAGATAAATAACAATTTATTTAATCAATCAAAAGAGGAAATAGAAAAGATAAAATTAATTAATTAAATAATTCAAATTATTAATTAATAGAGGACTTTATGACAGTCAATAACTAAATAATTAAAATTATTTAATTACGAAGGACAAAGGGGAAGTTAATAAAGTTGCAGGCCTAGGACAACTTTTAGTGTTTATATATATATATATATATTGTAATATTCAATCTAACAATCTTGCATCCATAATCATAGCATGATTTTTCTACAATTTATCTCTTGTAGAAGTTATTGTTGTCTTGCAGGTGATTTTGGGGTGTTGACGAGTTCACCATAAACTCCTACGTTGTTCCCATCAAAAGAGACCTAAAGAAAATCCCTAAGTAGATTTTCAATTTTCAAATAGGAATCCTTAGGAGGGACCCAACAAGAGGAATAATAAATATGACTAGCACCCAAAATTTTAGAGCACACCTAAAAGTTACTAGTTAGAGAGAGAATCTTAGTAACCCATTAACTCAAGTTTTTCTCAATTTTGAATATACTAGCTCACCATAAGGCAACAAGAGAGGATTAAAAAGTGAAATATAGAAAAATGGGTGTTTTGATCAAAATGGGATGATGTGGAATGTTGTGATGGGGGTATGATGCACCTATTTTCCTTTTATCATTAGGGAAAAGAGATACTAAAGGTAGGATTGACTTTCAACCCTTAGGTGAGTCAACCTTAAAGGAGAACTTGTTTTCCTTATGACTGAGGATAGGGTATATCAACTTGAAATACACTTTTGGGAGATAAATGAAAATGCCAAATGAATGCAATTATGTAATGCAAAACTTGAATAATCAATTTAAAACCTTTTATCTAACAGAAACATAGAACTTTTAACAAATCTGAGATGATTAAGAATTTTTGCACCTACCACCAAAAGTTGTTGTTGGGTATCCTACTAGGACTTATTTTCCTTAGGGTGAATGGGTCTTGCCAGGCCTTTCTAAAAATTCAAAATTTGAACTTGTGGCCCTTGATCTGCAATCCCTGATTGTACCTTTGAATCTTCTTCTTGCAAATTTGTACCTACAACAAAAATTGAAAATTTGGGTTTGTGTGTATGGGAGTTTGTCTCGGTCCTAATTTAGCAGTTAAACCTTGATGGAAAATATAGATTTGAAACCTAAAAGTATGTGTGAGCCCTAATATTAAGTGTGTCTAAATAGGCCCTAGGATGCATAATAATGGGTAATTAGGGGCCTATTTTGAAGGGATAAAATGCATAAAATTGAGGTCACTAAAATAGGTCCAAATTAAGTGTGGAATTATACTTTCAATTGGAAACGAGTTCAATTTTCTACACTCGAAAAAGAAAAGGGGATATCAAGAAATATGAAAACCTTCCCATGATCAATCTATTTTTAATTGAATGAATTTAACAATCTAGTCTTAGGAAGGAAATATTGCTTGTAGCATTGAGTTTTCTATCATTTAATACTCAAACCCGAGGCCTTGAAAAATATATCAAGGTAATTGATGATCTTGTTTAAAACTATCCTCTTCAATTAAAGTAAGAAACATGTTATTTGCAAAATAACTATTGATGAACTAGTTAGATAAATTAGGTAAGGTAATTCCCTTAACTAGCTTTTGAAAGGAAGTCAAGTGAGCGTAAACAACTTCCTACAGTAATCTAATCATGAGAAAGATACAAATAATTTCTTTTAACACCTTTAACAGTTACAATAAGAGAAGCACATACATAGAATAGAGGAATAGAACAGTAAGAATGCATTAAATAGTAACACCAAATATACCGTGGGGAAAACCCTTTTTGGTAAAAAACCCCACCCTCCAAAAACACAATAATTCTCTATTATATCAAATAGAAGTTACAACATATCACCAAGTACGAAGTTTCTACACAAGTGTTTCAACACGAACACTTGTTCTGAAGTAATATCGACAGCACTTCATTACTTGCAAACAAACTATGCATTCTACAACACAAGGCACTCAATAAATAGAGTGATACAAGCTTCAAGAGGCATCTAGAAGGTGAGGGGTGTCCAAATCCAAAAGGCACAATATTCCATGCCATAGACATGCATTTGGACACTTGTACTAGATTCCCTTACACCTCTTACAATGGTCAAACATGCAAATACTCTTATTCCAAGCTTGGACACCTAGAATATGATAAAAACAACTTATGAAAGATGCTTTACACATCGTACAACTATCATAGAATATGTCATAGTTGGCAACACTTACAACTGTAAGAGAATCTGTCATAATTGATTAAAAATAGCTGATTCTCTTACATCCTATCATAACCCAACTTGGATGCCAACTTTCACCCATGCATTCAAAGATGCCTTATAATACGTCATAGAATTTGTCATATGTCATAGATTCCAAAGTGGGATGCCTATGTCCACTTGGGATGATGTGTCATCCAGTCACCTCCAACGAGGATGCCACCCAGCTGGTGGGTCCCAATTAATGACATGACACCATAGGTAATAAAATAATACAAATAAATACATTAATACATCAAATTAAATCAATATTAGGGCTCTAAGGTTGAGACACCTTAATCCCAACAACTTTTAAGAAATCAAATGGGTCAAAATATAGTCAAATCTTTCAAAAAAAACATATAAACTATAGGGGATAAAGGGAAATATTAGTAGATGGAAAAAAACTCAAAAGAAATAGATTTTTAGCTATTAATATTGATATAAGTGGAGACATTTATAAAAACATCTTAACTCAATGTTGAAAATGGTGCCCAAAACCTAATGCTTAAAGCATGGAAAATGAAAGGCCATTCAATATGGTCATAAGCATTAGCAAAGTTAATTCTGAGAAATATTATAAATTTATGGAAGCATTAAGGCTATTTCATCCCTTCTTAAACAACAACTATGTTGTTGGGGATGTACTATGATTCAATGAAACCAATCTACTCATGGGTGGACCAATTGAGGAAAAAGAGGTTGTAGCTTGAGGGCATAAGCTTTAGAAATAATTTTTTAGGAGACATTAAACAAGGTGATGGGGCACCAACTATAGTTACCCTTTAGGTTACTTAAAATATTGCCCTCATTAATGAAGTTCTCTATGGAATTACTATGAAATGCTTCTAGATATACTTTATGAAGATTCTCACTCATAGTATACCAAAGAGATAAAACCTAGAAGGAAATCTATCCAAACAAGAAGATTTTTCATTTAACAAAATGAATACATCCTTATGTAAGTCCTACTTTGTGAGAATCTTTATCACAATGGATGCACTGAGATGTGGAAAATTGATACTTGGCACTACACTTAGGCATTATTGAAGAGCAATATTATGACCATGGGTATCTTCTTAGGCAATAAAAAATTGCTCATAGTGTTAGAAATTTTTTTGGAGAATGTTAGAAAGCTCTACTAATTTTTTTGACCATCCTTCAATTTTTTATGGCTTGGGATGTGTGATGAGCCTACATGGCCTAAAATAATTGTTTAGAAAGATTCTCTTCAATATGAAGCCAATGAAGTTAATATTTGATAGTGGCTGAGCTTGGAAACATACATTTGTGCATCTAAATTAAAAATGCTCCTTTAAAGTGACAGTGACCTAGTGAAGCTCCAAGGTGGTGGTCTCATGATAGTAGTAATTGAAATGGGCAATTTGAATCCTATAAATGTGAAGGAAGTAGGGTGTACATTAGATAGTGGTATTACACCAAGTAATCCAACTTGTCTTATGCATGGGATGTAGCTCTAGATTCCAACCACATTGAATATGTGCTAATATGGCCTTGTGTGATAACAATGATATGTTTATATATACTAAATACACATGGCCTTGGGTTTGACAAGTTGTCATTCAATACAAAACCATACAAGTAGTGGTGTGAAAGAAAAAAGTCCATCAACAGGATCAACTAGTAAGGAAAAAATAACTAGAAAATGAAAAGAAAGATTGAGCTAAGAACATGGCATGTAGACTCTTTTCAGAACCTTGTTTGAAGTTACAAGGCGTCTCTTTCACTTGTTGTCCATCTCATACACAAAGCCCTACTTTTATTATAGGATATCTCAGTCATATTAAAATATTCACACATAACCCATGACAACGTGAAGCAATTAATCTCCAAAGAGAAGATTTATCAACAATATCATTTGAGTCATCAACATTAATGTCTCCATATGAATCGTTATTAATGTTGAAAGGTACCCACAACACTCAATTCTTGGGATCACATACTTGGTTAACTAAATATTGATGTCACATAGGGGAGAGAAATATTACATCATGACCCATTTTATGATTACTACACAAAAATGACTTGTAAGCCAAATAACATAATATGCATAAAAAAACAAAAAATCCAAAAAATAAATTCTTACAAATAATGAATATCCAAATCTAGAAATCTTTGTCAATTGTCACATATGAAATGCATCCGTGGGAGGTGGTGCAAGAGCACCTACACCTTATCTTCAAAATTTGATCATTTGATGAAGAGTCATAGGTGAGTTTAGGGGTGTTTTGAGTTTAATTATATTAAATAAGGTCTAAAAATACCATTTGCATTGTATTTGGGAAGTTTAAGGTCTTAGGTGCTGGTATTGGCATGGTGTGATGGTTTATAGGTGGCATTGTTGTTCTTGCCACAAAGGTTCAAACCCCTTTGGGGTGGTATTGTTGAATGGTTGTATTCTGGTTCATAGCTCCGGTCAAAAGCGTTTACCCCTTGAATTAAAAAAAAAAAAGTTTAAGGTCTTAGAAGTCAATTTGCAAAAAAATTACATAAAAATGCAAAATGTTGTTAATGAACAAGTGTCAAATGCAGTTTAAGGGAATATTAAGGGTCTTATAATTTAAAAAGTAGTTGTGTACGTTGGATGGGTAGTTTTGGATGGAAACATGTATTTAAATCCTTCAAGGGCTTGAGCAAGGGTTGGTTGATAATCATTTTTGAAGTCACATATCAATAACAACGTTCATATTCTGCAAATTGGCTCTGTTTTCCTATTTTTTTGAACTTTATCTCCTCTGTACGAACCCATATAGTTCTTTAATGCTTTGAGATTCTTTGTATAATGTTCTAACATGTTTTGAATCTCATATGAATGTATTTTGAAGGCTTAACAAAAGTTCTGTGGAAGTTTCTCATTGATTTTCTGAAATCTGACTGGTAAAAATCGGAAAGGCACTGTTTTGTGATTAAATTATGTAAATGGCCATTCCTCCTACTATCAAACAATATTTCTTGGAGGAATGGCATGTTAAGGGGTGAGTTAGATGTTTATATGGTTTGGTAGGTTGTGGAGTCAAGATTCTTGATGTGAAGTGGTGCCCTAGGGTTGGGAAATGTGTTTTCCCTAGTGAAAATGAGTTACCCAAGAAGGGTTTTGTAGAATTGTTGAAGAGATTGGTCATGTGAAGTTATTATGAGCCTGTGCAAACCTAATCAAGTGTGTTGGATGCAATTTTGAGGCTTGAGGAGTTCTAGATTGGTGATTTTTAAAAAACCCTAGGTATTTGTAAGGAATTTGAGGGTTTCTTGGATTGGCATTGTAAGGGTCTTGCATTGGTGAATTGATCAAGGAATTGGGTGTTTTGTGCCATATTTAGTGACTTTCATAAGAGTTTGAGGGGGAATTGGAAGTTTAAGAGGTACTTGCTTTGTAATTTAGGGCTAATTTAGTAGCCTAATTCAGGGGTGATGTATTGGATCTTGGTGTTGTTGCAAAGAAGTCTCTAGAAACCTTTTGTGGTTGTTGAGTTGGATCTGTGGGAAGTCTTAATTGTGATTTTTTAGGCCTTGGTACGACCTTCTCCAAAAGATAAGCCCGCCCATTGGTTGTGTTTTGAGGGCTAGAAGCCTCTTGTGAGTGGTTTTTGGAAAGTTGAGTGATTTATGATTTGAGGGTTGATGTCTTGTTGATGTCTGATCATTTTGAGTCTGATTGGGAGTAGTAACAACCCTATATTGCATCAGGAGGTTTGTTAGACCTCAAATGTTCTTGGAAATAAAGTTCACGAGTTTCAAGGGTCATATCCTCACTATCTAGCTCATCCAAAGATGAATAACTATTTTGCAAAAAATGGTCCTGTGAATTGAAACTACCTATTTGAATGGAAGGTTGTGTTAGGCCACTATTTCTTTGACACAAATCCACCTCCTTCCAACCACCTAGGGGGTTGCATGATCTTTGTTGGACCTTTGTGAGTGAAGAAGTACAATGAGTAGTGGTATCCACTTAAGATAATAAAGTTGACACTAGTAGCAGTGCTCTTGGGAATTTCAACTTTATTTTACTCCCTAAATATTTTTCGTATGAGAGCCAACAATAAATTTTCTTGAGTCCCAAGGTTTTGAAATTGTACCTTGAGTTTTCAAAGATTGGCCACCATTACTAGCGAAGGGATTAGTTGGAGTCCTACCATTGCTATTAGTCTTGGCTTTGTGACTAAGCATAGTTGACCATTCATCCTCTTTCTTAGCAAGAGGTGGGTTATTGCTAGTTGGTCAAGTGGCGGGCTTATCATAGGGAGTAAGCCAAGGGCACTCTAAAATCTTGTGCATAAAATATTGACAATGATAACATGCATTAGGTAGGTTCATATAGAGGACATGTTTAATGTCTCATTTGATCAATCTGTATATCAACCATCTCCTTTAGATCCTTGGAGAGGTCAAACTCAACACAAATCCTCTTCTGGGGTCAAGCTAATAAATTCTTTTTAGGTTCAACATGAATGGCATTGCCTAGGGAGGAGGCTATCTTGGTTAGGAAATTCCAACGTGACAAAGACAACTTAATTAACTCCACCTAGACAAGAACACAAAGAGCTTTCTCATCAAAGATGATGAAGCCTCTAGTCTAGGGTGTGAATATTGACAAATACACATAAACATGCCAAGGACCATGCTTGAGAATAGCCTCAACAAGTGTAGCGTTAATAATGCAAAAAATACATTAAACCCTTGGTAAGTTTTTGCATGACATCGCAACGAACCCTATGCAAGACCTAGGTTTTAGTGACCCATTCTTTGACCATACTTTCAAGGGGATCCTTCCCACAAAATAGCTTATCAAAATAAAATTTTCTAGTTAGTGGCATGTACTATCAAACTTCAGAACGAAAAAAACCACATTTGAAGGTGTTTTAGTGGATGAACCTCATAAAACAGTTTCAAAACAAATTTCTTGGGACACTTGAGTGAAGGATCCATTACTATACATCATCAAATCTTCAACGACACCAACAACTATGAAATTATGAAAGGTTGAGACCATTTAAAATGAGAAGAAAAACACCCATATATATGATACCCTAGAAGACACTACAATAAATGTTGGAAATCAATATCAACTCTTGAGAATGAATATGAAGAAAATGTAAACTAATCATTAAAAAACCAAGATAGAAACCCTAGAAGACCTCTAAACCCTGGGCTGTATTGTGTATTGTATTTCTGTAGCATCTCTTTTTTCTTCTTCCAATAACTTTTTGTAAGCATACAATTTTCACCTAAAAAATTAATTAGTAAACACTGAATAAGCATAAACCCTCTAAACTCATTGGTTAATCGTACTTATTTTTCACTTCCATGCTTTTTGGATACTTGTCTGCGTTCACTCGTAGCAAACCCCTAAAACAGGGTAGAATCTCCCATAGCGCCAAAGCAGCACGATCACCAGACATGATGATGAAGAAGCTTTTCTGTCCCTTACTCGGTTCCCGCTAATTCACTTTTACAGCCAGCCCAGGAAGATTTGCCTTCATTGTTTTTAAGAAATTCTTCAGTGAAGTTATCACTACTGATGGCATCGGACTTTTGCAAAACCCCTTTGCACAGTTTGCCGCCTCCAAATTGAACATCTCTCCGGCCAATATCGAGCATATATTCAAATCTTTCCCACGTTTGCAGAAACTCAAAGACCTGGAAAAGGTGGAGCAATTTGTTTGTTTGTTGGAAAGCAATGGCTGTAAACCAGATCAAATCGCAAAAGTAATGATGCGTTCTCCCACAGGTTTGACGTTTAGTGTAGAAAAGATACAACCAAAGCTCCAACTACTGAAAGAGTCGGGGATTGAGGGGGAAAATCTGGTAAAGGTTTTGATGACCAGGCCGCAGGTATTGTTCACAAGCCTTGTTCGCGAGCTTCTTCCTAAAATTACGCTTCTTAAAACTATTTTTATGTCTCACGATCTCTTCATCAAGGCCGTCGTGAGAACCCCCTCAATACTTATATATAGTCTGGAGAAAGCCGTGAAACCCTCACTTGCCTTTTGGGAGGGACATGATTTTCGTGGGATGGAACTGGCCAGATTCTTATATTCGAGACTGAACCTTCTGCGATGCTCCTCATGGACGCCTGCCCAACTTGAGCTCATTCACAAGATTGGCGTCTCTAAAGAAAGCAAAATGTACAAATACGTTTTGGGCGTCGTGGGCACTTTCCGCATGGAATCATTAGAGTCTAAAATGCATAATCTTCAACTTCATGGGCTCTCCTCTGAGGAAACTATTGAAATATTTAGGAAAAGTCCCTTGGTCTTTCATTTCTCCACAGAAAAGGTCAGGCAGACAATGCAGTTTATTATCAATGACGTAGGACTCCCTGCAAATTCTATGGTAAAACAGCCTCAGCTCTTAGAAAAGAATTTGGAAAAGGTTATAAAGCCTAGGTTTCTGGTTTTGCAAGAAATCAAATCCTTGAATGGGCTTGGGCATTTTAACGCCGAACAGCTTTCTTCGATTATCACTATGCCCGAGGCAAAGTTTCTTAGCAAGATTGTGGAAGGACATCCTGAATCCACGAAACTGTATGGAGTTTATGAAAAGGCCATATCTAATGTCTCAAGTGGCACAAAGACCTCAAGGAAAAACACTTCTTATTGAGCTGATGAGACTTAGGGTTTAGAAACCATCACACACGTGTTAGTCACTGATATTGAAGGAATGGCTTGGAACGACACAAAATTAATAGTAATCTTTCTGCAAATTACAATAAATAGCAATGATGTTTGCAGTCCTTCAGAGAAAGAAGGCTTTGTGCACACAGGTTGCAATACAGCTTGACCTGGTTCTTTGCAGCGACCCCATTTTAGGAAGATAGGAGAGAGTTTTGTTGGCTTCACAGGATTTGAGCATACAAGAAACAAGATTATTGGACACCAACAAAAACTACTGCGCTGAAACAAAATTGATTTATGTTTTATAAGTCTTATTGCTTTTCAGGTAAGTTATACTATGATTTTTGAAGTGACCTTTTAATTGCTTTCGTTCCAGCCATTTAGTTTAACTTAATTACGGAATTTTCAGCAATTTGAAACTTCTTGCAAATGAAAGATTGCAAAAGTTCTATTATGAACTTGATGTCTCTCCAGACTAAAGAGTGCTCAGTTTTATAAAACATATGTATTTTCTTTTTGAAAATTTGTGATAATGGAATTGGAGTACTGTGATTTGAGTACATTAAAAACTGTTTTTACTGAGGTAATTTTACCCATGACTTCTATCTATATAAAATCAATAAGTTATGTGATCATTTATTGGTGTTTCTCTGAGCTTCCAGTCCGGGGACACAAGGACCGGGGTTTTGGGGATGGTGCAATTTTTTTTGAATTTCAGGGATGATGGGGGATACATATATAATTAAACAAAAAATTGTAAATGCATAATTGAGAACACACTACACAGCTAATAGTTGATAACAATGTCAATTGTCAAATCATAAATCCCAACCAAAGCCTTCCCTGCACTGTTTGATAAAAAGGACCATTCCACAAAAAGCTAGGGTTTCAATAAATTCAATTCATTCAAAACCCAAATGAGATAACAAGCCATAAACATTCTGTCACTGAACTTTACATAACATAAAAATGGGCAGAGTGCCAATTAATTAAATTTGAACGGAAGCATCTCTTTGACAGAGGTAAGAGTTCATGATCCCATGGGTTTTTTTGGGTTTTTAAAATTGCATTGGGGCATGAAATGGGTACTGGATTGCTGTGAAGAGAAGGGCAACGAGTATTGGAATGTTTTGAGAAAGGGGAATTTGAGTCCCATTTAATAAATTAATGGCAGTTTTAATTAAAGTTAAGAGATTTCTGGTTTCTAGTGTTTTAAGAATTTCAGTACCATTTTGGTTTTTTTTTCATTGTTAAATTTGATGTCCTTGCGGGACATCCTGGTGTCCTTGGGATGCCACAGGGATGTGGGGATGGCAAGCTGTCATGCTGTGAAAAGATGGACAGGAAGGGGACTTTCTGCAACTCTCCCTAGGATGCCCCCTGCGTTTGAAACCTTGTAAAAAACCTGGGGAAACGTTTCTCAGGAACACTGTTATTCATTCTCTTATCACTGCATTGCTTATTACTCCTAAATATAATATGATCCACTCAACATGTTTTATATTTTTTTGCTTGTTACAAGTCATAATTTAAAGTGTTTTGGGAATTATAGTGAAAGGAAATAAAGATAACCAATTAAGAGAAGCTATGCGAAACAGGCTAAACAATCTAATATATTTCAATAGGAAGCAAATCAATGCATACACAAGTGAACAAAACATATAGCTTGGGAAACTCTTTCGAGAAAATCCAAAATTTCTATAATAACAACAAGGGGTCTGCGTGAGCTGGAGTCCCTGCCTTAAGCAGGTCTGGGTGTAGTGAAAACAGTGTTATGAGTATTTTGGAATTGGTCTTTGATCACTGCTTTTTGGTTTTTGCTATTGTCTTCACCATTCGTAGCATCTAGATCATGGACTGCAGGAATGAATTGAAGTGTTTATTTTCAAATAACTTGTCCCCACTCTGTTGTCACCCATGATTTGTACCTAGCCTCATTCCTATTCCTCAGTTGTGCAATACTGCAATTGGAATGTAAACCTTCTAAAGGTTAAGCCATGAATGTGAGATAACTATCAATTAGTGGCAAAAAAAGCATTAGAGGAGCTGATCCATTTTAGTATAGGGACTTCCAATTGAAATCTCTTGAGGAAAACATTCTGTAGCAGGAAATCTACTAACTTATGTACTACTAGTATTGCTTAAGAGCTGATGCTATCACATGTCACCAATCTCCATCCCATTTTTACAAAGGGATCTGACCCTACCTTTACAGGCTCAACTTGGGGATCATCAGACAATTACTGATAGATGTTTGCTTGTTAGGAAGCATGAAAACCCATCAAAATGTAGTGGATTCTTCTCCCAAAATTGAGTCTTTTATCACCATTAGATACTTTTGCCAACATTCATAGCCTGGAGAGAGAGATCCACGTTGGCAATGTGTTCTTGTAAATAAATGTCAAAAGAAAATCTTGACCAGATGGGGAAATGGAAAGAAATAAATAACAAGGAGATAAAGAATCATAAATCTAAAATCTGGATCCTCTCTCTGAACATGCCATTTATTATTTCTTCAGTTAGATCACAAGATATATCCCATGTAACTCTGCAACACAACATATCAAATTTTTATATGACTACTAGTCTCAATGCATTGCATTATTTCACACACTTCACAGCTGTACGTTAGGTGACTTTAAGTCGACTCTTCTCATCATAACTGCCACCAATACCGGATACCCAAACAACCACTTTATTTATTGTTCAATGTGCAACATGCACAACAACAACGAAATTTCAAACCTTGTACCAATTCTCAACACTCTAAACATTTCTGTAGTGCAGTCTACCTAACAATATTGTTAGAAATAGGGATCTTAAATCCACTTATGCAAAGATATTTTGAAACATTGCTAAAATTTAGCATGCAAACAGAAAGAAAGTAAAGGTTGCCATAAATAGGCAAAGACTTCCCAACTGGACCTTATGAATCAAAATTCTAGGCCATTGGAAAGGACTACCTTTCTAGACCTTAACTGCAGATTTTGTACATGGGCATCCATATCACACAATTGTATACAACTCCCATTTTGACAAGGACGAAAAACAAGCTGATGGTGGAACTGGAGAGACACAAGATGGAAATATAAAAGAAGCACAAAAGAAATAAATGTAAGGGGTTGCATCTGAAATAGGAAAGAGTTTCTTGTTTTATGTAATATAAGATTACTATTAAAAAAATAAGGAGGCAGCTGCAGCAGTTTGGATTTGCTTTTTGTTGTACAATATGTTAAGCTTCATGAATCGAACACCAATGATAAGTATATGTTTTTGTTGTTCCCTACAGTTAGTTAAGCTCAATGAACATAGGAAATTGTGGACAACACTTCTACTAACATTTGGTGCTTGAACAGAGGGCTATGATAATCTTGCCCATCATTGGATGCATATTTAAGTAGTATTCACTTTCCTTAATTAGTGCAATCAGCTTCAAGATAATACTCTGGAAGTTTCTCCAGGCTGTAGTCTCAGATATAAACCATTTTTCCTAGTAACTAACACCATGACGTTTCAGTTTTCAGGCCAAATATCTCTTATGTTGAAATGCTTGTAATTAAATAACAAACACAAGGTAAAGGCGAAGTCAACAACCCAGGGCATATAATGAGCATAACCAAAGCAATTTAAAGTTGGTTCAAGAAGTCCATTGTTCAAATTGGTTGAGTTCAACCTGTTCTGACTGCATATGTCTACATCAAATATTCATGGATTCAACTTATTATTTTACTGAATTTGAGACACTAGTTCTTACAGGATAAAAGATAAAGGAAGGCTTCAGCACACCAGTGACCTTGTGGCTTTTGAGTAACTTGATAGGAATCACAAATAAATTCAGATCTGCATATTGGTGAATGTATTTGGTCATCAGAAATACTACTGTTCTATCTCTTAAAGTGTACCCAATAGTTTCAAATTCAACTTCCAATAAATAAATTCAGTTTTTAAGGGTTTGAGCATTGATGTTGATTCAGATCTGAGTTCATTTTGATCATCTACGGTTTGTTAATGAGATTTGATTCAAATTTGGTATGTGTGGCTGTGACATTGCATTTAAGGGTTTAAAAATGAATTCCAAATAGTTAGTCACAACCTTTCCATTGTTGTATTTGATTTTAGTTTTCAAAATTCAGAAGAAGCAGAAAATTTAAATCAGAATATTTTAAAAACCCTAATTGGGGACATTACAAAATAATTTATAAACCTCTACAAGTTTAATGCCAAGGTGGGAATGTATCAAATTAAGGCATCAGTTTATACAACCTTACCAATGTTTGTATTGTAAATTCCTTTATGTACTCAGAATTGGTGTATATGGTGTTGACTGCATTGACAGTGTTATCTTTGGTACGTTAATCATTGATATATTTGTTAATTTATTTAAAACTAAACTTAAGAAAATAGGCATAATGCATGATGAATCTGAACACGTTATATGATATCCATTCCAGTATATTCACAGCGTCCACAGTACTGCTCTAATATGAGAAAAATATTCCAGCTTGGGTTTGCATTTGTCAAGCATTGGTACTTATACTACATGACCCAATAGCATAGCTAAACATCCATAAAGCAAGAACTCAAATTAAAAAGTCCATTAAAAAAACAGATACACATTATTTATACTACATGGTTTGGTAAAGATGATTTGTAGTCTGAGCTCTTATCTGACCAAGTTCCTCATGCAAATACGAAGCACATTGAATAATGGAGATGCTCTTCTCCATACTAGGGCTCCTCATAAGAACCAATGTAGACCCCTGCCAATCAAGCCACAACTGCCAAATGAACAAGCAGTCCAATACTCATAGACTCATAGTTATCACCATCCTATGCAGCTGCTTTAGTGGCATGAGGATGGTGAGGTTCAATTTAGGTTTTTTGTAGAGTGGTTGATTAATAGGATTTTAATGCAACCCACCATAAAATGGCAAGTTGGTGAAAAACATTGACATTGACATTGACCATGTACCATTATATAGAAACCAAAGATTCCAACATCAAAATCCCAATTATGTTGGGCGGGATTAAATTAGAGGTAGGAACCGCAAATTCGTCAATATTAAGCAACCTAAAAGCTATAATGGAAGGACCTGATCCATTTGAAAGATGTTTAGTTTTTAATTTTAATTAGTCTTACTTGGATAATGTTTCAAAAGAAATGAATGGCTTCTTGGTCCCGTGATGCTCAAGTGAAGAGTATTATACCTAGCATTCAAAAATTATTCCTATTAATGTAATCTTTTTGGGGTTAAAAATAGGGAAATGATGAAAGAAATGGAGGAAAGGGTGTATCTTCTGCCTAGGAGTCAATGTCTAACAAATCTAGTACATAGTTGATGACGTTGAGCAAATAAGTGGCTAATGCAAATGCTATCCACATTCATTTAGTTGCTTCATCACCATCCATCATTATGGCTCTTTCTGATCAAAATGGCTTTTAGATTTTCAATCTTACACCCAATAGTAATTGTGTATTAAAGTTCGGTGATATAGTCTTTGCCACTAGAACTAATTAATAAATAATATTGCATGAAATGTCTCGACATCATAGCAAGTAAGCTAGGTTAAATTGAAAGGTTAGAAGATCAAGGCGTTAATATACAAAAACCTAAAATACTAGAACCAAAACCCTAATCATTCATGTCAGGTTAAAATAAACCAGGGCAATGCAAAATCAGTGATGTAAGATAATTTAATAATGTAGAATTGAATGAGCTAACCTCCACTTCTATACTGTTTAACAATTAGATAATGAGAAATTTCTAATAATTTAATCTCAAACTTAAAACAAAGTTCAATTGAATTTACTCGTAAAAATTCAAAAACAAGTGACAAGTACCTCTATTTCATGTGTAAACGTGAAGGGAATGACCATGTTGAGCTTTTTCTAGACAAAATATTCAGCTATTTATCCCTAGAATTGAAGGTTGTATGTCTAAGCATCTCTTTCTCTCAAAAACAAAGTTGTCCACAATTTCTGAAACAGGTGTTGTGTCTGACAAATAATGGAGGAAAGTTACACATACTCTAAAATCCTTGACAATCCATGTACAAAGAACTCAATCATTCTAGAATCAAGAGCATTGAAATCACAACAAAGTAATAAAAACTTAGAAATTCAATAGCTACACAGAGCGACCTAAAAAGCCAATTATAGTTAAGAAAGCTCTAAAATTCTCAATCCTTATTTTTTCCTTTTCAGTTTCTTTTTGTTTAACTCATCTTACTTGCATCACTTGAGCATCAGGATTATAAGGAAAATAAACGCAAAGACAGATGTTATCACTATGTCCACAGGCTGGAAAAATAAATAGGAATGGTTAGAGAAGAACTTCAACACCTTTGACTACCAAATGTGTTGCAGTCACTAGACTCTAATGTTTGACCAAATACCAACGGTATTATACTCCACATTATTATCATCTGAACCTTTGGAAACACCCTCACTTTCTCTTGTGGGCACTTCTATTATAATTTCCCTAACCGCGTTACACAGACGACTTCTCAACCCCTAGTGAAAACCCTGGGAGAGAAGGGGGAGTTGGGAGGATATAGGATAGGCCCCCATTTGCAATTCATTTACCATTGATTCATTAGATATCACCAAAGGATCGAAAGATAATGAACCGACTTCCTAAAAAGTAACTGTTTCTTTGCATGCTTAAACAAGTAAAAGCTATTTGCACTTAGGGTTTACGCCATGCCCATTATATTTCTCTAATTAATACTAGTGCTCTAGTAAAATGTTTAGTAGAATAACTATCAAAACACAATCCACTTAGAATACCAATGGCAAGAAAGAGGCATGTGTGGATAGTTACCTTCGAGCAAACAGTGGAAAACCCAAATACTAACCGTCGAAAGAATGAAATGTCAAAACACAGGTTCAAAATTGAAATGTAATTTCCCTGGTATGCATGAATGCAAAATGTGAAAGCATAAACAACACACATGAACCACCTTAAACTCCCCAGAAAATTAGCCTCTACCCGTGCCATTACCAAATCCTTACATGTTGCCCATCTGCAACCACTCCATAGGCTCTAAGAAGCCACCTAACGGGAAGAATGCCACCTGCTCAGACACCATGAAGCATGCCTGTGTGCAAAATGTGCAAGCATAAACCAACCATGCACCCATTTCCAAGTCCATGTGTCCTTCCTTGATAAAACAAACAAAACATTAGGGAAATAAGCATAATACTTTGCCCTTTCTTGATGATTGGACTACTTGTTTAAAATTATTGCTATAAAATGTAAACCCCTAGGAACTTAGGCACTTGCTAATGTAGATGAAGATAAATAGTAATTTTTTTTCCAGCAAAATAAATGGAAAATTGAAACTTTGGATTAACATCGCATTATATTCCGCGCTTGGTTCCCAATGCACAAATAAATTTGCTCTTTGCTTAATCGAAAACATTAGTCTTCTGCTATAAAGGCAAGGACTAATAAGTCATTGTTTTCCATACAAAGATATTTCACTTGTGTTGATAGTATGCTTGATCTAATTCTAGCACAATGCCAAATGCCAAATGCTTGTTTTATAGGAACAAAGAAAACGAGAAACAAATGAAATGGATTTAAACACCATAGGCCCAAATCCAAGCGCTTGACTTATGCATGCAAATTTAAGTGCCCCATTTATAGGGTCTATGCAAGATCATGGGGGTCCAAAAAGTGGCGATGTGAAAAATACGTTTTTAACACACCCAAAAATGCGAAATTCACACCTTTGACTTTTTGTAGGCCCAAGTACAATATCTATTTTGGTTTGGTAATACCAAACCAAAATGGATATCCATTTCTAAACAGATATCCAATACTAAACAAATACCATTTAATTTAAATCAGAGTTTATAATTCCGTTGGGTCTGGCCTTGACGAATTATTTAATTTTATCTATTATAATATTTTTTTAATATATTTATGATATACACATTAAATTAAAAAACATTATACTAATGTTTGTATAATATTATATTTTATTATAATAAATTTATATAATATTATATAATAATATAATACTATATTATATTATAATATATATATATATATATATATATATATATATATTTTAAAAGGTGGCACAACAGCCCAGCGAAGGCACAAGGCCTGCGAGCACTTTGGCCCAGTGAAGATTTGAACCCTAGTGGCTGTCACTACAACCAAGCGACTTGACCACCGAACCATGCCCTCATCAGCTATATTATATTATAATATGTTATATTATATTATGATATTATATTATACTATATGATAATATAATATATGTATTCTAATATAATATATATAATATGTTATATTATATATATGATATAATGTTATTATAATATAATATATATATATATATAATCTATATATTATAATATAATATATATAATATGTTATATTATATATATAATATAATGTTATTATAAAAGGATTAATATGTTATATGGTTTCTTTGTGCCGTGCTAGGGCACCCGTGCCCTATTGTGTTCCTTTCTATGATGGCGTGTGTAAGGGTGGGGGGTTGTTGACGTTGAGGAGGGGTGTTTCTTGCTGGTTCATCCATTCTTCTCTGTGCTTGAGGTTTTTCCTTGCTGTTGGGTGTTTTCTCTTGGTTGTGTTTCACTATTTGGAGCTTGTTTTCCCGCGTGGGGGCACGGTGATTTGGGGTGGGAGTTTTCTTGTGCCCTCATCTTTCTTCTATTAGTTGGTGCAGGGAGGGGTGCATGGTGTCCTGACTGTGGTTTGGGCGTTGAGTGGGGAGTGCTTGCAACAAAGGGTTTTTTCTCCTTTTTTTGGATTTTGAGCTTGCATGCCCGTCTCAAGTTGCGTTCTTTATGGCTTATGGCAAATTGTTTGAGATGCCTCCTGTAATGGACTTTTGATTGGCGATTGGTGCGAGTCGCCATCCTAAGGTGTGAAGGTGTTTGATAATAATTTATTTTTGTTAGATTCAAGGTATGTCGGAATGAGCTCGGCTGGTGGTCCCTAGATCACGAAAATCAATGGTTGCCTTGAAGATTGTAAGGAGAGGCCGAAGCTAGTTATTCCAATGGAGATGATTGCAGACAACATCAAATATTTTTCAAGGAATTCTTTATATTGCAAGTTTATGGGAATGCGGGTTTTGCTTCAATTTCTAGAATCTTGGACCCAACAGATGTGGATGCCAAAGGGCGAGATGGATATTATACTTCTGGCGAATAATTACTTCATGGTAACTTTTAACTGTATCGTAGATCACAATAAGGCCTTTGAGGGGGGCCCTTATTTCCATAACCAAATTGGGTTGTTTATTAAACTGTGGCATGTGGACTTCAATCTTGTTGAGGAGCTTCTAAACCAGGTTGCAGTGTGGGTTCAACTACCTCAGTTTCCTGTGGAATGTTGGAGGGATGATGTTTTGCACCTGCTGGCTTCGATGCTTGGGAAATCGGTTGGTTCTTCGTAGCAGACTCAGGCTAAAAAGGTGATGAATTTTGCTTGTATATGTGTTGAAATTGATTTAAGTAAGCCATTGCTAGATTTTGTAGATATGTGCGTCGTACCTTATTTTTGGGTGCAACAATTGGATTACGAGACTCTTCCATTTAGATGTCACCTTTGTCATGAATATGGCCATTTGCAATGAAGGTTCCCAAGGGCTAGGCTAGTGGACACTCAATCTTCTCAACCTCCTCCCAATCCCCCTAGGGTTGACAAGGGGAAGGAGCCAATTCCTGGTGATGTGGTTGGTACAGATGGTTTCGCCCCTGTCAAGGCCCAAAATAGGAACCGGGGTCAAAAGAGGACCTTGAGGGAGAGACATGATAAAGACACCTTTAACAGATTTGAGGTTTTAGATGATCTCAACCAGTAGGAAGTGAATCCGAGTTTGGTGAATCTTGATCAGGGTGCAATGTGGACAGGTCAAGAAGGTCTTATTTCTAAGGCTACTCAAGAAAGGTAGGATGTTGATGCTTTGCGATTGGGTACTGATCTTCAAATGGAGGTCCAGGTGGATTTGGTTCCTATGGCAGTAATGCAACAGGGTGGTGGGGATGGTTCTCCTGTTGTGTTGAATGTAGGGACTGAAATGGTAAAGAGTAATAAGCCTTCTTCTAATCTGAGTCTTCTTCAAAAGGATCCAAAAAAGGGGATAGGGGAGAAGTCTTCCAAGCCTGGTAGGAAGAAGGATTTGAAAAATATCAAATTAATTGGGGAAAATTTGGTGGAGTTAGGGTCAGTAAAGACTCTGGATTCACATTTTTTGAGCCCCTTGAAATGATTGTGCTTTCATGGAATGTAAGGGCCTTGAATAGCGGCCCTTGACAAAAAGGAGTTCATGAGTTGGTTAGAAGTCAATCTTTAGATGTTATTCTCCTGTAAGAGACAAAGTTATTAGTTGAAAGTATGTTTGGTTTGATGCCTAAGTTGTGGGGGAGTGGAGAGTGCCAGTGCATCAATGCTCATGGGTTTGCTGGGGGAGTGGCTTGTTTATTTCTTAGAAGGTTCACTTGCTTTGGTGGATGTCCTTTAAGTCTTCTATTTCTATGATTGCTTCCTGTCTTGAGTTAGGGGAGTCTATAATTTTCTCCAATATCTATGCACCTATTGAGATTCAAGGTAAGCAACTTTTGTGGACTCATATTAAGTTTATCTGAAGCTTGGCCCCTTACAATTCGTGGATCATGGCTGCAGATTTCAATGCTATTTCTGAGTTGGTAGAGAAGCATGGTGGTATTGCGAGGTTGGAGCCCTCTGCGTTGCTACTACGTGAGAACATCTCAGCTTTAAATATTGTTGAAATCAAGCCTAGCAATGGTCAGTTTATTTGGAACAATTGGAGGATAGGGGAAAATTGCATTACAAAGACTGGACCGGTTTCTTGTTTCTTGTTATTGGGTTGGGGGTTTATGGTCTTCTAGCTCTGAAATTTTGGATTGGAGGGGCTTTGATCACTAGCCTATCAAGCATTCTATCATTTCTTCTCATGTGCCTCAGTCTACTTCCTTTAAGTTCCAACTTATGTGGTTGCGTGACCCTTCTCTGCATGACAGTGTGGTGGAGTGGCGGAGGAACGGTCAACCCACTTATGGTATTGCAATGTATACTCTAGCTAAGTTGCTTCAATTTATCAAGTATCAACTTAAAAGATGGAATCACCAGTGCTTTGGGAACATTCTCCATGCTAAAGTTGCTGCTCAGTAAGAGTTGGATGGTATAATGAGGGTGATCAGGGAGGTGAAGGTGACTGAAGACTTGCTCTAGGAAGAGGCTATGGCTTTGAAAGCAGTGGAGGAATGTGAACTACATGAGGAAGTTTTTTGGAAACAGAAGGCTTGGATTGAATGGCTTCAGGAAGGTGACAAAAATATAGCTTTTTTTCTTCAATTTAGTGAAGGCCAGATGACAGGGAAATTCTATTTCGGTGTTGGTGAATGACAGGAGTGAGCATCTCTCCTCCATCCATGAAATCTTGAATGAGGTTGTGCAATACTTTGGTTCCTTATTTAGGGAAGATTCGCAGGGGGGCTCCGTTGAGGAAGCTTAGGTCCTTTCCTGTATCCCCTTCTCTAGTTTCTATGGAGATGAATGAGCATCTCATGAGTGTTAGTTCGCTAGAAGAGTTGGAGAGAACTGTGTTTCAGATAAAGAAGGGAAATGCCCCTGGCCTAGATGGCTTCCCAGTGGAGTTCTTCCAAGAATTTTGGGATATTGTCAAGTGGGATTTATTGGCGGTGGTTTAGGGGTCTTAGAGGAATAAGTAGTTGTTACGTGCATTGAACTCTACATTCCTTGCTCTCATTCCCAAGTGTGATAGTGCTGATAGGATAAGTCAATTTCATCCAATTTCTCTTTGCAATGTGGTTTATAAAATTATCTCTAAGTTGATTGTGGATAGGTTGAAAAAGTGGCTTAAGGTGTTGATCTTTGAAGAGCATAGTGGTTTTGTGGTGGATAGGAAAATCCTAGATGGGGTTGTTATTGCAACTGAAACCATTCATTCTATGGCCATCTCTAAAGAAAAGGCAATGTTCATTAAGTTGGATATGGCTAAGGCTTATGAAAGAATTTGGTGGTCCTTTCTTCAGAAGGTCCTTGGTTCTTTTGGTTTTGGGGAGGAATGGATTCAATGGGTTATGAGTTGTGTTACTTTGACTTCTTTCTCGATGCTAATTAATGGTGAGCATTCGAAGCTTTTTTGTGCTTCTCGAGGTCTACGCTAAGGTGATCCCCTGTCTCCTTATCTTTTTATTCTTCTTGCTAAAGGTCTAGGATGTGTGGTGAGAAGGAATGTGGAGTTGGATCTCATTCAAGGATGATGGTGGGGAGGTGGTTTTCCTGCGCAGTCCCATTTGCAATTTGTGGATGACACTGCTTTGATGGGCATGGCTACAATTAGGGGAGCTTCAAATTTTCATAAGGTGTTGGATGTTTACCTTAATGATTTGAACCAAATGATTAATGAAGCTAAGTCATCCATTTTCTTCTTCAATACTCCCCGGCCCATCCAGAGGAGGATTGCTCATATCTTGAGATTTCAGATTGGGGCTCTCTCGTTGACTTATCTTGGTATTCCTATCTCTGTGGATAGGCTACCTAGGGATTCTTGGTAGAATATTCCAGACAATTTTCAGGTGAAAGTTACTCATTGAACCTATAAATATTTGTCTTTTGTTGGTTGTGTGCAGTTACTCAATTCGGCGGTGCAAGCTCTCCCCATTTATAGATGTATGCTTTAGGTGGACCCAATGAGTTTTGTTAAGGAATAAGGCTCTTTAGCAAGACAATTTTTATGGGTTGGGTGCTTATCATCCTCTAAATGGAGCCTTGTTAGATGGGATGTGGTTTGTAGCCTGAAGCAGTTTGGTGGTCTTGGTTTAAGGTAGTTCTCTTTGTCTAGGGTTGCCCTAGCTGCTAAATTGTATTGGAGGAGGTGTGTGGAGCGAGATCAAATCTGGACTGAGATCCTATCTCATAAGAATTTTTTGGGGATCCCTTGGATGGATATTCCTAGATATCCCCTTGTGGGGAGAGGCTTGGTGATCTGGCATACGCTCAAGAAAGGGGGCACACTCATCAAGGATGGTCTATTTTGGATATGAAAAAGGGGGATAGAGGCTCATTTCTGGTCTGATTCTTGGGATGGTTTTCCTCCTATTTTCTCTCAGTTTCCTATTTTTTTTTATCTTTTCCAAAGATTCCTTGCAATTGGATGGTCAAGGGTGAGTAATTTTAAGTCATTTTCCTCTCGTGGTCTACTGGAGGTGGCGAGATGGAAGACTCTTGATGATTGGCCTGAGGTTGGTATGGAGGAGTGTGTTGAGCTTCATACAATCCTCTCTAGTAGATGTTGTAGCTCCCTCAGTGAGGGGGATGTTCTTGCTTGGTCTCCTAACCATAAGGGTGTCTATACCACTGCTACTATAGATCAGGTGTTTCTTTCTCATAGGTTGGATGGGGTTGAGCTTCACTGGTGGAAGAAAGTGTGGAATAAGTTCTCTTGGCCAAATTGCAACTGCTTTGTTTGGAATTTGGCTTGGAATAGGTGTTTGACTTGGGATAATATTCGGAAGCAGGGTTTCTAGGGTCCTTCTATTTGTGTTTTGTGTGGGGCTGGAGAGGAGGACTCTTCTCACCTATTTTTTCGATGTTCCTTCATTTTGCAGCTTTGGTATTTGGGGTGGGGTGTTTGGAAAAGCCCCTGTGTTTATGCCTCCTTCCTGGTTGAATTTTGGAGTAGCTTGGGTAGGCCTCCATCGAAGGTCTCCTTCTTGCAGGATGTGTGGTATGTTGGGCCTACCTTCATACTTTGGCAGATCTGGTTCGAATGGAATCGTAGAATATTTTGTGGAGAAAAGATATTGGTTCAACAAGTTTGGCAAAGAATTATGGGTATGATTCAAGAGACGATAGAAGCTAAATGTGAAGTGGAGTTTCCTTTGGAGAAAGGGGATGCAAAGATGGTGGATAGACTAGGGATTCAGGGGTTGTCTTCGACTTTTGCTTGTGTCAGGAGAGGAAGGCATGTAAAGAAGAAAGTTCAAAGGGTGGGTAGATGGCTGCCCCTTCCAGCTGGCACTTTGAAGATTAAGATAGATGGCTCCTCACGTGGCAATCCTAGGCCTACTGGGATTGGAGGGATTGGCAGGGATTTTTCGGGCTCGGTGGTCTTCTTCTTTGCGGTCCATGAAGGGTGCAGACTATCAACCTTATGGAAGGTTTCACGATCCTTTATGCTTTTGAGCGAGCTTATGATTTGGGGTAGTGTAGGGTTATTTGTGAATCCAATTCACATGTTTGTTGTGGTTTGTGGCAATTGATCACACTATACTGTACACTCGACACGTATCATCGCTGAAAAAGGAAAAATCACCGAAAAGAAAAAATGACTTTGTAAAATCCTAATTCTGGAAGCTTCTAAAAAGCTTGTTATAAGGGGTTGGGATGGGAGTTACAGTATGTAGAAAAAAGTGATTATTCGCGAGATTGTAATAAGTTTTGCACTGAATAATCAAATCATTGGATGGATGTGATTTTGAGGATGTAGTCCAGATTTGATGAGCCACGTTAAATTCTCTGTGTTGTCTTATTTCTACTATAATCTTCTTTGTGTTTTATTTCTATGTTTTATTGATCAAATTTTCATTTAAGTGTTAGATATCTGCCTTCTAACCCTAACAAGTGGTATCATAGCGAGTTGTGTTTGATTATTGTCTGCAGGAAAGTCTCATGATTGAGTGGGAGTCCCATGGTTAAGTGAGAGCGATGGAAGGCGAGGGTAAATTGAAGGTAGATGAATTCAATGGGTAGAACTATCAGTTATGAAAGATGCAAATGGAGGATTATCTCTATCAGAAGGATTTATGGAGGCCATTGGAAGGAACAACCAAGAAACCAACAACAATGAGTGATGAGGAATGAAATCTTCTGGACAGAAAGGCACTAGGAGCCATTCGTTTATGTCTAGCACAATCAGTGGCATTCAATATTACAACAACAAAGACAACTCAAGAGTTGATGGAAACCCTGGCGAAGTTATATGAAAAGATTCCACTTCGAAGAAGGTATTTCTCATGAAGTGTTTATTTAATATGAAAATGGTAGAATGTGGGTCAGTTGCTGATTATTTAAATGAGTTTAATACAGTTACCAGTCAATTAACTTCTGTAAATGTAAACTTTGATGAAGTTAGGGATCTTTTAATTCTGTGTTCTTTACCAGAAAGCTGGAACAACTTGGTAATGGTTGTTAGCAATTCTGTTTCTGGTTCGAATACATTGAAATTTGATGATGTTAGTGTTATTTTGAGCTAGGAAATTCGTAGGAAAAGCTTAGGTCAAACATCCACATCAGGTAGTGTTTTGAATGCAGAAAGCAGGGGAAAAACAAAGGAGAGAGTAAACAATTTTGAAAGTCATGGGAAGTCATGAGAAAAATCAAAGGAAAAGGGGTCCCAATCTAGAGACAAGAGGGATTGTTGTTATTGCGGTAAGCCGAGTCATTTAAAGAAATATTGTTGGTCTCAGAAAAATAAAGGAGACAAAAAGGAAGGCAATAAAGAGGCAGATGCAGTAAGTAATAAATCTAATGAGAATGCTTTGATTTTTTCCCTTGATAATACTGATGATTTTTGGGTGTTAGATTTAGGGGATTCATTTCATGCTACGCCCCATAGAAATTATTTTATTGATTATGTCCAAGGGGATTTTGGATTGGTTTATTTGGGAGATAACGAACCTTGCTAGATTGTTGGAAAGGGAAGAATCAAGATTAAGTTGTAGAATGGGGATCATTGGCTACTAAATGAGGTAAGACACGTTTCAAAGTTAAAAAGAAATTTAATTTCAATAGGGCAACTAGATGATGAGGGTTGTGTTTTTACATTTAGTGATAAAAAATGGAAGGTTACAAAAGGTGCCTTGGTGGTAGCAAAAGGTGTGAAATTAGACACCTTATATCTTTGTATAGGTCATACTTTTCCTTCCATTTTAGCATTGCAGATAAAAATTAATGTTTAGGAACAGTTGTAGTTCAACAAGTAGAAAATCAGACAGTTGCTATGGATTATGAATCAACAGTGTGGCATAATAGACTTGGGCATATGAGTGCAAAAGGTATGAAAGTACTTCATTCAAAGAATTTTTTACCAAGTCTGAAATGTGTTAATATGGATTTCTGTGAAAGTTGTGTGTATGGAAAATAAAAGAGAGTTAGTTTTCTCAAGGATGGAAAGCAAAAGAAAGATGAGAAATTGGAGCTTGTGCATACAGATGTATGGGGACCATCTCAAGTATCTTCTCTCAGTGGCTTTTGGTATTATGTCACTTTTATTGATGATGCAACAAGGTATGGATTTATTTCCTTAGGCAAAAATCTGATGTATTTGAAAATTTTAAGAAATGGAAGAGCTTGGTTGAGAATGAGATAGGTAAAAAGTTAAAATGTCTTAGATCTGATAATGGTAGTGAGTATTGCAACAAAGAGTTTGAAGATTATTTTTCCTCTAATAGTATTCGTAGACAAAAAACGGTTCCAAGGACTCCACAGAAAAATGGAGTGGCTGAGCGCATGAACAAAACAATAATGGAGCATACACGAAATATGAGATTGCATGTTGTGTTTCCTTTAAACATGTGGGCAGAGGCTGTAAACACTACTATTTATTTAATCAATAGAGGTCCCTCTAATCCTTTGGGTTGTGGTATTCCAGAGGAAGCATGGATATGTAAGAAGGTGAGTTATTCTTTTCTCAAGACCTTCAGTTGTGAAACATTTACACATGTAGATTCTGAAAATAGAACCACTTGCTTGATGCAAAATCAAAGAAATGTATATTTGTTGGATATGAAATTGATGAATTTTATTATAGGCTTTGGGATTTTGAAAATCAAAAAATTGTGAGAAGCAGGGATGTCATATTCAATGAGAAAGTGTTGTACAAAGATCAGTTGCAGCAACATGAGAAGAAATAAAATGATTATGTAATGCTGGATGATACACCAAACAAGAATGTTCCAGTGGTTTATCATGCTTCGCAACAACAACAAATACCACAAACTCTAGTGAATGTTAGACAATTTTCAAGGATAAATAGACCTCTAGAAAAATTTTCTCCCTCTTTGTATTCTATTTTATTAACTAATGTTGGTGAAACAAAATGTTATGATGAAGCTATGCAGGTGGATACCAAGGTTTAGTGGGATCATGAAATGGAAGAAGAAATGGACTCCTTGCTGAAAAATCAGACTTGAGAATTATGCAAGTTTTCTGCAGGTAAAAAGGCTTTACCAAACAAATGAGTTTATAGGCTGAAAGAGGAGGATGGAGGTAAGAAAAGATTTAAAGCCAAATTAGTTGTAAATGGATTTTCACAAAAAAAGGGTATTGATTTTGATGAAATATTTTCTCCAATTGTTAAAATGACATTTATTCATATTGTTTTAAGTATTGTAGCTGCCAAAGATTTGCATTTAGAACAACTTGATGTTAAAACAACTTTTCTCCATGGTGATTTGGAAGAAGAAATATATATGGAACAACCACAAGGATTTGAGGTCAAAGGTAAGGAGAAACTTGTGTGAAGATTGAAGAAAAGTCTATATGGCTTGAAACAAGCACCTCGACAATGATATATTAAATTTGATAGTTTTATGGCTGAGCAAGGCTACAGTTAGTGTAATTTAGACCATTGTGTTTATTTTAAGAGGTTAAATTATGATAGCTACATTATCTTATGTTTATATGTTGATGATATGCTTGTAGCAGGGTCTAACATGAATCACATAAAGGAGTTAAAACAACAGTTAGCAAATTCATTTGCTATGAAGGATTTGGGGGCAACAAAGAAAATCCTTGGTATGAAGATTACAAGAGATAGGAAAAACAAAAAATATTTTTATGTTAGGCTAATTATATTGAAAAAGGTGTTACAAAGATTTCATATGGAGAATGCAAACGCTGTCATCACACCTTTGCCCAATCATGTTAAATTGACTAAAGATATGTGTCCAAAGACACAAAAGGAGGAAGAAAAAATGTCCAAGGTACCATATGCTTTAGCTATAGACAGTTTAATGTACACCATGGTATAAATGAGACCATCTATTGCACATGTTGTAGGAGTTGTTAGTAGGTATATGAGTCATCTTGGAGTTGAGCATTGGAATGCGGTAAAATGGATTCTCAGGTATTTGAGAGGTACATCCAATAAATGTTTATGTTTTGGGGGCTCTAATACAAATTTAAAAGGCTATGTTGACTCAAATTTAGCAGGGGATATTGATACCAGGCAAAGTACCACGGGATATATATTTACAGTTGGTGGGACAACAATGAATTGGATTTCTCGGTTGCAAAAGGTGGTTGCTTTATCCACCATATAGGTAGAGTATGTTGCTGCAATAAAGGTGGAAAATGAGATGATATGGCTGCAACTTTTCATGGAAGATTTGGGAAAACAACAAGCTACAAATTACTTATTTACAGACAACCAAAGTGCTATACATCTTACAAAGAATTCTGCCTTGCACTCTAAAACCACACATACAATTGAGATGTCATTTCCTTTGGTCAGTATTAGAGGATGGATAGGTCAAGTTGGGAAAGATACATATAGATGCCAATCCAACAGATATGTTTACAAAGACGGTGACAAGGGAGAAGTTGAGCTCCTCTTTAGCTTCAATTGGCCTTCAAGGTTGAATTCAAGTATAACAGAGCAACAGGTTCCAAGGTGATTATTTCTAGTGGGAGCTATAAGTGCATCAATGTTGTCTAGAATCAGTCTCCAAGTGGGAGATTGTTTCGTGTGGAGCCTGATTAGTCTCCAAGTGGGAGATTGTTGTGGTTTGTGGCGATTGACCATGCTATAATATACACCCGACATGTATCCTCACCGGGGTTAGGGGCCAGGTTGGGCCTCGGGTGGGGGTTCGGGGGCAACAACCCTAGATATATTTTTTCCCCATTATTTTTTTGTGACATCACCAAAAAAGGAAAAATCATTGAAAAAGAAAAAAATGACTTTATAAAACCCTAATTTTGGAAGCTTTTAAAAAGCTTGTTTTAAGGGGTTGGGATGAGAGTTACAATATGTAAAAAAAAATGATTATTTGCGAGATTGTAATAAGTTTTGCACTGGATAATAAAATCATTGGATGACTGCAGTTTTGTGGATGTAGCCCGGATTGGGTGAACCATGTTAAACTCTCTGTGTTGTCTTGTTTTTGCTATAATTTTCTATGTGTTTTATTTCTCTATTTTATTGATCAAATCTACATTTAACTGTTAGATATATGTCTTCTAACCCTAACAAGGTTTTGATTAATTTTCTAATTGAGAGGAAGATGTTTGATGTTAGTTGGTAGAGCTAGCTATGGTAGTGCAACAAATTCTATAGATTAGTGCTATGATGGAGATAGTGTCTTTTGTCTACATTATGAGGGAGCAGAATAGAGCAACAAATTGTTTGGCTAAGTGGGATTCTAAGAGTATGGACAATGGGAGGATTCATGGGTGGGAGCAGGTACCCCACAAGATCAGTCAAGACTTGGAGAGGATCCTAACTGAGGATAGGGATGGTTAGAGTTAAGGTGGAAGTTGTCTCTACTTTTGTTTGGTGGTTTCTTGTTGGCTCCTAAAGCTTTGACTCTTTGATTTCTTTGTAATGCTCTTTTTCTCATGTTCAATAAAGTTTTTACCTCTTTTATTAAAAAAAAATGTTATTATAAAATATAAATAATATAATATATATTATATTATATTAAAATTAACATAATATATATTATACATAATATAATGTATATTATATTATATATTTCAAAAAAATCATTGCTAATTAAATATGGCCGAGTCTCAGACTCAACCATATTATAAAAAAATATAAGTTAGGAAACAAATATCCATTTTCTATGTTATAATTAAAAAAACCCTAGAGCTCATATTATATAATATTATATTATTTTATAATAATATAATTTTATATAATAATATAATACTATATTATATTATAATATTATGTTATTGTTATTAATCAGATATGCACCCTTTGTTAGATTTGCAAAAAATCAAACTATCTGTTGAAACATGGAAACCCTTTTCAGATGTGGGTGATCTATGTGAAAAGGGAATCTCCATAGTGAGTTGGTTCTCTGAATGATGGATCCTATTCTGAGTGACTTTCTGAGAAAGGGGATAGAAAATATGACTAAAATGTAAAACTTATCTAATATGATTCCAAAACTTAATGGTGACTTTGATATTCTACCTACAAATAGTCTCCAAAAAAACAACAATGAATTCACAATCTCTCATTAACACCAATACATAATTGATTCGCATGAAGGTTTAGACTTAAAAACATCATGCAACCTGCATTAAATGAACTTTATGTATCAATGATCTACAATAATAGGACATGAAAAGGATCTATAAACAAAATCACAATGTGGAGATCATACTAAAACTACAAATAGAGACAAAAATTGGAGATAAGAATGCTAATTTATTGAATTGAAGGAGTATGCCAAAGTTTGAAACTGAGCAAAAAAATTTTACAAGCTCTCAGAATATGTTAGAGCAAGAAACAATAATTCCAACTTAGAAAAACACTAATTTTTTCTCAAGATATATCTCAAAACCCTAATCCAAGCTCAAGAAGAAAGCTCAAGGAAAAGCATCAAAAATTGCCCAAAAATATGGCAAAAAAGTGGAAAAGTCACACTTTTTGCATGTGCATGCCCTAAGACTTCAAAAAATAGGTTTGCTTTGCTTTAAAAGGAAAAAAAACACCTTATCTCTTCATTAAGAAGCTCAAATCCGACCAAGAGAAAAGATCACTCACCAATCTACTAAAAATAGAAAAGAAATAAAACAATTTATAAAGCATCATTTTATTCTTGCTTTACAGGATCTGCAGATTTAATATTCTCACAATTTGACCTATTTTGCAATTAAAGATTTAGAATCTTTTGCAAAAAATATAACCTTATTTCTCTATTATAATATTTTTTTTTCTCAAAAAATCATAAAATATGGATATTATCCTCTCAAAAATTGATTTCTATAAAATCAATTTGAAAACAAAAACTTAAGTCATAAGATTTACCTGAGGCATAAGTAAATTCTCATTTATATTCTAATTGATTTTTCTCAAAATCAATTAAAACCTCAGGCATTTATCATTATCCATCTTTGACTAAGGCAATATTGACACAAAAATACTAAAGCCTTAAGCCATGAAATATTTTATCAAACAAGCCTAATACTTAGGCAAATCATAATGTGAAGACCCCCCCATAAGGCTCAACCTAGGGCACGTATAAGGCATCAGAGAATAAAACTAAGGCATTATTTTTTAAATGAAAATACCACTTTTGAATTAGGGCATGAGGAATAGACAAAACCTAAAGGAAACCCTAAATTCAAATCATTTTCCTTTTGTGACTTTGAGAAAAATGCTCTACTGAGAAAGGGTTGCCATGTATGAGCTAGGGTTTTGATTTGGAGCCTCCATTCGAGCCTTCATTCGAGCTTTCCTTCTCTTCAACTTTGATCATACTCGGCCTCCAAGTCATGGTAAGCTTATTTTCTATCTTCTCTTCATTCCTTGGATTCTTTGATGAGAATAAAAGTCTCACTGGCCGAGACTATAATATATTTATTTGATGCATCCTTTGTCATTGATGTATTTACCTTCCACTGGCCGCTATGAGGGTGAGCTCAAGCTATGAGTTGAAGCTCTGTGAGAGCTTGGCCGCCATCTTGCTTGGTCTTCTACAAGCGTGAATGGTAAGCTCTATCTCTATGTTTGATTCTCACTCAAAATAAAGCTTATGAAAGGTTTATATTTTTGCAAAAGGATGATTCCACTTATAAATTAATAGGCCATTACACAGGCCTTGACATGTACACTCCTAATTATAGAACTCTTTGAATAAATTCTTGCATTGCTATTGTTGTTTGCTTCAGGTATCTTCAGATTTGATGAAACTAAAATGGGCATTTTTCCTACTGTAAAATTGATGAACATTTTATGAGCCAAGAGCTCACTCTAGGCCGCGACTATTCATGCTCAAACTGGTCATTTTGAAATGTTTCTGGGCTTGACCCATGAGAGTATTGTGTGTATTCTACATTTTTGAAACAAACCCTCATGTGGGTATACAAAAATAATGAAGAATCTGAATATTTTGTTACACATTCAAAATTTGAGCTTGACCCACCATGACATTTCATTTGCATTCTGATTTATGTAAAAAATCTTTACATGGGTAAATGGTTTTTTGGAAGAAAACTACATTTTGATTTAAAATCCTCTCATGGCATTTTGTATTTCAAGCATAAACTGCATTTTTAGTCAAAAACCCAATGTGGGTATGCTGAAAATAATAAAGAATTTGCATTTTAATGAAAACCCCATATGGGAATTTGGGAAAATGAAAGAAAAAATTCTTTGTTTTCCTGTAGCAGCATGATAATTACACTTCTAGAGCTAAAATAGTGTTCCTCTTCACTGTTTGTTTATTCCATTTGCAGCTACATGCTTTACATTTAAATGCTTGACAAAGATTAAAGCCTTTTGTATTCTCTATTTCCTTTACCTCTTATGGCCGTTCATGTGTTGAAAAATCTGTTATGCTTATCGAAAGCTCTTTCAGTTTTTTCACTGCCATTATATGGAAAAATACTTACTTTCATACCATTGTTCCTACTCACATAACATCTGCAATACATTCCACTCCGCTCCTTCATGAGTGGGCTTGTAGCATCTGATGATTTTGCTTCACTCACCACTTTGCTTGTATGTTTACCTTTATACTTGTTACATCCCATACAATGTACATGAATGCTTTAGAAAAGAACACGTATTTTCAACTCAACACTATCATAAAATGAAAACTCACTATGTGCTATATCATTTGTTAGAAGCTTTACCAATAAGGCATTATGTATCCCTATTCACTATTCATCATGACAAAACACTTATTGCTCCAAAACAGAAAAATATGAAACAACACAAATAAATGTGAATAGAAACCAAGGCAACAAAATAATTAATATGACAACAACATCTGAAACTCTCGGAATGCAAATGATGGACTTCAACTGAATCAAGCTCATTAAGTTTATTATCCATTTGTAATTCTCATTTTCATTGCTTTGATTTGACTATTATGAATGCATAATGAACTTGACTGCCCTTTCCCTATGCTCTGAACTTGTTGACCTCTTGCTTAATATTCCTCTTTATCAGACATCTTTGATCAATGTACTTCACACTTCAAATAAGTTGCTTGTTTCACCACTTAAATGGATGTCTGCTTGCAAATAGAGACCCCTAAATAATGTCTTCTTATTCCTATTTTGAAATGTATACAAAGATCTCTTTGGCGAGGCATAAAAAAAGGATTCCAAAATTACTTCTCACTTTTACTATGCATACATTGATCAGATGATAACACCCTTCCCTATCTTGGCACTCTTCATGCATTTTTATGTTCCATTAAGAATAGGTTGTTCCATGATTTTTTTCTTTTTCAAAGCATTTGAGATTGACATATCAACTTCCTTTAATGCAACACATGCATTCAATTATTAGTAAGTGCTTATGAATCACCTGATGCTTGTCATCTTCCATTCAAATGAGAATATGAAGCTCTTTCACATGCTTTCATTACTGAATAGTGTCTTGTCAATGAGGAATTATGTATGCCTTTTCACTATCACCATCATGAGCATGCATACTTGCTATAGTATTTGGAAACAGGATGCACAAACAATACCCATGGGAGCAAGATACAATTAGCATGGCAATTTTAATTCTCCAAGTATGAAAATGATACTCTTCAGTTGAATTGACTAAGCTCATTAAGTATATTGTCCACCTGTAGCTTTCAAAAATGTATGTTACTTGATTGTTATGAATGAACAATAGGCTTAATTGCTTTAATGAATGAAATTCTATTTTTATTCGTTCAGTTGACTAGCTTAGATGAGCATGATAATTTATTCCTTCACTCAGGCCCATTTGTAATGTTTAAGGAGCAACATGCTGAGCTCTACCCTTGTGGGAGCCCATTTTACTCCAAATGCTTTATGTCTTCATAAGATGATCAACTTCATGGCTTTTCCTATACCTACATAGGAAACAAAAAATGTTAGCAAAATAAATGAAATTTGAAAGATTCCATGATGTGATGTTTCATTTCTAGGCTCTTAATACTATACTTTTCATTCTTAGCTGATTTCATACATTTCAAGTAATGAAATATATCTTTGTTAGTAGGGCATGTAGTATAGTTCATATCCTAAGCTCTTAATTGACCCCTTTCTCAATATTTTGTAGGTACAGTTAGGAACAAAAGTAGGAAGGAGAAAACTACAAGACATCAACTGAAGATCCAATACATGAAAACATGGATATGTTCTATTTTATTTGTCACTTTCTTTTAGTTGTATATTTGATTTCTTACAATGAATGATTTTAGTTATCTCCACGACTTGTGTGGATCCTTTAGTTTCTTCTTTCATTTCCATTCTGAAAGAAATGCATCAAAATGTAAAGTTGTACAATCATTTGTATTCTTGCAATAAAATGAAATATTGTAATAACTTCATGAAATAAATGAAAGCAATTGATATGCTTAATCATTTGTATATTCAGTTTTGTACTGCATTTGGTTTGTAAAACATTTGAGCAATACTTCTGAAACTTAGTTTTCTCAAAACACTTGCACAATTGATACTTGATAAATATAGTGCAAACAACACTTAATACACATGCAAAAATAACTGTATTTTCACTTTAAGATAGAAAAAAATTTAACCAACTCCACCAATTGAGCTGTAGTGAAAAATTGGTAACATTTTGAAAATTTTTGCTAAATGCTTGCCAGCTAAGCATTAGATCAGTTTCCTTTAAAACTCCATTGGGCACAGAGTCAAATCTGCCCCTTCATGAAACTTAGAACTTGAACAACAACACTCCAAACAACAACAAAACAAAACAAAACAATGCAAAAGCAAACTAATAGGCCCTGATGGACAACAAAAACATGCACAACAACACTTAGGGAAAAGAAAACTACTAAAAAGAATTGTGCGTGACACACTTATTTGCAACAACTACTCTACTTATTTACAAAAATTACTTATCTCAGAGGCAATGCATGAGATGGATCCCATTAACTGGGATAGACAACACCTCTCCAGTCAACTTAGAAAGTTGGAAAGCGTTGTGCTCCTTGCACTCTGTGATCACATAAGGCCCGTCTCAAATTGCATCAAATTTGAAATGTTGTCCAAGTTTATTCTTGTATTCATTCCACTTAAAAACTATATCACCAATGATGAAATCTCGTGGTCTTTCCATTTTATCAAAAGAGTTCTTCATCTGAGCTTGATGTATCTCAAGCTGCCTCAATGCTTCTTTTCTAGTTTCTCGAGCTCTATCAACTGTGCAAATCTTACTTCAAGAGGCTATTCATTCAATAATTCCAGCTCCTTAACAAAGCTCAAAGTAGGCAATTCAATAGAAACAGGTAACTTAGCTTCTTTTGATAAGAAAGTACATAAGGAGAATAACCAGTGGCCCTTTTAGGAATCACCCTATTAGCCCAAAGGGCTAACTTAAGCTTTTCATGCCATGTTCGTTGATTGTCCTCAACTGTCTTCTTGATTATCTGGATCAGATTCTTATTTGTAGATTCTGCCTAACCATTACCCTACAAATAATAGTTAGAAGACGTGTTCAAATAAATTTTATTCCTAACTGACCAATCATAAATCCTTAAACCGAAAAAAGCTAAACCATTGTCAGAGATTATTGAATCTGGAGTACCAAATCTTGACACTAAGTCTTGATAGAAATTAAGTACAAAAGTTTCATTTGCTTCCTTCAAAGCAACAACTTCGGTCCACTTAGTGAAGTAATCCATTGTAGTAAGAATCCACTTATGACTTACGCTTGAAGGCAAGTTGATTGGCCCAATAAAGTCTAAACCCCATTTGGAAAAGGGATGCTCCACCTGAATGGGATGTAAAGGCAGAGCTACAAGCCTCTGTTTTCTAGAAAATAAAGCACACTTTTCACATCTTCAGACCCAAGCAATAACATCTTTAAACAAATCTGGCTAGTAATAATCAACCTGCATAATTATCAGGGCTGTTTTTCTTGCAACAAAGTGGCCTCCTAAAGGCCCATCATGAAATTCTACTAAAAGCTTGTCAACTTGAACATGCTAAATGCACCTTAATAAAACACCTTGAAAGATTCTCCTATAAATAATGCCATCAATAATTGCAAAAGGAATGGACTGTAATCTATAGTACCTTCTTTTTTCTCTATCCAAACCTTCGGGGCACTCACTAGTTTGTAAATAGTGCATCATTTGCTGCACCCAGGTAGCAGCAGGAACTAAAACAACAATTGCATCATCATTGTTTAGTACTATATCAACATTTCAACTTCTTTTAAGTTTCCGCTTGCTGTATTTTCTACAATCTTTTCATACAAACCCTTTCCCCTAACAAGCTTGGTTATCTTAATGTCAACATCAAACTCCATCACTTTGGTTATCTAACCAACATGCTTATTATTAATTTCACGGTTAAGTAAGAAGTCCTTAACGGTTGAATGAGAAAACAATAAATGAATTCTACTATTTGACATGTGCCTAATTTTTTTAAGACTTCTCACAACAGCAAAAACATGCTTCTCAACAAAAGAATACTTCACCTCATAATCGTGTAATACTTGGTTGAAAAATGCTACATGCTACTCCAAGCCTTCATTGTTTTGCTAGCAAAACATAGCTGAAATATTATCTACCCTCCAAAGCTATAAAGAATGAAATATCTATCATAATTTAGATTAATGAGAATTGGGGCAGTTGCAAGGGATTCTTTAATTTGCTCGAAGCTCCTCTTACCTTCTCTAGTCCAACTGAAAGGTATATTCTTTTTCAACATAGCAGTAACAGGTTGTAGCAAAGTTGCAATATTAGGTATAAATCTTCTCACGAAATTTATTCTTCCAAGAAAGCTTTGCAAGCCTTTCTTGTGAGCTGGTAATGGTAACTCAAGAATTGCAAAGACTCTTTCAGAGTCTATGGAAATACCTTGCTTCGAAACAACATGTCTAAGGAGTTTACCTTTGTATATAGAAAAAATACACTTCTTCAGATTGAGAGACACTCCAAACTCTTTGCATCTCTGAAAAAATGCTCTAAATGATCAAGATGTTCATTAGAATTTCTGGAAAAAACAATAATATCATCTAAATATACTAGAATGAAGTTGTTCATGAGGTCGTGAAAGGCCATGTCCATCGCTCATTGAAAATTTGCTCTAGTGTTGGATAAGTCGAAAGACATCTTTTTGTAGGCCATTGTGCCCCACTTAGTTGTAAATGCTATTTTGAACTGATCCTCTTGTTTTACTAGAATCTGGTTGTAACCCAAGTACCCATCTAGCAAAGTAAATCTGTCAGAACCAAAAACTGCCTGTAAAATTTGCTCCATGGAAGGGAGTGGATAGTGATCTTTCAGAGACGCTTTATTTAAATCTCAAAAATCAACACAATCTGATTTCCCCACTTTTCTTCCTAACTAGAACTAAGTTTGACACCCAAGAAGTATGCTTGATAGGAAAAATAATACCACTCTCAACTAGCTTATTCAACTCAGCCTTCATAAGGTGTTATAATTTGGGATTAAGAGGTCTATGTTTCTGCCTTACTGGTTTTGCATCAGGTTCTAGTTCGATAGTATGTTGGGCTAGTTTTGGATCAAAACCTTTTAAATCCTTGTACTCCCAAGAAAAAACATCACTAAATTTTTGACATAACAAAATAAATGCTTGTTGTTCCGCTTTATTACATACCTTTCCCATCTTGAGAAGTTTACCTTTGAAAATTTCAATTGCCTCAAAGTGTTCTTCCTTAATAGTCATGCTGCATTTATCTTTTTGTACCTGGTCATCTGAGTTGAAAATAGATTCCAAGGTCACCAAACCCTTTGGCAGCTTGTTTGTCTTTAATTGCACAATTTGGTT
This sequence comes from Sequoia sempervirens, assembly GCA_007258455.2. Taxonomy (NCBI): domain Eukaryota; kingdom Viridiplantae; phylum Streptophyta; class Pinopsida; order Cupressales; family Cupressaceae; genus Sequoia; species Sequoia sempervirens. The sequence continues at coordinate 605,042,744 of VDFB02058242.1, forward strand.
ATCATACTGTTGTTGCCACTTTTGTTGGTTTCCATATGCAAACTCAACTTTAGCAATTAGAAAACTCACAATTTACTCATCACTGTAAAAAATTTTCCAACTCACATTATTGCCAGGTACAAAAGGTCTAACTACAATCTTTACATATTGACATGCCTCTACCTTGTGAATCTCATTTGGAATATCAAACTGGGCTCCTATGGCAGTGAGCCTATCAACATGTTTATTTTCATTTATAGGAACTGAAATGATATTTAGAGCATTAAAATCTTCCATTAAATCCAGCACACAATGCTTATATTTCTTAAGTAAATCATTCTTTGCAGTATTCAGATTTTTGACCTGATTTACTATTAACTCTAAATCACTATAAACTTGTAAGCATTTGATACCTCTCTTTCAGGCCCATTCTAGGCCATGCACTAGTGCTTCATATTCAGCTGTATTATTCATACAACTGCAAGCGGACTTGAAAGCTAAATAATAATTACTTTTATCTAGTGAAATCAACATGGCTCCAACACCAACACCTACACTACTCCTCGAAGCATCAAAATAAAGCTTCCAAAGCTCATTTTCTATCTCTGCAGGTTGTCCTTTCACTTTAAACAGATTAGGCATATCAGAATCAAGTTCATGAATCATATATACTTGTAATACTATCTCATTTGTGTGTTGAAAAGGATCAAGCTCATGATATTTGACTGCCCACTCATCTAGATTGACACTTTCTATAGGGGTGTTGTGGTCTAAGGTCATGGTTTGTTCCTCCAGTACAGGGGTGGCATAGAGATTAGCGTTTATAGGATTCAAGAATATGGTTCGATATGGTCTTTGGCTAGAGGCTTAGACTTTATGGTCATTTTCATACCATACCTTGTTCTAAAAAATAGGTGAGACCAATCAGAGGAAAAAAAACCACCCAGCTTGGCTGTAAAATCCCTTGATACGAAAATGGCAAAGTGGGGTGGCAAGTCAATAACATGTATATCCTGATGGATTGTGAAATTATGGGATGCATACAAAGTAAGGGCTAATTTTTTTACTATACCAGTAGTCTTAACAATAGATCCATCCAACTGAACTACGCCCTTCTGGGGGTTAGGCTCATAAACAAGACCTAGCTTATCGGCTAAACTCTTAGGCATAACTGAGCTTCTTGCACCAAAATCTACCATACAATTATGTACTATCTTATCGCCAATAATCAGACTTAAATAAAATGGGGGAGGCTTTACTTCTTTAGTTTTCTGATCATTCTTAACCTCTAGGTCATTCGCGAGCACAAATTTTGAACCTCCTTGATTAGCATCATCAGAAATGGAAAGCTCGTCTAAAGCATCTTGCAAAAAAATTTTCTGACCTAGGATGTGCAAAGCATCTAATACCGACATGCTGACAGTAGATTTTCTGAGATGCTCAACAATATTGAAAAAAGTAGGAGTTATCAAGATTCTGTTGGTTTTTTGTAATAGTGGCATCGTTTTGCTTCTGTAAAGGCTGAAAATGCATCCTTGAATGCTCCTTGCTAGGTATTTCTTGGCCTCTTTGCAAAATCTGCACCTTAGGTTGCGCTGCAACATTAATATCTAATGAAGAAATAGGCTGCTTATCCTTTGTAGGCTGTTGCTGTGAATTTTCAACTTGCTACCCCAAATCCATGGCTCTCTTTTTTGATCTAGTGTTGGCTAGAACAAGAGAACTTTGTTGATTCTGGCTGTTCACACCACAAAATTCAAAACTCTACCAGTTTGGCAAAGCAACTTTGAATATTTCTTGTTGTTCTTGATTTTGGCTTGGAATATTCTCTGAACCAGCATAGCTATTTTGGACCATTAAGGCCTAATTTCTCATGCCATTCACACATGCTGATTGGTTATGGGGCTGATTGCATGGGTAACACCAATCACAATCCTAGGAAATGTTATTTTGTGGCACAAGCTCCTTTGATGAGCTGACAACGTTTGGGTTATATAGTTGGAACGGTCTTGGGTTAAAACTTTTCCTTTGGCCTTGATAGTCGTTTTGAAAGGTTGGCCTATTAGGTTGGTTCTACTGGTATGGGGCTTGATAGGGCTTATGCTCTTGGCCAACTTGATTTTTAATGCTCACAAGATCATTTCCAAAGGTCTTGAGTATATTTTTTATCTCTTGAAATTCTTGGTTTTGGGCTGGAACAACAATCTCTTGGGTTGTGTTTTGATAACCTATCGCTAGAATAGGGAGGGCAATAGCTAAAGGAGATAGAGCGATAGGAGTAGGTGACTGTATTTCAAGAAACAAGCGCATAGGAGGCCTAGGGGCTATGTATCTATCTTGGATGAGATAATTCTCAGCTCTAATGGTGATGTCATAAGCGTTAGGGAGTGTGTTCCCATCCATAGATTGGGTCATTACTGAAATTTTGCTATTTAAGGCTTTTAAGAAAAATAGAAAAGCATGAGCTAGTAAAAGCTTTACCATTACAGGGATTCTATTCTAGGTTCTCTGAAATCGGTAGTTGAAATCAACCAATTGTTCATGTGGTGCCCTCTAAATCATGCTTAATTGCTCTAACAGGGACAAGTTATTTGACCTATCCTCAAACTGGTGGTGTAATCCATCACCCAACTCATCCCATGTTACAATGGAGTTTGGCCAAAGGCCTTTGAACCACTATAGAGCTCTCCCTTTCAGCAACACAGCCAAAAGCCTCAGTGTCACGTTCTCTTGTGTGACGTTGTGAATCGAGCATAAGGTGGTGATGTCACAGATGTGGTCAACCGGCGTTGTGTGATCTTCCACAGTAAAGTATGGTAGACTTATGAGGGCTGTAACTGGGATGTTGTCGTGTTGAACAATATTCAATGGGCTACCCCCATTCAAAGGTGCAAACAAATGGTGTCTTGGCACTTCCATTGGTATTGCTTGTGCTATAGGAATAGGAACTCCTAGCGATAAGACCAAGGAGCTGCAAATGAGAGGTGTTGATTTCGACCTCATAGGTGTTTCAAACAACCTCTATGCTGTTCTACCTCTCCTTCATGGTGGGGACAACTGTTGGTATTCGAAAGGTGCAAAAATTGATATGGTTTATACTTTTCTCATGCGTAGGCTGCACTATGTCTGCATGCAAAATTAGAAACAGAGTCACCAAGTATATTGAAACGAGCCTCCAAAAGGTTGAATAACTTGCTGTAGACACCAAACAACTTTAGAATATTTAAAACTCCTTTGAAATTGATTTTAAGGGTCCCACCAGGTGTGCCAAAAACTATTAAAAATCAGATATGCACCCTTTGTTAGATTTGCAAAAAATCAAACTATCTATTGAAACATGGAAACCCTTTTCAGATGTGGGCGATCTATGTGAAAAGGGAATCTCTAGAGTGAGTTGGTTCTCTGAATGATGGATCCTATTCTAAGTGAATTTCTGGGAAAAGGGATAGAAAATATGACTAAAATGTAAAACTTATCTAATATGATTCCAAAACTTAATGGTGACTTTGATATTCTACCCACAAACAGTCTTCATAAAATCAACAATGAATTGACAATCTCTCATGAACACCAGTACATAATTGATTCACATGAAGATTTAGACTTAAACACATCATGCAACCTGCATTAAATGAACTTTATGTATCAATGATCTGCAATAATAGGACATGGAAAGGATTTGTAAACAAAATCACAATGTGGACATCATACTAAAACTGCCAATAGAGACAAAAATTGGAGATAGGAATGTTGCTTTATTGTACTGAAGGAGTATGCCAAAGTCTGAAACTGAGCACAAAAAGTTTACAAGCTCTCAGAATATGTCAGAGCAAGAAACAATAATGCCAACTTAGAAAAACAATGTTTTTCTCAAGATATATCTCAAAATCACAATCTGAGCTCAAGAAGAAAGCTCAAGGAAAGCATCAAAAACTACCAAAAAATGTGGCACAAAAGTGGAAAAGTCACACTTTTTGCATGTGCATGCCCTAAAACTTCCAAAAATAGGTCTAATTTTCTTTAATAATAGAAACAACACCTTATCTCTTCATCAAGAAGCTCAAATCCAACCAAGAGAAAAGATCACTCACCAATCTGCTAAAAATAGCAAAAAAATAAAACAATTTATAAAGCATTGTTTTATTCTTGCTTTATAGGATCTGCAAATTTAATATTCTCACAATTTGACCTATTTTGCAATTAAAGATTTAGAATCTTTTGAAAAAAATATAACCTTATTTCTCCATTACAATATTTGATTTTTCTCAAAAAAATCATAAAATATGGATATTATCCTCTCAATAATTGATTTCTATAAAATCAATTTGAAAACAAAAACCTAAGTCATAAGATTTACCTAAGGCATAAGTAAATTCTCATTTATATTCTAATTGATTTTTCTCAAAATGAATTAAAACCTAAGGCATTTATCATTATCCATCTTTGACTAAGGAAATATTGACACAAAAATACTAAAGCCTTAAGCCATGAAATATTTTATCAAACAAGCCTAAAGACTTAGGCAAATCATAATGTGAAGACACCCCCCCCCCCCATAAGGCTCGACCTAGGGCACGTATAAGGCATTAGAGAATAAAACTAAGGAATTATTTTTAAATGAAAATACCACTTTCAAATTAGGGCATGAGGAATAGACAAAACCTAAAGGAAACCCTAAATTCAAATCATTTTCCTTTTGTGACTTTGAGAAAAAAGGTCTGCTGAGAAAGGGCTGCCATGTATGAGCTAGGGTTTTGATTTGGAGCCTCCATTCAAGCCTTCATTCGAGCTTTCCTTCTCTTCAACTCTGATCATACTCAACCTCCAAGTCATGGTAAGCTTATTTTTTGTCTTCTCGTCATTCCTTGGCTTCTTTGATGAGAATAAAAGTCTCACTGGCTGCAGCTATAATATATTTATCTGATGCATCCTTTGTCATTTTTGTATTTACCTTCTCACTAGCCACTATGAGGGTGAGCTCAAGCTATGAGTTGAAGCTCTATGAGAGCTTGGACGCCATCTTGCTTGGTCTTCTACATGCGTGAACGGTAAGCTCTATCTCTGTGTTTGGTTCTCACTCAAAATAAAGCTTATGAAACCTTTATATTTCTGCAAAAGGATGATTCCACTTATAAATTAATAGGCCATTACACAGGCTATGAAATGTACACTCCTAATTATAGAAATATGTGAAGAAATTCTTGCATTTCTATTGTTGTTTGCTTCATGTATCTTCAGATTTGATGAAACTAAAATGGGATTTTTTTCCTTCTATAAAATTGATGAACATTTTATGAGTGAAGAGCTCACTCCAGGCCGTGGCCATTGATGCTCAAACTGGTCATTTTGAAATGTTTTTGGGCTTGACCCATGAGAGTATTGTGTGTATTATGCATTTTTAAAACAAACCCTCATGTGGGTATATGAAAATAATGAAGAACCTGTGTATTTTGTTACACATTCAAAATTTGAGCTTGACCCACCATGACATTTCGTTTGCATTCTGATTTCTGTAAAAAACCCTTACATGGGTAAATGGTATTTTGGAAGAAAACTACATTTTGATTTAAAATCCTCTCATGGCATTATGTATTTCAAGCATAAATTGCATTTTTAGTCAAAAACCCAATGTGGGTATGCTGAAAATAACGAAGAATTTGTATTTTAATGAAAACTCGGTATGGGAATTTGGGAAAATGAAAGAAAAACTTCTTTGTTATCCTGTAGCAGTATGATAATTACACTTCTAGAACTAAAATAGTCTTCCTCTTCACTATTTGCTTATTCCATTTGCATTACTTTTATACCATTGCTGCTACTCACATAACATCTGCAATACATTCCACTCCACTCCTTCATGAGTGGGCTCATAGCATATGATGATTTTGATTCACTCACCACTCCGCTTGTATGTTTACCTTTATACTTGTTACCTCCCATAGAATGTACATGAATGCTTTAGAAAAGAACATGTATTTTCAACTCAGCACTATCATAAAATGAAAACTCACTATGTGCTATATCATTTGTTGGAAGCTTTACCAATAAGGCATTGTGTATTCCTATTCACTATTCATCATGACACGAAATAGTTGCTACTCCAGAACAAAAAAATATGAAACAACACAAATAAATGTGAACATAACCCAAGGCATACTAAGATCTCTTTAGCGAGGCATAAAAAAGGATTCCATAATTACTTCTCACTTGTACTATGCATACATTGATCATATGATAACACCATTCCCTATCTTGGCACTCTTCATGCATTTTTATGTTCCATTAAGAATAGGTTGTTCTATGCATTTGTTCTTCTTCAAAGCATTTAAGATTGACATATCAACTTCATTTAATGCAACACATGCATTCAGTTATTAGTAAGTGCTTATGAACCACTTGATGCTTTTCATCTTCCATTCAAATGAGAATCTAAAGCTCTTTCACGTGCTTTCATTACTGAATAATGTCTTGCCAATGAGGAATTATGTATGCTTGTTCACTATCACCATCATGAGCATGTATACTTGCTGTAGTATTTGGAAACATGATACACAATCAATACCCATGGCAACAAGATACAATTAGCATGGAAATTTTAAATCTCCAAGTATGAAAATGATACTCTTTAGTTGAATTGACTAAGCTTATTAAGTCTATTGTCCACCTGTAGCTTTCAAAACAGTATGTTACTTGATTGTTATGAATGAACAATAAGCTTAATTGCTTTAATGAATGCAATTCTATTTTCACTCCTTCAGTTGACTAGCTTAGATTAGCATGATAATGTATTCTTTCACTCAGCCCCATCTGTAATGTTTAAGGGGCAGCATGCTGAGCTCTACCCTTGTGGGATCCCATTTTACTCCACATGCTTTATGTCTTCATAAGATGATCAACTTCATGACCTTTCCTATAAATGCACAAGAAACAAACAATGTTAGAAAAATAAATGAAATTTGAAAGCTTCCATGATGTGATGTCTCATTTCCAGGCTCTTAATACTACACTTTTCATTCTTAGCCGATTTCATACATTTCAAGGAATGAAATATATCTTTGTTAGTAGGGCATGTAGTATAGTTCATATCCCAAGCTCTTGATTGACCCCTTTCTCAATCTTTTGCAGGTACAATTAGGAACGAAAGCAAGGAGGAGCAAGCTACAATCCATCAACTGAAGACCCAATATAAGCAATGACAGATATGTTCTATGTTATTTGTCACTTTCTTTTAGTTGTATATTTGATTTCTTGCAATGAATGATTTTAGTTATCTCCACGACTTGTGTGGATCCTTTAGTTTCTTCTTTCATTTCCATTCTGAAAGAAATGCATCCAAATGCAAAGTTGTAAAGTCATTTGTATTCTTGTAAACAAATGAAATCTTGTAATAGCATCATGAAATAAATGAAAGCAATTGATATGCTTAATCATTTGTATATTCAGTTTTGTACTCCATTTGGTTTGTAAAGCATTTGAGAAATACTTCTGAAACTCAGTTTTCTTAAAACACTTGCACAACTGGTACTTGATAAATATAGTGCAAACAACACTTAATGCACATGCAAAAATAACTGTATTTTCACTTTAAGAATAACAAAATTTAATCAGCTCCACTAGTTGAGCTGTAGTGAAAAATTGGCAACAGTTATATTATTATGTTATATTATATAGTAATATAGTATTATAATATAATATAATATAATATAATATATAATATATTATATAATGTTATTATAATATATATTTTAAATAATATAATATAATATATATTATTTATACTATATATTATATATATTATACATAATATAATGTATATTATAATATATATTATATTATATATTTCAAAAAAATATAATTGAGGAAACAAATATCCATTTTTTGTGTTATAATTAAAAAATAAAAAACCCAAGAGCTCATATTATATAATTTTATATTATTTTATAATAATATAATATTATATAATATTATATTATAATATAGTATATTATAATATTATGTTATATTATATAGTAATATTATATATATATATTTTTAGATAAGTGTTACCAAAAATAGGGGGTAACGCCCAAATACATACCAAATAAATACATTTAGCCCATAGGCATCAACATTTACCACTACTAACAACATCACTTCATAGACATTGTAACATTAGTTACCCCTAATAGCCAAAAAACCCCTACCTATGCTATTAGAGAGAAAGAAACAATAGTCCCAGAGAGAAACCAATAAACTTGCTCCATGTGAATCCGCCCAAAAGCCACAAAAAAATCCTACGCCACCAAGCTATGATTTAAAATAGCCAGAAGGTCCCCCAGCTCTGTTACACGCCTTAAACTACCACTACCAAGCCAAGCACAATCAACATCCATAAAACGGGAAAAAGCCTCCATATTATTGTTTTTGAATCCAACACGGTAGACTTCCCAAGCATCCACCATGAAGTTCATTGCCACCTCAGCCTCAACATGCACCACCCCCTCCTCCAAAGCCAGATCTGGGTCAAAGAAGGCTCTTAGGTAGCTTACGCAACCACTCGATTACATCTCCATAGTGGCATTAGCTATAGCAGATACATTAATACCAACCACAATCCTATTAAGCCGCACAGACACCCACTCCTTTTATTCGTTCACATCTACCAAAGCCCGAATGATAGTTTCATATATTCTGCCATCACACCAATGTTGATTCACTCCTAGCACCTTCGAAACAAATTCAACGATTGCATTATAAACTTCTCTTTTCTGAAGCACGAGGAGTCAATTACATTGATTTGCTAGGGGCCCCTTAGCACAGACACACGCAACTCCAAATTGAAACACCTTGTTTGATTGATCCTTACTGACACCTCATGCAAGATATCTCGAAGCCATATATAGCCAAACTAAATTAGCTTAACCAAATGAGTATAGAAAAGACCAAAGGTCCGTTCCATCAAGAAACCATGCAACAAAAAGCTGTATCTGTTGCTCAAAATCAAAGCATGCCTTACGGGGAACAAGAGACCACCAATTTTAGTTAGACACAGATAAGATATCAAGTATATAGAACTACCATAAGGAAATTCATAGTCCAGAATAGTACTGAGATACATATAAAATCCTACCATTGACAATCCAGTCCACACACTGTACAATCCATATCCTCTTAGGGATTACATTGACAACTTCTCCTGGTCACTGGCCACCAAATCCTAAAGTCCATTCCAACATTCCACCTTGGAATCAATGATGAGCCCATCCACTTTCCCTACACCAACATTCGCCAAATAATCTGCAACTTTATTAGCTTCTCTAAAAGCGTGTCCCAACTTAAAATTTTCCAATTTACCAAGAAGTTCCTTGATTTGGACAACCCAACAATCAGGCAACCAACTTGGAGATCTATCATTTATTATAGCTTGGATGCATATCATTGAATCACCCTCAATTTCAATTAATGTAATCCCCTTACTAACGCATAATTGAATTCCAATTAGCAGTGCTTCAAACTCTGCAACATTGTTAGAACAAACCCCCAAATTCTTGGAGGCTGCCCAAACACATTCTCCCGCATGGTCTCTAAAAATACATCCGGCCCGCATAGCACTGGGATTCCCCTTAGCCACCCCATCGAAGTTCAATTTCCAAGGAAGATCCATTGTCCCCTTCCAACACATTGATTTTCTGTCAACCTTATCAATTGAGGGCGGGAAAATATTTGGTCTTCTTAGATTATTCCAAGCTTTCTGAATCTCTTCATCCCACCTTGTGAACTTCGAATGAGCATTCAATCCTGTCCTGTTATTTGCCACCTCAATAATTGTCACCTTCAATCTTTCAATTAATCTGTTGTTTTCAAGTGCTTTTCCTCTAAATATTCTCCTATTCCTTTCTTTCCATATATGCCATATTACCAGTGAAGGTGCCAGCACCCAAAGGCTATGCCAATAACCATTACTATTGCCAATATTCCACGCGTTAAGGAAGTCACTCAATTTCTCCTATCTCGGGCTAGGCATTGGAAATGAATTATGAAGCCAATCCCAACATTCCATTGTAGTAGGACATGAAAGAAACAAATGATCAACCTCTTCTTTAGCATGTTCGTACAACACGCAATGAGTTGGGCCTACAACTCATAGCCTTTTTAATCGATCCATTGTTAAGCACCTCTTATCAAAGACCACCCAGAGAAAAGCACCAGCCTTGGGAAGCACAACTTGGTCCCAACATAATTTTTCCATCCAATCTATTCTTGCTCCAATTTCTACCTAAATTTGATATCCCAACTTAGCAGAATACTCCCCAGACTTTTCCCCACACCACACAATAGAATCTTCTTCTTTGGACATCAACATGACTGGTGTATGGTGAACCAAAAGGTTGCTTGCACAATCTCCTAGAAGACCTTTGCACTGTCTCCTTCCTGGAACCTGCTACCAATGGGTTCTTGTTGAGCTTAGATGACTATCCTAGTCCTGCTCCAACTCTTCTCAAAGAGTTCTCCACTTGTGCTTTACCTTTGGAAGACCAACACCTCCTTTGAAACTAGTTACTCTCTCTTGGACTTAGAAGAATCTAAGTGCCAACTTCATCATCTTGCTTGAACTACTTGCAGGGGAGCTAGAGGTACTATCATCATACTTCTCACATCCAAGTAGGTCCATTTTGCTTGGTGTTCAATCTTCAAATTACCCGTTTTCAAGAAATTGCCTTGGTGAGGCCTATCTCCTTGTAGCCCTTACCAGTCACTTTTTGGCTTTTCTTGCTTAAACTTTCCAAACAACCTATCAAAAAAACTTGATTTCCAGACACCCTTTTTGGACCTTTAAATCTTTCATAGGGTTTCAGATCTATGTCTCTTCCGTACAGTGGATTCCTATAATCTAGGGTAGAAAGGGCTAATTGACCTATTTCCTAGGGTTTCACTACTTCCTCCTTCAAAACTATTGCTAATGGATTGATTGAAGCTTCAATCCTTCTGTCATGTGAAGATCTTGTCTTACCCTACCTGGTACCATGATTCTTCCGTATAGTACTTGTAACCCCTGCCTAAGTTCTTGCAACTTTCTCTATCAAACTCCTAACCGGGTTGTCCTAGCTCGCCTAGGGTTTGATCTTAAAAATACTTGCTCCATTCCTTACACTCCCTACTGCTAAATATATACAAGTGGTTGGATCCCCTATCATTTCAATCAAGTCTCAGGGTGATCCCGTGGTTGGATTTTATGGGGGAGCCATTTTAAAACTGACTACTCAAAACAAAGTTTACAAACCCTCTAGAAGCTAACTTATGAATTCAAAACAACTCTACTCTAAGAAACCTAATTACAAAATGGAAAATGCTCAAGATTACTGTATGTACACAAATCTAAAAGCTAATCATCACTTCTAATTCTTCTACAAGCACTGTCACTTAAGAACACACGGTATACACAGGAAATGCAGATTTCTTTATTCACACCAAAACCAAAACTTGATTACAATGCCTTCTAACTGTTGCCTACGAGCCACCACACCTACTTAGAGGCCTTTTCCATGTTTCAAGGGAACTTGATCAATCCCATGCTCCTGATTTTTAGGGAATCCAATGATAACTAAGTTGCATGCAATTCCACAAATGTTGTCATGCAACTTTACAACAACATTTTGCAACTTATCACTATGTCATGATCCTAAATCTTAGGACCTCTCCTTGATTCCGAGCAACCAACATCTTAACTACCTCTTGGAACCTTCTAACAACAAGGATGTGGTTATAACACATTTAAGGCTCAACCTTCCAACATAAACTGTCCAAAGCTAAATAAAGCAACATTTAACAACAATGATTAACTAAGATGACATTAGTCCTAATGACTAACTCACCACACACAAACAAGACCTTCTAAGGTCCAAATCAAACACACTAATACCTTGATTTGGCTAAGATCAGGTACAAGCCAAAATTGATGACAAACAAAATGGAGGTCAGCCTAGGTGCTCCTGCACCATCCTCCCCAAAATAGAATATTTCAATCCACCCTTGGATTGAGCAAGTTGAGATCAATGCCCAACTTCTTGAATTCTGATTCCTTGATCCACACTGCATCTGCATCAGGTTGATCATGCCTCTTAATCAGATGTTCTTTGTATTCTTTGGTTCTAGTCCTCTTATAGACCCTGGTATCCAATATCTTGTCAGCTTGTTTGACTATAGTGGAGGGCAGTTTGAGTTCTTCCACATCTTGGATGACTTCATGGAGGGTCTGATCCCTGTTTGGTGGTGGTCCTTTGTAGTGAACTAGATCTGCAATGTTAAAAATAGGGGACAGTCCACTATCATCTGGTAGCTGCACCTTAAATGCATTGTTTCCATATTTCTCCAATATAGGACAGGGACCTATCCTCTTCATTTGCAACTTATGAGGAACTCCTTTCTACAGTCTAGACTTGTTCAAATGCACCATTACTAAGTCTCCAACATGGAACTGCACTTCTCTTCTATGCTCATCCACCTTAGTCTTATGTTTCATGGTGTTTTCTGCCAATGGTTTTTTGACTGTCTCATGAATCTCCTGCATTGCATAGGCAAAATCATCAGCATATCCACTTGCTTTGACTCCATCCTTTAAGTCTCTCAGCTCATAGACACCTCTAGGATGTAGTCCATAGACAATTTCAAAGGGACTCTTCCCTATTGATATGTTGACAGTATCATTATAGGTATATTCAGCTTGCCCAATCAATTGATCCCATTGTTGACCATACTCCTTGGTCAAGCATCTTAAGAGGTTTCCAAGTGTCCTATTTACAACTTCGGTCTAACCATCAGTTTGGGGATGGTATGTAGATCCAAAGGATAAATTAGTGCCCATTCTTTGCCAAAGAGTCTTCCAAAAATGACTCATAAACTTAGTGTCTCTGTCTGATACAATGCTGATTGTTAATCCATGAATCCTTACTATCTCTTTGAAGAAAAGAGAGGCTATTTGACTGGCATCATTGGTTGTTTTACATGGCACAAAGTGAGCCATTTTTCTGAATCCATCTACAACCACATAAACACTGTCCATGCCTTGCCTTGTCTTGGGTAACCCAACTACAAAATCCATACTCAAGCATTCCCATGGCCTAGTAGAGATAGGTAGTGGTTGGTATAGGCCTGCATTTGAAGAAGTACCCTTAGCCTTTTGACACACCACACAACTCTCCACATACCTCTGGACATCTAGGTTCATCTTTGGCCAATAGTAAAACCTTTGGATAAGTCCTTGAGTCTTGGTGATCCCAAAATGACCACTCAATGCACCATTATGCTTTTCTTGTATCAAGTTCTCTCTAATAGAACCTCTAGGAACACATAGTTGATTCCCTTTAAACAAAAGACCACTTTGCAAAGTATATTAAGCATATTTGCTATGAAAATGATTCTTGTATTGAGCACATACCTTATAAATGTCTGCAAAATCTTCATCATCTGCATATAGATCCTTGAAATGATCTATCCCAATGCTTTTCAAGTGAATTTCCTGAATTGTGAGGACTCTTCTACTCAAGGCATCTGCCACCTTATTGAGAGCTCCTTTCTTGTGCTTGATATTGAAGGTGTAAGCTTGCAAATACTCCACCCATTTCATGTGTCTGTGACTCAACTTCTCTTGTGAATTCAGGAAAATGAGTGCTTGGTTGTCTGAATATACTATGAATTCCTTGGGAAGCAAGTAATGCCTCCATTTTCTTAAAGCCTAGACCAATGCATACATCTCAAGGTCATAAGAAGAATAATTCTTCTTAGCTTCACTTAACTTCTCTAAATGAAAAGCCACCGGTCTGCCCTCTTGACTGAGAATAGCTCCAATAGCTACATTGCTTGCATCACACTCAATGGTGAATAGCTTCTCAAAGCTCGGTAACACCAAAATAGGTTGGGTGGCTATCTTTTCCTTCAGCAACTCAAAACTTTTGTTAGCTTGCTCATTCCATACAAACTTAGTCTTCATTCCTCCTTTAATGGTATCCAACATAGGAGCACAAATAGCACTAAACTGTCTTATGAATTTTATATAGTACTGAGCAAGACCATGGAAGCTTCTTACCTCTATTGATGTCTTTGGAGTAGGCCAATTGAGGATGGCTTCCACTTTGCTACTGTCCATCTTCAAGTTGCCATGTGATAGCACAAATCTAAGGTACACCAGCTCTGTTTTGATGAACTCACACTTTTCTAAGTTGATCATCAACTTCTCCTCCTGCAGCTTCTTGAAAATCAACTCTATCTGATGGGGGTGCTCTTCTCTTGTTCTGCTATAGATTAGTATATCATCAAGATACACTACTACAAATTTTCCAATGTAGTCTTTGAGGATTTCATTCGTGAGTCTCATGAATGTGGAGGGGGAATTAGACAAGCCAAATGGCATAACTAGCCACTCATAGAGACCCTCATTGGTTTTGAAAGCCGTTTTCCACTCATCTCCCTCATGTATCCTAATTTGGTGATAACCACTCTTTAAATCTATCTTGGTGTAGTACCTAGCTTCACCTAGACAATCCATGAGATCTTCAATCCTAGGGATAGGGAAACTATACCTGATGGTTATCTTGTTTATTGTCCTGGAATCAGTACAAAGCCTCCATTCTCCTCCCTTTTTAGGTGCTAAGACAGTGGGTACTGCACATGGACTAATGCTTTTCCTAATAAGACCTTGGTTAAGAAGTTCTTGAATCTTCTTGGCTATTTCCTCATTTTGTTGAGGAGTCATCTTATAGGCTACTTTGTTTGGTAGGGTAGCTCCTGGTATCAAGTCTATCCTATGACTTATGGCTCTTTTAGGAGGTAATGTTGTTGGTTGACCACTGCTTACAATACCTTCATAGGTTTGCAACAATTTCTGTATCTCCTTAGGCAACTCTTGCTTTTCAGCTGCTTTCTCTTTGCTCACCTCTCTTGGCTTTATCATCACTGCATAACCAACTGCTTCTCCTTCTTTCATGACTTCTAAGAACTCTTTTTCACCAACCATGAGCAGTTTAGAACCTGCTGTCTACACCTTTGTATCTTCTAGCAAAGATTGAATTTTGAAGGTTACCTTATCTTTCTTGAAAGTATAGGAGTTCTTTGCTCCATCATGCATAGCTTGGTGGTCAAATTTCCATGGTCTACCTAGGAGCAAGTGACATGCATCCATAGGTAACACATCACACAAAACTTTGTCCTTGTACCTACCAATTGAGAACTCCACCCATGCTTGTTCATTCACCAAGATATGTTAACCTTTATTGAGCCATGTGACCTTGTAAGGGTTGTTGTGGGGTATCCTTGTTAACTTCAGCTTGCTGACTGCCTCCTTTGACACAATATTGTCAGTAGAACCTAAGTCAATGATGACTCTACATAATTTCCCCATCATCTTGCACTTTATCCTAAACAAGGACCTCCTTTGGCTTGGTTCTTCTTTCACCGGCTCCTTGATCAAAGTTCTCCTCATCATGAGGTTCTCACCTTCCTCTGAATTCAATGGCACTTCAGGATGTTTATCTGCTACAGCTGTCTCATCATGAACCGGGTTAGTTCTCTTATCTCCTCCATGAGAAGTACTACCTTTCTCTTGACATCTATAGGCCGGGTGTCCCAATTGATTGCAGTGGTAACATTTCATATTGGTGAAATAGTTACCTCTTCCTTGTCCACCACTTCTTCCTCTGGAGCTGGAGCCTCTTCCTCTACCACCTCTACTAGAGCTTCCTTCTTGCTGCTTAGAGTATTTAATTTCTCCTTGGGCCCTTGGTTCTGAACTTCTTCCACCATAACCACCTCTTTGTCCTCTACTGTCTTTCCCTTTACCTCTACTTTTGGGGTTTTGCTCTTGCTTCTTTTTGCCTTTCTCCTCTACCTTTAAGGCCATTTGATAGCATTGGCAGACTGTTTTGAAGTTCACTAGGCTCATGTCTTCTTGGATAGACCACTTAAGCCCATTCAAGTACCTTGCTAGCTTGATGCTTTCATCTTCAACCACCTTTGATCTGAGGCACAATTTTTGAAACTCCTCGGTATATGTTTGAACATCCATATCTTTTTGCCTAAGATTGTGTCTTCTCCTATGCAACTGAACTTCATAATCATCAGGTAGATAGGACTTCCTTATCTTAGTTACCATTCCTCTCCATGAAACTATGGGACCTTTGCCTTCTTTCTCTCTTTCAGCTTGTACAAATTTCCACCATGTGAGAGCCGCTCCTCTCAACCTTGAATTGGCCACTTTTACCTTTTGGGCCTTTGTTATACCATCACATTCAAAGTGATTTTCTATGCTTTCAATCCAGTCTACAACTGAATCAAGGTCCATTTGTCCACTAAATAGTGGCATACCTTCCAATGCTTTACCACTTAAGGCCTGCAATGCCTTCAAGAAGGGTTCTTCAGCAAGAACAGGGTTAGGCTTTGGAGCTTCCTCCTCCAAGTCCTCTTCTTTTTCCTTTGCTTCTTGCTCTTCCTTCTGCTCTATCTTGTCTTTCACTTTATCCGCTGTTTCTTGGACTTCATCCAAGAGCTTCTCCATTCAAGATAACCTTTCTCTTAGCCTCTGGTTATCCTCCTCTTGCTCTTCTACCTTTTTAGCTAACTCAGCATTAGTCACCATGGTTCTTTCCTCTGGTGTGTTCTCTCCTACTGACTAAGTGGGTTGCAACATCAATCACAAGCCTTGAATCAAATGTTGCTCTGATACCAATATGGTGTATGGTGAACCAAAAGGTTGCTTGCACAATCTCCTAGAAGACCTTTGCACTGTCTCCTTCCTGGAACCTGCTACCAATGGGTTCTTGTTGAGCTTAGATGACTATCCTAGTCCTGATCCAACTCTTCTCAAAGAGTTCTCCACTTGTTCTTTACCTTTGGAAGACCAACACCTCCTTTGAAACTGGTTACTCTCTCTTGGACTTAGAAGAATCTAAGTGCCAAATTCATCATCTTGCTTGAACTGCTTGCAGGGGAGCTAGAGGTACTGTCATCATACTTCTCACATCCAAGTAGGTCCATTTTTCTTGGTGTTCAATCTTCAAATTATCCATTTTCAAGAAATTGCCTTGGTGAGGCCTATCTCCTTGTAGCCCTTACCAGTCACTTTTTGGCTTTTCTTGCTTAAACTTTCCAAACAACCTATCAAAAAAAAAAGATTTCCAGACACCCTTTTTGGACCTTTAAATGTTTCATAGGGTTTCATACCTCTGTCTCTTCCATACAGTGGATTCCTATAATCTAGGGTAGAAAGGGCTAATTGACCTATTTCCTAGGGTTTCACTACTTCCTCCTTCAAAACTATTGCTAATGGATTGATTGAAGCTTCAATCCTTTTGTCATGTGAAGATCTTGTCTTACCCTACCTGGTACCATGATTCTTCCGTATAGTACTTGTAACCCCTGCCTAAGTTCTTCCAACTTTCTCTATCAAACTCCTAACTGGGCTGTCCTAGCTCGCCTAGGGTTTGATCTTAAAAATACTTGCTCCATTCCCTACACTCCCTATTGCTAAATATATACAAGTGGTTGGATCCCCTATCATTTCAATCCAGTCTTAGGGTGATCTCGTGGTTGGATTTTATGGGGGAGCCATTTTAAAACTGACTACTCAAAACAAAGTTTACAAACCCTCTAGAAGCTAACTTATGAATTCAAAACAACAACTCTACTCTAAGAAACCTGATTACAAAATGGAAAATGCTCAAGATTACTGTATGTACACAAATCTAAAAGCTAATCATCACTTCTAATTCTTCTACGAGCAGTGTCACTTAAGAACACACAGTATACACAGGAAATGCAGATTTCTTTATTCACACCAAAACCAAAACTTGATTACAATGCCTTCTAACTGTTGTCTACGAGCCACAACGCCTACTTAGAGGCCTTTTCCATGTTTCAATGGAACTTGATCGATCCCATGCTCCTGATTTTTAGGGAATCCAATGATAACTAAGTTGCATGCAATTCCACAATGTTGTCATGCAACTTTACAACAACATTTTGCAACTTATCACTATGTCATGATCCTAAATTTGAGGACCTCTCCTCCTTGATTCTGAGCAACCAACATCTTAACTGCCTCTTGGCATCTTCTAACAACAAGGATGTGGTTATAACACATTTAAGGCTCAAACTTCCAATATAAACTGTCCAAAGCTAAATAAAGCAACATTTAACAACAATGATTAACTAAGATGACATTAGTCCTAATGAATAACTCACCACACACAAACAAGACCTTCTAAGGTCCAAAGAAAACACACTAATACCTTGATTTGGCTAAGATCAAGTACAAGCCAAAATTGATGAGAAACAAAATGGAGGTCAGCCTAGGTGCTCCTGCACCAATGACCCAATTGATTAATTCATCTGAGATAGCCTTCAATTTCATATAATTTAGATGCTGATGCATCTAAATTTTCCACTTCACCCTCTTGCCATCAGTGTGGTCCTCCAAATTAAAATACCTGGCAATTTTGATACCCCCATCTTTCTCCAGCTGCCCCACTTCTGATTCTAAATCAAATTGCTCTTCCAAACTCTTGTAGCCGTTCCAAGAATCAGTCTAGAACCTTGCAAAATTTGTGTTACCAATTCTCCATGATATATGCCTTGTGATCAACGGGCGACATTTGTTAATGAATTTCCAAAATGTTGAGCCACCCCTTATTGTGTTTGTCATAAAAATCCTAGAAGGAGAGTCATTGTTGAGGTATTTGCTTTGAGCTATACGACACCACAGTTTCTCTAGTTGCCTATACATCTTCCACACCAACTTTTCTCCCAAAGTAGTATTTTTCCTCCCAATCCTCCTTAGACCTGCACCACCCTCAATTTTAGGCTTGCAAGTAGTATCCCACCCAATCAATGGGATTCACTTCAATTCATTTGACCCTTCCCATAAGAACCTTTTTAGGATCTTCTCTAGACCCTCTTCTATCTTTTTTGGAGCCTCATAACAGGCTAATGTGAAGATTGGAATAGTCGAGAGCACAGATTTAGTCATGGTGAGTCTTCCTGCCAAAATTAACCATTTATTTTTCCATGATAGCGCCTTAGTTCTACATTTATACAAAACTTCATTCCAGTGCTTAGATTTGCAAGCCCCATAAAAAATTTGTACTCCAAGAAACCTGGTAGGGAGCTTATCAATTTGGAACCCTAGAGCTACGACAATAGATTTTTGTATATGAACCTTTGTGTTGAAGAATTATATTCTAGATTTCTCTTTGTTCATTTTTTTCCTTGACTGCAATTCATATTCATCCAAAGTCGCTTTGATACACTTAGCCTCCCTCATACTAGACTCACCAAACAAAGTTGTATCGTTAGCAAATTGAGTATGTGTAATTTGATCAACATTCAGAGCCACAATAATACCCATCCATTTGAGTTGAAGTCTGCTCCTTTTGATTGCACAACTAAGAGCTTCTGCCATGATAACAAATAGAGAGGGGGATAGAGGATCCCCCTGTTGCAAACCATTGTGAGCCCCAAAGAAACCATGCAATGAACCATTAATCATAACATAAAATCTTACCAAAGAGATGCATTATTTGATTAATAAACACCATTGATTGCTAAGCCCATACGCTGCATAACTTTTAATAGGAACTCCCATGAGACTTTGTCATATGCCTTACTAACATCCAACTTAATTACTATGCTGGTCATTTTGTTCACTTTTAGCGAGTGTACCACTTCACTAATGAGATGAATACTATCCTTAATCTCTCTCCCTAGAAAAAATCCATTCTGCTTAGGAGCAATGATCTTGCATAATATCTTCTTAAGTCAATTTGCCATTACTTTTGCAATTACCTTATAGGTCGTATTGCAGAGAGAAATTGGTCTATAATCCCCAAATGTTTGACATTTAGGATTTTTGGGAATGAGGGATAAAACCGTATTGTTGAGATCCTTAACAAATCTCCCTGACCTTCTAAAATATTCCACCAACAGCCACAAATCCTTACCTAAGAAGCCCCAACAGTTTTGAAAAAATTGAGATGGAAATCCATCTGGCCCAGGGGCCTTGTCGGGATGTAACTGGAACAGGGCAGTCTTGACTTCGCCCAGCGAAATTGGTTCATCCAACATGGCATTGTCCTCGCTAGCCACCGTTCTTTCAATTGAATCCAAAATGCCTCCTTAGCCATAACTAAAAGTATGCTCACCTAGCAGATTTTTAAATAAGGCCACCGCCTCTAATCCCACCTCCGTAGTGCCATGTTTCAAGGAGCCGTCCTGAGAATGAATCGATTTGATTTTTTTCACTGCTCTACGAGCCAATATTGATGCATGAATTTTTTTTTGATTCGAATCACCATCCAAAATCCAAAATTCTCCTTATTTATCCCTCCAAAAGATTTCCTCCGTCTTAAGTAATTCAACGAGTTCGTTCTTTAGATCCTTCTCACGCAAAAATTCCTCATTTCTCATACCATCTCTAATCACCTTCTCATTTAAGGCTTGCAAATCACCCTCAACTCTTGCCTTCTCAGAAAAAATGTTCATGAATTTGTCCTTGTTCCATTCTTCAAGTTTTTGTTTCAGATATTGCAATTTTTTAACAAGTTTGAAGCTAGATGAGCCCCCAACTTGATATTCTTTCCACCATATTTCTAACAATCTCAATAGCCCATCGTCTCGCCACCACATATTCATGAACCTAAATGTTGAGTTTGGTAAGTGAGATCCTCTACAGAGATTGAGTTAGACAGGAAAGTGATCCGAAATGGAGTTTGGCAATATGTGGGCTTCAATGGTGGAACAAAAGTTGCACCACCTTGGGGATATCAGGAATCTATCCAGTCTCTCCGAAATTTCTGTGAAATCCTTACGCCTGTTGGTCCATGTGAATACACCATTTGAAGTTTTACAATCATCCAATCCTGAGCAAGCAACAAACCTCCTGAAATCTAACATTACTTGGGATTCTGACCTTATCCCGCCACTTTTTTTAGAGATATCCAAGACTATGTTAAAATCACCTCCAACGATGAGGTTTGAATTCGAAAGAAAACCTATGAAGCCCAAAATCTCCGAACAAACTGAAGCTTTCTCCTTTGTACCAATAGGGCCATAAATATTGATAAGTATGAATGAAAGGTTTAGAATCATACTGAAAATTTTTGCCGCAAGCCAATTTGCTTGTGAACACAATACTTTTATCGATACCTCAAATTCCTTCTAAATTATCCCTAAACCCCCAAAGGCACCAACCGATTCTTGAAAGTATCCATTCCATGATCTAATGTATTTTAGAAAACCCCCTGCCTCAGTTTGTGACAACTTAGTTTCTTGCATAATAATTACATCACTTAAGCAAGTCTGGAACTGACGCCTAACCAGGCCATTAGGCCCCTGACATTCCAAGTAGTCAGCTTCATTGCTTCCCAAGGGAGGCCGATCCTCCCTTGGTACTTAAAAATTCTTTGACGCTAGGATAATTTCTAGCAATTGCCTCTTCTTCCCTCAATTGCTTGATTGATTTTCTTCCTCAAGATTTCCCTTGTTTTCTAAATTTTTCCATACCCAAATGCAAAATTGTTGTTTGGGTAATGCTTCTTTCATCAATAATATCTAATTCGTCCTAATGTTCTGACTTAGCATAAGAATATGACTAGGAATTATTGTTTTCCACCTGAGCTTCTTTCTGATTGTCCGATTTCACCATTTCTTTTGAGGGTTGAATTGTAACGGGCACCCTGATAGCACCTTGATCTGCGCAAGCCACCAAATACTTCTTTTCCTTGGAATCCTTCAATCCCAAGACCGGCACGCTTGTCACAAAAGGAACGATTTTCATTTCTTCCACCCTTCTATTGTTTTCCTTCTCCACATTCCTAAACTCCTTTTTTCATTGCCCGATTTTGCATGACTTCTCATTGTGTATCCTTGAACCACATCTAATGCAGAGACATTTATCCACTTCTACTTCAACATCCTAGTTCTAGATTTCTCCTTCCATCTGTAATTTTATTGTTCGAGGGATAGTGTTGATCGCTGCAATCTTTAATCTCGCGTATTTGTATAAATCGCCATCAATGATATCCATGTCAATGTCTATCAAAGTACCCAGTGACCTTCCAATTTTTTCCAAGAAATCACCATTCCAATATTTAAATGGCAAGTTGTATAAATGGATCCAAATCGGTTGGTCATATAGTTTTAACCAAGTAGGGTCTAAATTTTTCCTCCAGGGTTGCATGTAAAGCAGGAGCTTGTCCAAATGCTACACACCGCCTTCTGTGATTCTTTGCTTTGATTCTTCGTCTGCAAAAACCACCACAAAGAATTTTTTTGGTAGAAACCTTAGTAATACTTCTGTCTACCACTTCGCCTTTATCCGATCCCTAATTTCTACCCTACTGGGACTGCCCCGAATGAAACGACATATTAGGGAAAAATCCCTTAAAATTTCTACATCATTTTTTATTTCCTGAGTTACATCGATTATTAGAAATTCCAACACCTCTATTGACATAGGGTTTCGTTCAATCTTAGAATCCGGATCCAAACTCCCCACACAAGCTCTTCTTCCTTCGTTGCAAGATCTATCTTTTTCCTTCCATATTGACTTGTTCCAAATTTTATGATGGCGAGGCCCTGGCTGCATGGCCTTCCTACCAGCAATCCTACCAAAAACAACCCGCCCATCTTTGCTTGATACTTCTGATGGAGAATCATGTCACCTATGGACATGATGTTGAGCCATTTGATCTTCAAATGCTAGCTTTCGAAGTTGCAGATGGCAGCAATCAACCCAACCGCCATTAGAAAACACCCATTGTAGGATATGATTATCACCCTACGACACTGGAAAATATGGTTTTTACTGAATCACCTCATCCACCTAGCTTTCCCTGCCCTCGCTCTTCAGACCTAATACCACCTTGCCCCCTGCATCTTAGTTTTCTTTTATAGTAATATTATATTATATTATATATTTTTTTTATTCAAGGGGTAAACTTTTGACCTGAGCTATGAACTCGATACAAACTATTCAACAATACCTCCCAAACGTAGGTTTGAACCTTTGTGGTAAAAGAACAACAATGCCACCTATAAGTCCATCACACCATGCCAATACCAATGAGATATTATATTATATTATATTATAATATATGCATTATAAGTAATATATAGATATATAATATACATAATATAATATAATATTATTTATTTTATAGTATGATATATTTATAATATAATATTTATAA
>VDFB02058242.1:605066035-605211007 GCA_007258455.2 Sequoia sempervirens
TGAAGACCCAATATAAGCAATGACAGATATGTTCTATGTTATTTGTCACTTTCTTTTAGTTGTATATTTGATTTCTTGCAATGAATGATTTTAGTTATCTCCACGACTTGTGTGGATCCTTTAGTTTCTTCTTTCATTTCCATTCTGAAAGAAATGCATCCAAATGCAAAGTTGTAAAGTCATTTGTATTCTTGTAAACAAATGAAATCTTGTAATAGCATCATGAAATAAATGAAAGCAATTGATATGCTTAATCATTTGTATATTCAGTTTTGTACTCCATTTGGTTTGTAAAGCATTTGAGAAATACTTCTGAAACTCAGTTTTCTTAAAACACTTGCACAACTGGTACTTGATAAATATAGTGCAAACAACACTTAATGCACATGCAAAAATAACTGTATTTTCACTTTAAGAAATAACAAAATTTAATCAGCTCCACTAGTTGAGCTGTAGTGAAAAATTGGCAACAGTTATATTATTATGTTATATTATATAGTAATATAGTATTATAATATAATATAATATAATATAATATATAATATATTATATAATGTTATTATAATATATATTTTAAATAATATAATATAATATATATTATTTATACTATATATTATATATATTATACATAATATAATGTATATTATAATATATATTATATTATATATTTCAAAAAAATATAATTGAGGAAACAAATATCCATTTTTTGTGTTATAATTAAAAAATAAAAAACCCAAGAGCTCATATTATATAATTTTATATTATTTTATAATAATATAATATTATATAATATTATATTATAATATAGTATATTATAATATTATGTTATATTATATAGTAATATTATATATATATATTTTTAGATAAGTGTTACCAAAAATAGGGGGTAACGCCCAAATACATACCAAATAAATACATTTAGCCCATAGGCATCAACATTTACCACTACTAACAACATCACTTCATAGACATTGTAACATTAGTTACCCCTAATAGCCAAAAAACCCCTACCTATGCTATTAGAGAGAAAGAAACAATAGTCCCAGAGAGAAACCAATAAACTTGCTCCATGTGAATCCGCCCAAAAGCCACAAAAAAATCCTACGCCACCAAGCTATGATTTAAAATAGCCAGAAGGTCCCCCAGCTCTGTTACACGCCTTAAACTACCACTACCAAGCCAAGCACAATCAACATCCATAAAACGGGAAAAAGCCTCCATATTATTGTTTTTGAATCCAACACGGTAGACTTCCCAAGCATCCACCATGAAGTTCATTGCCACCTCAGCCTCAACATGCACCACCCCCTCCTCCAAAGCCAGATCTGGGTCAAAGAAGGCTCTTAGGTAGCTTACGCAACCACTCGATTACATCTCCATAGTGGCATTAGCTATAGCAGATACATTAATACCAACCACAATCCTATTAAGCCGCACAGACACCCACTCCTTTTATTCGTTCACATCTACCAAAGCCCGAATGATAGTTTCATATATTCTGCCATCACACCAATGTTGATTCACTCCTAGCACCTTCGAAACAAATTCAACGATTGCATTATAAACTTCTCTTTTCTGAAGCACGAGGAGTCAATTACATTGATTTGCTAGGGGCCCCTTAGCACAGACACACGCAACTCCAAATTGAAACACCTTGTTTGATTGATCCTTACTGACACCTCATGCAAGATATCTCGAAGCCATATATAGCCAAACTAAATTAGCTTAACCAAATGAGTATAGAAAAGACCAAAGGTCCGTTCCATCAAGAAACCATGCAACAAAAAGCTGTATCTGTTGCTCAAAATCAAAGCATGCCTTACGGGGAACAAGAGACCACCAATTTTAGTTAGACACAGATAAGATATCAAGTATATAGAACTACCATAAGGAAATTCATAGTCCAGAATAGTACTGAGATACATATAAAATCCTACCATTGACAATCCAGTCCACACACTGTACAATCCATATCCTCTTAGGGATTACATTGACAACTTCTCCTGGTCACTGGCCACCAAATCCTAAAGTCCATTCCAACATTCCACCTTGGAATCAATGATGAGCCCATCCACTTTCCCTACACCAACATTCGCCAAATAATCTGCAACTTTATTAGCTTCTCTAAAAGCGTGTCCCAACTTAAAATTTTCCAATTTACCAAGAAGTTCCTTGATTTGGACAACCCAACAATCAGGCAACCAACTTGGAGATCTATCATTTATTATAGCTTGGATGCATATCATTGAATCACCCTCAATTTCAATTAATGTAATCCCCTTACTAACGCATAATTGAATTCCAATTAGCAGTGCTTCAAACTCTGCAACATTGTTAGAACAAACCCCCAAATTCTTGGAGGCTGCCCAAACACATTCTCCCGCATGGTCTCTAAAAATACATCCGGCCCGCATAGCACTGGGATTCCCCTTAGCCACCCCATCGAAGTTCAATTTCCAAGGAAGATCCATTGTCCCCTTCCAACACATTGATTTTCTGTCAACCTTATCAATTGAGGGCGGGAAAATATTTGGTCTTCTTAGATTATTCCAAGCTTTCTGAATCTCTTCATCCCACCTTGTGAACTTCGAATGAGCATTCAATCCTGTCCTGTTATTTGCCACCTCAATAATTGTCACCTTCAATCTTTCAATTAATCTGTTGTTTTCAAGTGCTTTTCCTCTAAATATTCTCCTATTCCTTTCTTTCCATATATGCCATATTACCAGTGAAGGTGCCAGCACCCAAAGGCTATGCCAATAACCATTACTATTGCCAATATTCCACGCGTTAAGGAAGTCACTCAATTTCTCCTATCTCGGGCTAGGCATTGGAAATGAATTATGAAGCCAATCCCAACATTCCATTGTAGTAGGACATGAAAGAAACAAATGATCAACCTCTTCTTTAGCATGTTCGTACAACACGCAATGAGTTGGGCCTACAACTCATAGCCTTTTTAATCGATCCATTGTTAAGCACCTCTTATCAAAGACCACCCAGAGAAAAGCACCAGCCTTGGGAAGCACAACTTGGTCCCAACATAATTTTTCCATCCAATCTATTCTTGCTCCAATTTCTACCTAAATTTGATATCCCAACTTAGCAGAATACTCCCCAGACTTTTCCCCACACCACACAATAGAATCTTCTTCTTTGGACATCAACATGACTGGTGTATGGTGAACCAAAAGGTTGCTTGCACAATCTCCTAGAAGACCTTTGCACTGTCTCCTTCCTGGAACCTGCTACCAATGGGTTCTTGTTGAGCTTAGATGACTATCCTAGTCCTGCTCCAACTCTTCTCAAAGAGTTCTCCACTTGTGCTTTACCTTTGGAAGACCAACACCTCCTTTGAAACTAGTTACTCTCTCTTGGACTTAGAAGAATCTAAGTGCCAACTTCATCATCTTGCTTGAACTACTTGCAGGGGAGCTAGAGGTACTATCATCATACTTCTCACATCCAAGTAGGTCCATTTTGCTTGGTGTTCAATCTTCAAATTACCCGTTTTCAAGAAATTGCCTTGGTGAGGCCTATCTCCTTGTAGCCCTTACCAGTCACTTTTTGGCTTTTCTTGCTTAAACTTTCCAAACAACCTATCAAAAAAACTTGATTTCCAGACACCCTTTTTGGACCTTTAAATCTTTCATAGGGTTTCAGATCTATGTCTCTTCCGTACAGTGGATTCCTATAATCTAGGGTAGAAAGGGCTAATTGACCTATTTCCTAGGGTTTCACTACTTCCTCCTTCAAAACTATTGCTAATGGATTGATTGAAGCTTCAATCCTTCTGTCATGTGAAGATCTTGTCTTACCCTACCTGGTACCATGATTCTTCCGTATAGTACTTGTAACCCCTGCCTAAGTTCTTGCAACTTTCTCTATCAAACTCCTAACCGGGTTGTCCTAGCTCGCCTAGGGTTTGATCTTAAAAATACTTGCTCCATTCCTTACACTCCCTACTGCTAAATATATACAAGTGGTTGGATCCCCTATCATTTCAATCAAGTCTCAGGGTGATCCCGTGGTTGGATTTTATGGGGGAGCCATTTTAAAACTGACTACTCAAAACAAAGTTTACAAACCCTCTAGAAGCTAACTTATGAATTCAAAACAACTCTACTCTAAGAAACCTAATTACAAAATGGAAAATGCTCAAGATTACTGTATGTACACAAATCTAAAAGCTAATCATCACTTCTAATTCTTCTACAAGCACTGTCACTTAAGAACACACGGTATACACAGGAAATGCAGATTTCTTTATTCACACCAAAACCAAAACTTGATTACAATGCCTTCTAACTGTTGCCTACGAGCCACCACACCTACTTAGAGGCCTTTTCCATGTTTCAAGGGAGCTTGATTGATCCCATGCTCCTGATTTTTAGGGAATCCAATGATAACTAAGTTGCATGCAATTCCACAAATGTTGTCATGCAACTTTACAACATTTTGCAACTTATCACTATGTCATGATCCTAAATCTTAGGACCTCTCCTCCTTGATTTCGATCAACCAACATCTTAACTGCCTCTTGGCATCTTCTAACAACAAGGATGTGGTTATAACACATTTAAGGCTCAACCTTCCAACATAAACTGTCCAAAGCTAAATAAAGCAACATTTAACAACAATGATTAACTAAGATGACATTAGTCCTAATGACTAACTCACCACACACAAACAAGACCTTCTAAGGTCCAAAGCAAACACACTAATATCCTGATTTGGCTAAGATCAGGTACAAGCCAAAATTGATGACAAACAAAATGGAGGTCAGCCTAGGTGCTCCTGCACCATCCTCCCCAAAACAGAAGATTTCAATCCACCCTTGGATTGAGCAAGTTGAGATCAATGCCCAACTTCTGGAATTCTGATTCCTTGATCCACACTGCATCTGCATCAGGTTGATCATGCCTCTTAATCAGATGTTCTTTGTATTCTTTGGTTCTAGTCCTCTTATAGACCCTGGTATCCAATATCTTGTCAGCTTGTTTGAGTGTAGTGGAGGGCAGTTTGAGTTCTTCCACATCTTGGATGACTTCATGGAGGGTATGATCCATGTTTGGTGGTGGTCCTTTGTAGTGAACTAGATCTGCAATATTAAAAATAGGGGACAGTCCACTATCATCTGGTAGCTGCACCTTAAATGCATTGTTTCCATATTTCTCCAAGATAGGACAGGGACCTATCCTCTTCATTTGCAACTTATGGGGAACTCCTTTCTACAGTCTAGACTTGTTCAAATTCACCATTACTAAGTCTCCAACATGGAACTGCACTTCTCTTCTATGCTCATCGACCTTAGTCTTATGTTTCATGGTGTTTTCTGCCAATGTTTTTTTGACTATCTCATGAATCTCCTGCATTGCATAGGAAAAATCATCAGCATATCCACTTGCTTTGACTTCATCCTTTAAGTCTCTCATCTCATAGACACCTCTAGGATGTAGTCCATAGACAATTTCAAAGGGACTCTTCCCTGTTGATTTGTTGACAGTATCATTATAGGCATATTCAGCTTGCCCAATCAATTGATCCCATTGTTGACCATACTCCTTGGTCAAGCATCTTAAGAGGTTTCCAATTGTCCTATTTACAACTTCGGTCTGACCATCAGTTTGGGGATGGTATGTAGATCCAAAGGATAAATTAGTACCCATTCTTTGCCAAAGAGTCTTCCAAAAATGACTCATAAACTTAGTGTCTCTGTCTGATACAATGCTGATTGTTAATCCATGAATCCTTACTATCTCTTTGAAGAAAAGAGAGGCTATTTGACTGGCATCATTGGTTGTTTTACATGGCACAAAGTGAGCCATTTTTCTGAATCTGTCTACAACCACATAAACACTGTCCATGCCTTGCCTTGTCTTGGGTAACCCAACTACAAAATCCATACTCAAGCATTCCCATGGCCTAGTAGGGATAGGCAGTGGTTGGTATAGGCCTACATTTGAAGAAGTACCCTTAGCCTTTTGACACACCACACAACTCTCCACATACCTCCGGACATCTAGGTTCATCTTTGGCCAATAGTAAAACCTTTGGATAAGTCCTTGAGTCTTTGTGATCCCAAAATGATCACTCAATGCACCATTATGCTTTTCTTGTATCAAGTTCTCTCTAATAGAACCTCTAGGAACACATAGTTGATTCCCTTTAAAAAAAAGATCACTTTGCAAAGTATATTAAGCATATTTGCTATGAAAATGATTCTTGTATTCAACACATACCTTATAAATGTCTGCAAAATCTTCATCATCTGCATAAAGATCCTTGAAATGATCTATCCCAATGCTTTTCAATTGAATTTCCTGAATTGTGAGGACTCTTCTACTCAAGGCATCTGCCACCTTATTGAGAGCTCCTTTCTTGTGCTTGATATTGAAGGTGTAAGCTTGCAAATACTCCACCCATTTCATGTGTCTGTGACTCAACTTCTCTTGTGAATTCAGGAAACTGAGTGCTTGGTTGTCTGAATATACTATGAATTCCTTGGGAAGCAAGTAATGCCTCCATTTTCTTAAAGCCTGGACCAATGCATACATCTCAAGGTCATAAGAAGAATACTTCTTCTTGGCTTCACTTAACTTCTCTGAATGAAAAGCCACCGGTCTGCCCTCTTGACTAAGAATAGCTCCAATAGCTACATTGCTTGCATCACACTCAATGGTGAATAGCTTCTCAAAGCTTGGTAACACCAAAATAGGTTGGGTGGCTATCTTTTCCTTTAGCAACTCAAAAATTTTGTTAGCTTGCTCATTCCATACAAACTTAGTCTTCATTCCTCCTTTAATGGTATCCAACATAGGAGCACAAATAGCACTAAACTATCTTATGAATTTTCTATAGTACTGAGCAAGACCATGGAAGCTTCTTACCTATGTTGCTGTCTTTGGAGTAGGCCAATTGAGGATGGCTTCCACTTTGTTGCTTTCCATCTTCAAGTTGCCATGTGATAGCACAAATCCAAGGTACACCAGCTCTGTTTTGATGAACTCACACTTTTCTAAGTTGATCATCAACTTCTCCTCTTGCAGCTTCTTGAAAATCAACTCTATCTGATGGAGGTGCTCTTCTCTTGTTCTGCTATAGATTAGTATATCATCAAGATACACTACTAAAAATTTTCCAATGTAGTCTTTGAGGATTTCATTCACGAGTCTCATGAATGTGGAGGGGGCATTAGACAAGCCAAATGGCATAACTAGCCACTCATAGAGACCCTCATTGGTTTTGAAAGCTGTTTTCCACTCATCTCCCTCATGTATCCTAATTTGGTGATAACCACTCTTTAAATCTATCTTGGTGTAGTACCTAGCTTCACCTAGACAATCCATGAGATCTTCAATCCTAGGGATAGGGAACCTATACCTGATGGTTATCTTGTTTATTGCCCTGGAATCAGTACAAAGCCTCCATTCTCCTCCCTTTTTAGGTGCTAGGACAGTGGGTACTACACATGGACTAATGCTTTTCCTAATAAGACCTTGGTTAAGAAGTTCTTGAATCTTCTTGGCTATTTCCTCATTTTGTTGAGGAGTCATCTTATAGGCTGCTTTATTTGGTAGGGTAGCTCCTGGTATCAAGTCTATCCTATGACTTATGGCTCTTTTAGGAGGTAATGTTGCTGGTTGACCACTGCTTACAATACCTTCATAGGTCTGCAACAATTTATGTATCTCCTTAGGCAACTCTTGCTTTTCAGCTGCTTTCTCTTTGCTCACCTCTCTTGGCTTTATCATCACTACATAACCAACTCCTTCTCCTTCTTTCATGACTTCTAAGAACTCTTTTTCACCAACCATGAGCAGTTTAGAACCTGCTGTCTGCACCTCTGTATCTTCTAGCAAAGACTGAATTTTGAAGGTTACCTTATCTTTCTTGAAAGTATAGGAGTTCTTTGCTCCATCATGCATAGCTTGGCAGTCAAATTTCCATGGTCTACCTAGGAGCAAGTGACATGCATCCATAGGTAACACATCACACAAAACTTTGTCCTTGTACCTACCAATTGAGAACTCCACCCATGCTTGTTCATTCACCAAGATATGTTGACCTTTATTGAGCCATGTACCTTGTAAGGGTTGTTGTGGGGTATCCTTGTTAACTTCAGCTTGCTGACTGCCTCCTCTAACACAATATTGTCAGTAGAACCTGAGTCAATGATGACTCTACATAATTTCCCCATCATCTTGCACTTTATCCTAAACAAGGACCTCCTTTGGCTTGGTTCTTCTTTCACTGGCTCCTTGATCAAAGTTCTCCTCATCATGAGGTTCTCACCTTCCTCTGAATTCAATGGCACTTCAGGATGTTTATCTGCTGCAGCTGTCTCATCATGAACCGGGTTAGTTCTCTTATCTCCTCCATGAGAAGTACTACCTTTCTCTAGACATCTATAGGTTGGGTGTCCCAATTGATTGCAGTGGTAACATTTCATATTGGTGAAATAGTTACCTCTTCCTTGTCCACCACTTCTTCCTCTGGAGCTGGAGCCTCTTCCTCTACCACCTCTACTAGAGCTTCCTTCTTGCTGCTCAGAGTATTTAATTTCTCCTTGGGCCCTTGGTTCTGAACTTCTTCCACCATAACCACCTCTTTGTCCTGTGCTGTCTTTCCCTTTACCTCTACTTTTGGGGTTTTGATCTTGCTTCTTTTTTCCTTTCTCCTCTACCTTTAAGGCCATTTGATAGCATTGGCAGACTGTTTTAAAGTTCACTAGGCTCATGTCTTCTTGGATAGACCACTTAAGCCCATTCAAGTACCTTGCTAGCTTGATGCTTTCATCTTCAACCACCTTTGATCTGAGGCACAATTTTTGAAACTCCTCGGTATATGTTTGAACATCCATATCTTTTTGCCTAAGATTGTGTCTTCTCCTATGCAACTGAACTTCATAATCATTAGGTAGATAGGTCTGCCTTACCTTAGTTACCATGCCTCTCCATGAAACTATGGGACGTTTGCCTTCTTTCTCTCTTTCATCTTGTACAAATTTCCACCATGTGAGAGCCGCTCCTCTCAACCTTGACTTGGCCACTTTTACCTTTTGGGCCTCTATTATACCATCACATTCAAAGTGATTTTCTATGCTTTCAATCGAGTCTACAACTGAATCAAGGTCCATTTTTCCACTAAATAGTGGCACACCTTCCAATGCTTTACCACTTAAGGTCTGCAATGCCTTCAAGAAGGGTTCTTCAGCAAGAACAAGGTCAGGCTTTGGAGCTTCCTCCTCCAAGTCCTCTTCTTTTTCCTTTGCTTCCTGCTCTTCCTTCTGCTCTATCTTGTCTTTCACTTTATCTGCCATTTCTTGGACTTCATCCAAGAGCTTCTCCATTCAAGATAACCTTTCTCTTAGCCTCTGGTTATCCTCCTCTTGCTCTTCTACCTTTTTAGCTAACTCAACATTAGTCACCATGGTTCTTTCCTCTGGTGTGTTCTCTCCTACTGACCCAGTGGGTTGCAACATCAATCACAAGCCTTGAATCAAATGTTGCTTTGATACCAATATAGTGTATGGTGAACCAAAAGGTTGCTTGCACAATCTCCTAGAAGACCTTTGCACTGTCTCCTTCCTGGAACCTACTACCAATGGGTTCTTGTTGAGCTTATATGACTATCCTAGTCCTGCTCCAACTCTTCTCAAAGAGTTCTCCACTTGTGCTTTACCTTTGGAAGACCAACACCTCCTTTGAAACTGGTTACTCTCTCTTGGACTTAGAAGAATCTAAGTGCCAACTTCATCATCTTGCTTGAACTGCTTGCAGGGGAGCTAGAGGTACTGTCATCATACTTCTCACATCCAAGTAGGTCCATTTTGCTTGGTGTTCAATCTTCAAATTACCCATTTTCAAGAAATTGCCTTGGTGAGGCCTATCTTCTTGTAGCCCTTACCAGTCACTTTTTGGATTTTCTTGCTTAAACTTGCCAAACAACCTATCAAAAAAAATTGATTTCTAGACACCCTTTTTGGAACTTTAAATCTTTCATAGGGTTTCATACCTTTGTCTCTTCTGTACAGTGGATTCCTATAATCTAGGGTAGAAAGGGCTAATTGACCTATTTCCTAGGGTTTCACTACTTCCTCCTTCAAAAATATTGCTAATGGATTGATTGAAGCTTCAATCCTTCTGTCATGTGAAGATCTTGTCTTACCCTACCTGGTACCATGATTCTTCCGTACAGTACTTGTAACCCCTACCTAAGTTCTTCCAACTTTCTCTATCAAACTCCTAACTAGGCTGTCCTAGCTTTCCTAGGGTTTGATCTTAAAAATAATTGCTCCATTCCCTACACTCCCTATTGCTAAATATATACAAGTGGTTGGCTCCCCTGTCATTTCAATCAAGTCTCAGGGTGATCCCGTGGTTGGATTTTATGGGGGAGCCATTTTAAAACTGACTACTCAAAACAAAGTTTACAAACCCTCTATAAGCTAACTTATGAATTCAAAACAACAAATCTACTCTAAGAAACCTGATTAAAAAATGGAAAATGCTCAAGATTATTGTATGTACACAAATCTAAAAGCTAATCATCACTTCTAATTCTTCTACGAGCACTGCCACTTAAGAACACACGGTATACACAGGAAATGCAGATTTCTTTATTCACACCAAAACCAAAACTTGATTACAATGCCTTCTAATTATTGTCTACGAGCCACCACACCTACTTAGAGGCCTTTGCCATGTTTCAAGGGAACTTGATCGATCCCATGCTCCTGATTTTTAGGGAATCCAATGATAACTAAGTTGCATGCAATTCCACAAATGTTGTCATGCAACTTTACAACAACATTTTGCAACTTATCACTATGTCATGATCCTAAATTTTAGGACCTCTCCTCCTTGATTCCGAGCAACCAACATCTTAACTGCCTCTTGGCATCTTCTAACAACAAGGATGTGGTTATAACACATTTAAGGCTCAACCTTCCAACATAAACTATCCAAAGCTAAATAAAGCAACATTTAACAACAATGATTAACTAAGATGACATTAGTCCTAATGAATAACTCACCACACACAAACAAGATCTTCTAAGGTCCAAAGAAAACACACTAATACCCTAATTTGGCTAAGATTAGGTACAAGCCAAAATTGATGACAAACAAAATGGAGGTCAACCTAGGTGCTCCTGCAGCAACGACCCAATTGATTAATTCATCTGAGATAGCCTTCAATTTCATATGATTTAGATGCTGATGCATCAAAATTTTCCACTTCACCCTCTTGCCATCAGTGTGGTCCTCCAAATTAAAATACTTGGAAATTTTGATACCCCCATCTTTCTCCAGCTGCCCCACTTTTGATTCTAAATCAAATTGCTCTGCCAAACTCTTGTAGCCGTTCCAAGAATCAGTCCAGAACCTTGCAAAATTTGTGTTACCAATTCTCCATGATATATGCCTTGTGATCAATGGGCGACATTTGTTAATGAATTTCCAAAATGCTGAGCCACCCCTTATTGTGTTTGTCATTAAAATCCTAGAAGGAGAGTCATTATTGAGGTATTTTCTTTGAGCTATACGATACCACAGTTTCTCTGGTTTCCTATACATCTTCCACACCAACTTTGCTCCCAAAGTAGTATTTTTCCTCCCAATCCTCCTTAGACCCGCACTACCCTCAATTTTAGGCTTGCAAGCAGTATCCCACCCAATCAATGGGATTCACTTCAATTCATTTGACCCTTCCCATAAGAACCTTTTTAGGATCTTCTCTAGACCCTCTTCTATCTTTTTTGGAGCCTCATAATAGGCTAATGTGAAGATTGGAATAGTCGAGAGCACAGATTTAGTCATGGTGAGTCTTGCTGCTAAAATTAACCATTTATTTTTCCATGATAGTGCCTTAGTTCTACATTTATTCAAAACTTCATTCCAGTACTTAGATTTGCAAGCCCCATAAAAAATCTGCACTCCAAGAAACCTGGTAGGGAGCTTATCAATTTGGAACCCCAGAGCTACGACAATAGCTTTCTATATATGAACCTTTGTGTTGAAGAAGTATATTCTAGATTTCTCTTTGTTCATTTTTTTCCTTGATTGCAGTTCATATTCATCCAAAGTCGCTTTGATACACTTAGCCTCCCTCATACTAGACTCACCAAACAAAGTTGTATCGTTAGCAAATTGAGTATGTGTAATTTCATCAACATTCAGAGCCGCAATAATACCCCTCCATTTGAGTTGAAGTCTGCTCCTTTTGATTGCACAACTAAGAGCTTTTGCCATGATAACAAATAGAGAGGGGGATAGAGGATCCCCCTGTCGCAAACCATTGCTAGCCCCAAAGAAACCATGCAATGAACCATTAATCAAAACATAAAATCTTACCGAAGAGATGCATTATTTGATTAATAAACACCATTGATTGCTAAAGCCCATACACTGCATAACTTTTAATAGGAACTCCCATGAGACTTTGTCATATGCCTTACTAACATCCAACTTAATTACCATGCCGGTCGTTTTGTTCACTTTTAGCGAGTGTACCACTTCACTAATGAGATGAATACTGTCCTTAATCTCTCTCCCTAGAAAAAAATCCATTCTACTCAGGAGCAATGATCTTGCATAATATCTTCTTAAGTCAATTTTCCATTACTTTTGCAATTACCTTATAGGTCGTATTGTAGAGAGAAATTGGTCTATAATCCCCAAATGTTTGACATTCAAGATTTTTGGGAATGAGGGATAAAACCATATTGTTGAGATCCTTAACAAATCTCCCTGACCTCTGAAATCTTCCACCAATAGCCACAAATCCTTACCTAAGAAGCCCCAACAGTTTTGAAAAAATTGAGATAGAAATCCATCCGACCCAGGGGCCTTGTCGGGATGTAATTGGAATAGGGCATTCTTGACTTCGTCCAGTGAAATTGGTTCATCCAACATGGCATTGTCCTCGCTAGCCTCCGTTCTTTCAATTGAATCCAAAATGCCTCCTTAGCCATAACTAAAAGTATGCTCACCTAGTAGATTTTTAAAGAAGGCCACCGCCTCTAATCCCACCTCCGTAGTGCCATGTTTCAAGGAGCCGTCCTGAGAATGAATCGATTTTATTTTTTTCACCGCTCTACGAGCCAATATTGATGCATGAATTTTTTTTTTATTCAAATCACCATCCAAAATCCAAACTTCTCTTGATTTATCCCTCCAAAATATTTCCTCCCTCTTAAGTAATTCAATGAGTTCATTCTTTAGATCCTTCTCACGCAAAAATTCCTTGTTTCTCATACCCTCTCTAATCACCTTCTCATTTAAGGCTTGCAAATCACCCTCAACTCTTGCCTTCTTAGAAAAAATGTTCATGAATTTGTCCCTGTTCCATTCTTTAAGTTTTTGTTTCAGATATTGCAATTTTTTAACAAGTTTGAAGCTAGACGAGCCCCCAACTCGATATTCTTTCCACCATATTTCTAACAATCTCAATAGCCCATCGTCTTGCCACCACATATTCATGAACCTAAATGTTGAGTTTGGTAAGTGAGATCCTCTACAGAGATTGAGTTAGACAAGAAAGTGATCCGAAATGGAGTTTGGCAATATGTGGGCTTCAATGGTGGAACAAAAGTTGCACCACCTTGGGGATATCAGGAATCTATCCAGTCTCTCCAAAATTTCCGTGAAATCCTTACGCCTGTTGGTCCATGTGAATACACCATTTGAAGTTTTACAATCATCCAATCCTGAGCAAGCAACAAACCTCCTAAAATCTAACATTACTTGGGATTCTGACCTTATCCCACCACTTTTTTTAGAGATATCCAAGACTATGTTAAAATAACCTCCAATGATGAGGTTTGAAGTCGAAAGAAAACTTATGAAGCCCAAAATCTCCGAACAAACCGAAGCTTTCTCCTTTGTACCAATAGGGCCATAAATATTGATAAGTATGAATGAAAGGTTTAGAATCATACTGAAAATTTTTGCCGCAAGCCAATTTGCTTGTGAACACAATACTTTTACCGATACCTCAAATTCCTTCTAAATTAGCCCTAAACCCCCAAAGGCGCCAACCGATTCTTGAAAGTATCCATTCCATGATCTAATGTATTTTAGAAAACCCCCTGCCTCAGTTTGTGACAACTTAGTTTCTTGCATAATCATTACATCACTTAAGCAAGTTTGCAACTGACGCCTAACCAGGCCATTAGGCCCCTGACATTCCAAGTAGTCAGCTTCATTGCTTCCCAAGGGAGGCCGATCCTCCCTTGGTACTTAAAAATTCTTTGATGCTAGGATAATTTCTAGCAATTGCCTCTTCTTCCCTCAATTGCTTGATCGATTTTCTTCCTCAAGATTTCCCTTGTTTTCCGAATTTTTCCATACCCAAATGCAAAATTGTTGTTTGGGTAATGCTTCTTTCATCAATAATATCTAATTCATCCTAATGTTTTGACTTAGCATAAGAATATGACTAGGAATTATTGTTTTCCACCTGAGCTTCTTTCTGATTGTCTGATTTCACCATTTCTTTTGAGGGTTGAATTGTAATGGGCACCCTGATAGCATCTTGATCTGCGCAAGCCCCCACATACTTCTTTTCCTTGGAATCCTTCAATCCCAAGATCGGCGCGCTTGTCACAAAAGGAACAATTTTCATTTCTTCCACCCTTCTATTGTTTTCCTTCTCCACATTCCTAAACTCCTTTTTTCATTTCCTGATTTTGCATGACTTCTCATTGTGTATCCTTGAACCACATCTAATGCAGAACCATTTATCCACTTCTACTTCAACATCCTAGTTCTAGATTTCTCCTTCCATCTGTAATTTTATTGTTCGAGGGATAGTGTTGATCGTTGCAATCTTTAATCTCGCGTATTTGTATAAATCGCCATCAATGATATCCATGTCAATGTCTAGCAAAGTACCCAGCGACCTTCCAATTTTTTCCAAGAAATCACCATTCCAATATTTAAATGGAAAGTTGTATAAATGGATCCAAACTGGTTGGTCATACAGTTTTAACCAAGTAGGGTCTAAATTTTTCCTCGAGGGTTGCATGTAAAGCAGGAGCTTGTCCAAATGCTACACATCGCCTTCTGTGATTCTTTGCTTTGATTCTTCGTCTGCAAAAACCACCACAAAGAATTTTTTTGGTAGAAACCTTAGTAATACTTCTGTCTACCACTTCGCCTTTATCCAATCCCTAATTTCTACCCTACTAGGACTGCCCCGAATGAAACGACATATTAGGGAAAAATCCCTTAAAATTTCCGCATCATTTTTCATTTCCTGAGTTACATCGATTATCAGAAATTCCAACACCTCTGTTGACATAGGGTTTCATTCAATCTTAGAATCCGGATCCAAACTCCCCACACAAGCTCTTCTTCCTTCGTTGCAAGATCTATCTTTTTCCTTCCATATTGACTTGTTCCAAATTTTATGATGGCGAGGCCCTGGCTGCATGGCCTTCCTACCAGCAATCCTACCAAAAACAACCCACCCATCTTTGCTTGATACTTCTGATGGAGAATCATGTCACCTATGGACATGACGTTGAGCCGTTTGATCTTCAAATGCTAGCTTCCGAAGTTGCGGATGGTAGCGATCAACCCAACTGCCATTAGAAAACACCCATTGTAGGATATGATTATCACCCTATGACACTGGAAAATATGGTTTTTCCTGAATCACCTCATCCACCTAGCTTTCCCTGCCCTCGCTCTTCAGACCTAATACCACCTTGCCCCCTGCATCTTAGTTTTCTTTTATAGTAATATTATATTATATTATATATTTTTTTTATTCAAGGGGTAAACGCTTTTGACCGGAGCTATGAACTGGATACAACCATTCAACAATACCTCCCAAACGAGGTTTGAACCTTGGTGGCAAGAACAACAATGCCACCTATAAACCATCACACCATGCCAATACCAGCTATATTATATTATATTATATTATATTATAATATATGTATTATAATATAATATAGATATATAATATAATATAATATAATATTATTTATTTTATATTATGATATATTATAATATAATATTTTATAATAACATTATATTATATTATATATTATATTATTTATATAATATATATTATATATTTCAAAAAAACCATCGCCAATTAAATATGGCCAGGTCTCGGACCCGACCATATTATAAAAAAACTATAATTCAGGGAACGAATATCCATTTCTTGTTATAAATCAATTAAAAAAAATCTGAGAGCTAATTTTATTTGTTTGAGCGCATGTTTTTTAAGTCTACAACTTAGATATCCATTCGCCAGAAGTGAATATGAACAAAATCTATCAAATTTATAAGGTATGTTTGGATTTTTCTATTTTTATTCAATTTATATTAATTTTGCATTTTTTTTAATTTTAGTCAAACATAGGGTAAATTTGATAATTTTTTTATTGTATTAAAATCATTGTTAATTTTAAAGTTTTTTATTAATAGGTTTAAAATGGATCA
Source organism: Sequoia sempervirens (assembly GCA_007258455.2). Taxonomy (NCBI): domain Eukaryota; kingdom Viridiplantae; phylum Streptophyta; class Pinopsida; order Cupressales; family Cupressaceae; genus Sequoia; species Sequoia sempervirens. The sequence goes on from VDFB02058242.1 coordinate 605,082,499, forward strand.
ATATGAAAATCCTAACCCTGCAAAAGATGAAAACCCAATCCTCGCACAAAATGAAAACCCTCCAAATCCTCCTTCACCGCAACCATTGTTTCCAAATCAAAATGTTCCAACAATACACGAGTCTATTCATAGAAATTTAGATCAATTAAGAAAAGTATGCCAAATCTATGAGACATTCGATGAGCTATTAGACATGAAAACACTTTGGAAACAATAATTTCAAATGTTGAAACTTTGGCAACTCAACATAATAGATTTGCACAGTGGCAAGAGGAACAAAGACAATTTTATGTTGATAGGTTATCATATGATGAGGTGAAGGAACTTAATATTGAGAAAACCCAATTAGCCCAGTTATTCATTGATCAGAGAACAAGACATGTTAATGTGCGAAAACCAAAATTTTCAATTAAATGGTTCACCCATAGAGGCATATTAGATAATTTTTGGAGACGTTGGTGGATGGTTTTTGATAAACCACCCAACAACAATCTTGATGTCCCTCAGTATTTTCTCTGAAAATTGTATGTTGAGTTTGTGCTAGGGAACATGTCAATTACTTTAACATGCGAGATTTTCAGGGTGTTGATAGAGGGATGCCACATGATAGACCTAGAGCATGTTGAGTCACCCTAATTCATCCTCCTCCGCCTATTGCTGCCCCGACTCCACTACCTTACCCTGAGATTGTTGTAGATGCAAGGACTCTGAGCATTTATGCATTACATTCGTTGAGTAATCATTTGGTCATGCAGAGCCATCATGTTGTGTAGCCATTTTATAGTGCATCCCAACATGTTGGTGGTGTAGCTGCTACATTAGCTCCCACTAGTACACAATTGTCAACTCCCACTAGTACACCATCCTCTTTGGGGCATAGTTGTGTGCCTCATCGTTGCATGACATGCAAAAATTTATGTTTGGGACCTCTCTGATGGTCCACTGAGGCCTCCATAGACACATCCGACTATGAGATTTGTGATATGCCAGATGTAGGAGTTGATAGAGCACGAAGTGGACCATTTGTAGGAGAGACATTGACTACTAGGGACGATATAGGAGGACTGGTAAGGCTTAAAGTAATTTCATTGTGTTTTTTATGTAAATTTTTTCATATTTTATGAGATATTTGTACTAATATACATTTATGTGCTATAATTTTTATCAGTTCTTGACAGAGGAGCAGATGTTAGAAGTGCAGGAGGCTACACATTGCCATTTCATTTGCACTAGAGAATCAGTATACGGTAAATTATTTAAATTGTTATTTCATATGTTAATTTTTGAAATCTATTATGTTTAAATACATGTACTACATATATTGATAGTTTGATATGATCTTTTCTTTTTGTGTAGCGACTTGGTTCTTATACAACCTTGTTGACTAGTTCTAACCCATTGGATGAAGTTGCACAATAGGTATATATTTTTTTTATTCTCGAGATTATAATTATATGTGCATGTGCATTTAAATTCTTGTCATTTTTTATATAGGAAACCATCTTAGCTTATTCATCCACTATGAGCCCATCTAGTGTCATAGCATCACAACAGGTATGCATTTATTTTATATTGCAGATCATTTACATTTAGATAGGAGTAGATATGTGATTAGTAGATATGATTATTTGTCAAGAATTATATGTTAATTTGTATCATTTTTATTTTATCTTCTATAGTCCTCTACTCGACTCAACACTGTGACGAGTGTGAGACCATTACTTTATATGAGGACTCCTGATTGTCCTAAGGGACAATCATATGCAAAATGTCTTGCAAAAAAGAGATCAAGACTTGAGGTAAACAAGAATTGCATTATTGATACAATATAGTACATGTATATTGATTTTGATGTTAAATTTTTAATTTATAAATGATGGTATATAAGTTTCTATTTACTAGTCTAACTTGTCAACCATTCACATAATTAATCTAATTTGTGGTTTGAAATGTTATTGTGTAGGAAAATTTAGAGCAACTAACTTCTTCAAGGAGGCTTGATTTTGATGGTCTAGCACAGGATTAGGATATGATATAGATTGACATGTACTTAGGGTTTGATAGATATTGAGATGACATATATGCCACATTTTGTAAAACTTGTTCTGAGTAGGAATATGCCAAATTTGTATATGCACAAACACAATTATTCTACAGTTTGATATATAAGAATTGATATTCAATCTAATTTGTTCCTTGTGTGCATGTATTTCTACTTTGAATTTTCAAAATGGAATGTATAATTATCTTAGAATGGTTTAAAGTTATGATTGATAATGTATGTTATAGATTAACGAAATTACATTTTAATAGTTCACTTATGAATTACAATTGGTAATCCATATATTTCTTTATGGAGTTTTTTCAAACAATTCATTTCCTTTTCTATTGTACCACATTTTTCATACATGTCTACCAATACATTTTTATCAAACACTCAATTTGAGAATACCCATGATTTCAAGCTCTGTTGAATGAATTTACATTTGACATTATTTTGTTTTTTGAACTCGTGTAATGAAGTGTGCAACTGATTTTTATTTGAAAAGAAGTTAAAATTAATGAAAAGTGAATGCAACTTAATGAAATGCATTTCATGTTATAGTGTTCATTCAAAAGTAATATTATCATCTTGATAAAAATCAATGTCACTTAATGTTCATTCAAGCTTAATAAAATGTAAAAGGTATAAAATAATCTTGAGTAAGAATCAATATCTTTCAGCCATAGGGGTTTGATGCAACCTTCAAAGAAAGTCCTTACAACTAAACATGATACATGTTCATTGGATTGTTCATGTGAAATTTATACAATAATCATGATTAAAAATTAAGACATCACTCAACCATGATGCAACCATTAAATAGACCAAATGAGTATCATACTACCATTAAACAAACCAAATACAACTCTATGACATGCATGTTATTTGACCTTCGACATGCAATTTGTATTATCATAATGCACAACAATGAATGTTGCTAACCATGATGCATCATTAAGAAAACTAGGCATGCTATATGGGTACATTTACGTTTGGAATGGTCCTCTTTTGCATCCAAACATGCTGAATCACTCTGAGCTACATTGGGTTGACGATTTCCTTAAGAGTCCAAAGTGTAAAAAGGAAACAATATTTGACAGGCCATTACCCCAAAATTGTGATGCTTATAGAATCTTTGTCAGAGGCTACAAGATTGTGTTGGGACCTTCTTCAATAACCTCCCTCAATTTTTGCTATCTTAGAGGCGTTTTCCTGTGGTGACAAGTTTTTAGTTGAAGAAAAGTTGTTAGATGCAAGCAGTTTAAAGTTGCAAAGTGGTGAAACTTTCGTTCTATAACTCGTACGACCAAACAAACTATTCCAAAACGTCCGTATGGGTATTTTTACGCTAGGGATGGCCGTCTTTTACTTCCAAACATGTTGAATCACTTTGAGCTACATTGGATCGATGATTTCCCTTAAGAGTCCAAAGTGCAAAAAAATAACAATCTTTGATGGGCTATTACCCCAAAACCATGATGCTTATAGACTCTCCATCAAAGAATATAGGATTGTGTTGGTACATTCTTCAATAAACTCTCTCAGTTTTTGCTATCTCAGAGGCGTTTTCCCATGGTGACGAGTTTTTAGTTGACGAAAAAGTTGTCAGATGCAAGCATTGTAAATAGCAAAGTGGTGTTGTTTTGCAATTCGTACAACCAAATGAATTGTTCTAACACATCCAGATGGGTACGTTTATGTTAGAGATGGTCCAATTTTGCACCCAAATATGTCGAATCACTCTGAGCTACATTGGATCGACAATTTTCCTTAAGAGTCCAAAGTGCTAAAAGACAACAATCTTTGAAGGGATATTTCTCAGAAATTGTTATGCTTAAAGAATCTTCATCTGAGCCTATGGGATTGTGTTGGGACCCTCTACAATAACCTCTCTTGGTTTTTTCTATTTTAGAGGTCTTTTCCCGCAATGACAAGGTTTTAGTTGAGGAAAAAGTTGTCAAATGCAATAGTGTAAAGTTGCAAAGTGTTGCAACTTTAATTCCGCAACTCATACAACCAAACAGATTGTTCCAACACCTCTAGATGGGTACATTTACATTATGGATGGTCCTCTTTTGCACCCAAATATGTTGAATCACTCTAAACTACATTGGACCAGTGATTTCCTTTAAGAGTCCAAAGTGCTAAAAGACAACAATCTTTGAAGTGATATTTCTTAGAAATTGTGATGCTTATAGACTCTCCGTCTAAGGCTATGAGATCATGTTGGGACCCTCTACAATAACCTCTCTCTATTTTTTCTATCTCAGAGGCGTTTTCCTGTGGTGATGGGTTTTCAGTTGAGGAAAAAGTTGTCAAATGCAAGTAGTGTAAAGTTGCAAAGTGGTGCAACTTTCATTCTGCAACTCGTATGACCAAATAGATTATTTCAACACACATGGATGTGTAAATTTACACTAGGGATGGTCCTATTTTGCACCCAAATATGCTAAATCACTCCAAGCTACATTGGACTGACAATTTCCTTTGAAAGTCCAAAGTGTTAAAAGGTAGAAATCTTTGAAGGGCTATTTCTCATAAACCATGATGCTTACAAATTCTCCATCTGAGGCTATGGGATCATGTTGGGACCCTCAACAATAAACTCTCTCAGTTTTTGCTATCTCGGAGGTGTTTTCTCGTGGTGATGAGTTTTTAGTCAAGGAAAAAGTTGTCAAATGCAAGCAGTGTAAAGTTGAAAAGTGGTACAAATTTTGTTTTGCAACTCGTACAACCAAACGTACTATTGCAACACATCCAAATGGTTACGTTTATGTTAAGTATGGTCCTCTTTTTTACACCCAAATATGCAAAATCACTCGAGCTACATTGGACTGATGATTTCCCTTAAAAGTTGAAAGTGCTAAAGACAATAATATTTGAAGAGTTATTTCTCAGAAACCGTGATGCTTACAGACTCTCTATCTGAGGCTATGGGATCATATTGAGACCCTCTACAATAACCTATCTTGGTTTTTCTATCTCGAAGGCATTTTCCCGTGGTGACGAGTTTTTAGTTGAGGAAAAGTTGTTGGATGCAAGTAGTGTAAAGTTACACAGTGGTGTAACTTTCATTCTGCAACTTGTAGGACCCGATAGACTATTCCAACATGTCTGGATGGGTTACGTTTATAGTAGGGACGGTCCTCTTTTGTACCCAAATACACTAAATCACTCTGAGCTACATTGGACCGACAATTTCCCTTAAGAGTCCAAAGTGCTAAAAGATAACAATCTTTGAAGGGCTATTTCTTGGAAACCATGACACTTACAAACTCTTCGTCTGAGGCTATTGGATTATGTTAGGACCCTCTACAATAGAATATCTTTGTTTTTGATATCTCTAAGGTGTTTTCCTATGGTTTTTAGTTTTCAGTTGATGGAAAAAGGGTCAGATGGATGTGATGTAAAGGTGCAAAGGGGTTTAGAGTTCGTTTTGTTCCTCGTGAGTAAGTGAAAAAGTGATTCATTTACTCAAATACACTTAAGTCATGAATTACACACATGAATACAAAGTATATGCATTAAAATATGTAGGCCATAAAGTATACATTAGAATACTCAAATACACTTAAGTCATGAACTACACACATGAATACAAAATATACATATTAAAACATCTAGGTCGTAAAGTATACATTGGAATACTCATAAGTGACAAAGTATACACATAAGTTGTAAATTATACACTTGAATACACATTTTAGAACCCCAATCCAAATATTTGCAATAACACAATAAACAAACACATTAGGAGATCATATGAAAGTAAGAACAAGGATTCCCCATGAAATCCATTAACAAAACTTCAAATAGGAAATAAAAGAAGAATGAAATGAAAGAACAAGAAAGTAAGCTAAATTCTATTGAAAGCAATGAAAAATCTTGATCCCATGGGGGAATTGGTGCCAATTTGATGTGAAAATTGGCCCTTTCCCAACTCCAATGCTATCTTTGATGATTTGATGAAGGTTGTGATCCACTTTGATGAAGAGTGATGAGTGTTTCAAGACAAAAAATCTGCATAACCTAGCTACAAATTTAAAGATATGGATGAAGATGGCTAAATATTTGAGCATAGTAAGTTTACTCAAATTGTGGATGATAAAATGAGGAAATTATCCTCTTATTTATAGAATGTCAAGTTGAGAGAATGCCAAGAATAAAGCAATGTGGGACTAAATTTCATCCAATGGCAAAGCGCCACTTGTCAACATGTGAGTGGATGGACGATGTGCAAGTTTTGATCAATGTGCCAATAAATGCCAATATTTGAATTTTGAAATTGTTGAAATGACATGAAAGAGGGAAAGAAGGTGCATTGAATGCCACTTGGCTCAAGGAAAAAGGACTTTGTAGGTGGAGTAAATGCCTTGTTGGAAGGAAAAAGTCCACTTGGATTTTGAATTCAAACTTGAGGAATATTCCTTAAAAGATGCCTTGTTTAAGAAAATAGAGATTTAATAAATCAAATAACTCTATTTTCATGTGCAAGTGGCAAAAGATGGAGGATGGGACATGAGAACAGACTAAATTAATCAAGGTTAATTAATTTAATGAAGGGATTAAATGATGTGACCTATTTGACTTAAATTTGTAGATTTATTTAAATCAAATATGAGAAGAATATGATAAATGATTAATTAAATAAGGACTTTTGATTTATTTAATTAAAAGAGATGATGTTAGATTAAACTAAATAAGGTTTTAATTTATTTAATTTAATAGATAGAATTTAGAGATTTAATCAAATAAAATTAATTATTTAATTAAATAGGGATAATTAGATTAGACTGGTTAATTTAATTATCGAGAAATGATGACTTAATTAGATAACTAGTTTTATTTAATTAAAAGAGGAATATTGATGAATTTAATTAGATAAAGGTATTTGATTAAATGGTTAGACTGAAGGATAATTCAAGATGAAACAATATTAGTGGTCAGGATCAAATATTCAATGTCAATCAGTACATTTTACATGTCTACACACATAAAGTGTACACAATATGCATGATATTATCATTCAATAATTTCTATCAAATATAGGATTTAAAAAATTCCATGTAGGAATACAACAAAAATCCCTAATACATGGCCATTTCCTAATAGGGGAAGGAAATAGAGCATGCATTGCCTTCGTGGTCAGTACAATCTTCCACAAGAGTAGTCTGTTGACGTTCTAGAGTGACAAGCACCTGTACAAACTATCAAGGTAGTAGTTAAACTACATATAATAGAAAAAAATGCTTAGAATAAAAAATCTATATTATTCTAAATGACCTAATTGATGATGAAATGGTAATAAAAACTATAAAAGACACTTACAATAACAAATCTATATTATTGCAATATGTCACATACCTCTCCCAAAGGATCAGAGCTGACTATTGTTGCAGCATGTCCATGATCAATCATGCCAACAACATTGCAATATACTTCAAATGAGAAATCTATATTGTCACAATTGAAAAGATGGTTAGACTAATACATCTATATTATTCTAAACAATTTGAATGATGATGAATTGGTAATGCAAACTATAAAAGATGCTTAGAATAACCAATCTATATTATTCTAATCTGTCGCATACCTCTACCAAAGGGTCAGAGTTGGATATTGTTCCAGTAGCTCCATGATCAATCATACCAGGAACATCACAATATAGTTCAAATGAGAAATATATATGGTCACAATAGAAAAGATTCTTAGACTAATAAATCTATATTATTCTAAACAACTTGAATGATGATGAATTGGTAAGGAAAACTATAAAAGATGCTTAAAATAACCAATTTATATTATTATAAACAACTTAAATAATGAACCTTAGTAGATAAACAATATCAAAATGTGATGAACAATATCATACATATCCCATACAACAAATGATCTACTACTCAAGTGTTCTTGTAAGGTCATCTCTCACCTTCAGAGTTTCTTGTAATGCTTTATGATCAACACTACTAATTGTCCATAGTTTTTTTGGTTTTTGGTCTAGCATGATGTCTCAATAACTTAACATTTGTTGCTATAACAAGGTATGAATACATGATAATGGTTTTGTGTTTCTCATAGTCTTCAAATGCAAGTATGTCATTCTTTCTAATCATATATGTTCGCAACCAAGAACTCCAAAAACAACTGAACCTGTGTGATCATAATTTTTTTATCAACATCTAAATATACTTAGAATAACAAATCTATATTATTGTAAACAACCTAAACAATGATGAAATGGTAATGAAACCAAGTTCGAGAAACAACAATTGAACCTATAGGATACATGAAGCCCTAATCATATGCCATTGGCTGCGTTAGCTTTTTCTTTCCCCATACACATTGTGCCAAACAATAGTTTGATCCCTCTTCATTCCTTTGCAGTGCTACAACTGCATAGACATGTCTTGGCTATACAAGATCTTAAAGATGATTATAGTCAAGTGAACTTTCCATTACATATTGTAATGAGGATTTTGCTATAAATAAAGGGGTTAGGTACTGTGGAATCCATGTATCTACCCACTCACTTGAATCACATTGATCCTAATCACACTAAATACAATTCTGACAAAAAAAAGCCATTTTTTGTGTCCATATGGTCCATGCATTCACATCTGAGCTTCAAACTGAATGCATCTTTGAAGAATCTCTAATTGTTTGACATTCCATTTTTTCTTCCATTGTTCCCTCCTCAACCAACCAAAAGAAACTACACACTTTTGAATCAAGTGTCCCTCCTCGTGATAGTGCATAAATACACCAATCCACAATAGAACGTGCATCACTAAATGTTGCACCACCTCCAATCTTCATTTGTTCCTTAACTAAATCTCTCTTCACACATGCACCTGTGCCATAACACTCACCTTTTTCATGCTCAAATTAAAAAAAAATCCAAATATGTGGTACACCCCTCTCTATATGCATCCTTCTCAATCTATAAAACATGCGAGCATTCTTGAATTGCCCTGTGCAATTATTTGACCAAATCAAATGTTGACCCATTGCAATTCCTTTTTCTTGCAAGAACTCAAGAAAGTTTTCAAAACAATGTTGTACAAACTCAAATGAATGAGATCTATCATCACTCATGTAAAAATGGTACTCCCTGATTATCTTCCTGTCCTCTTCTGTATTGTTAGGAGTATGCCTATATGTTATGTGGACAAAAATAACCATTTGAATAGAATTATAATATTGTGATTGAACTTCATTTTGTGGTTGCAATGTGTAATTTTCAGCAAAATCAACTGCAATTACAATAGTTCCAATGGAGAAAGAGTCCTTACACATCCTAAATTTTTTATCCAACCACTACAACTTGTGGCTATGCCTTGCATACTTATAGAAAAGATTTTTCTTAAAACCTGAAATAAAATCAACAATACTTAGCTCTCTCGCAACCAACTTGCATCTAGAACCCTCACCTCCACTCTTCAATGTGTATTTGAATTTCTCATACTTATTTTTCTCAATAATTTTTTTACCAAAATCATGATCACTTCCCTCATAAAAACATGTTACAAACTTCGATAAACCACCATATTGCAAACATGTTTCATTTAAACAATCATTTCTATAAAATAAGCAACCATCACCTCTAATGCATAAAAATGAATCTAAAAACTCCCTGGATGACTTGGAAAGTTGCACTACATGACACTCTTGCAACATTTCATCAGTATGCATAGTAGAACAAATATGGCATAACAATTCATGATACATTGAAAACTCAACATGGTATTTATAACATGTATTACAGACCTTAATAGGAACACAATAAAATGGCTTGCAAGACTCAAAATCCCTTTGTAATATTTGAAAATGTGGATGTTCTTGGCAAACAAAATTGTACAAAATTATTTGGCTACATTCCAAAAAATGTTTAGGATGCAGTGTATGATCTCGATTACCAATTCATAACTTTAAAACATCCTTTACATTTAGTGATACTCTAGAGTCAGAATTCCAATATTGTTCAATTTGCATCTTTACATTATCGGCTAAGTTTTTATCAACACGTGGAAGCCTCCCACTAAAAGCCCATGAATCATTTTGAAGAGCACTATCGAGTCTTCCTCTTCTTAAGAGTGCTCTATTCAATGTTTTACAATTTAAGTTAAAATTAATACAAGTTTGTCTCATTAAACGAGCATTTTTCAAATGATGGCTTACTAGTGAGGTTGTGATCACTCTTCGAGCAACCCTTTTATCTTTTTCCTTACTAGTCTTTTCAATAGAGGTTAGAGCATTAAACTTTTTTTTTTACAATAAGACTATTTTTTTTCAATTTTTTTGTGAGACGAATCTTCAATTTTTTTAATAATGGTCTCATTTTATAAATCTTAAGTAATTGCACAAAAAATTAGCATTGTTCAGTTAATGTCTTATTCAAAAAGAATTCATTCAACATTTTCGTAGCCCACAAATGAATTGTTTGTTCTGACCTTTTTCCTTCAAGATTATCAATTATGTTCTCATCTATTTCAACCATCCATTTAGGGGTCCTTTTGTAATTAGGTGTTGCATAAGGTTCATTTTCAACATTTTCAATATTATCAACTTTTTCATTTTCAAGTACAATGTTATTAACATTTTCATTCTCTCTATTTTCAATATTTTCAATAACAATTTCATTTTGAACAACATTTTCATTGTTAAAAACAATTTTATTTTCAACCACATTTTCATTTTCAATAATAATTTCATTTTCAACAACATTTTCATTTTTAATTTCCACATTTTCAATTTGAATATGATGTTCAATATTTTCAATTTCTATTTCATCTTCACTTGAATTAACATTTAATGGTTCAAAAGAAGCTTCAATTTGAATATTTTGCATACCTTGTCTTCTTTTCCTATGACTTTCTCTATCTTTTTCTCTATATGCTTCAATTTGATCTTTTGTAAGTTTCCTTTTACCTTTTCTCTTATGTCGACTGCTGCTCCCCATTGTACAAACAAAAAAACACATACAAATGATTGGAATTCTAAAAAAAGTGTTAGAGAATCTTTGAAAAGTTGAATTTCATCTGATGCAGACATAAAGCATGAGAATTTTGTGACAGAAAGAATGTAGGGATTGTTGAAATACTCAAAATGGTCCCTTTTTTGTTTTTAATAAACTTACAAAACAAATATTCGTTTCAAAATGGATATCCGTTTTGAAATGGATATCCGTTATGTAAACCAATTGACATGCTTGCAAGTGTAGACAATCGTCAACAACAAAACATATATCTGTCACCTCTAGTGTTAGTACAATGTCATATGTTATATAATATATATTATATATCAATATATAATATACATTATATATTAATATATATAATTTTAATATATAATATATAATAATATATAATATATAATATATATTATATATTATATATTATATATTATATTTTAATATTATAATATATGTTATATTTTAATAAATATTAAATATTAATATATGTTATATATTAATACTCTATTAATATTAATATATATTGCTACTCATCCAAGTGCATAACCTACTAATACGCAAAACCAATATCCATAATAAATGAATATCCGTTATTTGAACTTTAAGAATTATTATTTCTTTTGATATATGATATATATTTATTATATATTAATATATATTATATATTAATATTATATTAATATATAATATATATTCATATATTATTATATATAATATATATTATTATATATTATATATATTAATATTATATTAATATATTTAATATAATAAATATATAATATATAGTATCCCACTCTATAAACACTATACCCTCCTCTCTCTCTCCCACCATCTCTTTCACCACTCTCCTCTCCCCCTCCTCCCTCTCCCTCTCTCCCTAAACCCACCTATCTCCCTCCTCCTTCTCTCCCATTGTCCCTCCTCTCGTCCCTCCTCCCACTCCCTCCCTCCCTACCTCCTCTCCCAATTTCTCCCTCCCTCCCTCTCTCTCCCACCTACAAACCCATCCCACTCTATTAACCCTATACCCACTCTATAAACCCTCATCCCACCTCTCCCACCCACTCCCCATCTCCCACTCCCTCCCTCTCCTCCCTCCCTTCCTCTCTCCCACCTCTATAAACCTCATCCCACTCCTCCAACCTCTCCTCCTCCCTCTCCCACTCCCTCCCACTCCCTCCCTCCCCCTCTCCCACTCTATAAACCCTCTCCAACTCTATAAACCATATAACCACTCTATAAACCCTATCCCACTCTCTCCCTCTCCCTCCCTCTCTCTCACTTTATAAACCCTTCTCCCTAAACCCTAAACCCTAAACCCACTCTCTCCCTCTCTCTCCCCCCTCCTCTCTCCCACTCTCTCCCTCTCCCTCCATCTCTCCCACTCTCTCCCTCTCTCCCACTCTCTCCCACCTCCTCTCCCTTTCTCCCAAACCCACTCCTCTCCCCACTCTCTCCCACTCCCTCCTCTCCCTCATCTCCCTCCCACCCCTCCCTCCCGCCTCCCTCTCCCTCCCTCCCTCCCACCCCCTCCCTCTCCTTTCTCCCACCCTCTTCTCCCACCCCTCCCTCTCTCCTCTCTCCTCTCTCCCTAAAAATCACTTTTATCTCCCTCTCTCCCATTATCTCCCACCTCCCTCCCTCTCCTCTCTCTCCCAACCTCCCACTCCCCTCCCACTCTCTTCCTCTCCCTCCTCTCTCTCCCACTCCTCTCTCTCCCACTCCTCTCCCACCTGCCTCACCTCTCCCCTCTCCCCCTCTCCCTTCCCTCCCACTCTCTCCCACTCCCTCCCTCTCTCCTTCTCTCCCCCTCTCCCTCCCTCTCTCCCACTCCCTCTCTCTCTCCCACTCTATAAACCATATACCCACTCTCCCCCTCTCCCTCCCTCTCTCCCACTCCCTCTCTCTCTCCCACTCTATAAACCCTATCCCACTCTATAAACCCTATACCCACTCTATAAATCCTTCCCCCTTCTCCCTAAACCCTATACCCACTCCCTCCCTCCCCCTCTCTCTCTCCCTTCCTCTCTCCCACTCTATAAACCCTATCCCAATCTCTCCCAATCTCCCTCTCTCCCTGAACCCTATACCCATTCCCTCCTCTCTCTCTCCCACTATCTCTTTCTCCCACTCTCTCCCTTTCTCCCTCTCTCTCTCTCTCCCTCTCTCCCTAAACCCTAAACCCACTCTATCTCCCTCTCTCCCACTCTCTCCCTCTCCCTCCCTCTCTCCCTCTCTCTCTTTCTCCCACTCTCCCTCTCTCCCTAAACCCTATACCCACTCTCTCACTCTCCATCCCTCTCTCCCACTCCCTCCATCTCTCCTTCTCTCCCCCTCCCTCCCTCTCTCACACCCTCCCTCTCCCTCTCTCCCTCTCTCTCTCCTCCCCCTCCCACCTCCTCCTCCCTCTCTCCCTCTCCTAAACCTAAAACCCTAAGCCCACTCTCTCTCCCACCTCTCCCACCTCTCTCTCCCACTCCCTCCCTACTCCCTCCCAATCTCTCCTCTCCCTCTCCCTCCCGCTCTCCCACTCTCTCCCACTCCCTCCCTCTTTCCCACTCTCTCCGTCTCCCTCCCTCTCTCCCACTCCCTCCATCTACCTCCCTCTCTCCCACTCTATAAAACCTATCCCACTTTATAAACCCTATACTCACTCTCTCCCTCTCCTCCACTCTCCCTCTATCCATAAACCATAAACAATATATCTAAGAGGGATATGGAGACTTCAAAGGGATACTATGTATTGAATATATACTATAATATATTTAATATATAATATCTATTCATAACAGATATCCGTTTTATTGAGGAAAATTTTTGCCTCATTTTCAAATGGAGACAATGTATTAAATATAATACATAATATATTTAATATATATTACATAATATATATTATATGATATATAATATATATTATATATATTATATGATATATAATATATATTATATGATATATAATATATATTATATGATATATAATATATATTATATGATATATAATATATAATTTATATAATATAATATATTATATAATATATAATATAAAACTTATATGTGAAATATACTATTGTATATTTATATACAATAAATTTATTATTCAATAAACGGATATCCATTTATAACAAATATCCGTTTCATGAACCCTACCTCATTTTGGCGATGCAACAGTCGAGTAGCGACCTCCAATGATCTTCAGGTATGTTGTTTTTGCATTTTTTCAATTTTTTTTGCTAATTAGTGATAAATTTAAGTTTTTTTTTGTATTCTTTGTAGATTTATTGAATTTTTTCATTTCTATCTAAACTTACAATTTTTTTGAAACCCTAGTTAGTGGAAGACAAAAGAAAACATCAAACAAAAAATTGGAACCCTCATTACTAGAAAAAAAATCAAAAAATTGAACCTAGCATACTAAATAAACATAAAATAAAACTTTCATTACCCCCTTTCTACATTTTTTTAAACTGTTTTACATTCTTGTCTATTTTTCCTTCTTGTTTATCACTTATTTTCATGTTTCTTAAATTCTTGCTTTGTTTCTTATTTTTAAGTTAGTATTTCTTTGCTAACAATTTTAAATTTTTTTTTTTAATTGTTTGACTCTCCTCAGCTCTCAAAATAGAAAGGATCCTTGTTGGAAGTTCTCTAAATTTCCAATACTTGGTGAATCTAGATCCATTGTTAGTACTAACCAGACAAAACTTGTCCCTGCAATCATAGGGAAATGGGCGAAGTGAATGGGTAATAATCAATGGGCTATGCAGGAGGCTATAATATTGTATCATATACAAATGATAGCCTCCCACACAACCCATCAATTACTTCCCATTAACTTTTCCCATTTTCCTATGGCTGCAAAGACAAGTTTTGTTTAACCATTACTAACTATATATACAAATTCACTTAGTATTGGAAATTTGGAGCTTAACACTTCCACCTTTGTTGAATCAATTTGGAGCTTAACATTTCCATATTACAGCGAGGTAAAAAATTAATGTATTTTTAAATGAGATTTCACATCACTTTAACAATTATTTGTTTTCCATTTACATGCCTTAGACATAAATGAGATTTACACATTTTTTCATTTGTATTCAATTAAGTCATTTATATTGAATGGTTTAAGGGGATTTTAAACATGTATCTTACATTTTTAAATTACAAATTTAATGTAGGTTCACTTATATCTAAATCATGGATCCACATCCTGCAGCTCCAACCACTCCACTTCCACCCACTCCACCTCGTAATCCATCACCTCCACCACTTGCACCCGATGGTGCTCGCTTTCGAGAACAAGTCAATGTGAATGTTAGAACCATTCAAGATCAAGTTAATGCTATTCAAAATGAAGAATGTGTTCAACCATTATTGAGGTGTTTTGCATAAAAAATGCAAATTATTGTTGATGTGGTTAGGTCCATGGAAATGAACTTAGATGAGCATCAACGATGGCTAGAGGAAAGGAGATAGTCCCAATCTAAAGAGGAAAATGCAAAGAAATGAATAGATGCAATTGAGAGCTGCAAAACTTTATTAAGACAATGATCTTTTATTTATAAAAAATTGGTCTTGGATGAATATTTTATAAATAAATTTTTTGGATGGATATTTTATAAAGAATTTGGTTGGATGGATATTTTTAGTGTTGAATTTATGAATATTTAATAGTATAATGATGAGACAAAAATTTAGTAATAAATATTAAATAATCTGTTAATTTAGTGTTTGTTCATATATAGTGTGCATATATAGTGTTTATTCATGCATCATGGTTGACTAATGACTTATTTGTTGATCATAATCATTGTATAGATTGTTGGGAGATTGTTGGATGTTGCAGATGTGTTTTTGATGTGTTTGTCATTAATGTCAACACTATTAAAATTTGGTGTATCTATTGCTGTATATGTCGAGGATATTGAGAAAATTATAAGAAAAAGTGTTCCAAGTTCCTAGTGGAACTGTGCAGGTCATGAAGGTGTTTTGTTATGTATGTAAAATATTAGTTGATGTGGATTAAAGGGTTTATTGTTGAGTATTTCTAGATCATCTACCGGAAGTTTCAGAGGTCTGCGTGAAGTTCTATGTGAGTTATGGTATGATAGTGTTTTTTTGGTCTCTGTCAATGTTCCTGATTCTAGTTATCTTAGTTTTCGCAGATGCTTCTCTGTTGTTTCTTAGTATTCTTAGATGTCTCTAGTTCATTCTCTATCTTTTTTGTACATCCACTTGATCCAGTGAGCTCGTGATTGAAGATCTTTTCTTGTGCATGTTTAGTTTTTCATGTTCCTGGCCGACATGTTGATGATAGCATGTTGCAGATGTTTCAGGTGAAATTAATTAAAATATTTTTTTGTTGGAGATATTAATTTGGGTCTCCACTATGTTGATGCAGGAGGATCCAGTGGTGTAAGGGCAATCTTGCATCACCCAAAAATAGTTAAATTTCAAGTTTCTCAGTTTTTAGATATTTTTACATTTTTGGATACCCTTTTCATCATAATGAAATTCTCAATTTATGGTTTTTATTTTCTATTCTTGGGTGGAAAGATATTGTAGTTTTAGTTTCCCAGATTTGCACCTAAAAATCTTTCGAGTTAGATTTTAGGTACTTAGATTTCCTGAACCAGCCCCAAAACTTGCTGAAATCAGGGTAGTGGATTTCAAGCGCGTTGTTGACTTCGAGACCTTTCCAACTATTTAAACGGTTCTCGAATCAGAGTCTCGGATCAAAAGTTATGGCCCCGGGAAGTTGGCACACTTTCTAGAAGATACAATTGCAAATGCTCTTTTGAAATTTGAACTTCATGTTGTAAATTTTCGGCACCAAACCACCTAAACTCAAATTTGAATGTTGTTTTGGCTCCAAACTAAAGAGGAGCTCTATTTATGGGCGGGTTTCTAATTTTTGTGTAACTTTTTGGGGACAAGCTTGCATGTTGTGAAAGGGTGATTCTGTAGCTTTCTGTAACTTGCATGTGTTGTAGAACTTGGGGATTTGAGATCCTCTACATGTAAGAAGCTTCATTTTTTTTTGAATAGTAAAATTATTCTCTTGTTTGTGGGTTATTTTCTAAGTCTCAGGCTGCCCCCTCATCAAGTGGTATCAGAGCGGGTTTTCTTGAGCGTGTGGACAGATCGCCGATCGTGAGACAGTTCGCACCAGGACGGTGGTTGTGGGTCGAGGTCAAGAAAGATGCCTCCAAGAGTGATTCCTGGTAGGCATGGTGGTGCCAGAGGTGGTCGAGGTGGCAGAAATGTTGGTGGAAGAGATGCACTGGCAGCCCTCCAGAGACAGATTGACGCGTTACAAGAGCAGTTGAGAAGAGGGTTAAACCTGAGGGAGGAAAGTGAGAATGAAGGAGAGGAAGAAGGTTCAAATGTGGAAGAGGAAGAAGAAGCAATTGATCAAGACCAAATGCAGCTAATAAGGGCCATTTCAAAGATCGGGAAAAGACCTAGAGTAGAAGTCCCTAGTTATTTCGGAAGTCTGAACTCGGAAGAGTTGATTGACTGGATCAATAAGCTAGAAGAATATTTTGAGTATGAGGAAATAGAGGACCCAGATCAGGTTAAGTTTATGAAAATGAAGCTAAAGGGCCATGCTAGTATTTGGTGGAAAGAGGTCCAGTTGGAAAGAAATTGAAGAGGAAAAGGAAATATCACCAGATGGGATCACATGGTGAAGAAATTGAAGAAGCAGTTCATACCAGTGGACTACGAGTTAGATCTGTTGAAGAAATTGCAAGGGTTGAAGCAAGGAAGTAGATCTGTGAAAGAATATACTGAATATTTCTACAAGATAATCATCAGAATGGGCCACACAGAGGCCAATAAGGAGAAGGTAGCCCGATATCTTAATGGGTTACAATTGAGCATTTAGGAGGAGTTAGGCCTGGTCGGAATGACCACCATTGAGGATGTGTATCAGTTTGCTCTAAAGGTGGAAGAGAAGTTGAACAAAAGATTTGATGGCAAGCAAAAAGGATGAGGAGGTCAAAGTGGAAGGGGTAGTGGAAGACCTTCAAGAATCCAAAATGATAATGAAAAGAAAAGTGAAGATGTGGGTACCACCCGAAGCCAAAGGAATGACAACTTCTACCGCCCTCATGATCAAAACAGTGGTGATCAAAAAGGTAGAGGATGAGGGAGATATGGACAAGGATCTAGAAGAGGTGGTTTCAAAAGAACGTGTTTCCAGTGTGGTGAAGAAGGGCATCGAGCCTATGAATGTCCACAACACCAAGGAAGGGTAGACAAAGGCCAGAAGGTCGTGGAAGGGTTGCACATGCGGAATGAGAGGCCCAATCTAAACATTGATTGATGATGTTGAAAGGGGAGAACTTATGATTAGAGAGTCTTATGGACCGGTGGAAAGGAACCAGAACAAAGGAAGAATATGTTTCGCACAAGGTGCAAGTGTGAAGGAAAATGTTGTGATGTCATTATTGATGGTGGGAGCACCGATAATTTGGTGTCAGAAGAGATGGTCACAAAGTTGAAGCTGAAGAGGGAAAGGAACCCACATCCGTATCGGATTGTCTGGTTGCAGAAAGACCACAAAGTTTTGGTCAATGAGCAGTGCCTAGTAAAGTTCAAGATCGGGAGCTACCATGATGAGGTACTCTGTGATATCATCCCCATGGATGCATGTCACATGTTGTTGGGGAGGTCGTGGTAGTTTGATAGGCAACCTATACATGATGGCTATGCAAACACTTATTCCTTGACAAAGGATGGGGTTCGTCACAAGTTGAAACCCTTGAAGGAGACTGAAGAAAAGTTATGCAGTAGTGCTAGAATTTGTTATGTAGATGGAAGAAATTTTTTAGAAGGTATGAAGCATGAGCATGTGTGTTATGCATTGATTCCTAGAGTGAGTAAGGAGGATAGTGAGAAGGTTTCAGAAGAATTTTTTGGGATGTTGGATGAGTTTAAGGATATTGTTTCTAATAATGTACCCAAGGGTTTACCACCAATAAGGAAGATCAGTCATCAGATTGATTTGATTCCTGGAGCCAGTTTGCCAAATAAGGCAGCTCATAGAATGACTCTAGCAGAAAATGAGGAGTTGAACAGACAAGTTCAAGAGTTGTTGAGAAAGGGTTTGATATGAGAGAGTTTGAGTCCATGTGTAGTACCTGTAGTACTAGCACCAAAGAAGGATGGGAGTGGAGGATGTACAGATTCCCCCGAGCCATAAACAAGATAACAATTGGGTACATATTTCCCCGCCAAGGATGGATGAATCTCGATGGACCTGCTTGAGGGAGTCAAGACTTCACAAAGATTGACCTGAAGAGTGGATATCACCAGATCCGGATTCGAGAGGGAGATGAATGGAATACTGTCTTCAAGACCAAAGAGGGCCTGTACGAGTGGTTAGTCATGTCTTTTGGGCTAACCAATGCACCGAGCACATTCATGCGGCTCATGAACGAGGTACTAAAAGAATTTTTGGGAAGTTTTATTATTGTGTATTTAGATGATATTTTGATTTTCGGTAAGACGTTGGATGAGCATCTGATGCATATTCAGAGAGCCTTTGAGAAGTTAAGAGAAGAGAAACTGTTGATTAATCTGAAGAAGTGCAGTTTTGTGAAGAGGGAGTTAGTGTACTTGGGGTTTGTTGTCTCAGCAGAAGGTCTCAAGATGGACCCATAGAAGGTGAAGGCTATTTTGGAATGGCTCTATGTTCAACTCAAGCATTGAGGTGAGATCTTCCATGGTTTGGCTAGTTTTTATAGAAATTTCATTAGAAACTTCAAGAGTAATTGGTGGACCGACCTAAACAATGAGAGGGGATAGAAAAAAATTCAACTAGAGCAGTGGAGCGGCAAAAAAGTTTTGAATTGTTGAAGCAGAAGGTGACAGAGCAACGTGTTCTAGCCCTCCCAGATTTCAACAAGGTGTTTCAGGTGGATTGTGATGCCAGTGGTTGTGCCATTGGACTAGTGTTGAGCTAAGAAGGTAAGCCCATTGCCTATTTCAAAGGAAAAGTTAAATGATACCAAGAGAAAGTATTCTGTATATGATTAGGAATTTTATGTAATAGTTTAAGCATTAAAGAAATGGAGACATTATTTGTTGCCGAAGGAATTTGTTCTATATACTGATCATCAGGCCTTGCAGTACCTAAATAGTCAGGGAAAATTAAATCAGAGGCATATGAAATGGGTAGAGTTTTGCAGAGTTATACCTTTGTTTTGAAACATAGGAGTGGGAAGTCAAATAGGGTTGTAGATGTCTTAAGTAGGAGGCATACATTGATGACAAAGATGCAGATTGAAGTGGTTGGATTCAATGAACTTAAGACACTATATGCAGAAGATCCTAATTTTGCAGAGGCTTGGAAAGCTTGCAAGGAACCTGTTACAGTGGACAGGACAAGGTGGCTGGATATCATAATCCAGGATGGCATGTTATTTAAGGAAAGTCAATTGTGTATCCCGAGGAGTTCCATGAGAGAGAACCTGATAAAGGAGAAGCATAGTGGAGGAATGGCAGGACATTTTGGTCGGGATAAGACCATTGCCATTATCAGTGAGCATTATTATTGGCCTTAGTTGTCATATGATGTGAAGAAGTTTGTACAAAGATGTAAGGTATGTCAGATGGCTAAAGGAGTGAGTCAGAATATAGGTTTATATCAACCCTTACTTGTACTAGAGAGGCCGTGGGAGGATATAAGTATGGAATTTGTTCTTGGTTTTCCAAGGACACAACGAGGGAATGATTTAGTCTTTGTGGTGGTTGATAGGTTTTCAAAGATGGCACATTTCATTCCATGTCAGAAGACCCATGATGCAGTCCACATTGCTGACTTGTTCTTCAAAGAGGTAGTGAGGCTACATGGTCTACCAAAGAGTATTGTTTCAGATCATGACACCAAATTTGTGGGGTACTTTTGGAGGACCTTGTGGAAGAAGCTGAAGATAGAGTTGAAGTTTAGTTCTGCACACCATCCAAAAATAAATGGGCAAACAAAGGTTGTTAACAGGAGTCTTGGTAACCTATTGAGATGTTTGGTAGGAGATAAACCCAAGGGATGGGACTTGATCTTACCCCAGGCAGAATTTTCTTATAATAATTCTGTCAAAAGAAGCACTGGTAGATCACCATTCCAGATTGTGTATGGAGGTATCCCCAAAACAACTCCAGAATTGAGGAAGATGGACCAAGAGGAGAAAATAAGTGTTGAAGCCGAAGATTTTGTAGAACACATCAAGGATATACATGAGAAGGTAAGAGAACATATTAAGAAGATGAATATGTAGTATAAGGCTAAGGCAGATCATAAGAGGAGGTATAAGGAGTTTCAGATTGGTGATGAAGTGATGGTCCACTTGAGGAAAGAAAGGTTTCCAATGGGAACATATAACAAATTGAAGATGAAGAAGTTCGGTCCCCTCAGAAATTTTTGAAGAAGCATGATTCAGAATGCAAGGAGGTAGAGTTGCTTACGGATTCAACATTTCCCTATTTTCAAATACATTTTAGATTTGACAGAGTATCATGAAGGTGGCGTAGAGGAAGTACCAATGATGGAACATTGTGGGATTCTAGCACCTACTTCAGAAAAGGAGGAGATTGAAGAAATCTTGGATAGTCATGTGGGAAGGAGTACCAGGAACAGGCAGTATGAAGAATATCTGGTGAAGTAGAAAGGAAGTCCTGTTGAAGATTCATCCTGGTTGCCTAAGGCAGAGGTCAACCGTTTGGGTTTTCCTCCACCATCTGAGACGTGACGGGGTCACTTCTCAAATTACCTTAGGTGTTTGATGCAGGAGCATCCGGTGGTGTAAGGGCAATCTTGCATCACCCAAAAATAGTTAAATTTCAAGTTTCTCGGTTTTAGATGTTTTGTATTTTTGGATACCCTTTTCAATATAATGAAATTCTTAATTTATAGTTTTATTTCTATTCTGAGTGGAAAGATATTGCAGTTTGAGTTTCCCATATTTGCACCTAAAATCTTCCAAGTTAGATTTGAGGCACTTAGAGTTCCTGAATTGGCCCTGAAACTTTCCAAAATTGGTGTAGTGGATTTTGAGTACGTTGTTGACTTCGAGACCTTTCCAATGGTTCAAACGGTTTGCAAATCGAGTCCGGATCAAAAGTTATGGCCGCGTGAAGTTGGCGCACTTTCTAGAAGATACAATTGCAAATGCTCTTTTCAACCTAAACTCAAATTTGAATGTTGTTTTGGCTCCAAACTAAAGAGGAGCTCTATTTATGGGCAGGTTTCTAATTTTTGGGTAACTTTTTGGGACAAGCTCGCATGTTGTTGTGAAAGGGTGATTCTGTAGCTTTCTATAACTTGCATGTGTTGTAGAACTTGGGGATTTGAGATCCTCTGCATGTAAGAAGCTTCATTTTTTTTTGAATATTAAAATTATTCTCTTGTTTGTGGGTTATTTTCTATGTCTCAGGCTGCGCCCTCATCATACGTTGTGGCCGACCTTGGTGCGTTCACATTAAAATTTAGCTATTAATCTGGGCTGACATTGCAAATATAATTTATTTTTATTGGTCGACCATGTTATGATGATAATCTCCTATAGCGGATATATAAGAGTGATTGTGTGATCGGTGGAAATTATGCTTCGTGTGCTCCTATGTGCATATGTGCGAATATCATTACTGAGAAGAGTGTGAAGAAGATTGTGCGAAGTGTGAAGAAGTGTTGAGCTTAATTGGAACTATAATTAGGCTTGAGCAGAAGCTATTTTCTCAATTCATACCCTCTAGATTTTTAGTCCAAATTTGTTGGGTAGTGAGCCCCTTTTGTAATTGAGCAGTGAGATCTAGGCAGTGTGCCTAAATGCATGTGCATTCCCCTTATTGTTTTTCATTATAATTTTAGTAGGGTATAATCTTGTGGACTAATATCCACCATGGTTTTTCCCCTAATAGGGTTTCCGTGTAAAAATTATTGGTGTTCTTTATCTCTCTAATGTGTTAATTGCTTATGGTTAATTGTTCATTCATTAGATTTGGGATTAAGGATAAGCTAGAAAAAAATTAAATTTGTGTGACAACTGATTCACCCCCCATCTCAGTTGTCTGTCCTTTTTTTTCCAACAATCGGTATCAGAGCTAGTTCCTCTAAAGAAGTCTAACAACTTGAGGTGATCTGGGATGACAACATTCAAGAAGGCTAGTCCTAGATTTGATGGAACCAACTACTCACTGTGGAAAGTCAGGATGCAATTTCATCTGCAGTGCATTGGTGATGATTATTGGAAGATTACAAGAGATCAATATACTATTCCTCAGAATGGTCCCTCCTCTGTTGATGAGATCAAAGATGTTGAAAGTAATACCAAAGCTATGGAAGCATTGGTGAACACTCTAACAAATTTAGAGATGGCTAATGTGATAAGTCTATAGATAGCTCATGAGATCTAGACGAAGTTGGAAATTTTGTATGAAGGAGATACACAAGTGAAGATGGCTAAGCTCTAGAGCTTAAAAGGAAAGTATGCGAATTTGAAGATGGGTGAAGATGAAAATATTACTTCTTTTATGCAAAGAGTAAATGAAATAGTGTTAGGTATTAAATATGTCAGTGGTTCAGTGAATGAGGATGAAATTAGATCCTTGCCTCCTTACAAAATGAAGGTTCATACTATTGAGGAATTTATGTCTGTAAACAAGATGACAAGAGATATACTAATAGGGAAGCTTGGTGCTTTTGAAATAAGTGAATTTGGTGAATCTACACTAAAAACTGCATCTACATTCAAAGCTATTGTATCAAGAAGTTACAGGAAAAGATACAGTCTAAGAGAGAGCTCCAGAAAGATATCTAAATATGATGAAGAAATGAAACAACTTGAAGACAAAGAAAGAGAAATACAAGAACTGGGAGCACTAATTGCAAAGCAAGAAGGAAGAGGAAAAGGTAAGTATGAAGATGTATTGCCTATTAAATGTTTTTCATGTAGTAAGATAGGTTAATTTGCATCAAGATGTCTTGAAAGAGTTCCTAGGTCTAAGCCTAGAAAACCTAGATTCCAAAAGAGATGCTACTTTGCTGAAGAAGCAATAATTAATGATGAGTTTGATAAAGATGATGGAAATGAAGATGAATGGGATTTCATTGGTACCATTGAAAATAAACATGTGCCTATTGAATCTACTAAAAATAAGAAAGCTCTTGTAGTCTGAGTTGAGGAGAAAGATGAGTGGGTCATTGATAGTGGATGCTCACATCATATGACTGGTGATAAAAGAAAGTTTGTGAGTCTAGAGAAGTATGATGGTGGGGTTGTAAGATTTGGAGATAGCAATGCTTGTGTGATTCATGGAAGAGGTTCTATTAGCCTTGGTGGTAAGGAAAACATTGATGATGTTCTCTATGTTGAAGGCCTAAAGCATAACTTGTTAAGTGTTGGACAAATGGCACACAAGGGATATGATCTGTAGTTCAAGAATGGAAAATGCAAGATTCATGGGAGTTTTGGAAACATGATTGCTACTGGTGTGCAAACTAAAGGTAATATTTTTCACTTGAATACTGCTAGTGGAAGTTGTTTAATTGCTCAAGTAGATGAAAGCTGGTTGTGGCATAGGAGGTTGTGTCATGTAAACTTTGACAACATTATCAAGATAAGTTCTACTCAAACAGTAAGAGATCTGCCTAGGTTAGTGAAGCCTGCTAATGTAATTTGCCAAGAATGTCAGATGAGTAAAAAAACTAGAGTCTCCTTCTAGAGCAAAAAATTTCATTCAAATAATGTGCTGGAATTGCTACATACTGATCTTTGTGGTCCCTCTAGAGTTAGAAGTATTCATGGAGAAAGGTATTTTATGTTGGTCATTGATGATTACTCTAGAATGATTTGGGTTTCTTTTTTAAGAGAAAAGTTTGAAGCATTGGACAATTTCAAAAGTTTCAAGGCCATGGTAGAAAATGAAAAAGGTTTGAAAATAAAATGCATGATATTTGACAAAGGTGATGAATTCATTTCAAAAGAGTTCAATTCTTATTGTGAAGAACATGGAATTAAAAGACATTTAAATGCTCCTCGAACCCCTCAACAAAATGGAGTTGTAGAAAGAAAGAATGGAACAATTTTGGATGCTACTAGAACAATGATGATGGAAGGGAATGTGTTTCAAATGTAATGGAGTGAAGCGATAAGCACTATTGTATATAATTTGAATCGGGTAAATGTGAATGGTAATTCTGGTAAGATCCCTTATGAATTATGGTTCAGTTACAAGTCTACTGTTAAGTATTTCAAGATCTTTGGAAGCAAATGTTATATCAGGACAGATGATGATATAGGAAAGTTTGATGCTAGAAGTGACGAAGGGATCTTCCTAGGTTACTCCACAAAGAGTAAGGAATACCAATGCTATAACAAAAGACTAAGAAAGATTATTAAGAGTGAAAATGTCAGAGTTGATGAGGACTCTATCAAATCATCCAGATGATGCAACTATGATTCAAATGAAGACAACAAAAATCAAGGGAAGAGCACTCAAACATTGAATCTACTTCAAATTATTCCATATGGTGAAGCAATCACAAGTTGTTCTAGAAAATCAAGTCAATCAGGAAGCACAGATAATTACAAGTGTAGAAGAAAGTTTAGAAGACACAGAAGTCTGAGAAAGTCCCAAGACTCCAAGGTATGTAAAGTTTAATCACTCTAAAAGTCAAATCATAGGAGATAAGAGAAAATGAGTGCAAACTAGAAGAAATTTTTTAGAAGAATATTGTCTCATTTCTAAGATTGAACCTAAGAGTGTCATTGAAGCCTATCAAGATGAACACTGGTTGGAAGCCATGAAAGAAGAACTGACACAGATTGAAAAGAATGACACATGGAAATTGTTTCCTAGGCCGAAAGACAAGAATGTGATTTGTACTAAGTGGATATTTAGAAACAAGCTGAATGAGGAAGGTGAAGTGGTTCAAAATAAGGAAAGACTGGTATGTAAAGGGTACTCTCAAATGGAAGGTATTTATTTTGAAGAAACCTTTGCCTCTATTGCTAGAATTGAAGCGGTAAGATTATTTCTTGCTTATGCTAATTATAAGAACTATAAAGTCTATCAAATGGATGTAAAGTCTGCATTTTTGAATGGGGAACTAGAAGAAGTGTACATTGAACAACTAGATGGATTTCAGCTAACAAATAAGGAAGATATGGTTTGCAGATTGAAGAAAGCTCTATATGGACTCAAACAAGGCCCCAGAGTCTAGTATGCTAGATTGGAAAAATATCTACTAAAGCTTGGATTCACTAAAAGTACTGTTGATAATAACTTATACTTCAAATTAGATCATGATAAGGAGTTAATCATAGAAGTCTTTGTTGATGACATCATTTTTGGTGGAGATGATAATCTATGCATGAAGTTTGCTGATGAGATGAAGAGTGAATTTGAGATGAGCATGATTGGTGAAATGAAGTTCTTTTTGGGATTGCAAATTACATAGTTGGACCGAGGGATTTTCATATCTCAATCCAAATATGTGAGAGAATTGTTGAAGAAGTTTGGAATGGAAGACTCCAAACCTGTTGGTATTCCCATGGTAACCAGATGCAAGTTGACTCAGAATGATGAATCTACTAAGGAAAATCAAACCAGATATAGGTCAATGATCGGTGGATTGCTCTACTTGACTCATAATAGACCGAATATTATGAATGTTGTATGTATGGTCGCTAGATTTCAAGCTGATCAAAAAGAATCACATGTGGCTGTTGTTAAAAGAATCTTTAGATATTTGAAAGGAACTTGACTTTGGACTTTGGTATCCAAAGGATGATGATCTCACTTTGTGTGTATACACTGATGTTGATTGGGCTGGTGATGTGGATGACAAAAAAAGTACTAGTGGTGGTGCTTTCTTCTTACAAAAGAAGATGGTATCCTAGTTAAGTAAAAAGCAAAACTTAATTTCTCTATCTATTGTTGAAGCATAATATATTGCTGCTGCCAATAATTGTACTCAAGTGATATGGATGAAATAGATGTTGACAGATATCAGAGTAATATATGAAGAGCCTATTGCTATATATTGTGAACAAATTGCAGATATATTTACTAAGCCATTGCTGAAAGATAGTTTTGAGTATCTCAGAGGAATGTAGGGGTAATTACCCCTCCTAATAAGAAATAAATGATGCATTTACTTACATCAATCCATGAGCCTCATTTCTATTTTATGATCCAGATTGATGTTTCCATGACTGCTACTCAGGGGGAGTAGTCAGATGTGCAAATATGTGGTTAAGAGCATGTGTATGGAAAGATCATGGTTAGATTTTCCATTGATGTCAAAGGGGGAGAAGAGTAATGTGAAAAATCCCTGTGAAGAGATCTAAAAGTTGGGAAGAGAAGTGCAGAAGAAGTCAACATGTTGGGTTGATGGTATTTTTCATATCATGTGTTGCCATCAATGCCAAAGGGGGAGATTGTTGGATGTTGTGGATGTGGTGCTAATATGTGGTTGTCATTGATGTCAACACTATTAGCATTTGGCGTATCTATTATTGTATATGTCGAGGATATTGAGAAAATTATAAGAAAAAGTGTTTTAGGTTCCTAGTGGAACTGTGCAGGTTGTTGATGGTGTTTTCTGCACAATAATTCAGACTGATTATGGAAATCCTATCTCTCTTGAAAGGTAAATATCTATCAGCAAGCCTCAAGAGATAAACCCAAGGTATCTAATGTTAGGTCTTGACAATGCATAAAAAAATTAGTGATAAATGTGAAAATGTTGGTAATCACAAAGGGGTCTTACAAATGAACAATGTTGAAAGTGTACTTTCATTAGATGTAACAATATGGTGATGCCTTCAGTCCTAAAACTAACCTAGATTCAAAGAAACAACAAAAGAGAAAGGGTTGAGAGAGATTCTATTCTAAACTAACTCCTAAGATCAATCACCACAATAATGAAAGCTACAAATGGATAAATCTCTAATAAAACCAATCTCCGCTTGATCAAGGACAAGCCCACAACTCTACAGAAATGGTGCAATCTTCTAAGCAAATTGAAGATTTTCAGACTATGAATATTCACCCACATACCCACTAATTGGTGCAATGTAAACAAGCATCCACAGTTGAAATTTAGCACAAAATAAGGCCTAGACTAACTTTACACAACTTACAATCAACAAATTGCTAAAAGTATGGACCAAAGATCGATCAACATCTTAAAAATTTCACCATCATTGAAAAATAACTTAAATCTAACATCTAACATTGAGAATTGAGAACAAGAAACCATAAAACTGTTGAAAATAAATACAAAGTTTTCCAAATCAACAACCCAGTTGCATTACTTCTCTAGTATTACATAACAATTTCAAGTGTCTCCTCTCCTACATCTACTAACTTCTCCTAACTTGGCCAATTATGACTTTTAGATCTTCTAATCTAATCTAACCCCTTACAAATGAGAAGGCACTGACCTTTTAAATAAAATTACATTTTGAATCAATGGCTAGGATTTAATTCATCCAATGGTTGCAATCGCACTTCTAGAAGCATCAAACTGTTACATTTAATTTGGGAGCTCATGGTACATCATCATCCAATTGTATAAAAGTAGTTACATCATTGAAAAATGAGAAAACAATATTATGCCTGCCTGTCATTAATGAAAATTTTGATTGGATGATGAAATCAACTTCACATGTCTTCTAGAAACTCCTTCCAGTTGTAGACAGTTTGGGCATGGATTCTTATGTAGACCCCACTTTTAATATTTGAATTGAACTATTCCCGATTTCCCTTTTGGCATGAATCCATATGCAATTGCCCTTTTAATATTTATTTAATCTTGAAAAAATAGATATCATCATTAGTAGCTCACATGTTAAAAATCCAATCCAAATTAAACTTAAATGAAATTTTGGCCTTTTAAAAAGAAAAAAACTTACATTTTGTTTATGGAAACTTTCCATTTTTGGAAATTTTTGTTTTCAAATTTTTTCTCCATCTCAAGAATTTCATTTTTGGGAACATTTTAAAATTTCAAGAAAAAATTTCCATTTTGAGAAAAAGATTTTTTTTCCATTTTGGAAAATTTTGAGATTTTGAGGGGTCTTTGAAATTTCCAAAAATGGAAAATTTCGGGATTTTGAAGGGGTCTTAGAAATTTTGGGGATTTCCATCAGGGACGGAAATACCCGAATTCCCTACAAGGTCAAAATCCCCTAAACCTCGTAACTTTTTTTCGAGAAGGAATTTTCAAAAAGTTCAAAAAGCAACCCTGCCTAATTTTTCATCCTCTATCCACAGGTGCAAAAAATATTTACATATAACATTGAAAATTCACTTCAAAATCCCCATTTTCAAATTCCAAGACAAGCCAATTTCCCCTAGAGCCTCGAAATATTGTCCTCATCAAACCTAGTCTAGACTTAATCCCAAAATAACCTTCCAAGAAGAGAAAAACCAAAATTTGACCAAGCCAAGAGGAAAAGATGCAAAAAAAAAAAAGAGGGTCCCCGCCTTCGGTGGGGCGTGTGTGTGAAAATTGCAAAATACAAGTCATGAAGGTGTTTTGTTATGTACATAAAAAATTAACTGATGTGGATTAAAGAGTTTATTGTTGAGTATGTCTAGATCATCTACTGGAAGTTTTAGAGGTTCACGTGAAGTTCTATGTGAGTTATGGTCTAACAATGTTTTGCTGGTCTCTGTCAGTGTTCTTGAATGAATATTGTGTGATTCTGGTTATCTTAGTTGTTGCAGATGCTTCTCTTTTGTTTCTTAGTGTTCTTAGATGTCTCTAGTTCATTTTCTATCTTTGTGGTACGTCTACTTGATTCAGTGAGCTCGTGATTGAAGACTTTTCTTGCGCATGTTTGGTTTTTCATGTTCCCGACCGACATGTTGATGATAGTGTGTTGCGGATGTTCGAGGAAAAATTAATTAAAGTATTTTTGTGTTGGAGATATTAATTTGGGTCTCCACTATGTTGTGGCCGACCTTGGTAAGTTCACATGAAAATTTAGTTGTTAATCTGGGTCGACATTGGAAATATAATTTATTTTTCTTGGCTGACCATGTTGTGATGAAATCTCCTATAGCGGATATATAAGAGTGATTATGTGATTGGTGGAAAGTATGCTTCGTGTGCTCCTATGTGTGTATGTGCGAATATCATTACTGAGCAGACTGTGAAGAAGATTGTGTGAAGTGTGAAGAAGTGTTGAGCTTAATTGGAACTATAATTAGGCTTGAGCAGAAACTATTTTCTCAGTTCATACGCTCTGAATTTTTAATCCAACTTTTTTGGGAAGTGAGCCCCTTTTGTAATTGAGCAATGAGCTCTAGGCAGTGTGCCTAAATGCATGTGCATTCCTCTTATTATTTTTCATTATACTTTTAGTAGGGTATAATCTTGTGGACTAACATCCACCGTGTTTTTTCCCCTAACAGGGTTTCCACGTAAAAAATCTTGGTGTTCTTTATCTCTCTGATGTGTTAATTTCTTATGGTTAATTGTTCATTCATTAGATCTGAGATTAAGGATAAGTTAGAAAAAGTTTAAATTTCTATGACAACTAATTCACCCCCCCTCTCAGTTGTCTGTCCTTGTTTTTCCAACATAGATTTCACAAGAACAATCTAACTAACATGTATTTTGATGTCTTGTAAGGATTTTTTTTAAAAGTTGCATCAAACCCCTTTGGTGTACATAATGTTCTTGTTTATGTATCATGATTGGAAGATAGTGATTCTTATTCATGATGATTTTATGGTCTTTTACATGAATGATATAATGACATGTTCTTAAAATTGAAGATTTTAATGGCATGAATGTTGAATTGAGTTGCAAAGGTTTTGTTTGATGGTTGTATCACTTCTTATTCTAGAGGGCCCCAACACAGGAAAACACTCTTCCTCTCAACTCTCTCTCTCCCCCCCTCTCTCTCATCTCTCTTATCTCTCTCTCTCTATCTCTCCCTCCCTCTCTCCATCTCAAATCTTCGTCTGTCCCTCCTCACTCTCAGTTCCCTCCCACCCCTCTCTCTCTCTCTCTCAAGTCTCTTAAAGCTTCCTCTCTCCCTCTCAAGTCTCTATCTCTCTATAGATCAACTCTCTCTCTCCCTCTTTGCCTCCCACTCTCACTCTCAACTCTCTCTCCCTCTCTCCCTCCCACTCTTAGGAACCCCTCTATCTCTCTCAAGTCTCTCTCTCCCTCCCTCTCTCCCTCTCAAGTCTCTTTCTCTCTTTCGGTCTCAAGACTCTCTCTCCCTCTCTACAATTTCCCTTTCTCCATCTCCCTCTCTCCCTCTCTCTCTCTTAGCTCTCTCCCCATCCCTCTCAGGTATCTCACTCCCTCTTAGGTATTTCTCTCTCCCTCTCTCTCAAGTCCCTCCCACTCCCTCTGTCTCTTTCTTGTGAATTGGCCACACATCAATAAATATATAATATATACTATGTATTAAATATATTATATAATATATAATATTTCATATATATACTATATACTATATATAATAATTAATATGTATACTATATAAATATATAATACACTATACAAAATATATGTACTATATAGTATGGTATAATAATATAATATATATTATATATTAATATTTATATTATAATAATATAATAATTTATAAAATTATAATATATTATATACTATATAATATATTATATAGTATACATATTATAATACATAATATTATATTTTATAAATATATGTATTATAATTACATAATACATATTTTATAAATATATGTATTATAAATACATAATACATATTATATAATATTATGTATTATAAATAATATAACAAAATATAACTAACCTATATCTGTCTAGTAATGGATATTCGTTTTGAAAAACAAAATGGATATCCGTTATGAACATATATCCATTTTGGTTTGGTATTACCAAACCAAAATGGATATTGGCTCGACATTTGGTTTGGGATTTCCTGACTTGGAAAGTCAACCTAAAAGACATGTTTTTGAAAATTTGTTTAGTTTTTTGAAGTTCACCCTTATGGTTGACGACTTTTTTTACCCGAATTTCATCAAACGAAAAGGGTTTATAGAAAAAATTGTTAGCTTTCCACCAATATAAGTTTTGCCTTATTTTGAATTTAAAAAATAATTATTACTAATTTTCTAACTACGTTATGTCTAAAGTCCTGATTGATAGGATGATTGAAAAACTTCTATAACTTTCAAACTACTTAACATTTTTTGAATCTACAAGATGCACCACATTCTATGCTTTGCATACTATAGGATAAAAAATATTAATTTGAAGTTCATAATTTTTTGTCCAAGTTATGGTGGTCAGACACAGACTTTTAATAATTCTAAAAAGTTCTAATAAAAAAATCATAACTTATTAGTTACGCGAAAAAAAATTACAAATTTTTTTTTGGCACATCCGAGCATGTGTCCTCTACTTATATTGAAAAAATAAAAAAAATATATTATGTTTTTCTTGTACTTAGGGTGGTTAGACATACTTCTACTTCTTATCTTTTTCCTGAAAATGTAGTGCCATTGCATTGAAATTTTAAATTTTCTCATAACAAATTTACTTTTTTCCAAAAAAGATCTAGTAGCCTAGAAACTACATTCAATTTGCTACAACTTTTGTTCTTACATATTTTTCAAATTATGTTAATAACCTATTCAAATTTTTATGTCAAGTTGCTTAACTGTGATTTTCTGAATTTTCATCGCCACTTAGAGGGCTAGTTTGGACCCCCATGATCCTACACATACCCTTCATGCATGTTCAATGCCCTTTACGCTTGACTATTTTTAGCTATTCAAAGATTCCTTTCTTTCAATTTCTCTTTTTACACCTCTTATGCATCATAGATCCTATTACATAGTCTACAATGTCATAGTTGTGTTGGAGTTTTAAAAATAATAAAATACTTTATTTACTCCTTCGAACACCTCTTCATGGCATGGATCCATGGTCGGCCAAGGAGGAGGTTGTATGGAAGATCTAGGACAAAGACTTGGAATGTGGTATCCATTGTTGCTAGCCCAAATTTGATTGGCATAGTTATAATACCCTTGGAAGAGCATTCTTCATCCTCATAGGCTTTGATAACAATGCTCTTGGTCGTGTCTACACATGCTTCAGAGAAGCTCAATTCCTTAACCGATTTTAGGGTGTAAATATTCAATCTCGGTCTACCATCTACCAAGAATCGCTTGACTTTGTGTTTATGGACAAAGACTTCAAGGTGTAAGGGGTCATTGTGGCTAGACTTTTGCATCAAATAATCTTGGTAAAAGAAGGTGACATGGTGTGTATTAGCCAAGTAGCCCACCATTTCCTAGAAGCAATTGACATCGAGGTCAGTGGGTACAATAGTGTCCTACAAGGCTTTGTCAATAATGGCTTGATTTTAGAGTGATATGTGCAATAACTCAAGGATAGAGATTTGTGTGGGTGTTTTCCCCAAATAATCAAGTAGATTGTATTGAGACTTTGGTTGTTGTTGCTTTTGGGGAGTACCTTGGACATTCACCTTGGTTTGAAGGGTATTGATGACACATTCAAGTGGTTTCTTGATAGTAATTGTATTGGCATAGTTGTCAGTAGAACGAATGTGATTGATGGCAGTGTAATCATATTTGATATTAGTGTAATTGGCAGAATTATTGGTCTTATTACCTAAATTGAGGGCCTTTCATTTTCCATGGTCATGCAATGGATCTGTAAAGACCTTATGATCACTGTTGGAAGTTTGTTTCTGTCCATCAATTTCTATGGTACCATTTTCAATGAGGTCTTGGATGATTTTTTTCAATTGTCAATATGATGAAGTAGAATTTCCTTTTGCATGGTGATAGTCACAAAAGGCATTGTCATCCCACCATGAAGGTTTGAATTTCCTTGGATCATATGGTTTCACCTCAGGAAGTGTGTTGGTGTAAATAAAGTCTTGTACCTAGTTAATTCATTACTAGGGGACTTATTTACACATGTTAAGTTTATGTAGGTCACAGGAAGGAATCTTTCTAGAAGGTGTTAGTTGTAATTAGTTGTTATCTTATCTTTTGACTTGTAACACATGTGAACCTAGGTAAGTGTGATTAGTTGTCTCATGTCATATGTTTAAGACACGTGTCATAATCCTATGACATCTTGCATCTCACCTTGGCTATATAACTAAGGGGTATCTCTCATTGTACAAAATCACAAAATCATAGCATTGAATTATATTGATAAGAATACATTTTATTCTTGTCACATTCATATTATGTCTTCTTTTTCTTTCCATTTGGTCTCAAGATATTGGCAGCCATAGCCAATTCTAACATGGTATCAGAACTATATCTCAGTTCTAACATGGTATTAGAGTGGGTTGGATGCCATTGGAGAGTCTTTTTCTAAAGAGAGATACCAAATTTGGGGGTGTCCCATTTTTGGCTCTTTATTACAGGTTCAAATCAGAGCTTGTTGGTGAAAATATAAGCTCACCATTATGTCTTGAGTGTTCAAGAAAGACAAATTTTCCTTTTTTTGTCCAAATTAGACGTATGAGGCCAAATCTATGAGGGTTTGAAGATGAAGAGTGGTTGATAGATCCATAAGGTAGCTACAATTTTGGAGCATTTTGGGTCAAATCCGACCTTTCCATCACATCCAGAAGGGATAAAAACCCTAAGATCGACTATCAATTCATCAAAATCTAAGCACTTGACTAAGGGATTGAAGAAAAAATATCCCCTCCTTCAATCGTACGAACACCATTAATGCAGTTCGACATTAGTCAGGTATAGTAGAAAAAATATATTTTATTCAGATGAAATTTTTTGAATTTTTTTTAGAAAAATTTCAATTTAAATCCTTTTGGAAAATTTTTGTATTAAAAAAAAAATAAAAAAAATGAATCATTTTTTTTTGTGCGATTGAAAAGTACTATAGACTATGCAGTACCCATGGGGTACCGCATTCCCATCAACAACCACGTGGCAGTGGTTGATTCATCCACACCAGCCCCACTCTCAATACACCTGACCAGTCAAAACATTCAATTACCAATAGCTCAAATCAAAAAAATACCGGTGACATCCTTTGAAGATTTGATGAGATTCCCAAGTTCCATCAACAAATATCTCGTGAAGCATATATCGGCTCATATCTTGCTCCTACGATAACATTTTTGTGTGCAATTTTTTTTGAAAGTGCATAATTTTTTGTGTACTTTTTAGTTGTATGATTAGATTGATCTCATTTTGTATCAAAAATTGTACTTGATTCTGTGGCCTATTTTGGCATCTGAAAGCACTAAGATCAAGTCTAGCTTGTTGTTTTTGGCATCTAGTAATTGTAAATGCACTAAGTATAAAGTGCCACAAATTAGATATTTTTTAGGGGGCTTCTTGATTGAGTGATTTTGGGGGGGGTCTCTTGGTGCATTGATTTGATCTATTTTCTTGTGATCTCTCATTTTCATTGATCATTCTATGGTTCCTTTGCTCATATCATATAATTATTCAACATGACATCAAGATGCATGGAGTATTCTAATGATAGAAGGCCACTCTCTATATGTTGAAGATAAGGTACTTGAACCTACAGATGTAGATAAAAAGTTGAAATGGATGATCAAACATACCAAAGCTCTTGGGTTCCTTTGTAGACTAGTTTCTCAAGATTTGTTGTTCCAAATTGAATCATGTAAAAATTCTCATGAAGCTTGGGACAAATTGAAAACATTGTATGGTACTATAGATGAAGTAAGAGGCTATCAAATTGATAATGATTTGATGAATCTTGATCCTAAGAACTTTGAAAACATTCAAGACTACATCACTAAGGTTAATGATCTAACAGAGCAATGTAAAGCATGTGGAATTGATAAGGACATTCAATTGGTCTACAACACAATGAACAAACTTGGTCTTGATTATACTTCTTTTGTTTCTAGCTTTCATACTCATAGATTGACTATGGGGTCTACATATACTACACGTTCATTTGCATCATTTGATACATTGGAAACAAAAGCTTATCTCAATAGGTCTCATCAAGACTTCTAAATCTCAGGGATTGTTGGTGAAAGAATTAAAATCAAATAAGAAACAAAAGAAAGGAAATAATAATCCACATTCAGATCAAGCAAAGAGAAAATCCTCTTCCAAAGGGGAATCATCTAAGAAGGAGAGGCATTTTTGTGCATATTGCAAGAAGGATAGACATGAAGAACACTATTGTTATAAGAAGGATATTGATGAGTTGAAAAATATTCTAAAAAATAATCACATTGATTTTCCTTCTACTTCAAAATAGTCTAAAAAGGACAAAGTTCAAGCATCTACATCAAGAAATAAAGGACAAGCTCTCTATGCTTTTTCAGGTCTAGGATTAAGGAGATGGCTTCTATATTCAAGAGCATCTCATCATATGGCATCTTCCTAGTCTATATTCTCTTCATTTCATCCTTGTACTATGTCTCCTATCTTGATGGGAAACAACACATACATGAGTGTAATTGGGAAGGAATCTATTAGTTTTGGAGACAACACTTTTCAAGATGTTTTGTGTGTTCCTCATTTGATGAACAATCTTCTCTCTATATATCAAATTACACATGGTGGAGATGGGAGAACTATGGAGTTCACACCTGATTTAGTCATCATTCGAGACTTGGAGAGTAAGGAGATCATTTCTACTGGGGTGGTTGGTCATTCATCTTGGTTGTATACCTTTTCATATTTTTCTTCTAATGGTGATATTGTTCCTTCGGTTGTTGCTCATCATGACACATATCAGACATTTGGTTACTTGAACTTGGGATTTCTCACATCAGATCCAGTTCTTGAGTCATGCATTTCATGTCCTCCATCTACTGTTGTAGTTGATGATACTTGTGATTCAATAGTTTTGGATGCTTGTGATTCAGTGCAATAGGATATTCATAGTCTTCCATAGATGGCTACTTGTGATGAATTCTTGACAAGTATTTCTAACTTGTTTATGGAGTCTCATCCTGTAGATTTGGAAGACATCATCAATAGCATTCATCTTCTCTTTGATGGAGAAGATACTTCTTCAGTTGTTGTGAGGGAACACCCTGACCCTATTGTTCAATCTCTACATGATCATTCTTCACAGATTGAAGTGACTGTGGATTCTTTTGGACAACATTTGGAGGAGGCTTCTTTATCTTCAAAGAGGATATCCTTGTCTTTGGATCTTGTTCTACATTCATTTGTACTAGATGTTGGATTTTCCTCTTCAACAGTGTGGCCTAGAACGCCTGTTTGGAGTGTGACAGTTTTCGACATTGACAAGTAGACAATTGAGCATGCTTCAAAGACATCATCATCCATCATCCATATGGTTTTTTTTCTTCCTAAGGGGAGGAATGTTGTTCAGTGATATTGGATCATCTTCAACATTCAATGTTGAGCTTCTACCATCATTACAGGAGACTCAACATTGAGGGAGGCCTGCCTTGTCTCTCTTCTACTTCTCTCTAATGGGGGGGTCTTTCTCCTAACATGGGGTTTTTATCTTCTCATGCATCATTGAGAGCATTTCTTTTTTGTATCTTTTATCTCTCTTTTGGATAGGAGTTTTTTCCCATTGCTTTTCTCCTTTTTTCTGTTTGTGAGAGATTTCATTTACATATGTACATGGGTACCTAACATGGCCTCATAGCCGGGACCCAAATTTGCATATTTGTGTCATTTGCATAATAATCTGCTACTCCCTAAGTTGCACTTAAGGGGGGGTGTTGGTGTAAATAAAGTATTGTACCTAGTTAATTCATTACTAGGGGACTTACACGTGTTAAGTTTACTTCGGTCATAGGAAGGAATCTTTCTAGAAGGTGTTAGTTGTCATTAGTTGTTATCTTATCTTTTGACTTGTAACACATGTGAACCTAGGTAAGTTTGATTATTTGTCTCACATCATATGATTAAGACACTTGTCATAATCCTATGACATCTTGCATCTCACCTTGGCTATACAACCAAGGGGTATCTCTCATTGTACACAATCATAAAATCATATCATTGAATCATATTGATAAGAATAAAATTTATTCTTGTCACATTCATATTCTCTCTTCTTGTGCTTTCCATTTGGTCTCAAGATCTTGGAAGCCATAGCCAATTCTAACAAAGTGTAATCTGCAAGAGTTGTTTGAGGATAAATTAAATAGGCTCCCCTAATGAAGTATACTTGCATCTTGCAAGAAATTGTCTTTGAGGTGTTTTTCCTTGCGTGTTCTAAAGGGTATTTTTTGTTTGTTGTGGTGGGTTGTTTGGTGTGTCATGTCCTTTCAATAGGATTATTTTTTCAAAATTTTAATTAATTTCTAATGAAAATGGTCCATAAACTTGAAATATCAAGGTTTTTTAATATTTTGATAACTTTTTACCAAAATAATTTTTTGAAAACGAATTGTATGAAAATGTACTTAAAAAAATTCTTTTCAATTTGAAAAAAAAATTCAAAACATGATAAGTTCAGGTCATCTTATGTGTGACATACACGACGATTTTTCAAAACAACAAATATGGCCAATAAAAAATTAACAAAAAAAAAATCAATAAAAAATTACAAAACAAGATAAAAAACGTGCTTCAGTGAGTTACAAATATTTTCCCAAAAGGATTTAGAAAAATATGATTATTTAGGTGAAAATATGGATGATGTACACGTGCATTGTATGGTAAAAAAAAGTGACTTTTAAACAGTGGTTTTTAGAAACACCTATTGAAAATCAATTTGTATCATCTAGGTATTGAAATAAATTACATATTTGGAAACTAGACTCTGAGTATTACATTTTATGATTAGTGACTTTTTTAAGATTCCCTCTCCAAGTGTTTCAAATTTTAAGGTCAAATGTAGAAAATTCTTAAAATTAGGGAAAACACTTCCACTTTTTAGCCAAAAAGTGGACTCAACTTCTTGCACACACCCATCACCATGTCCAAAATCTAAGGTATGATTAAGTCTAAAATGTGCAATGATGTCAATGTAAAGTGTTGTGGTATGACAAAAAGTATTGTATGCAAATGAGATGGCTATGGTATGAATAGCTAAAGTTATAACTAGGCACCTTTTGTGAGACTAGAAAATAGTTACTAGCCAACCTAGGATAGTCCAATGTTTCCAAATAAGATTATCAATGACCTTAAGGAGTAAATGACAAGTGACAAGTTTGACAAGGTGAGCCTTAAAACTATACTTATGAGTTTAAGGTTACACCAAAATGATAAAGACTAGTATGGAAAATGACAAGGTCAATGACAATGTTTCTTTGTAGCAATGGGCCTATGCCAAAATATGGTAAGCTTCCCTATTCTCCTATCTTCAAAAAGGTGTATGCAACCTAATAATGGATATCTACAATAAGTGAGGTAATCTGATAATGGCCTAAAATTTGTCGAAGCAATGCAAGGAGGATACCTTAAAGGTTGCCTAAAATGTGATGGTAAGATAAATAAATGTGACGAAATGGAAAAAATTAGGTGAGAAAGTCTCTAGTTTGAACTGTAGTTACTGATAGGAATTTATCAGAAAATAGAATCAACAAGTTTTTCCTAAAAAAATTGTAAATAGGCAAGCGACTCACTAGTTTTTTGCAAATACGTCATTTTAAGCTTCAGTCGCAGTTCAATTTATTAGATGTGGTTTATAAACTGTCAATTGTGATTTAATTTTATAGTTGCAGTTCATAAGTTATCAATTGTGGTTTACTATTTTTTGCAGTTGTGGTTAATAGAGGATAAACTTGAGTTTTGCTAGTTTTGAAGGGAATTTTATGTTTTATTGAAGTTTCTGATAGCAAACAAGGAAAATAATTTGAATACAGCCTAAAAACACTTGGGCTAGTCTGAAAATGTCCAAAGTATGTTTGCAATGTGTGTTCTTGAGGTTAGTTACCTCGAATTTCCACTAGTATAGCACAAAACGAATACAATATCACACATAGAAAACACTTTCTATCCCTAAAGGAAATGGCCAATGACAACACTCATACACCCACTCTAGGAATCTCCTTTGATGCAAGGGAGGGACACCCTTTTGGGTTATGTATCACCTTTTTCCTATGACAGTGGACGGGTAGGGGCCTCCTACAATGGAAGGATGTCACAAATCATCCTCTACATGGAAATTCACAAGCTCAAAAATAAAGTAACTTATGCAAGCCAGGGATTTTCATCTCACTGAAGGGAGCCAACTATCTCATCTATAATGGGTTTTAATTTTGTCAAAAAAATTTGCAAAAAAGGTCTTCAGACATATGTACAAAGTCACTATTTTCTTGTGACATTGACATGAATTTCAAGTTTCAGGTCAAACTAGGACCAAAGCTTAGGTTCGAGTCCCCAAGCCTTTTCCCAAACTGAAAAACAAACCAAAAACCTGACCAAAAATTCAAATTTTAAAAAATGGGATCCCATTTTTGGCTTGGGGCCCCAAACCGATTTTGGGATTTTTTCTAAGGCAAAAACTTCCACATTTTGTGGACTCATCTTCTTGCATTTACCCTAACATCAACATCTTCCAAATCTTTCCTATTTTCAACTTGTGCCTTAATCTTGGTCATTAGAGTCATTGTATACATTTTAGACTTGGTCATACCCTAGATTGTGGTTATAGTGACATTGTTATATCCTAATCTCGTTATGGTCACTTTCAAACTTAAATCTTGGACATCATCATTATTAGGCATCCTTATAACCCCCAAAAATCCAAAAACATAGCTTAGGTTGCAAACCTTAGGCTTAAGTCACCCTTTTGCATTGTGATACCTTGGACATCTCGTCACATACACCTTCATTCCCCTTGCAAGTCTTTTTATGGTCGAAACAAGGTCACAAAAGAAAAGAAAAGAAATGGAGTTTTTCCATGATGAAGATGATGACCTCTACAATCACACTATGAACCTAAACTTTGGCTCTTCCGCAAACGAAGTGCCTAAGTCAAACACTCCATTTGACAATTACAACACCCATAACAATCCTCTCTCAGTGGATCAACTAGAGGAAGCTTCCCAAGACCCCAATGTGGCAAGATTTGTGGACAAAATAGTAGATTTAGAACCTCAAAGGTATTTAGCCAAACATTTACATAGTGGAGCAAAACTACCCCTTGGCTTTGATGTAAATACACTTCGACAAGAATCGTCACCAAATAAACAAAGTCAAGGTCATGAGATATCTATCTCTAGTGGCTCCAAGATCCCAAAAATTTCTATGCTACAATGGGGTCCAACTCCATCTTCCACCACAATCCATACATCTTTATTTGGTAAACAATCCATGATGCAATCCATGTCACAAATTTTTGGTCATACCTCTAATCAATTTAGTGTCATGAACAATACATCATCAAATCCATTTAGAACATATAGTACCATGAACACCACATAAAACCCATTTGGAACATCTAGTGCCTTGAATACTACGTCATTCAATCGTTTTGGAAAAAATAAGAGGACTAGAATTCATATTTGTGGGACCAACACCAACACCAATACTTCCCAAAGTCCTAACACAAGTATCCCTCAAAAAAATACTCAAGGATCCTTCCAATTCAAAACCCAATACACACAAGGCCAAAATACTTCCAATCCTTCCCAAATGCAATTCAACACCTCATGAATTCCAACTCACACTACTCACATCCCTCAAATTCAAATTCCAACGTCAACTTACATTCCATATATTCAAAACCAAATATAATCCTTCACTCATAACATACCAACTCTAAACAACACCAATTCATCCCTTCCACATGTTGTATTGAAAAATACAAAGATTGGGCCTTACCAAAATTTAGTTACAAATGTCGTGGACTCAACACCTACACCATATGATGTCCTAGCTACTCAATTG
The DNA here is from genome assembly GCA_007258455.2 of Sequoia sempervirens. Taxonomy (NCBI): domain Eukaryota; kingdom Viridiplantae; phylum Streptophyta; class Pinopsida; order Cupressales; family Cupressaceae; genus Sequoia; species Sequoia sempervirens. The sequence continues at coordinate 605,124,368 of VDFB02058242.1, forward strand.
TGAGCTTTGCAAAAACAAGTGGAAACCATGACAGTGTCAAACAAGAATACTTACTCTACCTAAGAGTTATGTCCATGCCCATTTGATAGGACATTATACATGCCTCCTCTTCCTCCTCATTATGTCATGCCAATGTTACCCAAATATAGAGGAAAAGGAAAAGCCATTAAGCATGTGACAAAATTCCACATGACCCTGATCAACATTGCTTCCGAAAAAATATACCTAATGAGACTATTTCCTAAAATTCTCACTAGAAAAGCCCTAGAATAGTTTGCCCACTTACCTACCAACATTCAAACATGGAATGAATTGGCTGACAAGTTCATCACCCACTTCTCCTTTAATATTAAAAAAAATATCACTATTTCCTTCCTATGTCATACTAAAAAAGAAGAGGGTGAATCTTTCATAATGTTCTTCTAGAGATGGAGGAGCTTAGCTAGTCATTGTCTTGTTGACATTCCTGAAAAATAAAATATTATCATGTTCATGGAGAATCTGATCACATAATTAAAGTGTGCACTACAAACCCATTGTTTCTCAAAATTTGCAGACCTTGTAGGAAAAGGAACCATCCTTGAAAAGAATCTCATTTCCAAAGGAAAAATTAAGACATATAACAAAACCCAAAATTACCAAGGGACATGAAATGATAAGAACAAATATTGGGCTCTAAACAAAAATGTCACTAACAACAGAGTTGTGGATGCAAAAGCAATCCATTCTAGCTAGTTTGGTTATTAGTTGCTGCTTGGGGACATGGCACCTCACGAGTCTTTAACAAGATGCTTAAGGATTTAATCACTCCTACTAGGGGCTCTCATACGTTTTACGGTAGTACCCTGTTCTAAATGATACTATATGGCTAAGGCCTACATGCCATGAGGACTTGTCAGTTTAGTCTTATCTATTTATATATCAGCCCAAGGGAAAAACTGGTTGGAGTCACCTTCAAGTTCTCCTTTTGGATGTGTAGATCTTAGGCAAGCCCCTCTAAGGGTAAACAAAAGCAAGACAAACACAATGCCTTTTAAACTCTAAGATCACACAAAGTGTGAGGAGAGAGCACAATGTGCGTACCTTACACTAGCATGGTGTTCATTTTAGCCTCAAAATAAAATGTTTGGTGTGAGAGTGCATTCATCAAGAGATTTTTTTTATTCCCAAGGCCACACTAGGTGTGATGTAAGAGCATACACACCCCATAACAAAGACACAACCACAAGATAGTGAAGTAGTGATTCTTTTTATCCCCAATATACAACGTGAGAAGACACACTAATGTAATTTGTTGGTTCTTTTTAGCCCATATGAATGTATGATGCAGATTCCTTTTAATCTCAATGAGTGATATATGCATTTTTTTGTAAATTTTTAAGCCTGGATGAGTGATATATGAAAATTTTTATTCATTTTATCCATATGAGTGATATATGTAGTTTGTTGTTTTTTTTAATCATATGAGTGATATTGTTCATTTTATCCTTATGAGTGAATATTTATAACACACAAGCAAGATTAAACTAAGTAACCAAAAGATAGGGCAACAACATTTTGTTTCAAAAGAAGTAGTTTTGTTTTGAAAGAAACAATTTTAGAAATCCTTCCAAGCCTAATTCCGCATGCTACAAATCAAACATCAGTAGTAGAAAAAACCTCTACGAGCTACTGAATGTAAAAAAAAAAAATTAAAAAAATCCAAATGAGACCCCAAATTTAAAATAACTAGGGAATTGTGGCTCTAGAAACCATAGTTGCATCATAGGAAATAGCGACTACGTCATTCAAATAAGCAATTACATTGTTTGGATGCATTGAGGTCTCTTTCAGTTGCGGTGAATTGTCTCGAACCTGCAAAACATGGAAAAAAATATGACCAAACCTGACCAAACAAGAGACTAATATGATAAAATAACAATGTAAGATGATAAAAGCTTGAACAAAAAACTAGAAAGTAACAAAAATTTGAAGATAAATGAAAATATGATAATGTTTTTGAATGTTAATCAGTTGCGTTGCTCACAATATCAATTGTGGTACACTATTTTTTTTCGTAGTTACATCGTTTCAGCCTTCAATTACATCATTCCATACTTGTAACCTGCAAAAATAAAAATTTCTTACAAAAAATATAACAAATTCATCTTTCACGTCGAGTTCACCATTGTAATTAGGGTTAAAATTAGGATTAAACATGTAAATCATGAAACACAAATCGTAAAGATCCTAATCAAGTAATAAAGAACAAAGGAAGCATAAAAATACGAAATAAAATAATAGCATTACCCAAGCCTTCATGCCTCCATTGATTCACCTTGATTACCCTTCTCCATTTTGTTGTTAAATGATTAATTCTCTCATATATGAGCGTGCAAATATAGCCTTTGTCTATGCTAGTAAAATATCGAAGCAATTGTCTCTTATGTTGAAAATTAAGGTAATTATGTAGCTTAATACTTTGTAAAAATATTATACTATAGATCTAATTAAGTGTTCTTTGTTACAATTTCTTTGGGGATAATTATCTATTTAGATTCATTTTACCATTTGTAGAAGTAGACAAAAGATTGTAGAAGAAGAAGACCAGAAGATAGAAGTGACACAACATATATCATGGAGAAACCCTTTTAGGAAAAAACTCCACCACCATAATCAATAGTGCTTGTATTATTTAACCTTAGAACAAGATTACGATAATTCTTTATCAATCCTTGCTTGAGATGCTTCTTTTTCCTTCAACAATTCTTCTTCACAACTTGCAATAAAATCTGATAAAACTCTCTTCAACTTGCTGCAATTTATAGAAAATAATGAGCCTTGTAAATTCCAAAGAGTTTACAATTACAAATCACAAAGCTTATCTCACAAAACCTATGCCTATTCTTTGCAAGTAGAGTTCTTTCATGAAAAATAATGTCAAACCAAGTCCTTCATCAATTTGGGCATCCAAAACTAAATTCCTAACTCAACGTTGATTACAAAGATATCTTGTAAGATTATCCTCAAAGTTGGCACCCAAGAACGGGCTCACTTAACTCAACCTTATAAAATATATTCTCATGCAAAAGTGTTAACTCCAAGATGCCAATTTGTGCGCCCAAGGTGAGTCCGAGTCAATCTTTGTTAACTAAAACATATGTCTCCATCAATTCATGCAAACATGATGCATGATTGATCATCCTCACTTAACTGAATGTATCACCTATTATCTATCATGCAACTCAATTCATTAGTCATGCATTCCAAGTCAACTAAAGTCAACTAGCATTCAACTGAAACTAACTACATGCAACTGAAGATAACTTAACCATAACTGAACTGAACTGAACTGAGCTTCATGCATGTAAACATCAATTCCTAACTTCTAGGATCTTTACATGCATTACTAAAGTGTTATCTTTCTCCAAAAAGTTAACTTAACTCAAGGTGAGTTCCTCCTTCCATGTGGGTGCCCCATGTGCTCCTATTTTGTAGGAGCTCTTCTTGGGCATCCTCACATGTTCCTATCATTTAGGAATAATTACAAATTTAAATTTACATGTTCATTTCATTCAAATTTAATATCTTTCTAATCCTAGTGTTGGGGAACACTTTTCAAGGACTTAGGAGATACATGAAATATGTTTAGGATTGCAATTAAATGACATCCTATTCCCTCCACCGGTTTCATAAGATAATCTGCAACATTAATCAAAGTGTTAACTTTCTCAATTAATACCTTCCCACTCTCAATCATTTCTCACACAAAGTGATACTGTATATCAACATGATTAGTACGAGCATGATACATAGTATTTTTGGCTAAACAAATAGCACTCTGACTATCACATTCAAGTTTAATTTCTTGAAATAAAAAACAATACCTTTCCCAAGTCTCTATAACCAAACTACCTCTTTAGAGGCATGTGTAGTCACCGAGTGTGTTGAACTCACGTCCAACCAAGGTGTAGGCTCCTCAGAATTCCTATTGAAATCTCATCAAGAGTAACCATCTGAACATATGTCTCTAACCATAAGAGAGCTCAAGCCTCACCTATTTCTCCAAGTATCCATGAGGACCTGTAACCAACCAATCCATGCCAAACTCCAAATGCAACACAACACTATCATGAATTAATCAAGCAAATGGTTAATGTACCCAATACATAAGAGAACTACTACGATCAATCTCAAAGATCCAATCTTAAATTAGAAACATAAAATTGACATCCATGATCTAATCATCTCCTACTAGGAGATCACATGCACCATAACATATATACATCCTGGTCTCAAGAGAACAAGTACCATGCCAAACTCTAAATATATATCAAGAGTAAACCATGACATAATAGCAACCGCTCAAAATGAGGAAAACATATCCTCAATCTCATGAAGATAACCTTACCAATGATGCATCCGCATCATTTCCAACAACTCCCACTAAACCGTGGTACAAGCTACACTTGGTATCATGACTACCATCCTCTTCATGAAGATCACTCTGTAACATCAAGCAAAGAGTCATCACTTACCTTTTTATATGAAATGATCAATGCATGATTACCATCATCCGAGGATTCCTCTGTAGAAGAATCATAACTCTTTTTCTTGTTCTTACAATCCTTCTTCACATGTCCCAGTTTCTGACAGTTCCAACACTTTACCTTACTCTTACCAGGGGTTTCAAACTATCCTTTGGACTTACCCTTTCCTTCCTTGTCTCCCTTAGGTTCTTTTTTCTCAGGCCTACCTTTTACAAACAAGGCATCTTTTCTTTTCGTTTTAGACTTCCTTCTCATCTCCTCTGATAGGAGAGTAGGAATTATATTGTCCATCTTAGGATGTGTACCACTACCACTAAAGGCAATGATTAGATTTTCCCAAGATTATGGTAAAGAACAAAGTAACAAAATGCATTTATCTTAATCTTCTAGCTTTACATCTATAGATGCTAACTAATTTAGAATCAAATTAAAAGCATTCAAATGATTTGCAATAGAATCACCATCTTTCATCTTTAAAGAATACAATTGTCTTTTCAAATACAACTTATCAGTAAGACTTTTAGTTTGATAAATATCACCTATTCTCTTCCATAATTTATATGCAGTAGTTTCTTCTAAAGCATTCAAGAGAACAAAATCAACAAGACATAATCTTATGGTCCCTCTTTCCTTCTTATCAAACTTAGCCCAATCCTCATTTGACATCGTTGTAGGTGACTTTGTCTCATTACCAATAGCTAACCACCGATCTTTCTCTTCAAGGAGATCCTCCATTTTTAGTTTCCACATCTCATAATTAGATCCATTGAAACTTGCAACATCTAAGAGAATTAAAACTCATTTTAACAAACTTATTTTCCAAAATCACCAATAAAAAAATAGTAAAATCTCCCACTATAGCCAAAAAACCTTCAAACTTTTAAGATAAAGGCATCCCAAACTCTACCCCAACCATTAGCTCTAATAACAAATGTTGAAAATAGAGGCAATTATGTAGCTTAATACTTTGTAAAACTATTATACTGTAGATCTAATTAAGTGTTTTTTGTTACAATTTCTTTGTGGATGATTATCTGTTTAGATTCATTTTACCATTTTTAGAAGTAGACAGAAGATTGTAGAAGAATAATATTATAGGATAGAAGTGACACAACATATATTGTGGAGAAACCTTTTTGGGAAAAAACTCCACCACCAGAATCAATAGTGCTTTCATTATTTAACCCTAGAACAAGATTACAATAATTCTTTATCAATCGTTGCTTGAGATGCTTCTTTTTCCTTCAACAATTCTTCTTCACAACCTGCAATAAAATATAATAAAAATCTCTTCAATTTGCTACAATTTATAGAAAATAATGAGCCTTGTAAACTCACAAAGCACAAAGCTTATCTCACAAAACCTATGCCTATTCTTTGCAAGTAGAGTTATTCCGTGAAAAAAAATGTAAAACCAAGTCCTTCATCAATTTGGGCATTCCAAACTAAAGTCCTAACTCAAATTTGATTACAAAGATATCTTGTAAGCTTCTCCTCAAAGTTGGTGACCAAGAATGGGACCACTTAACTCATCCTTATAAAATATATTCTCATACAAAAGTGTTAACTCTAAGATGCCAACTTAGGTGCCCAAGGTGGGTCCAAGTCAATATTTGTTAACTAAAACATATCTCTCCATCAATTCATGCAAACATGATGCATGATTGATCATCCCCACTTAACTAAATGTATCACCTATTATCTGTCATGCAACTCAAGTCATTAGTCATGCATTCCAAGTCAATTAAAGTCAACTAGCATTCAACTGAAACTAACTACATGCAACTGAAGATAACTAAACCATAATTGAACTGAATTGAACTAAACTCCATGCATGTAAACATTAATTCCTAACTTCTAGGATCTTTGCATGCATTATTGAAGTGTTATCTTTCTCCAAATAGTTAACTTAACTCAAGGTGATTTCCACCTTCCATGTGGGTTCCCCATGTGCTCCTATTTTGTAGGAGCTCTTCTTGGGCATCCCCACATGTTCCTATCATTTAGGAATAATTATAAATTTAATCTCTTTCTAATCCTTGTGCTGGGAACACTTTCCAAGGACTTAGGAGATACCCGAAATATGTTTAAGATTGCAATTAAATGGCATCCTATTCCCAACATCTTAAGTATAAACTCTAGATTTATGAGATTGGATCCCAGAAATGACAAAGGTAGGTGCCTTTTATAGAGAAGACAAGTTCAAATGAATGCCCAAGATTAAATTATTTTGTTTTCAATCAATGAAATAAGATAGGATAAGAATAAGACTAACAGAGGAACCAAATAATTCCAAAGAATCATTTAGTTCAAAAAGGAAAGTGGGGAGTTAAATAATGGAAACATTATTTAAATCTTAGGCAAAAAGGAAAGTTATCTTTTTGATTTAAATAGCAATTTAATTCAAAAAGTGGAGAGAAAAAGACAACTCATTAATTAATTTATGGTAGAAAAGATTCATTAATTAAATAATTGACATAACTATTTAATTATAGTAGAAAATCATAAATAATTAAAGAAATATAATTTATTTAATTATAGGAGACAAGGACAATAATGACGTAATTAAATAAATATCAATTTATTAAATCAATAAAAAGAGGAAATATAAAAGATAAAATGAATTAATTAAATAATTCAAATTATTTAATTAATAGAGGACTTTATGACAGTTGATAACTAAATAATTAAAATTATTTAATTACGAAGGACAAAGGGGAAGTTAATAAAGTCGCAGGCCTAGGACAACTTTTAGTGTCTATATATGTATATTGTAATATTCAATTTGGAAATCTTGCATCCATAATCATAACACGATTTTTCTACAATTTCTCTCTTGTAAAAGTTATTGTTGTATTGCAGGTGATTTAGAGGTGTCGAGGAGTTCAACATAAAATCCTACATTGTTCCCATCAAAAGAGACCTAAAGAAAATCCCTAAGTAGATTTTCAATTTTCAAATAGGAATCCTTAGAAGGGACCTGACAAGAGGAATAATAAACATGAGTAGCACCCAAAATTTTAGAGCACACCTAAAAGTTACTAGTTAGAGAGAGAATCTTAGTAACCCATTAACTCAAATTTTTCTCAATTTTGAATATAATAGCTCGCCATAAGGAAACAAGAGAGGATTAAAAAGTGAAATATAGAAAAATGGGCGTTTTCATCAAAATGGGATGGTGTGGAATGTTTTGATGGGGGTATGATGCACCTATTTTGCTTTTTTCATTAGGAAAAAGAGATCCCAAAGGTAGGATTGACTTTCAACCCTTAGGTGAGTCAACCCTAATGAATATCTTGTTATTTTCCTTATGACTGAGGATGGGGTAAATCGACCTAAAATGTAATTTTGGGAGATAAATGAAAATACCAAAGGAATGCAATTATGCAATGCAACACTTGAATCATCAATTTAAAAAAAATTATCTAAAAAAACATAGAACTTTTAGCAGATCTGAGATGATTGAGAATTTTTTCACATTCCACCAAAAGTTGTTGTTGGGTGTCCTACAAGGACTATTTTTCCCTAGGGTGAATGGGTCTTGCTAGGCCTTTCTAAAAATTCAAAATTTGAATTTGTGGCCCTTGATCTACAATTCCTAACTGTACCTTTGAATCTTCTTCTTTTGGATATGTACCTACAACAGAATTTGAAAATTTGGGTTTGTGTCTATGGGAGTTTTCCTCGGTCCTAATTTGGTAATCAAACCTTGATGAAAAATATAGATCTAAAACCTGAAAGTGTGTGTGAGCCCTAATCTTAAGTGTGTCTAAATAGGCGTTGGGATGCATAATAATAAGTAACTAGGGGACTATTTTGAAGGGATAAAATGCATAAAATTGAGGTCACTAAAATAGGTCCAAATTAAGTGTGAAATTGTACTTTCACTTAGAAAGGAGTACAATTTTCTACACTACAAAAAAGTGGATACCAAGAAATAAGAAAACCTTCCCATGATCAGTCCATTTTTACTTGAGTGAATTTAACAATCTAGGCTTAGGAAGGAAATATGTCTTATAGCATCAAGTTTTCTATCATTTAATACTCAAACCCAAGGCCTTGCAAAATATATCAAGGTAATTGATGATCTTGGTTAAAACTATCCTCTTCAATTAAAGTAAGAAATGTGTTATTTGCAAAATAACTATTGATGAACTAGTTAGATAAATTAGGTAAGGTAATTCCCTTAACTAGCTTTTGAAAGGAAGCCAGGGGAGCAGAAACAACTTCCTACACTAATCTAATTAGGAGAGAGATACAAAAAAATTCTTTTAACACCTTTAACAGTTACAATAAAAGAAGCACACGCATAGAATAGATGAATAGAACAGTAAGAATGCTTTAAACAATGACACCAAATATACCATGGGGAAAACCCTTTCAGATAAAAAACCCCACCCTCCAAAAGCACAATACTTCTCTATTATATCAAATAGAAGTTACAAAATATCACCAAGTACAAAGCTTCTACATAAGTGCTTCAACATGAACACCTGTTCTAGAGTGATATTGGTAGCACTTCGTTACTTGCAAACAAACTAATCATTCTACAACCAAAGGAACTCAGTAAATATAGTGATACAAGATTTAAGAGGCATCTAGAAGGTGAGGGGTGTCCAAATCCAAAAGGCACAATATTCCATGCCATAGACATGCATTTGGACACTTGTACTAGATTCCCTTACACGTCTTACAATGGTCAAACATGCAAATACTTTTATTCCAAGCTCAAATGCCTAGAATGTGCTAAAAATAGCTTATGACATATGCCTTACACATCTTACAACTATCATAGAATATGTCATAGCTGACAACACTTACAACTACAAGAGAATTTTTCACATCTGACTAAAACTAATTGATTCTCTTACATCCTGTCATAACCCAACTTGGGCACAACTTTCACCCATGCATTCAAAGATTCCTTATGATGTGTCATAGAATTTTTCATATGTCATACATTCCAAAGTGGGATGCCTATGTCCACTTGGGATAATGATGTGTCATCCAGTCACCTCTAACAAGGATGCCACCCAACCAATGGGTCCCAATTAATGACGTGACACCATAGGCAATAAAAATAATAATAAATACATTAATACATCAAATTAAATCAATATTTGGACTCTAATGTTGAGGCACCTTAATCCCAACAACTTTTAAGAAATCACATGGGTCAAAATATAGTCAAATCCTTCAAAAACAACATATAAACTATAGAGGATAAAGGGAAATATTAGTAGATGGAAAAGAACCCAAAAGAATTGGATTTTTAACTATTAATAATGATATAAGTGGAGACATTTATAAAAACATCTTAACTCAATGTTGAAAATGGTGCCAAAAACGTAATGCTCAAAGCATGGAAAGAATGAAGGCCATTCAATATGGTCATAAGCATTAGCAAAGTTAATTCTAAGAAATATTATAAGTTTATGGAAGCATCGAGGCTAATTCATCCCTTCTTAGAGAACAACTATGTTTTTGGGGATGTACTATGATTCAAGGAAACCAATCTACTCATGGGTGGAACAACTAAGGAAAAAGAGGTTATAGCTTAAGGGCATAAGCTTTAGAACAGAGTTTTTAGGAGACATTAAACAATGTGATGGGGCACCAACTATAGATACCCTTTAGGTCACAAAATTTAGGTATGAACTTAAAATATTTCCCTCATTAATTAAGTTCTCTATGGAATTACTATGAAATTATTCTAGATATACTTTATAAAGATTCTCACACATAGTATACAAAAGAGATAGTACCTAGAAGGAAATCTATCCAAACAAGGAGTTTTTTCATTTGACAAAATCAATACATCCTTATGTAAGTCTTACTTTGTGGGAATATTTATCACAATGAATGCACTAAGATGCAAAAAATTGATACTTGGCACTACATTTAGGAATTATTGAAGAGCAATATTATGACCATGAGTATCTTCTTAGGCAATAAAAAATTGCTCATAGTGTTAGTCAAAATTTTGGAGAATGTTATAAAGCTGTATTAAGTTTTTTGACTATCCTTGAATTTTTGATGGCTTGGGATGTGTGACGAGCCCACATGGCCTAAAGTAATTGTTTATAAATATTATCTTCAATTTGAAGCCATTGAAGTTAATCTTTGATAGTGGCCAAGCTTGGAAACATACAATTGTGCATCTAAATTAAAAATTCTCCTTTAAAGTGATGGTGACCTAGTGAAGCTCCAAGGTGGTGGTCAAATGATAGTAGTAATTGAAATGGGAAATTTGACTCCTATAAATGTGAAGGAAGTAGGATGTACATTAGATAGTGGTATTACACCAAGTAATCCAACTTTTCTCTTGCATGGGAAGTGGCTCTAGATTCCAAACACATTGAGTATGTTCTAATGTGGCCTTGTGTGATAACAATGATATGTTTAGACAAACTAAATATTCATGGCCTTGGGTTTGACAAGTTTTCATTCAATACAAAACCATACAAGTAGTGGTGTGAAAGAAAAAATTCCATCAAAAGGATCAACTAGTAAGGAAAAAATAACTACCAAATGAAAATAAAGATTTATCTTTAACAACATGACATGTAGACTCTTTTCATAACCATTTTGAAGTTACAAGGCCTCTCTTTCACTTGCTATCCATCTAATACACAAAGCCATACTTTTATTATAGGATATCTCAATAATATTGAAATATTCACACATAACCCATGACAACAAGAAGCAATTAATCTCCAAAGGGAAGATTTATCAACAATATCATTTGAGTCATCAACATTAATGTCTCCATATGAATGGTTATTAATGTTGAAAGGTACCCACAACACTCAATTTGTGGGATCACATACTTGTTTAACTAATTATTGATGTCACATAGGGGAGAGACATATTATAGCATGACCCATTTTATGATTACTATACAAAAATTACTTGTAAGCCAAATAGCATAATATGCATCAAAAAACAAAAAACCCAAAAACTAAATTCTTATAAATAACGAGTATCCAAATCTAGAAATCTTTGTCAAGTGTCATATATGAAATGCATCCTTGGGAAGTTTGTTAGATGTCAAATTTTTTTGGAAATAAAGTTCATGAGTTTCAAGGGTCATATCCTCACTATCTAGCTCATTCGAAGACGAATAACTATTTTGTAAAAAATGGTCTTGTGAATTGAAATTACATATTTGAATGAAAGGTTGTGTTAGGCCACTATTTCTTTGACACAAATCCACCTCCTTCCAACCACCTAGGGGGTTGCAGGATCTTTGTTGGACCTTTTCGAGTGAAAAAGTATAATGAGTAGTGGTATCCACTTAAGATAATAAAGTTGACACTAGTAGCAGTGCCCTTGTGAATTTCAACTTATTTTCCTCCCTAAAATTTTTTGTATGAGAGTGAACAATAAATTATCTTGAGTCCTAAGGTTTTGAAATTGTACCTTGAGTTTTCAAAGATTGGCCACCATTGCTAGTGAAGGGATTGGCTAGAGCCCTATCATTGCTAGTAGTCTTGGCTTGGTGACTAATCATAGTTAACCATTCATCCTCTTTCTTAGAAATAGGTGGGTTATTTCTAGTTGGTCAAGTGGTGGGATTATCATAGGGAGTAACCCAAGGGCGCTCTCAAATCTTGTGCACAAAATATTGACAATGATAACACGCATTAGTATGTTCATACAGAGGACATGTTTAATGTGTCTCATTTGATCAATTTGTATATCAACCATATCCTTTAGATACTTGGAGAGGTCAAACTCAACAAAAATCCTCTTTCAAGGTCAAGATAATAAATTATTTTTAGGTTCAAAATGAATGACATTGCCTAGGAAGGATGCTATCTTGGTTAGGAAATTCCAAGATGACAGAAGCAACCTAATGAACTCCACCTAGAGAAGAACACAAGGCGATTTCTCATCAGAGATGATGAAAGTCTAGGATGTATTGGAAAATACACATGAACATACCAAGGACCATGCTTGAGAATAGCCTCAACAAGAGTAGCTTTAATAAAGATAAACATACATTAAACCTTTTGTAAGGTTTTGCACAACATCACCACAAATCCTATTCAAGACCTAGGTTTTGGTCACCCATTATTTGACCATACTTTCAAGGGGACCCTTCCCAAAAAATAGTTTATCAAAATAAATTTTTCTAGTTAGTGACATGTACTATCAAACTTCAGAATGAAAAAAAACCACATCTAGAGGTCTTTTAGTAGATGCACCTCATGGAACAATTTGAAAACAAAATCCTTAAAACACTTGAGTGGGGGATCCATTACTATACATCATCAAATCTTCAACCACAACAACAATTATACAATTATGGAAGGTTGAGACCATTTAAAATGGTCAAAAAAGCACCCATATATGTGATAGCCTAGAAGATGCTACAATAAATGTTGAAAATCAATATAACTCTTACTTGAGAATGAAACAAGATGGCATGAAGAAAATGTAAAATAATCATAAAAAAACCAAGATAGAAACCCTAGAAGAGCTCTAAACCCTAGGCTATATTTTGTATTTATGTACCATCTCTTTTTTCTTCTTCCAATAAGTCTAAAATTTTCACCAAAAAAAAAAAATTAGTAAACACTGAATGAGCATAACCCCTCTGAACTCATTCATGCCCCTCTGAACTCATTCATGCATATTTTATTTTTCACTTGCATGCTCTTTTGGATACTTGTTTGCATTCACTTGTAGCAAAGCCCTAAAATAGGATAGAATCTCCCATAGCGCCAAGGCAGCACAATCACCAAACATGATGATGAAAAAGCTTTTATGTCCCTTACACGGTTCGTGCTCATTCACTTTTACAACTAGCCCATGAAAATTTTCCTTCATTGTTTTTAAGAAATTCTTTAGTGAAATTATCACTACTGATGGAATCATACTTTTGCAAAACCCCTTTGCATAGTTCGCCACCTCCAAATTTAACATCTCTGGCCAATATCGAGCGTTTATTCAAATCTTTCCCAGGTTTGTAGAAACTCAAAGACCTGCAAAAGGTGGAGAAATTTGTTTATTTGTTGGAAATAAATTGGTGCAAACCAAATCAAATCACAAAAATAATGATGTTGTCTCCTAGAGGTTTGACGACTAGTGTAGAAAAGATACATCCCAGGCTCCAACTACTGAAAGAGTCAGGGATTGAGGGGGAAAATCTAGTAAGGGTTTTGATGACCAGGCTGTGGGTATTCTTCACAAGCCTCGATCTCGAGCTTCTTCCTAAAATTAGGCTTCTTACAACTACCACTACTCTATTTGACTCCACTTTCTGATGGAAGTTTGTTGAACTGTCGACAAACTATTGTCAGAATTCTGACGAATCACTTGAAAAAATTTCATCATAGAATTTTTGTTGGTATCCAGACGAGCTATAAAACCTTGAAATCACGATTGAACTTCGTTGGTTTCCACTAGAAAGAAGGGACCTAGTGTTCGTCAGAATATTGATGACAATTGTGTCGATCTAGCGATGAACAATAGCCATAACGCATGTGGCATGCCTATGCCAAATCGTCAGAACAACATGAGAAAGTTGTTGGAATTGCGACCAAGTTTCATAGAAATTCCAACAAACATTTGTCATTTGTGTGATGATCTCGCCATCGGGAGGACTAACTTGTGGTATCATCGATAGAGCACGAGGAAGTATATCGGCAAGACTTATACCATCGAGGTAAGTTCTGAATGTTTACCCGACCCACTATGTCTCACTAATATATTCCCAATGCTCCTGTCGATGAAAGAAATGATGGTCTTGCCGATGAAACTTCATTGGTGAGACTTAAAATTTTGGGCCAACATATATTTTTCATGCCAAGATGACTTGTCTTGCCGATAGATTCTCTTCATCGATGATACCATAAGCCAATCTCCCTGATATTTTGACAAACATTCATCATTTGTTCAATGATCTTGCCATTGGGAGGACTAACTTGTGGTCTCATTGACAAAGCACGAGGAAGTATATCGGTGAGACTTATACCATCGGGGTATGTTCTGAATGTTTACTTGAACTACTATGTCTCGCCGATATATTCCTAGTGCTCTTATCAATGAAAGAAATGATGGTCTCACTGATGAAACTTCATCGGTGAGACTTAAATGTTCGGGCCAACATATATTTTTCATGGCAAGATGACTTGTCTTGCCGATAGATTCTCTTCATCGATGAAATCATAAGCCAATCTCCCTGATATTCTGACAAACATGCATCATTTGTTTGATTATCTCACCATTGGAATGAGATCAAAATTGCTTCAGAGCTATAGCAACCTCGTCACACTTTTTTTTTTTGTCGGACTGGTTCATTGAAACTTTGACGAAACATTGTAGTTTTTTTTTTAAAGGATTTATCAGGAGGACTAACTTGTGGTCTCATTGACAGAGCATGAGGAAGTATATCAGCAAGACTTATACCATCGGGGTAAGTTTTGAATGTTTACCCGACCTGCTATGTCTTGCTAATATATTCCTAGTGCTCTTGTCGGTGAAAGAAATGATGGTCTCGCCAATGAAACTTCATCGGTGAGACTTAAACATTCGGGCCAACATATATTTTTCATGCCAAGATGACTTGTCTTGTCAATAGATTTTCTTCATCGATGAGACCATAAGCCAATCTCCTCAATATGTCTTCTTTAGTAATCTTGATCACTACAATAGTTTTGATTTCTCATCGATGTGCTAAAAAGTGCTTGTAACCCATAATAGGCTAGGAAGACCCATACCAGCTAATGTCGATGTGATTTGTTTGCTACAATATCTTTGATCAAAAGGATTTTTAGGATTAGAACAAGGTGACCATGGGTAATTATATTCTGTAGGGACAATTACATCCTTTTCTAACTCAAAATGTAGTTATTATTGAGAAATTTACATGAGTAAATCATTATAAAATTTTGACTAAATCATTATATTTTGTAGGGCCAATTCACATAAACTACTCAAAACTGGGGAAATGCAAAATCAATGATACCTTAATTGTTAAACAAATTGTTTGAATGATACGATAAAAAAAACTCTCTTTCAACTTCAAATGAACGCCATTGGAGAAGTGACTTATAGATGATACATGTAGCTATAAGTATTCCATTACTAAAGCCAATATCTTCTGTGATACACTTGATCAATGCATCTTGATTTTCCTGAAACCAAAATACCAAAAAAATGTAGTGTAAGGGAATACAAAAATTGCCAGAGCTTTATAATATAATGTGCCTAATAAAGTGCCATATAACTAGAAATACAAATAGAAGAGATAGACAACTCCTGTTAGAATCATATACTTGCTGCCTAATGCTGAGAGTCTCTATGGCCTCTACTCCATCATGAGCTCTTCTTACAGTAGACAGAGTCCGTGAATTCATGACACATCTATTGGTTAAAATATTATTGAAAAATAATATTACTTATTTAAAATTGGGAGGAGATAACTAAAACTTATACATAAAAAGATATAATTTGTTTATATTGGACAACCATGAGTGTATGTCATGATGGAATTTACCATTTTAAGGCACAAAAATGGATAATACATAATGACAAGTGGAGACTTAACCTCCTTGAGTTAACATCACAAGCCAATTAGCTTTGGTCTCTACTAAACAATGTTGCAAGATCATTTCCCACACACAGAAATTTGTGCTTCTAAAGTCCAAAATGCACCTACACAAAGCAAGTACACACAATAATAGTGCTCAAAATATGCTATGCCAACCCCATTGCAAAGAAAGTTTCAACAAGATATTGCAGCAATATGAAGACATCTTTCTATCCCTCTAGTCCTCTCTCTATCTCTTTCTATCCATATATTTCTCTACCTCTATCACAATCTCCTAAATATATATTTGTATCATAGAGTAGTGAGGTTGGTATGTGACACATAAAAATGGTCTCGACTTGAAAAACCATACTTTCTATGATGACCATGCTTCTCCCTCAAATAATTCAATTATTTAATCACATTCTAATGTCATAATTATTCCTCCATGATTATTTAAATAAATAAATTACGTTTATTTATTTAAATACGTCACTGATCAATCCTTATTTCCTCCATAACATTATCATTTATCCTTCAATCAAATAAACTTATTTATTTAGCCCACTTTCCATCCCACCAAAACAAATAATTAAAATAATTATAAATATCAAGTCTTTTGTCTCATTCCCACTTATGAATTAAATCATTATTTAATTCATAAGTCAACATTCTCCATAAATTAAATAATTTCTATTATTCCATCTACCTATTATTCTCCACCTTTGATTTGATTATCTCCAATTAAATCCCAACCCTTCATTTAAAGGCTTGCCCTAACTTTGACCTAATGTTGCCCTAACCCTAATCATCCTTATCACATTGAATCCTAGCCGTTGATCTTAGGGCTTCACCAACTTTTAATCTTGTCCATCCATTCACCATTTGGAATTCTTTAAAAGGCCCTCTCTCAAGTCATTTTAGGACACACACAAGTTATTTTCAGTATGCTTGAGAGCTTTTGAGCACTTGAGCAATCACATTACTTCAATATTTTGCTTGGCTTTGTCATAGGTTATAGTTGCACTTCAAATTTGAGGGCAATTATATCATTTTCAGCAAGATGGAGAAGACCAATGGAGGTGAATCAATGGAGGCTTGAAGACTAGGTGAATTTGTTTCATACTCTCATGTTTCTTGCTTTCATTGTTCTCCATTGTTATTAGGGATATAATGGTTTTATGCTATTTGCAATCTAACTTGGAAATTTCTCTAATTACATTTGGTGAACCCGACGTGAAATTTTTGCATGTGGAGCAATGAAAATGTTTTGATACCTACTATGCTTTGATAAATCCTAATTTACATTTTCAATACTCCTACATGTATGGTATGGGTAACAGAAAATAATGGTGTTCTAATGCTAATTCACATTTTCAATGCTCCTTTCAATAACTTGAATAGTATGGTACAAAAAATTTTGTTTAAGTGTTATTGGTGCTAAATGCATAGCTAGTAACTCTATTCTTCTCTTGGCACTGGCACAAAGTATTTATGTTCATATTTGCAATCATTTCTGTAGTGAGATATGGGTTGCAAACTATTCAACACAAATCTATTTTTTAGAAATTAAATAAGTGAGATATGGGTCGTGAAATATTCAAACATTTGTTGTGTTTTTGGCGCATTTTAAACAAATCTATCCACGTGTCTTTTGGGAATCATAACAGACCATGAGGTGACATTTCTCTGGAGGCATCTGTCAAACAGATCATATCTCTTGTCTATGCTTTCAGATTTTGCTTGCTATTAAGACACAACTTAACTAGATTTTTTGTTTCAACTTGATGTTTTGAGGGATTCAAGGATCAATCATAGAAAGAGGGTTTCATAATTTCTTTTCTTTTCTTGCAAAAATCTATCCATATCTCTCAATCGGCATTGTTGACAGCATGACCCACTTTGTTTAGACTCTTGAGGCTGTGTTTATTCTCCAGAACAGCTTTCTTCACTACTCTCCCCACCGCTCCTCGCTTTAGCCACTTCCACCACCAACAACGGCGCAGGGGTGGTGGCGCGTGGCCATGGGCACCGGGATGATTGCTTAAGTACTGAACTGCAGGAACCTCAAGCAGAAGCCCTGGAAGGATGTGGCTGACGCCGTTATTAACTGTGTAAGAACTGATTAGATACCCTGAAGAAAAACAAGACGAACAAAATATAAGCCTGAAAAGAAAAAGATCGTTGGTAGCGGTGATCATAGGCAACACTATTGGCTTCCACCCCTCCAAACTCTTCTTCACCGGGTTTGAATGTCCACGATTCGGGATTTGCAACGTCAACTATCGCTTGTCAAAGACGGAAGACTCAAAACTACTAATTGTGTTTTTGCAGGGCTCTCGCTTCAATTGTGCTTTATCTTGAGTGCCTCCTTCACATAGATGATTTATTGGGCCTAAAAAGAACTTGCGTGCTTGAGTCAAAATCATAAGCTTGGTTTAAAATAAACAAAGTGTTTGATGTGTTTGCCTCACACTTCAATTTGGATATTAAAATGAACAAATGCTTTCAACTTGTGTAACCTTTGATTCAATAATAGGAGTATCCTCTCCCCTTGCGCACTTGTGCGATCCTGGGTGCAAGAGAAACTGTTATTGACTCTAGGAATTTGGGCCTTCCTTGGTGGGAAAAAGTACTCACCCCAAGGTGACTCAGACCGGCAACGGAGCTCTTTGGCCGAGCTACCCCCGACCGGTATATAAATGTGAATCCTAAGGGAAAGCCTAGGATTACGAGTGCGGATGTGTCATACGGACAGAGTAGTACTCCCATAAACCCTGTTGAGCGTAACCTCTTCAGGCTGGAGTGCCACCTAATCGGTGATTAATCTCTTGCCCCATGTATGGCCACTCGAACGGGGGTCCCGAACTAAATACTCTTGTGTAGTAGCCAAAAACCTTCTATCCGCTAGCGCAGCAACGGTCGTTGTGAAGGCATCCACATCTTCACAGTCTTTAGTAGAGGTGATCAGCGTGCCATGGGAGTTTTATGGGCGCTGGAAGCTTGGTTGGCCTGAGAAGAGAGTGCACTGTAAGGGGGAGCCTGTGCAGCCAAGCTTCTGGATTCACACGCTAAGGATATGTGGCTGGGGAAACCCAAGTGGAATCTAGCAGATATTGTCCTAGCCTAACCATAGGATTGTGCTTGTCTTCTTTGTGATTGATTACACATTCAAAACATCATGTTTGCTAATTGTTTTCTGGATTCTCAAACAGTATACACAGCAATCCCAAATTTGGAAATGAAACAATCAACTTCAGACAATTTAGACTTTTCATCAAAACATCACAAAATTGAATTTGAGTCCAACAATTTTGCCTGCTGTCAACCATCTTTTCTCGAAGTCTTTGTCAAAAACCAGAACTGAAATTGCTCAAAATTTTCATCATTCAACCATTAGCTTGCATTTTTACTTTAGGTTCATCCTTGTTAATTTTAGTTGCATTCCCTAGGCTTCATAATCATCATTTCCTACATAGACTTGTCATTAGGTTTTCATCTTTGCAGACTTTGGATTAGGCCACCTCATCACACTTTGCAAAATCATTGCCTTCAAGAGTAGGTTATCTTGGGACTTAGTCAACAATCTCCTTTTCAGTCATTGTCCTTTTTGTGAGAATTTCCAACTCAACAGTCTAGTTAGGAAAACTCACTAGTCATTTTGACCTTGTCACTTAGTCCCTTTAACAAGTCCTTTGATAACCAAAATTAAGACATAGATTAAGCTTAGAGTGGTTAGGAAAACCTTTCTCCACATTGCATTCATCTTAGTCCATACTTTGCATATTTTATGCCTAAAAATCCAAAAAAATCCAAAAATAGTGTTCACCCTAGTCCTCATTTTGCACCTTGACATTGCATTAGTCACCTTTTTAGTCAACATTATCCCTAGTCCTCATTTTGCACCTTGACATTGCATTAGTCACCTTTTTAGTCAACATTATCCCTAGTCCTCATTTTGCACCTAGTCAATTCTATCACCGTGCATTAATCAACATTGTCATCCTAGCCATCATTGTCGCCTTGACATTTGGCATCTACATTAATCACCTTGCATTGTCATGCTTTATCACAAAAAAAAACCAAAAATATAGAATAGTTGTCATAATCATCATCCTCATTTGAGCAATTCTCTTTTATGGTCGAAACTAGGCTTCAAAGAAAGAAAAGACAAATGGAAAACTTTGGACAAGACTTCAACACCAACATCCACACCAACACTTATGACATGAACCAAGACATGACTTTTAACGATCCATTTACCAACATGAACATACCATCTTCCATGAACCTGCCAACATCCTCTCGAAATCCATTCGAACCATTCATACAAAGAGACCACACTGGACAAGTATTAGTTGAGGACCTAGAGGCTGCAGCCCAAAATCCTGACGTAGCTTCATTTGTAGAGGACTTGGTCTTGAACGATGCTGACAGATACCTTGCTATGCTTTTAGACCAAGGGGAAAAACTACCAAGAGGATTTGACATCAATACCATAAGACCTTTGTCTCTAGACAACACGACACAAAACTTGACACCTCAACAAAACACAAACAATGCCTCCAACAATAACACTGTTGTCACCACACAAATTGCTACAAGCACCATCAATATTACATCTAGTGGAACCATAAGTCAAAACACCTCCAACTCAATCAATGCAACATCTATTGGAGGAACACCCACCATGCCACAAGCAATATCACAATCCATGCCCACAATGTCAATGACATCTTCACAAATAGTTGGAACTACCCTTGGATCTACATCAATGGGGGCAAGTTCCTCAAACCCGATATTTGGAACCTCATCTATGACCATAGGGACATCATCATCAAATCCATATGTGGGAACCTCATTCAACCCATTTGGAGGAACTAAACGACATATTCTTATTCAAGGTCCCCAACCAAACGTTAACACATCGTCACAACTAAACATCAATGCCTCACAAGGACAAAATACCAACATCCTGCATGGACAATTCCAAGGACAAAATACCAACATCCCACATGGACAATTCTTCCAATATGGACAAGGCACTCAAATGACACAACAAATGAATACCTTTGGGCACCAGAATAGTCAAGGTTACCAGATCCCCCAAATATCGACAAATATGGCTGGATCGCACATCCCCACATATTCATCACAAATTCACATGCAACAACACATTCCTCATCAAAATTGGCAATACCAACAATTTCCAAACCAAAACATATCATACATTCCACAACAACACATGTCACATTCAAACTCGAACATGCTATCACAATCAATGGGGACTCAAGGGATACCCATCACTCCCATGTGTGATGCAACCAATAATCCCATAATAGAGGCCTTGACAGCCAGAGTGGCGGACCTCCAAAAACAGATGGAAAACATGCAAACATCCAACAAAATGCCACCAATGTCATATGACCTATGTCCATATCCTTTTGACACAACTTTATACATGCCACCATTTCCTCCTGGATATGTGGCCCCAAACTTCACCAAATACAAGGGAAAGACAAATCCTATTGAACACATTCGAGAATTCACGACCAACTGTATGGACATTGCATATGAACACACTTACTTGATGAGACTCTTCTCCAAGAGTCTAACAGGACCCACACTCGAATGGTTCTCCACTTTGAAGGGGATAAAAACATGGAATGAACTTGTAGCAAAATTTGTGAAAAATTATGCCTATAACATTGACACAGACACCTCCATCACTAGCTTATGCACACTTACACAAGAAGACACTGGTGAAATGTTTATCCCATTTTTCCAACGATGGAGAGGCCTAGCAAGTCGCTGCCACATAGACATACCTGAAAAAGAGAAGGTTGACATTTCTTCTATTCCTTCATCTTCTAGTCCTCTCATCCATTTCGAGAGCACACTCATGTTCTTTGAACCTGCCTGTCCTCTCGAGGGGGCATACCACTACCTCCTCATCATCCTTCCTCTCCTCACTTTCAAACTGGGGCATATTTTTTTACTTGTTCTTTGACACAATGCGATAAACTACATCATGTCAAAGAGGGGCAAAATGTAGACACATAAAAATGGTCTCGACTTGCAAACCATACTTTCTATGATGACCATGCTTCTCCCTCAAATAATTCAATTATTTAATCACATTCTAATGTCATAATTATTCCTCCATGATTATTTAAATAAATAAATTACGTTTATTTATTTAAATACATCACTGATCAATCCTTATTCCCTCCATAACATTATCATTTAAATCCTTAAATCAAATAAACTTATTTATTTAGCCCACTTTCCATCCCACCAAAACAAATAATTAAAATAATTATAAATATCAAGTCTTTTGTCTCATTCCCACTTATGAATTAAATCATTATTTAATTCATGAGTCAACATTCTCCATAAATTAAATAATTTCTATTATTCCATCTACCTATTTTTTCTCCACCTTTGATTTGATTATCTCCAATTAAATCCCAACCCTTCATTTCAAGGCTTGCCCTAACTTTGACCTAATGTTGCCCTAACCCTAATCATCCTTATCACATTGAATCCTAACCGTTGATCTTAGGGCTTCACCAAATTTTAATCTTGTCCGTCCATTCACCATTTGGAATTCTTTAAAAGGCCCTCTCTCAAGTCATTTTAGGACACACACAAGTTATTTTCAGTATGCTTGAGAGCTTTTGAGCACTTGAGCAATCACATTACTTCAATATTTTGCTTAGCTTTGTCATAGGTTATAGTTGCACTTCAAATTTGAGGGCAATTATATCATTTCAGCAAGATGGAGAAGGCCAATGGAGGTCAATCAATGGAGGCTGGAAGACTAGGTGAATTTGTTTCATACTCTCATGTTCTTGCTTTCATTGTTCTCCATTGTTATTAGGGATTTAATGGTTTTATGCTATTTGCAATCTAACAAGATTTTCCTTAATACAAGATGAAGTAAGATTTTGTGTTCCAATTTTTTATAGTAGTACCTATAGGTGCTCAGGGTCATGGTGTGTTTTTTGTGTTTATCAACACATCTCTCGTGGGTACTTCCTACATTTGTTTTATGCACATCAAGATATCTTTTGTGAATAGTCCCTGCATTTTTTTAAGGAAAGTTGGTGTATTTTTCACGCATGCTTCCTGTGTTTGTTTTAGGAAAATAAATGTAGGAAAATAACATCCAAAAATATATGCTTGGTTACTTGGGTGAGCAATAAGTATTTTATTCAACTGTAAATTGGCTATTCCACCTACTGACCTTTAAAGTGTTAGTCTAGAGGCATGTAGGTGGAGGAGCTTTGTTTGCTTTAATAATTTCTACTACTTCAACAACAGGGAACATCTAAAGTTTGGAGACCACAATTTACAGTCGTTTAGCACAATATCACCTCATTTAACCTTATTCTAAAGTTCACTAAGTTGCAAACAAAGTGTTAAAATGGCAATCAAACAAAGCACTAGAATAGATAATAACAACAAAATTCCAAAAATTCAAGCTTCAACCTCGAGGAAGGTCTAGATCAAATAGTCATTGTAGCCATAATATACATACAATCTGCAACAAGCCACTCAGTATAGTCCTTTAGAGTAGACCCTTTTTTCCTTAAAGCTTTGAAATTGGAAAAAATTATAACAACTGATAGAGATAGGATCGATATGTATCATTAATGAACACTATCAAACATAGTCCAAATAGATGAAACAAGTGACGCCTTGTAATCTTGAAAACAATGCAACAACAATCAAAATTAAAAAATTACCCTCTTTTATTCTCCTCTTAAGGTTTGGGAGGTTAGGTGGCACTTCCCCTCTTCTTCAAGCTCCTGAAAATCAATACAAAACATATGAAAAAAATTTCATGGTTAAGTGGAAGCCTCCCATCAACAACAAGATCCAAATATCCATGTATCTATCTCAATCAAGCCTCTAAACCCTTCAGAGCTATCAATTTTTCCACTAACCTATTATGCACAAAAGTCAAATTTTAGAGTTACGTCACCACTAAAAATAAAAGAAACAGAGCTTTGAAACCAAATCCACACACAACACAATGTGGTATTCATAGAAAGTCATACAAAAAAACTAAACTCATAACATTGGAATGGAAACAACTTCAAATTATGATACAAAGCATGGATTCACTTTACTCAACTAGAGGCAAATTTCACAATAATGGGTTCTTCATCTAAAACATCTGTACAAGGTTCAAACAGTAAATGGATTGATGAAAGATAGAGGAATTAAAAAGATACTTGGATGTAGTTGGATTGAAGGTCATAAAATGGTACATGTTTTTTGTGTAGGAGTCATATCACATCCACAAACATGGCAGAGCTATGCAAAGCAAGAGACATTGTCTTGGAAAATGAAGGAATCAGGGAATAAAGAATCATTTTTCTGCCACCATAGTGAAAAGTTAGCACTTTCTTTCATCTTTGCATATTGGTTTGATGCTTCAAATGATACATTTCTTATATTCAAAAGTTCATTACCTTATTGAGCTTCTCTTTGTTTCAAGAATAGTTTAATATTCTCTACTTAACAAGACCAACCACGTGACGACGGAAGCTCATTTGGCCCCTCCCCCCCTCACATCACTCTCAATTCCCCATACCCAATCATATAACATTAATCATTCATTCATCCATTAATAACATATAACATTCATTCATTATCATATAAAATTCATTGATTAACATTTAACATTCATTCATTAACATATAACATTCGTTCATTAACATATTCACATTCATTCATAATATGATTACAATCAGTTTTTTTTTTTTGTTTGTTTTGAAGCTTAAAAAGCTAAAGTGGAGTGTCATTTTCTAAATCATTTGTCCCCCCTTCAATTGTTCTGCCCTTTGCTTATGATCTTAATGTACGCCTAGTCGTGTACTCAAGACTTGGACACCATTGTGAGGGGGGTCTACTGCAATAACAAAAGAATTTTAAATTGATATTTTTTTATTATTATTGTTACAAGCATTTCATTAATTAAAAGAACATTAGAGTGGTTCTCTTTACTTGATGGGGCCACATCATGTTCCTAATCTTCTCTTATAGCATCATGCTCAACATGGTGAACACCCTCTAAATCCTGATCTGGAGTTGAAACACGAAAGGTTACATTAATTAATACACCAATTGCAATTAAATATGTTTAAAAGAACATTAGAGTGGTACTCTTTACCTGATGGGGCCACATCATGTTCCTGATCTTCTCTAGCCTGATCATGCTCAACATGTTGATCACGCTCTACATGTTCTAAAGTTGAAACACGAAAGGTTACATTAATTAATACACCAATTGCAATTATAGATGTTTAATTGTATTAATTCATACTATGTTTTGTATAGCACATGAATACATCTAGTACTAGGATGCACACCATGAACTTCATCTACAGGTTGTTCTCCACCCTCACCAGGCTGCATTCCAATGTCATGTGCAGTATTATCATTGCTTGTTTGTTTAAAACAAATAGGCACATAATTAATTTATGGTGGAAATTAATATTGAATAGATTGTACAAGTATTTAATTTTAAATAAACTTTATTGATTTTATTTACTTGCGCGTTAGATGCAGTGGAAGATTGTGTTTTCCTTGTCAAGAATCTTAGGCATTCAACCACGACTCCATAGCCTTGTTGGAAGGCAATCTTCAGGTCCTCTTCTGTGGGAACTCTGTTGAATTCAAAGCCCTACATTTTTGCATAAGATCATGAATTTTTCTTCTATGGTGTGATAAAACAAAAATTGTTTGCAATTTATTATTTGGATGCAATATTTCATTTATTGATATGTACAATTCATGTGGCTAATTTCATATAACCACAAAGCCAAGTTTGTACTACCCATATTTTTCTAGTCTTTCCTTTGTTTCCTTTGATGTGTCGGGCAGCCTATGAAAAGTTTGAAATACGTTAGATTATGTAAAAAGAAAGAGTAATCAGTATATAATTACATTGTTGATAGTATCACATACCTTCGCTCACTCGGTGGTGTCTTTCCTTTTTTCTTTTTAGCCTTCTCCTTTCCATCTGACACCAAGTCCTTCCACTCCCTCTTCAGAATCATGGGGGGACACTCATACTTTTTGTTCTTCTCTAAATGTGACCTATATTGGTCCCTCACATACTTTAGATAGGTACCAGCTTTCTTAAGGACCTCCGTTCAGTTGAATGTTTTATCACCGAACAACACAACTAAACGGTTAATGAGCTCATCTTTTAAATCTTCATTTTGGGCATTCCACCGTACATATGGTGGGCCGAAAGAGCTCCAATGTAATATCACTTAGATGTTTATAAAAAACATCATTTCCTGCAAAATCATCATGGGATCATTAGTCTAAAAAGAGTGATCAATAAGTAAATTTCAATTGGATTATATATAATAATAATTAAAACATTTTAAATTACTTGGGACCTCTATCTTTATGGGAATGGAATCCTCAGTCACCAAAAATGTGACCAAAATTTTTCTCATACTAGTAATATGGGAAGATCCAGGAAATGTTGCTAAAACATCACTAGTACTAGTGGCCTCTACATCCCCAGGTACATGTCCTGACACATGTTTTGGCATGTGTTTGTTGCGAGAGGGTGCACTACCCGATGCCTGCATGGTATGTTTTTTCTACATTTGAGACGAAAATATAGGCATGGATGATGGGGTCAGATGATGTGATGTATGCACAGGAAGATCAAGATCGACACTTGTACCAACCCCTACTCCTCGGGAAGCATCTGCAGTACCCTGATCATGGCCAGCAACATCATGAGGATGCAAATAATCATTTAAAAACAACACATATTTTAGTTCATGACATAAAGGAGTACAAAATATAAAACCATGAATGAACTTATGTTATAATTAAAGACCTCATGATAACTTACTTGCAAGTTTTTTGCTCTCTCAGTCAATATTTTAACCCTCTCTCTTATCTCATCTATTTGAGGCACTATGAATATCAACTTAAGGATTTCTTCATTTCATTTTTTTGGGGTCTTCCTTAACATATCGAGAGGGCTTGTTGAATATGCGATGTCATCATCACATAATATTGAATGCACCCCCCTATGGATGCTCTCCTCTACTGCTATTGCCTTTCCCCAATCATTTTACTACAACAAGAATATTAAAAACATTATCAAAATTGACCCAAGGAACTTATTAAAAAAAAATAATAATAAGAAAATTTGCTTGTATCTAATTTGTACAATTACAATGAGGTAAACCTGTTGGGTAGAAGTGTTTGAAGATGCATCGTGATTTGTGGTTTGAGTCGGAGCCTTCCCCATACGATCAATGTTCTGCTGTGACAAAAATTAAATATAAAAAAACATTACCAAAATGAAACCAATAGACTTATGAAAAAAAACATAAGAATAAAATGGTATATTGGATTCATTAATTGGAGGTTGGGTAAAATGGTACATAGTATGTACCACCCCCATAGTAATTTTGTTTGTAACTAAGAAATTAAAATTGTAATCGATTAGCAACTCTTCCCCTACAGTTATTGATTTTATCGCACATATGAATACATGGTTTCCCTTGCACACCTTGAATATGCAATTGGTTTGCTTATTTGTTGACCCAAGTCATGTACTGTTTATAAACCCTACAATATTCCCTAATGCTTTTGTCCTTTCGTCAATGTACATAGCCACTCCTTTATTTTGATCCTTATCTTTTAGTTGTATATAATATTTTGACAGTGCATACCTATGCATACTTCGTGTATATCAAACCAACTGCATCCAATCTTTGTAATTGCAATAGGGTCCAACATACTCCATCAATTTAGTAACATTTTCATAATAGACCTTTATGCCATCCATGCAAAATAAGCCCAAACCATGTAATGGCGATGGTGTTATGCGATATATCCTCTTGTTGACACAAAAATTAGTGTTTATTGGAGGAAGTTCCTTAGGTACCCATTGTTTCCATAGATGTTTGTACCTCAAGGGCACCTCGATGTTGCCTATGCTCTCATCATCATAAGAACATGACCCCCCTTTAGTAAGAAAAAATTCCATGCGTTTATTGATTTTTTTTCTAATCTTTTGACCTCTAGTTGATCTCACTCTTTTAGACCTACTACATGTCTTGCTTTCCTCTTCTCTTCCTGAATATCCCTCACTCGAGGAAGAAAAATATGAAAAATACCTATTTGGTGGTACCTGAACTCATAAGGATATTGGATGAAGTTCTTTCATGGTGATGTGATCCCAAGGTGATATTATGAGAAATCTATCATCTCATCGCTAGAATTTGATAGGTTATAAGGTAATCAAGTCTTGATAGATTGCAAGTTATTGTTACTACCGTCCAAATGTGTCCATCACAAATAAAATCTACTTAATGTTTTTGTAGACGTCCAATTTGATCACTTCCATATGATCAAACGCGTCTTCTCATCCCCTCTATCAATATTGATTAAACCATTTGTTTAATTAATACCTTGCATCTTACATAAGGGTCCTAAAGTATTTAATTTAATAAATACTTTACCCCTCTTCCTCCTCTAAATTAAATAAATATACCCTTTTATTTAATTTAGTCATATCCCCCTTTTAAATTAAAAATTCATTTTTAATTCCTCTTTTCTCTCTCATGGTCACATCCTCCAACTTAAGCAAGTTGGTCCCTAATCCATCTTAAGTACTTCATCTTCTTCTAATTAACAGGGGTTAGCATGTGCACACTCTTAATCATCATTAAGGTCACATCCTCCATAATCTCCCACTTGCTTCTAATAAGTCATTAGTCCATCTAACTGAGTACTTGCACAACCTTAATCATTTGGTTAGCCTAACCTAATCCTCCTCCCACTTATGGCATGTGTCCTTGAGTCAACCTTATTAAAGGCTTTCTCCTTTTGGACAAGGCACTCCACTTCCCTATGTGAATTTTTAATTCACATTTAATCCCCCAAGGCACCCAAAAGGAATTTTTAATTCCTTCACTTCTTCCCACATGTCCTTCACTTATTCTTTTTTCTTTCCCATCTCCCCATGAGAATATTTGAGGAATTTTTAATTCCTCACATGTTCTCTCACCCACATGGGGACAAGGACCTCCTTTATGAGGAGATCTTGTCCAATCCCAAGGTACTTTGTACCCCCTCCATGTCATGTACCTCCTTCCACCTCATGTCCACTTCACCTTTTAGGGCTATCTCACATGCCACATGTCAAGATGTGAGGGCTTGTGAGTTCTCAACTCACCTTAGCCCTACATCTTGATATTTGGTGGCTCAATCTTGACCCTCCATTTCCCTAGGAATTCTCAAAATCCTATAAATACCCCCTCTTTTCTCTCATTTGGGGAGATCATTTTGCTAGCCAAACTCTTGCAGTTTTGTTTCTCAACCTACACTTAGCTATTTTCATGATTTCATCCATTTGCACTCATCCTCACAACATCATTTAGCTTGCATCTTGTGCCATCCAAGGATCATACACATCAAAGAGCGAAGGGCCAATCAAAGGATCGATTCGACGCAAGGTATAGAGTTCCATTTTGTTGCTTTCATCTTGTGTTGTTTCCAACTTAGGCTAATCTTGAGGTGTAGGTTGTTTTGGTGTTTATTTGCACTCTTTTACTTGCTGCTCATTTTCTAACACTCACATTCGACCTATCACAATTTTAAATCCAAAACTTTGTAACAAGTGTTAAATGTGACTATGGTCCACTAGTTACACAACCAAGGCCTCAAATGTATTTTGTAATTGTAATCAAAGGACTTTTTCTCTTCATTCAAGTAAATAAACTTGAAGGGAAACACCACCAAGTGGTTTATTGGACACCTACATGACTAAGAATAGCAAAAAAATTGGTTTGATGCTTCAAACAATGCATTTCTTATCCCACTTCTATCATGTTTTATTCCCATCCCATTGCAATTGTTGATACCAAAATTTCATATTAGATACCACATTCTTGAAGCAATTTTCTATGTTTTTACTATTTTTCTAAAGTTCTTTTGTGTTGTATGGATCTGTACAAGCTTAAAATTCTCTGAGATAATTGGTGTAGATAAATATATGTGTTCATACAAGCTTGATATGCTCTGAGATCACTATTTTTTGGGAGAAAACAATAAAATACAAGGACTGCCTTATTTTTCCTGTGTAAGGGTTTGAGGGATAAATAGAAATGACATCCACCAATCCACCCACTATCTTGGAACAATAACTCAGTGGATTAGTGTGCAATATGGTATGATAGAGGCTCATTGCATTTAGGGGTCTGTTAAAGAAAGAAACTTGGCATTGAATTGATGCCCTAGGGCTAACAGTGGCAATTTTCTTGTGAATTTGTGGTTGTTAAGTTAGGGTTTGTTAATTTGATGGATATATTGGTAGAGTCATGGTGACACTATTTGATGGTCCAATATCTACTTCAAAATGAAAAATCCCTAACAACTCTAAGATCTATAATGGGATGGCCACCATCCTAGGAAAGACTCTTCATTCTCACTTTTAGGTGTTAAAATTTAACAATACCTTGATTGATGAAAGAGCCCAAAGAGCCTTTCTCCATGGTATCCAAGTACACATAGCAATGGTCTTCTCTTATACGGTTGGACATGATTTAAAGAACTTAGCTAGGAATTATTCATTTAACCTAAGGTTTTCTCATAATGCCATCATTGGAAAAGTATGATCAAATTCTTCTATTATGAAGAATTGGTCTATGTGCCTCTAGTAATCACTATAAATGTTTGTAAGGATAAAATGACTAATTGCATTAGGTAGGAGATAATAAACTTTGAGTTCTTCAAATATTATATTCCTCTATTCACAATTTTTAAGGGTTGTGTGTGGAGGAGGTTATCACTACCAAGAAGGGAGGAGACCTTTCCTTGCATATGTTTATGGTGGAGGTATTAAAGAAGAATTGTATGCCTCTATTTCCATTCATTAGATCTAGCTTAGCCTAGCATATACTTGGACTAAGTCTACAATTGCTTCAGAATCATGCGATGAAGGCTATGTGTGATGAAATACTAGACCTTTGGGGGTTCCAATGTACAAGAAGATCTTTCAAAACTAGGCATGAAAATTGCAGGTTAAAGAGAATAGGGGTGCCAAACTTATAGTACTAATTGTCCCTTGGTCATCAATTTTTCCTGAGTGCCCTCAACCTCATCCTCGGCACTAGTATTGACCTTGTTTTCACTCCTCCAAACTCTTCCTCAGTGTTGGTATTGACCTTTTTTTCACTCCTCCAAACTCTTCCTCGAAGCTGGTATTGACCTTTCACTTCTCCAATTTGATGAGCTACAACTTGGTTTCATTAGTTTTTAGAGTATGTTAATTAAATTGAAAATTATGGCACCATTTAGCTAGGTTTTAATATTGTACAATATAGTTAAGTATATATTAGCTATATTAGATTTATATTTTGTAGCTCATTCTTGTAGATTAATAATAGACATTCGGGTTCTTTCTTCATGAAAGCATATATTCTATATTTTCCTTGGTGTTCTCCCAATGCAAAATATAATTAATATAATATATATTTAATATAATAGTAATATTAGATAAAATTATATATAATATAATTATATTTAGTATTATATAATAGTATGTATAGGCTTTTACCTGATATTTTAGAGGATTTTACCATTACACTATAGCTGGTTTACCATTAAATGGAAATTGAAACTTTTTTTCCAATGAAACAATAGTGGTTTCCAGGCATGAGATTTGTTTCAAGCTCAAATCTCAAAATATATGTAGCCTATTAGCTAATAGAAAGAGATATAGAAACTAAAAAGATAGAGAATGAGAGAGAGAAATATAAGAGATACAAAGGAAAAGAGAGAGATGGAAAAGAGAAACTAAATTTTGATTGGTTCTTTCATGTCAACAATCCAAGGAAGGCATGTGTCCTTGGGGAGTTATGCTCAAGGTAGCATGCCATTTGATTAAAGATATGATAATTCTCCTTTAAGACCTCTTCTCTATCTCCCCTCCTCTACCTACCTATATCTCTTTATCTCCCTCCCCCTCTCTATCTCCCCCTCTCTATCTCTCACCATCTCTAGTACCTCCCTATCCCCCATATCCATCAACTCTCTATCTCCACCTCTCTTCCTTTCTCTTCCCATATATCTCCATCTCTCTTTCTCTTCCCATATATCTCTATCTCTCTATATCTCCCACTATCTATATCACTCCCTCTTCCCCCCTCTATCTCTCCCTCTCCCCCCTTTCTCTCTCATTCACTCCATCTCTCCCTCCATCTCTCCTACTCTATATCTCTATCTCTATTTATCTTTTTATCTCCCTCGTAGTCCTCTCTCTATCTCTTTCTATCCATATATTTATCTACCTCTATCATGACCTCTCTATCTCTTTCACCATCCCCCTCTATCTCTCTATATCACCCTCTTCTCTAAATCATGATGGATAGTATGCAAATAATAACACAAATTAATGATGAGATTATTCCAAGTAAAATTTTATGAGTTTCACCATCATATGCTTCCTACATGTCAACCATATTTATTTGTAGCATTGAGTTCTCACACTTTCTTAGCACTCTCATTTGTAGGATTGAATAAGGTAGACATGAATAGAATCATCATCAATAAAGAGCTATCCTATCTTGAAAGATTGTGTAGCAATCAAGATGTTGTTCATATCTTCTAAAATGTAGGATGTTTAATATTTTTGGAGAATTTTGAGTATCAAGCAAAGAAATTTCCTAGGAATTTTCTCAATCCTTGAAGGACGATATTAGAATTCAAAGCTTGAGAATTACTTTATAAGGAATTGATATTTAGAGAAACTAGTTTTCCAATTAAAGGAGAGGCTTGGTACAAGTTTAGAATAATATATAAAGAAACTATGGAGTATTTTTTCCTAGAAAACGAGGAGACTAAATATTTAGTAAGAGGAGTTCTTCATACAAGTTTACCTTATCCTTGGATAGACATAGTAATTATTGTGCAAAAATATGTTACCTACAAAGGAAGGTACAATGACTTGTATGGTTATGACTTCAAACTTATCTCTCATTTGTGACATGCTAGGCATATTAATATACCTTTTATTGATAAATTTTCTAAGAAATATGGATGGTGAAGTTGAAAATTGATATTCAAAGCTCTTAGCTCATTTTGATCTTATCAAGATGGTGGTAGAAGAATATATGTAGCCTATTAGCTAATAGAAAGAGATATAGAAACTAAAAAGATAGAGAATGAGAGAAAGAGATGAACTTAGATAGATAGGGAGAGAGAGAGAGAGACATATAAGAGATACAAAGAAAAGAGAGAGAGGGAAAAGAGAAACTAAATTTTTATTGGTTGTTTCATGTCAACAATCCAAGGATGGCATGTGTCCTTGGGGAGTTATGCTCAATGTAGCATGCCATTTGATTAAAGATATGATAATTCTCCTTTAAGACCTCTTCAATGTACCACTTAAGGAGACAAAGATAAATATAGGGAAGAAAATATAGAGAGAGATGGAGATAATGAGAAACATACAAATAGAAAGGGAGACAAAGAGATAGAGAGAGGTATAGAGATAAAGAGATAAGGATGAATAGATAGAGATACTGAGAGGGTGATTGATATATCTCTCCCTATTGCTCTCTATCTCCCTAAACCCTAAAACCTCTTCTCTATCTCTCCCCCTCTTCGCTATCTCTCCTCCTCTACCTATCTATATCCCTTTCTCTCCCCCCCCTCTGTACCTCCCCCTGTATATCTCCCCTTCTCTATCTCTCACCATCTCTCCCTCCCCATCCCCCCTATCCATCAACTTTCTATCTCCACCTCTCTTCCTTTCTTTGGTGATTTCACTGTATTAGCAAGGGATGGATATGATATGGCTCTCAACAAATTGTTGCAATACAACATGAAGAAGGGTTTGTTGGAACTATAAATTTTTTCAAAATTTAATAATGACTTACTCATGTAAATTTCATAATAATAACTAGATTTTGAGTCAAAAAAGGATGTAATTGGCCCTACAGAATATAATTACCCACATTCACCTTGTTCTATGCCTGAAAATCCTTCTGATCAAAGATATTGTGGAAAAAAAATCACATCGGCATGAGATGGTATGGGTCTTCCCAACCTATTATGGGTTACAAGCACTTTTTAGCACATCAATGAGACATCAAAATTGTTGTAGCAATCAGGATTACTAAAGAAGTCATCTCAGCATGAAAAATATATGCTGGCCTGAACGTTTAAGTATCACCGATGAAGTTTCATTGGCGAGACCATCATTTATTTCACTGACAAGAGCACTGGGAATATATCAGCCAGACATGTGCCATCGGTGTAAATCCTAAATTTTCACCTAACCCACTAAGTTACACTGACAGAAGGATATCAGCAGGAGTTCTGGCGACATATTCAAAACCAAAAGAAAAGTTATCAATGAGAATTATAACATCGAAGGAACCACTGAATGTGTTAGCAATACTAAAAGTCAGGCTGATGAAGAAACAAATGAACCAAAATTATTGTCAAGGTGACTCTTGGTGATGTATACGAGACAAATGTTAACATCGGTCAGATATGTAGAGTGTACCCCGATCAACAGAGTATTCAATGAATGTTGGTTGGGGCCTAATGTATAGATTTCCCAAATTTTGAAGGTGTCTTGCCAACCAGTTCATTTGATGTGTTATCAACAAGACTTATAACATCGGAGGAACCACTGAATGTGTTAGCGATACTAAAAGTTAGGCCAATGAAGAAACAAATGAACCCAAATGATTGTCGGGGTGACTCTTAGCGATGTATATGGGACAAATGTTAACATCGGTCAAATGTGTAGAGTGTTCCCCAATCAATAGAGTATTTAGTGAATGTTGGTTGGGGCCTAATGTATAGATCATCCAAAGTTTGAAGGTGTCTTATCAACTAGTTCATTTGATGTGTTATTGGTGAGACTTATAACATCGCAAGAACCATTGAATGTGTTAGTGATACTAAAAGTCAGACCGATGAAGAAACAAATGAACCAAAAAGATTGTTGGGGTGACTCTTGGAAATGTATATGGGACAAATGTTAACACCTGTCAGATGTGTAGAGTGTTACCCCGATCAGTAGAGTATTCAGTGAATGTTGGTTGGGGCCTAATGCATAGATCACCCAAAGTTTGAAGGTGTCTTGCCAACCAATTCATTTGATGTGTCATTAGTGAGACTTATAACATCAGAGGAACCATTGAATGTGTTAGCGATACTAAAAGTCAAGCCAATGAAGAAACAAATGAACCAAAATGATTTCCGGGGTGACTCTTGGTGATGTATACGGGACAAACGTTAACATCGGTCAGATGTGTAGAGTGCTACCTTGATCAATAGAATATTCAGTGAACATTGGTTGGGGCCTAATGTATGGATCACCCAAAGTTTGAAGGTGTCTTGCCGACTAGTTTATTTGATGTGTTATCGACAAGACTTATAACATCAGAGGAACCACTAAATGTGTTAGCGATACTAAAAGTTAGGCCGATGAAGAAACAAATGAACCAAAATGATTGTTG
Organism: Sequoia sempervirens; assembly: GCA_007258455.2. NCBI lineage: Eukaryota > Viridiplantae > Streptophyta > Pinopsida > Cupressales > Cupressaceae > Sequoia > Sequoia sempervirens. The sequence goes on from VDFB02058242.1 coordinate 605,159,971, forward strand.
GGGTGACTCTTGGTGATGTATACGGGAAAAATGTTAACATCGGTCAGATGTGTAGAGTGTTACCCCGATTAGTAGAGTATTCAATGAATGTTGGTTGGGGCCTAATGTATAGATTTCCCAAAGTTTGAAGGTGTCTTTCTGACCAGTTCATTTGATGTGATAGTAATAAATTTGAAAATATGTTACATTCATTTCTGGAGTTAAAACATTAATGGTGCCATGGAGCATAGGTAATATCATAAATTGAAAGGAAATCGTTGTAAAATGAACATTATTGTGAATTGGTAGCGAACGAGGAGACAAACAAAGGGCCAGAGAATTGTTTTAGTTGAAAGACCTCAATCAAAACCAGCAAGTCCTCTACATTTTAGCTTTTCATTTCTTCAATTTTAACCGAGTAATATGGAAGCCACTAGCTCAGAGAAGTTGAAAGGTAGAAAACAAAGTGAGAGTAGTCACCCTAAGAGTAAGAAGTAGAAAGTTGAGTTTGGAATTGAGCGGGAGGGTGTTGAACGAAAGCTAAATTAGGATTTAATTAACCAATTGCTTGGCTCTGGGCCCAAAGGTAGGCACTCTGTGCAATTAAGGGTGAAAGTGGAAAAATTGGAAGACAAATGCAATCACATAGGAGACATTTAGACCCCAATAAGAGGCTATGAATTTTTTAGATTCCACTTTCATCGAAGAGATTGTTTTGAGCCAGTTTGTAATCTGTGGCATCTAAATTTGGGAAAGATGGTTTTCCCTAATGTGTTTGTCAATACAGAGTTGGTAAAATTGTTGACCACCCACTATGACTCAAAACTTAAGGCCATATGCAGACCATCTGGGAAACCATTCATATACATATCAAAGGCTTCAATAAGTGAGGTTTTTAAGTTGGAAGGGTGGTGTAATGAGAAAATTGTAAATGAAGAGTTGGAAAAAGAGTTTTGGAGAATGGATACCACTTACAAGGTTTGGAGGTTTCCCTTACATAGAATTAAACAAGATGGTAAAACTATCCCACTTGATGATGGTGATGGGCCTCCATTCCATGTGGACTTATTCAAGCCCTATATGAGATATACCTATTTCTCGGTAGGACAAGTGTTGGGTATGGAAGTTCCTGAGTATATGCCCATTGTTCCCATGGTAATTGCAGCTGACATTCAATGTCATAATTCTAGTTTTTTTTACTATGCTTCATTTGTCTCCAAGGAACTCGACTTAGCATTGATGGAAATCAAGAATAAATCCCATGTTCTGCACCTTAGGCATTATTCTCTTTTAATGCATCTAGTATTGTACTTCGAACAAGAGTTAGGGATTTGGCAAAAAAAATTGAAGGTTTCATAGTTTGATAAAGAGGGAAAATTGTTACCCATTCAATTGCATGGACTGCCATTTGGGACAATAGGTTTGGTAATTCCAGTTTCTTGTATTTTGAAGAATATTTTGTAAATCTAGTATATGAATTCTATAGTCATCCTTCTGCGCACTCATTTTCTAATGAAATAAAATGCTTCCTCAGACCTAAGGACTTTAATGGACCAATTGATCACAATTGGGGAGACTGGTATTGCTTGGAAGATGCTACTATTGTAAGGGTATTTGGTTTTGAGGACTCTCCATTAATTTTTCCTAAAAGTGTCTCAGATAGGATTGCATATTTGGAAATTGTAAGACAAATGGATTTTTCTAGTTTCATGAATTTTGGTTCATTCGGGAAACGGGTACTTATGCCTAGTACTTTGTGCTTTGGTCATTTTACTATGCTTGCAAAGGAAGGATATGATTTGATCCTTGACAAATTAATGCAGTCTAATATGACTAAGGGTCCACCAAGAAAAGGTTTTGATCTAGAGGGATATATCAATTCTGCCAAACAAAGGATAAACTTTGGAGGATATGATCATGTGCCTTATCAGTTTGATGACATGATTAGAAATTTGGAGGCAGAGGAAGTAGAGAGTGGTGGAGGAATACAACCAAGGGTTGTCGAATACAGGGTTCCCTTTTTCTAGACATGAGGAATCTGGAGAAGATATGCCACAAGACCTACCCAATAGGATTTCTAGAATAAAAACTCAAGATTACAACTGCCCTCCTAGAGAACCAAGTATTGAAGAGAGCCAAGATACAGACACTAGAGAGATGGCATATAGGTCATTTTTAGCAAACAATGAATTTGTGAATTCTTTAGAATTTAGATCTTTCTTGTATAAGCAAAAGGGAAAGGAGATAAGGGAGACAGTTGATAATGTTACACCAAGCAATGAGGAGCAACTACTAAATAATTTGAAATTAACTATGGATAGAGAAATGGCTAATATGGCCCTTGAGAAAGGAAGGAAAATGTTAGAAGATGTTGGAGTTATGATCTTTCTAGGGCTCGATTTGAACTCTGCATTGGTCTTTGATAGCTTCTTAAAGGATAATAGTTCCACACACAAGCTTAGTCCAGAGGGGGTGACATAAATATATGTTGGATCCAAATATAACCTAGATGAAGGATCACTCATGATATGGGCCTTGTATCCACCTCATAGAAAGTTAGTGGTGATTGATACTGAGAAAGCATTTGGACATGTCATGACTTTGAAGGTTGGAGAGGTAGATCTTGTGGCGATTGCAAACATTGGGATTAATGTGGCAAAACTAAATAAAGCCCAAATACAAATGTTGATCAAAGAAATGTCCAAAATGAGCAATGAAAGGATGATGAGAGAAAATGTTCATTTGAAGGACATGCTAGGAGTCGCAATGGGACCTCCTAAATTAATAATGCGTGGTGAATTCTCATAGGTAAAAGAACATTGGAAGGAGTCAATTACATATTCACAAGGTAAATATGATACACTCGATGTATTAATAATTAGAAAAAGGAAGGCCAACTTAATGATTTGGTTGAATAAGCTATGGGGAACATATTCAAAGAACCATGTTATAGGGTAGGAACACAAGAGAATTGATGGAAGGATTCAAGAAAAGTTCTGAGAATTAAATGAAAGAGATGTTCCTAGCAGTGTGACCATTGGTATGGGTAACCAAATTATAAAGAAACATAGGGACCTTTATGAGGAACTGCAAGAAGATGCAAAGGGGCTAGTTGATGTTATGAATATGGGATTTCCTACACTATTTGAAGATGGAGAAAAGTTGAAAGAGAAATCCAAGTGGATCAAAGAATGTGAATTAATGCTGCAAATAATTTTGGAAAATGTTATAGGGAAGGATTCGACATTGGATGAGAGCTGCGAGCAAAAAGAAAGGATGATAAAGGTGGAAATATCAGCCAAGAACACATTAGGAGATGTTGATACTCATCAATGACAAGATTATCTAGATCATTTATCAAATGTTCATCTATGGCTAAATAGAGCCTAATCTCCTGTTTTAATTAGGTAAGTAAAATAAAAAATTTGTGAAGGGACGTGTTCCCTTCCAAGTTTTGATGTATTTATATCTATTCCATAGTAATGCAACAAATTAGGTGTTAGGAGATATTTAGTAGATAGCTTTCTAGCAAAATGCTTTCATATACAGAGACTCAAATGCATATATTTTGATAGAGTAAATGAAGATATCTAAGTCATGGATTAAGATTTTGGTATCAGTCGTTTGTTAAATTTATGCAGTTAGTTGATTGTATCCATTCTGATGCTTCTCTATTGTTTAAATTGATATAACAAGTTTATACTCTTTTTATCATTGTACATTTGCTATATATGTGTGATCTGGTTATTCAGTTCTCTCAAGTAGGGATTAAAATATTTTAATCAATCACAACAATTGGGAAGTGTTAGTTGGATTGATAAGAAGAATCACATAACTATATTTACATTCTATCTCAAGAAGAGTTTGTCAATTATTCACTTGCACGCACAAGTTGTAAACAATTTATGTGCCTGATAGTTTGAATTATTGCTTATTGAAATCTACATTTATTCATTAGACTCCATATACCCAATAAGGCACTGGTCTCCCCTTGTCCATCCATAAATCTAATTCATTTTATACATTTGTTAACTAACATATTTCTCATTTAGTTCATGTTAGATTAGGATCACATCTGTTCACTATAAACTTGCCATTGTGGATAGATTACTATAGTTAAATAACATCAATTAAGTCTGCTCAGTCAGTATAGGTAGACCCACCTAGGTTCAACAACACCAAAAGAGAAGAAGGCTTGAGTCATTAAGCCTTGTACGTTACCCTAAAGTGTACCAAGAGATTGGTAACCTCTTGTGGTTTTTCAACCAGCATTTTTGAGTGCTAACAAGGTCCACCGTGCAAAAAGGATTTGATCTAGATACATATGCATTTACTATTTTCATTTATTTCTCATGTAGTTTAATAGTTTGATCATTTCATATTATATGTGTTGAAGACTTTAGAATTTCAATTACATTAATTTATGGATATGTTGTATCTATAACACTACAAACCCATATGCTCTTTGCATTTACACTTGCATTTAGAAATACACATTTATATACATAGATATAGATTTCTTTAATGATATGTTGTATTTATTGTTCTAGGAGAGCATCCAATAATTGCATTTACATTTACATTTTCAAATACATATACATATATACATACATACATATATATGGATGTATGTGACATGGAATTGATTTCGCATCAAAATATGGCTATATGTGACCATACAGTGGTGCAAAATAGGAAAAATACAGAAATTTCAAAGAAAAACACATATTTTTGAATGTCAAGAGCTTGTATTTTAAATCCTCAACCATCAACAACCATTGCAATGATCACTTTATGCCTTTTAAAGGAATTTACAACTCAACCACTAAACAACCACCTCTACAACTAACTTTTTAATCTTTATGATCACATGAAACATGAAACACACTAATTTCAAGGTTGTTAATATCACTATTGAAATGTTTTAGTTTTTTGACCTTTGAAACATTAAAAAGTACATCATTAAATTAATTATGTAATGGCATAAAAATTAAAAAAATCATGAATTAATTATGTAACCACATAATTCAGATATAATTCTATCAAGAAATTAATATCAAATAGATAATATAATCGCATAACTCATACATTTCAATGTCATTGATCTTCTTGTTCATCCAACTCTTTGTCTGTATCATCTGATCTAGATTCGACATTGTAAGGATTGGTCATATCATCATCATCATTGATATTAGTTTCGATAATGTCATCATCCACATGGATATCATATTCATGAACATTAACTCCTACATCATCATGATCTAGTTCCTCCTCTTTGACATCTTCATCAGGGCACATCATCAACTAACTGTTGATCCTGATCATCATCTACATCATCTTCTAGTTCTTCGGTATCTTCTTCTTCCACCACATTATACTTTACCAGCCTTCCTCTTGGATCATGTCTAACAACAAATGACCAACCTAATTTACCTAGAACCTCTAAGTAAAATACCTGCTCACATTGGCTTGGAAGAACATAGGGCTCATTTCCAACTCGCTCGATCGACCTTGTATTAACCATAGTAAATCCATTATCATGTTCAATAACAACTCTCTCAGGACCATTTTCATTTAATCGGAGCCTGTACCATAGCATGATGAACATAACTAATTTGAAGGATTTAAAGTCACACTCAAGTATATCATCCAAAATCCCATAGTATCATTTTTTTGAGACTTCTAGATGTATGCCGCTTCTAGATGAAATATTTGACACTTGAAAGACTACAATTATACCATAGTCAAAAGTTTTCTTCGTGTCATCCAACTTTTTGATCCAAAATTTATGACCATTGCACCACATAGCCTTGTGGTGTTTCACCTGCAATATTGTCAGTTGATAAACATATTTATTCTTGGCCGAATGTATGCAAAGAAAAAAATCTCAATATATATATTGGTGTAGGAGCACCTAGATCTTGTAAATGCCTTCAAAAGGCTAATATGTTAAATTTACATGTTCAAGTCTAAATTTGTGTGTCAAGGCCATGAAAAGGCTAATTTGAATGTAATCAAATCATAAAAGAAGTCAATAGGAGGTGAAAATGCAAAAAAATGAAAATAATGTAATATTATGTAAACAAAAAGGCATAAATCAAGCATATTAGGAGATAAGAGGTAGTTTGAACCAATAAGAAGTTAGAAAAGGTAGTTATTAAGAGGGAAAAAGTTATAAAAAGCATGGCAAGGCGTGGAAGAGTAGAATCTTGAAACTCTTGTACCAAAATCTTGAATAAAAGCCCTATTTTTCTGAGTTATCAAGCATTATTTCTATTTCTCCTAACTTGTATTGCTAATTTGGTAACATCCAAGAGTTAGTTCTTATGTAATCTCATTTGAGAAAGAGTAGTTTTCATTGTCAAAGAGTTTGAAAGTCAGTTTTAAGTAGCAAAAGAATCAAAGACAATCGTGTGTCTCAGGCAGAGTTAGTTTCACTGTGATTTTGAGAGTCCCTAAAGAATTTTAAGGCCCATACCCCCAATGTAAGCCTAGTAGAAATGGTGGGATGGGATAAGTATGGTGTCCTTTATGTGATTTTGTTTTGTGTGAGTGCAGGGTATCAAGAATATGGTGCTTTGTTGCTTATTTAAAGTTAATTTTCATAGTTTTCCTCTTGAAAATGAAGGTTTCCAACAGGGTATTGGAGAAATAATGTATGCATGTCCAAGGTTATGATTCTAAAGGAATTTGGAGATATAATGGAGCTTGTTAATACACTTTCTAAATGGGTCTTTCAATCTTTGAAAGTGGATAAATTTGGTGTTTTGTGAACTTTACTTTGAGTCTAACAATTTGGAGTTGGAAAAAAGGTGGATAAATCTAGTGTTTTGTGACCTTTAGTAGCCTTTCTTGGGTGTATAGACTAAAATCTACTAGTTTCTCTAGTATAAATCATTCTGAGTTTTTGATATGATGATATGGGCATTAAGAGGTCTCTAAATGTGCCTTTGGATCTTGGTTTTGAACCTAGTGTGAGTGGTTCACCTAATCTAGGGTATGGAGGTCTATTGCTAATTAATGTTTAGATTTCATGGATAGTGGAAATATATGTGTACAAGGAAGTGAGTGAACTTAAATACTTGAACCTTGTCATTTGGATGGAGTTACAGTAGAATTTATGCTTGAATAAGGTTGTAAAGGTAGTGCATATTGTTTTGAGAATGATGATTCTATTGTGTGTCTTGGTATCTTTACAAAGCAGGCAATCTAATATTTATACACTGATGTATTGAATTTATTTCTCTCAAAACATGATGAATCTTGTTTCTTGAAGGATTGATTAACTAGTTGATAGCAAGAATGATTGGTCTTTGTTAGTTTTCCTTGTAAGGAAAATGAATTGGTGCTATTTGAGAAGTTTAGACTATGAATCTGATTGATTGAGTCAAAGTTTTCTAATATGGTTTTTTATTTGAATGAGTCAATTGGAATACTGATAATGACATATGGTTTTTTTAAATTGGAGTGCTAACTTGTTTCCTTGAAGTATTGTAGAATTGAAGAATCAAAATAAGTTGTATGAGTTTTGAGGAAAAAGAAAGTGAATTAAGAATTTGATCTTCTCCTGATTCTGATTGGGTTTGATTTACCCTCATGAAATGATGTTGTTGGTGTTGTTGTTGGATCCTCTACATCATATATACATCAATATAATTGAAAATAATTAAATAATATGGGTGATCAATATATTTATACATACCTGTTTATCTCTTAAACCATATGCTAAATCAATTTCCCTTTGTGGAACATTGGAATCTCCATTACAATGAGCTTCTTTAGCCAATGAAGCCACACCTTCCCATGTTAATGTGTGACCAGATTGTTAACATCGTTCAATCCATACCATCATCCAATCAATATTTTTTGCGACGTACAAATGTAGTGCATCCCACTCTCGACCAACTATATAAAAAAAATTGAAATTCACAAACGATGTATAATTAGTTAATTACCACAGTATACGACCTTAATTTATAATTGATGTATACTGAAGATTAATAATTAAATAAGTACAATATACATAATTTAAACCATATGTAAAATGTATTCTAATTAATCTCCATGACCATCTTATAATTACCTCTCACTTTCCTCAATCTACCTTTCCCCATCAGGTACTCCCCTTCGAATTTGTTAATGGAGTTGGGATCCCAAATGCTACCTACATGGATATTTATTGAAAACTTAGGAAGATATTCACTAATGTACACCATGGTCTAGTATACCATATATCCCTCCACTATAGAACCCTCAAGATGTGTTTTTTGTCTAACCAAAGCCTTCAAAAATTTTAAGTGCCTCTCAACCATCCACATTGACCTTGTGTGAATAGGTCCACACAATTCAATCTCCTCAAGTTGGTGTATGAGGTAGTGTTCTTGTGCATTGAAAAATGTCGAAGATAGAAACTTTTGCATTTCACACATTAGACGAGGAATTTTTCTCTTCCAATAATTTATATCTTCTTTATGGATTTCTTTAGATGATAGCCATCTACAAGTGATTCAAGGTGCAAACATATTAACAATATTTAACAAAAATATACATTATATTACATAACAAGTAAAACAAATGGAAATAATAAGATCTATACAATAAATTGAACAAATATCAATATTTACCTCATGTATTTTCCAAGATCATATATAACTTGCTTGACATTGTTGTCGAAGTTGTCTAGGAGAGATAAAGGTAGAACGTACTACAACAATTATAAAATGATTTTTTCATTATTTTTCCAAAAGTAGTAAACATAATACACTGAAAAGTACATGCAGTATACAAGTGTATATAATATACTAGAATAATTACCTTAATGAAGGTATGCCAATCATGCATTTTCATCCCTAACCCAAATTCACCTTTCTTTGTTATGATATTGTTTATGTTAAAAAAAAAATCCTATGGGAAACCAAATTTTTCGTATGACTTATTTTATAGCATTGCTTTGCTACTTTGTTAATAACCAAGGAAGGGAACTTATATTAATTTTGTCTCCATCGCTATTCAATTGAATTACATTTTTCATTGCATGATTGGCTTCCTAAATGTCACTACAAATTTTGAATTTTTTTTCTTTTTCATGTCTTCCATCCAATATTTTCCATAATGTTTCTATTATATTCTTTCAGATATGCATTGTATCAAACAAATGCACAATTTGTAGCTGCTCATAGTAGGGCAACCTACTAAATTGTTTGGGATAACTTTTCAGTCCATGTGGAAGCTGACCATTAATTCCTTGACGACCTTCATGAAGCATATAAGTTAAACAAATTAACAACGATAATCATTGTCAATTACAACATGAGTAAACACAACACAATATAAAAATATAAATTCCAAATATATCATATATGATAGATAAACAATTTGATCCGATGTATAACCTTGGAAATTAATTCTATTATATTCCAAATTCCATAGGCGAGGTGTCATTCTTCGTGGTTTTGATGTAGTCTCTTCTTTCCCATTGAAAAAATGTTTTTTAGTAGTTCGATACTTATGATTTCTGTGGAGGAAGTGCCTATACTCATCAAACACCTGCTTTCCTAAACTTGTTGAATGACGAGATTTCATCTTTGGACCACAAATTGGACATGCAAATTTTCCCTTTGTTTGAAGACCTACAAGATCATATATAATTGGATTAAATATGTCAATTTTTATAATTATATATAATGAATAGATTATTTAAAAAACATGCATGATATCTACTTCATAAAATTAAATATTTTTTTAAAGTGCAGTCAAACGTTATAACATAACAAAAATGTGTTAGCCTTGGGGCATCATGAATTGTCCATACAAGCATTGCATGGAATTGAAATTGTCTTTGTCTTATTGGTCTAGAGACGTTATAAATAGTGATGCCATTCCATAACTTTAGTAACTCGTCGATAAGAGGCTCGATATATACATTCATATCTTTTAACTTGGTACTTACCTACTTGAATGAACATAAACATTACATAATTATTATAACCATTTTACTACAATATATATAAATTAATGTACATGACTATTAAATGAAAAAAATATAAGTCATTATGCAACAAATAAGACAAATGAGATGCTACTACGTTAAAAAAAATTGATCATGTAAACAAATACCTGGAACAATCATTGTCAATATTATGTGCTCCCTCTTTATTGACATCCATGGAGGAATGTTATTGTTGATAAAAAAAATATGCCACACCGAGTAAATAGATCTCAGCTCTCTAAATGGATTGACACTGTCTACTGCCAATGAAAGCTTGTGATTATGAGGTTCTTCTTTAAAGTGTGGCCATTTTTCTTCCACGTCCCTAAATGCAAAACCATCTGTAGGAATTCAAAGAATGTCATCTCCACTTCTATTTCGTGCATGGTAATCCATAAATTGTGCTAAGATTTCACACCTAAATAATCATTGCATACATGGAATAATGGGAATATAACGAAGAACCTTGTGAGGCACCTTTTTTGTTAGTTGATCTGTTCAATATCTACTAATATGACATTCTAAGAATTCTATTGAAAATTCATGTTGTTTATGATATATAACATGATCATTGGGACATGCATCGATTGCTTGATACTCCACTCCAATATCTTTCATAATTCCAGATAAATCTCGGTATGAGCGAGGTAAAATATTTGATGGTGGTAACAAAAATTCACTAATCAATATACAACAAAAAAATAATTTGTTAATATAAAGAATATTAATGGTACATATTTCATCCTTTATTTACTAGTGATGAACTAACAACAATTAAAATAGATGAGAAAAGATGACATATATGATATACCTTAACATACATGAGATTTCTATGTTGGATAAACCATTCATAACTTTCAAGTTCACCAGCAACAATATAGTAGAGAGAAGAATTGTTTGGGAGCCTTCATAAGGGGCTCGTATGCCTTCTCAAGTATAGGTAAATCATGAACATCATCAAAGTCATCTCAATCATCATGATCGGCTATGCCACTAAATGTGTCATCGATCAATATATTTGTACCATCATCTTCAACTATGTTTTCTGGCGCATGATCATCTTCTTCCATAGGATCATCAACTTCATCTTCAATATTCACAACTCCATGTTCCTCTGCTTTCAAAACCACGTTCTCCAGGTAGTGATAATCCATATCATGTGCCCTAGGGTGCCCCACCTTTATAATTATAATGATAGACACAAATAAACCATGATTATGATCAAGTGATTTTTTATATAAAAAAAAAATATTAAAACGATATAAACATTTACAAATTCAATCAATATAAACACATATAATGAACAACTTACCAATGGATGATAATCATACCCCCCTTCAATGTGACCATGCTACCTACATTTCCCATCATGCTTTCTTTTCAATCTAGCCCACATTCTAGCAACTGTCTCTTCATTTTTTTTCTGGACTAATATTATCTGAAATGATTTTTCCTTACCAAGCTTGAATATTTAGATCTTCAAAAAATATCAAACTCACACTCTAATAATTTTTAATCATAGATAAGTAAAAAAATCTAATAATTCTGATATTTTACACCAAAAAATTTTGGCATGCAACCACCCCTACAAAAGAGAAGATAGCCTGAAGTTAATGACCACAAAAAACACTTTAAAATGGTAATTCTAGAACTTATTAAATTTTGATTTTACTATGATTTCCAACTATTAGACTCCTAAAATCAAAATAATATTGAACTTGGACAACAAAATTTGGAAATGAAATTCTCAAAATGAACAAGTCTAAAAATGAAATCTAATGAGATGTTTCTTTAAAATATGGTTTTCAAACCTGGAATTACAAATTTGACTTCACAAATGAAATATGGAAAAAGACAATGACTACCCTCAACCTGGTGATATCTTCTTGAATTTTTTCTGATTTTTCCAAAGAAAATCATCCTTAGTTCTCCACAAACTGCCACAAGTAGAGCAAATTTGCAAGTATAGCAAAACACTATCACAATAAATAGGAAAATTCACTTTTATTTATGTTGACCACAAATTGATTTTTTTTCTTATTTTGAATGTTCATCAAAATTCAACGAGAATGTTCATCAAAATTTTGACGAACGTCGGGGATAAAATTTGAAAAAATTGAAAATTACACATCAAATCCCAACAATACATCAAATTATACATCTTTCGTTAGAAATTTTCATTGGATTTTGCAGTCAAATGGGTTAGTGTGCTTTTGTATCTCAAGATCTCTTCATCAAGGTCGTTGTTAGAACCCCTCAATTCTTATGTATAGTTTGGAGAAATCCATGAAATCTTCACTTGCATTTTGGGAGGGACATGGTATTCATGGGATGGAACTAGCCAAATTCTTATATTCAAGACTAAACCTTCTGCAATGCTCTTCTTGGATGCCTACCCAAGTTGAGCTCATTGACAAGATTGGCATCTCTAAAGAAAGCAAAGCGTACAAATACATTTTGGGCATTGTGGGCACTTTCTGCATAGAATCAATAGAGTCTAAAATGCACAATTTTCAACTTCATGGGCTCTCCTATGAGGAAACTATTGAAATATTTAGGAAAAGTACCTTGGTATTTCATTACTCCACATAAAAGGTCAGGAAGACAATGCAGTTTCTTATCAATGACGTGGGACTCCCTGCAAATTCTATGGTAAAGCGGCCTTGGCTCTTAAAAGAGAATTTGGAAAAGGTTATAAAGCCTAGGTTTCTAGTTTTGCAAGAAATCAAATCCTTGAATGGGATTGGAAATTTTAATGCCAAAAAAATTTATTCAATTATCACTATGATCAAGGCAAAGTTTCTTAGCAAGATTGTGGAAGGACATCCAGAATCCACAAAACTGTATGGAGTTTATGAAAAGGCCATATCTAATGTCTCAAGTGGCACAAAGATATCAATGAAAAACACTTCTTACTGAGTTGATGAGACTTAGGGTTTATAAACCATCACACACATGTTAGTCACTAATATTGAAGGAATGGCTTGGAATGACACAAAATTAATAGTAATCTTTCTACAAATTACAATTAATAGCAATGATGTTTGCAGTCCTTCAGAGAAAGAAGGATTTGTGCACACAGGTTGCAATACAGTTTTTACTTGGTTCTTTGCAGCGACCCCATTTTAGGAAGATAGGATAGAGTTTTTGTTGGCTTCACAAGATTTGAGCATAAAAGAAACAAGATTATTGGACACCAAGAAAAACTATTGCACTAAAACAAAATTGATTTATGTTTTATAAGTCTTACTGCTCTTCAGGTAAGTTATACTAAGATTTTTGAAGTGACCTTTTAATTGCTTTCGTTTCAGCCATTTGGTTTAACTTAATTATGGAATTTTTAGAATTTGAAACTTTTAGCAAATGAAACATTGTAAAAGTTCTATCGTGAACTTGATGTCTCTCCAATCTAAGGAGTGCTTAGTTTTATAAAATATATGTTTTTTTTTTTTGAAAATTTGTGATAATGGGATTGGAGTACTGTGATTTGAGTACATTAAAAACTATTTTTACTGAGGTAATTTTACCAATGACTTCTATCTATATAAAATAAATTGTTATGTGTATTAAGAGCTGAAGCCCAACATACACATTGTTTTCCCTCCAATTGTTTTTCTATTCACATTATTTCTTTGGTGTGAAATGTAACATTAAATATGTTGCACTTCTCATTGTAATGTTGTTGATAATAATAAAATTCCTCTGCCTAGTGTGGATGTAGTCATATTTTGGTGAACCACAATAAATACTGGTGTCTTTTTCTGATTTTGTTTTTCTTATCTGTAATTACTCTATTTTTGCACCTCTTTTTTCACTCTTCATTATTCACAATTGATATTAGAGCAATTATTCTCTTTATTCAATGCAACATCATATATAAATTTTTCCCATATATACATACAATAGTCTTCAAGAGAAGATGAAGGGACACAAATGTCAATTGGGCTCCATATACCTACTGATGTTTCTCTAAGCTTCTAGGAATGGAGGATGGGTGACACAAGGACCGAGATTTTAGGGATGGCACAAAATTTTATAAATTTTAGGGAGGATGGAGAATACATATATAATTGAATTAAAATTTGTAAATGCATAATTGAGAACACACTACATAGCTAATAGTTGATAATAATGTCAATTGTCAAATCCCAACCAGAGCCCTCCCTACTTAGTTTGATAGAAAGGACCATTCCACAAAAAAGAAAGGGTTTCAATAAATTCAATTCATTCAAATCCCAAATGAGATAACAAGCCATAAACATTTTGCCACTAAAGTTTACATAACATAAAAATGGGTAGAGTGCCAATTAATTAAATTTGAAAAGAAGCATCTCTTTGATAGAGGGAAGAGTTCATGATCCCATGTACGTACCTACATTTTTTGGGTTTTTAAAATTGGATTGGGGCATGAAATGGGTACTGGATTGCTAAGAAGAGAAGGGAAATGAGTATTGGAATGTTTTGAGAAAGGGAAATTTGAGTCCCATTTAATAAATTAATGGCAGTTTTAATTAAAGCTAAGATATTTTTGGTTTCTAGTGTTTTACGAATTTTAGCACCATTTTGGTTTTTTTTTCAGTGTTTAATTTGATGTCCTTGGGGGACATCCTGGTGTCCTCAGTATTCCACAAGGATGTGGGGATGGCAAGCTATCATGCAGTGAAAAGATGGACAGGAAGGGAACTTTCTGCAACTCTCCCTAGGATGCACCATGCGTTTGAAACCATGTAAAAAACCTAGGGACATGTTTCTCAGGAACAATGTTATTCATTCTCTTATCTGTGCATTGCTTATTACTCCTAAATATAATATGATCCACTCAACATGTTATATATATATATATATATTTTTGCTTGTTACAAGTCATAATTTAAAGTGTTTTGGGAATTATAGTGAAAGGAAATGAAGATAACCAATTAAGAGAAGCTATGCTAAACAGGTTAAAAAATATAATATATTTCAATAGGAAGCAATTCAATGCATACACAAGTGAACACAACATATAGTTTGGGAAACTCTTTGGAGAAAATCCAAAAAAATCTATAATAACAATAAGTAATTGTTTTCCATACAAAGATATTTCGCTTGTGCTGATAGTATGCTTGATCTAATTCTAGCAAAATGCCAAATATCAAATGCTTGTTTTATAGGCACAAAGAAAACAAGAAATAAATGAAGTGGATTTGAACACCATAGGGCCAAATCCAAACACTTGACTTATGCATGCAAATTTAAGTGCCCCATTTTCGTGCATGTTCAATGCCCTTTACACTTGACTATTTTTATCTATTTAGAGATTCCTTTCTTTCAATTTCTCTTTTTGCATCTCTTATGCATCATAAATTCTCTTACATAGTCTACAATGTCATAGTTGTGTTGGAATTTAAAAATAAATAAAATACCTTATTTACACCTTTGAACACCCCTTCATGGCGTGGATCCATGGTCAGCCAAGGAGGAGGTTGTATGGAAGATCTAGGTCCAAGACTTGGAATGTGGTATCCATTGTTGCCAGTCCAACTCTAATTGGCATAGTTATAATACCCTTGGAAGAGAATTCTTCATCATCATAGGCTTTGAAAACAATGCTCTTAGTCATGTCTACACATGCTTTAGAGAATCCCAATTCCTTAACCAATTTTAGGGTACAAATATTCAATCCCGCTCCACCATCTGTCGGGACTCACTTGACTTTGTATTTATGGACAAAGACTTCAAGTGAAAGGGGTCATTGTGGCCAGACTTTTGGGTTAAATAATCTTGGTCGAAGAAGGTGACATGGTCTGTATTAGCCAAGTAGCCCACCATTTCTTGGAAGTGATTGACATCGAGGTTAGTGGGTATAGTAGTGTCCTGCAAGGCTTTGTTAAGAATGACTCGATTTTCGGGTGATATATGCAACAACTCGAGGATAGAGTTTTGTGCAGGTGTCTTCCCCGAATAGTCAAGTACATTGTATTGAGACTTTTTTGTTTCTTTTGGGGAGCACCTTGGATAGTCACCTTGGTTCGATAGGTATTAATGACTCATTTAGGTGGTTTCTTTACAATAATCGTATTGGCATAATTTTTAGTAGCACAAATGTGATTGATGGTAGTGTAATCATATTTGGTATTAGTGTAATTGGAAAAATTATTGGTCTTATTACCTAAATTGGATGCCTTTCCTTTTCCGTGGTCATGTAACGGATCTATAAATACCTTATGATCATTGTTGGAAGTTTGTTACTGTCCATTGATTTCTATGGTTCTGTTTTCAATGAGGTCTTGGATTTTTTTCAATTTTCGACATGATGAAGTAGAATGTGCTTTGGCATGGTATAGTCACAAAAGGAATTGTCATCCCACCATGAAGGTTTGAATTGACATGGATCATATGGTTTCACCTCAGGAAGTGTGATGAACTTAGATTACAAGAGTTGTTTGAGGACAAATTCAATAGGTTCCCCTAACAGAGTGTACTTGCATCTTGTAGGAAATTGTCTCTGAGGTCTTTGTCCTTACGTGTTCTGAAGGGAATTTGTTGTTTGTTGTGGTTGGTTGTTTGGTGTGTTAGGTCCTTTGAGTGTAAGTGTAGGACTAGTATGGATTGCTTTCGCATCGACAACTCCGTCATTAGTGACATTTTTGTTTAGAGCCCAATATTTTTTCTTATCATTTGATGTCCCTTGGGAATTTTGGCTTTTGTTATATGTCTTAATTTCTCTTTTGGAAATGAGTTCCTTTTCAAGGATGGTTTCTTCTTCTACAAGGTCGCAAATATTGAGAAACAATGGGTTTGTAGTGCATACTTTAATTTTGTGACCAGATTCTCCATGAAGCTAATAATCTTTTGTTTTTCGAGAATGTCAATAGGACGACTAGCTAAGCTTTTCCTTCTTTAGAAGAATGTTATGAAAGATTCACCCTTTTCTTGTTTAGTATGACATAGGGAGGTAATAGTGATGTTTTTTTCAATATTAAAGGTGAAGTGGGTGATGAAATTCTTATCCAATTCGTCCCATGTTGGAACACTGGTAGGTAAGTGGGCGAACCATTCTAGCGCTCGCCCAGTGAGACTTCTAGGAAATAGTCTCATTAGGTATGTTTGTTTAGAAGAAATGTCGATCAGGGCCGTGTGGAATTCTCTCACATGCTCAATGGGGTTTCATTTTCCTCTATATTTGGGTAATGTTGGCATGACATAATGAGGATGAAGACGAGGCATGTATAATGTCCTATCAAATGGGTATGGACATAACTCTTGGGTAGAGTAAGTCTTCTAATTTGACACTATCATGGTTTCCACTTATTTTTTCAAAGCTAACATTTGAGTGGCTAGGACATCATATGGTGTAGGTATTGTGTCTACAAAATTTGTAACTGAATTTTGGTAAGGCCCAATGTTCATTTTTTCAATCCAATATGTGGAAGGGATGAATTGGTGTTGTTTAGAGTTGGTATGCTATGAGTGAAGGACAAGATTTGGTTTTGAATATATGAAAAGTAAGTTGATGTTGGAATTTGAATTTGAGGGATGTGACTAGTGTGAGTTGGAATGTGTGAGGTGTTGAATTGTGTTTGGGAAGGATTGGAAGTATTTGGGCCTTGTGTGTATTGGGTGTTGAATTGGAAGGATCCTTAAGTATTTGTTTGAGGGATATTTGTGTTAGGACCTTAAGAAGTATTGGTGTTGGTGTTGGTCCCATGAATATGAATTCTAGTCCTCTTATTTTTTCCAAAAGGATTGAATGACGTAGTGTTTAGGGCACTAGATGTTCCAAATGGGTTTGATGTGGTGTTCATGGTACTAGATGTTCCAAATGGATTTGATGATCTAGTGTTCATGGCACTAGATGTTCCAAATGGGTTTGATGTGGTGTTCATGGTACTAGATGTTCCAAATGGATTTGATGATGTAGTGTTCATGGCACTAAATGGATTATAGGTATGACCAAAAGGTTGTGACGTGGATTGTGTCATGGATTGTGTACCAAATAAAGATGTATGGATTGTGGTGGAAGATAGGGTTGGTCCCCCTTGTGGCATAGAAACATTTAATTGTGGGATCTTGGAGCCACTAGAGGTAGATATGTCATGACCTTGACTTTGTTTATTTGGTGACAATTCTTATCGAAGTGTATTTCCATAAAAGTCAGGGGGTAGTTTTGCTCCACTATGTAAAATTTTGGCTAAATACCTTTGAGGGTCTAAAGCTACTATTTCATCCACAAATCTTGCCACATTGGGGTCTTGGGAAGCTTCCTCTAGTTGGTCCTCTGAGAGAGGATTGTTATGGATGTTGTAATTGTCAAATGGAGTGTTTGACTTAGGCACTTCATTTGAGGAGGAGCCAAAGTTTAGGTTGCTAGTGTGATTGTAGAGGTCATCATCTTCATCATGGAAAAATTCCATTTCTTTTCTTTTCTTTTGTGACCTTGTTTCGACCATAAAAAGACTCACAAGGGGAATTAAGGTGTATGTGATGAGATATCCAAGGTATGACAATGCAAAGGGGTGACTTAAGCCTAATGTTTGCAACCTAAGCTAAGTTTTTGGATTTTTTTGGGTATAAGGATGCCTAATAATGATGATTTCCAAGATTTAAGGTTGAAAGTGACAATAATGAGATTAGGATATGATAATGTCACTATAACCACAATCTACAGTATAACCAAGTCTAGAATGTACGCAATGATTCTAATGACCAAGATTAAGGCACAAGGTGATAATAGATAAGAGTTTGAAGATGTTGATGTTGAGAATATGTGTCTCAAACTCACTAGTATAACCCTGGTTTTGTCACCAAGCAACAAAATTTCTTAAGTGTTATGTTTATGCTTTTACCTCTATACCGCTAGGTGATTGAGAGAGAAGAGCATTAGTATGATTACTGCCATACAGCGAGAGCCTCTCATCTATCAAGCAGTAGTGAGGTGGTTATTGCCACCCTGCAGGAGTTCACTGGTCATGTAGTGGTAGTACAGTGTATACTGCCATACTACAGAAGCCTGTTGACTGCCTAGTGGTAGTGCAGTTACTACCATACCTCGAGAGCCCTTGACCTATCTGGAGGTAGTGTGGTCACTGCCACCCCATGGGAGCCTATTATTTGTGCAACGGTAGTGCGGTGTAAGGTGAAGATCATAGACTTGGTTGACTGCTGAGGTGTAAGTTGTTAAGTGGAGGATGTTGTTGACTTGGAAGGAGGCCGTTTGAATTTTTTAGAAAGTTCAACGGTTGTTCAACAGAGGAAGTTGAATTGAATCATTTGTACAAAGAATGAATCAATCATGGTTGTTGCTATACATTGAAACATATTGTAGCTATGAAAAGGTTCAAGAATTCAATGGGTGGATGATCAATGATCTGTTAGTGAATTTTATTGTATGTTGTTTTGAGAGCATTGTAACAATGTTATTCTGTACGAGGTTGATTAGGGAAATGTTGTTGTAATATTGTCATCTGAAAGGAGAGTATGTAACTTGTATGTAATTTGATTACTGTAATACATGTTATTTTCTTTGGTGTGGTGGGTTTTTCTCCCATAAGGGTTTTCCCATGTATATCTGGTGTCAATTGTCATTGTGTTTATTTCTCTATTTTGTTATTCCTTTTATGTGTATCTTGATGAAATGTAATTGTAAAATTTAAAGATAAATCTGCATTCTTCTCTAAGTTTTGACATTAGGAAAGCTTGTTCTGCATCCATAGTCTTTCCTTAGAAGTGGTATTAGAGCCTATCCTGTTGTGTTATCCTTGTGGGTAGGTTGGGTTTTTTTGTGTCAATTTTGTTCAATGGGAGTCTTGTAGAAGTTTGGTAATTTAAATTATAGATTAAGACGTCAAGCACATCAAGAAAGGTTAAAATTGAGAAATTCAATGGCATCAATTTTGAGTTGTGGAAACTCAAATGGAAGACTTGTTGGTGGATTGAGATCTTTTGCTTGCTGTGTCTGGAAAAAAACCTTTTGGCATGAAGCAAAAAGATTGGGACCTCACAGAAAGAAAAACAAAAGGGTTTATAAGACTCTATTTGGTAGACTCTATTCTCTTGAATGTTCATGAAGAAAAGACTTCATCTTCTTTGTGGAAGAAGCTTGGAGATATCTATCAGGGTAAGTCCTTGGTGAATAAGTTGTTCTTAAGGAAGATGTTATACTCTTTGAAGATGGAGGAAGGGGTTTCTATGGCTGATCATCTGAATACGTTTAACATGTTGATTACTTAGTTAACATCTATGAGTGTGAAAATTGATGATGAAGATCATTGTATGCTTTTGTTGTGTTCTTTACCCAACTCTTGGGATCATTTAGTGATGGCGATTGGAAGCACAACAACCACTTTCAAGATGGAAAATGTGGTTGCTTCTTTATTTTTAGAAGAAATGAGAATGAAATCTTCTGAGATGGCAAAGGAGGCAAGAAGTCCAAGGTGAATTTTTGGAATTGTGGGAAATTTGATCATGTTTGAAAGGATTGCAAAGAGGAGAAAAAGAAGAAGAAGAAGAAATCTTTCGAAAATGATTCTTCTTAGAGTGATGTAGATGCCTTCATTCCATCTTTGCAACACAAGCATCAGATGATGTCTAGATGATTGATGCTAGAGCATTTTTCCACATGACATCTCATAGAGACTGGTTTACAAAGTATGAAAAATACAACGGTGGAAAGGTGTACTTGGCAAACGATTCATCTTTGGAAATAGTTGGTAGTGGAAGAGTTGGAATTTAGTTTCTTGATGGAAGAATTAAGGGAATTGATAGCGTAATGCATATACCAAGTCTAGCTCAGAAGTTACTTTCTATAAGTAAGCTAAATGACATTGGAGTGCAAGTCTCATTCTCTAGTAATGGTTGTAAAATTACTAGAGGCTCGATGGTGTTGTATATGGGTGCCCGAATTGGTACTCTATATAAGTTGGACACACTTGTTGTTCAATATAATAGTGTCTCTGCAAAGTCACAAAAGGTTGTTTGTGCAAAGGAGACTGAAGTCCCTGTAGGGGCTAATTCTTTGGAAGTTAAACTTACTGCAGAGAAGACTATGCTCTAGCATCAAAGGCTAGGCCATATTGGTGAGAAAGTCTTAAAAGCTTTGAAAAATAAAAAACTTGGTTGAGGGGCATGATGATTGTAATCTAGAATTTGATTTTTGTGAACATTGTATATATGGAAAACATCATTCTGTTTCTTTTTACTCTAGTCCTCATAAATCTTCTAGTGTTTTGGATTATATTTACTCTGATGTTTTTGGTTCAGTGATTGTTCCTTCATTGTAAAATTAAAAATATTATGTATAGTTCATTGATGATTATTCGAGAAGGGCATTTGTATATTTTCTAAAAAGTAAATCAGAAGTGTTTAGTCGGTTTAAAGAGTTCAAGAACTTGGTTGAAAATCAGACCGATAAGAAAATCAAATGCTTAATGATAGATAATGGTGGTGAATTTTGTTCTACAAAATTTGAAAGATATTGCAAAGACCATGGAATTAAGAGGCATAAAACAACACCTTACACTCCATAGCAAAATGGAGTTGCTAAAAGGTTGAATAGGATGCTGATGGAGAAGGAAAGAAGTATGTTGAGCAATGCTAGTCTAGAGCAGAAGTTTTGGGCTAGGGTTGTGGCTACAACATGTTACTTGGTAAATCAATCTCCTTCTTCAAAACTTGTTGATAAAACACCTATGGAAGCTTGGTTTGGTAAGAAGCCCTCTCTGAGACATGTTCATGTCTTTGGTTGTGAAGCACATGTTTATGTTCCAAATGTGAAGAGATCTAAGTTGGAGAACAAAGTTGTTAAGTGTATCTTCATTGGCTATGACATTGGTGTGAAAGGATACAAGCTTTGGAATCCTATGATTGAAAAGGTTGTATACAACATGAGTGTAATATTTTGAGAGTTGAAACCTTCTTCAATGGAACTGTAGTCAAAAATGAAAGAAAATGAGGAAAATGATGTTGTTGAAATACCTCTAACCCCTGAAAAAGAGGAACAACACATTGATAGTGTACCTAAAATTGAGGAGGGTTCAAGTAGCTCTAAGAGTTTTGAAGAAGAACCATAACCTCGGCCTCAGCTTGTGAGGAGGTCTACATGTGAGAAGAAGCAACTTGGTAGATATGCATTCTCTATGTTGGATTCTATCTGTGCCTATGCTTTGATTACTAATGCTGATGAGCCTAGGACTATAAAAGAGGCAATTGAAATGACTGATTTGGATTCCTGGTTGGAAGCCATGAATGAAGAAATGGCATCATTGAAGAAGAATGATATTTGGGATCTGGTCCCATTTCCTAAAGGTAGAAATCCCGTGGGCTACAAATGGGTATTTAAAAAGAAAATTGGTCTGGATGGTAGTGTTGAGAAGTATAAAGCGAGGTTGGTTGCAAAGGGTTATTCCTAGGTAGAGGGAATTGATTATGGAGAAATTTTCTCTCCTGTAGCAAAGCTGGCATCTATCAAATTTCTTTTGTCACTTGCAACAACATATAACTTGGAGATTGAACAGATGGATGTGAAGACAACATTTCTTCATGGTGATCTTGAAGAAGAAATTTATATGTCCCAACATGAGAACTTTGTGATAAAAGGTAAAGAAAATTTGGTTTGCAAGTTAAAGAAATCTCTGTATGGTTTAAAACAGTCACCTAGAATGTGGTACTAGAAATTTGACATGATTTTTTTGTCATTGGGTTTTGTAAGGTCAAAATCAGATCATTGTGTGTACTTCAAGACTAAAAATGATCAAGTTCTTGTTATTGCACTCTATGTCGATGATATGTTGTTCATAGGAAATAGTAAGTTTATGATTTCTAATCTAAAATCTCAATTGTCTGCAAAGTTCTAAATGAAGGATCTTGGTGCAACTAGGTATATTTTGGGAATGGAAATAACCAGGGACAGGAAGAATAGAAAACTTTGGCTTAGCCAGAGTAAGTATATTAACACTATTCTGGAGAGATTTTGTATGACAAATTGCAAGTAGCTACTTGTTCCAGTTTTGTAGGGAATGAAGCTATCTGTTGAAGATTGTCCAAAATCTCCTAATGAGATGGAGGACATGTGCCTTATGCTAGTGTTGTTGGAACTTTAATGTATGCAATGGTCTGCACAAGGCCAGACATTGCCCAAGCAGTGGGAGTACTTAGTCAATTTATGGCTAATCTAGGAAGGACACATTAGGATGTTGCGAAAAGAGTGTTTAGATATTTGAAGGGAACTTCAAAATATGTTTTGTGCTACCATGGTAATTTGGTTGAATCATAGAGGACTCTTAGCATTTGTGGGTATGTGGATTCTAATTGGTCAGGGGATATTAACAACATAAAATCTACCAGTGGATATTGTTTCATGATGAATGGTGGTGCAGTTAGTTGGATGAGCAAGCAGCAGGCTATAGTTGTTAGGGTTAGAGATGGCAGATATCTAACAATTAAATGCATATTTAAATAATAAATAGAGAAACTAAAACATACATAGAATAAATCATAACACAGAGAATTTAACGTGGTTCACCCAATCTGGGCTACATCCACCAAACCGCAGCCATCCAATCCTTTTATTATCCAGTGCAAAACCTATTACAATCTCGTGAATAATCGCATTTTTCTTCATACTGTAACCCCCATCCCAACCCCTTTTAACAAGCTTTTAGAAGCTTCCAGAATTAGGGTTTTACAATGTCGATTTTCTTTCTTTTTCAGATATTTTTCCTTTTTTGCTGACAACCCCGACGAGGACGGGGGGCCAGGGTGTACAGTATACCATGGGCTATACAGTATAGCATGATCAGTCGCCACATACCAACAATAATTGCTTTATCTACTATAGAGATTGAGTACATGGCAGAAACTCACACCTATAAGGAAGCCATTTGGATTAGAAGATTATGTTCTGATATTGGTTTTGATGCAGGGAAGATTATTATTTGTTGTGATAGTCAGATTTCCATTTGTCTGGAAAAAAATCCTACTTTCCATGCCAGGACAAAACATATTGATGTGCAGTACCATTTTGTACAAGTTATGGTGGAGGATGGAAAGGTCTGTTTGGAAAAGGTGGATACTCTGAAGAATGTTGTTGATGCTTTGAAAAATCTAGTGAGCATAGATAAGTTTAGATGGTGCACAAATTCAATGGGCCTTATGGTTCAGAATGTTCAATGACTTCAAGTATTGAAAAGGGTTTAGTGAGTTCTTCATCAAGTGGGAGATTGTTGAGAATATGTGTCTCAAAATCACTGGTATAACCATGGTTCTGTCACCAAGCAACAAAGTTTCTTAAGTGTTTTGTTTATGCTTTTACCTTTATACCACTAGGGATTGAGAGAGAGGAGCGGTAGTGCAGTTATCGCCATACTACGGGAGCTTCACATCTATCGAGTGGTAGTGCGGTGGTTATCGCCATACCACAGTTCACTGGTCATGTAGCGGTATTGTGGTGTATATTGCCATACTGTGGAAGCCTGTGGACTATCCGATGGTAGTGTGTTTATTGCCATACCTCGGGAGCCCTTGACTTGTCTGGAGGTAGCGCGGTTACTGCCACCCCACAGGAGCCTATTGTTTGTGTAGCGGTAGCGCGGTGTAAGGTGAAGAGTGTGGACTTGGTTGATTGTTGAGGTGTAAGCCGTTAAGTGGAGGATGTTGCTGACTTGGAAGGAGGTTGTTTGAATGCCTAGGAAGTTTGACAGTTGTTCAACAAAGGAAGTTGAACTGAATAATTTGTACATAGAATGAATTGATCATGGTTGTTGCTATACATCGCAGCGTATTGTAATTGTGAAAAGGTTCAAGAATTCAATGGTTGGATGGTCAAATGATCTATTAGTGAATTTCATTGTATGTTGTTTTGAGAGCATTGTAACAGTGTTGTTCTATACGAGGTTTATCAGGGAAATGTTGTTGCTGTAATATTATCATCTAAAAGGAGAGTTTGTAACTTGTATGTAATTTGATTACTGTAATACAAGTGATTTTCTTTTGTGTTGTGGGTTTTTCTCCCGTAAGGGTTTTCCCACGTATATCTGGTGTGAATTGTCATTGTGTTTATTTCTCTATTATGTTATTCCTTTCATGTGTACCTTGATGAACTATAATTGTAAAATTTAAAGACAAATCTGCATTCTTCTCTGAGTTTTGACATTAGGAAAGCTTGTTCAACATCCGCAGTCTTTCCTTATAGTTGATGTTAGGGAAAATACAAGAAGATGAGTCCACGAAACATGGAATTTTTTGACTTAGCAAAAAACTCGAAATCAGTTTAGGAGCCCTGAGCCAAAAACAGGATCCCTTTTTTTAACAAACAAGATCCCATTCTAAAACAGTATCCCATTTTAACAAATAGGATCATGTTCTAAAATGGGATCTCGTTTCATAAAAACATAAAAAAAATAAAAAAATTATGCTCTTAAGAAATAAGAACAGGATCCCATTTTAAAAATGGGATCCTGTTTCTTAAAAGCATAAAAAAAAAATTATGAAACAGGATCCCGTTTTAGAAATTAAAATTTGAATTTTTGGTTGGGTTTTTGCTTTGTTTTTTGGTTCAGGAAAAGGCTTGGGGACCCAAACCTAAGCTTTGGACCTGGTTTGACCTACAACTTGAAGGTCATGTCAATGTCACAAGAAAATAGTGACTTTGGACTTATGTTTGAAGACCTTTTTTGTAGAATTTTTTGACGAAATTAAAACCCATTATAGATGATACAGTGTAGATTCCAAATATGTAATTTTTTAAAAATTGGATTATTTTTTCTATTTTTCAATTAATTTCTAATGAAACTAGCCCATAAACTTGAAATATCAAGGTTTTTCAATATTTTAATAACCTTTTACTAAAATATTTTTTTGAAAAACAAAATGTACGAAAACATACTTTATACAATTCTTTTCAATTTGAAAAAAAAATCAAAACATGATAATTTTAGGTCATCTTATGCGTGACGTACATGACGTTTTTTCAAAACAACAAATATGGCCAATAAAAAATTAACAAAAAAAATCAATAAAAACTTTACAAAAAATATCAAAAATGTGCTTCAGTGAGAGTTACAAATATTTTCCAAAAAGGATCTAGAAAAATATGATTATTTGGGTCAAAATATGGATGACATACACATGCATGGTATGGTTTAAAAAAGTGACTTTTAAACAATGGTTTTTAGAAACACCTATTGAAAATCAATTTGTATCATCTGGGTATTGAAATAAATTGCATATTTGGAAACTAGACTTCAAGTATTACATTTTATGAATAGTGACTTTTTGTAAGATTCCATCTCCAAGTGCTTCAAATTTTCAATTCAAATGTAGCAAATTTTGAAAATCAGGGAAAACACTTCTACTTTTTGGCCAAAAAGTGGACTCAACTTCTTGCATACACCCGTCACTATGTCCACAATCTAAGGTATGATTAAGTCTAAAATGTGCAATGATGTCAATGTAAAGTGTTGTGGTATGAAAAAAAGTATTGTATGAAAATGAGATGGCTATGGTATGAATAGCTAAAGTTATAACTAGGTACCTTTTGTGAGACTAAGAAAAGAGTTACTAGCCAACCTAGGATAGTCCAATGTTTCCAAATAAGATTATCAATGACCTTAAAGAGTAAATGACAAGTGACAAGTTTGACAAGGTGAGCCTCAAAACTAGACTTATGAGTTTAAGGTTACACCAAAATGATAAGGATTAGTATGGAAAATGACAAGGTCAATGACAATGTTTCTTTGTAGCAATGGGCCTATGCCAAGATATGGTAAGCTTCCCTATTCTAATGTCTTCAAAAAGGTGTATGCAACCTAATAATGGATGTCTGCAATAAGTGAGGTAATCTAATAATGGCCTAAAACTTGTTGAAGCAATGCAAGGAAGATACCTTAAAGGTTGCCTAAAATGTGATGGTAAGCTAAATGAATGTGATGGAATGGTAGAAATGAGGTGAGAAAGTCTCTAGTATGAACTGTAGTTACTAACAAGAATTTATCAAAAATGTAATCAACAAGTTTTCCCTAAATTTTTTGTAAATAGGCAATCACAACTCACTGGTTTTCTACAAATATGTTGTTTTAAGCTTCAGTTGTGGTTCAATTTATCAAACGTGGTGCATAAACTATCAATTGTAGTTTAATTTTGCAATTGTGGTTCATAAGTTATCAATTGCAATTTACAGTTTTTTGCAGTTGCGGTTAACAGAGGATAAACTTGAGTTTTGATAGTATTGAAGGGAATTTTGTGTTGTTTGATTGAATTTTTTGATAGAAAACAAGGAAAACAATCTGAATACAGTCTGAAAACACTTGGGCTAGTCTAAAAATGTCCAAATTATGTTTGTAATGTCTGTTCTTGAGGTTAGTCACCTCGAATTTCCACTGGTATAGCACATAATGAATATAATATCACATGTATAGAAAACACTTTCTATCCCTAAAGGAAATGGCCAATGGTGACACTTGTAGCACCACTTTAGGAATCTCCTTGGACGCAAGGGAGGGACACCCTTTTGGGTTATATATCAAATTTTGTGTATGACAGTGGATGAGTAGGGGCCTCCTGCAATGGAAGGATGTTGCAAATCACCCTCTTCATGGAAAGTCACAAGCTCAAAAGCCAATTAACTTATGCAAGCTAGGGATTTTCATCTCACTGAGGTGAGCCAAATGTTGGGCATAAAATTCTTATGGGTGTAGTGCTACACCCCTGCACTAAGAACATTGCCGAAACTCAATCGTAAAAGTGGCTTCTAGCTAGTTTGGTTATTAGTTGTTTCTTGGGGACATGGCACCTTGCGAGCATTTAACAAGCCACTTAAGGCTTTAATCACTCCTACTATGGGCTCTTATACATTTTACGGTAGTACCCTGTTCTAAATGACACTGTACAACTAAGGCCTACATACCATCAGGACTTGAAAGTTTAGTCTTATCTATTTATATACCAGCCCAAGGGAGAAACCGGTTGGAGTCACCTTCGAGTTCTCCTTTCAGATGTGTAGCTATTAGGTAGGCCGCTCTAAGGGTGAACAAAAGCAAGACAAACACAATGCCTTTTAATCTCTAAGATCACATGAAGTGCGAGGAGAGAGCATAATGTGCTTACCTTATAGTAGCATGGTGTTCATTTTAGCCTCAAAATCAAATGTTTGGTGTGAGAGTGAATTCATTAAGAGGTGTTTTTTATTCCCAAGGTCGCACTAGATGCGAGAGAAGAGCATACACACCTCATAACAAAGACACAACCACAAGACAGTAAAGTAGTGATTCTTTTTATCCCTAATATACAATGTGAGAAGACACACTAATGCAATTTATTGGTTCTTTTTAGCCCATATGAATGTATGATACAAATTCCTTTTAATCCCAATGAGTGATATATGTAGTTTGTTGTAAATTTTTAAGCTTGGATGAGTGATATATGCAGATTGTTGTTCATTTTATCCATATGAGTGATAAATGCAACTTCTTGTTTATTTTATCCATAAGAGTGACATATGCAATTTTTTGTTCATTTTATCCTTATGAGTGAAGATTTGTAACACACAAGCAAGATTAAGCTAAGTAACCAAAAGATAGGGCAACAACATTTTGTTTCAAAGAAATAGTTTTGTTTTGAAAGAAATAATTTTAGAACTCCTTCCAAGCCTAATGTCGCATGTTGCAGATCAAACATCAATTGGAGAAAAAATATCCACTCTACTGAATGCAAAAGACACAAATTAAAAAAATACAAATGAAACCAAAAATTTAAAATAACTAAACAATTGCGGCATTGGAAACCATAGTTGCGGCTTACAGTTGCATCATAGGAAATAGTGACTGTGTCATTTGAAATAGCGATTGCGTTGTTCGAATGCATTGAGGTCTCAGTTAGTTCTGTCGAACCCCCTATTAGTTGCGGTGAACTATCCCAAACTTGCAAAATGTGGAAAATTTTTGACCAAACCCGACCAAACAAGAGACTAATATGATATAATAACAATGTAAGATGATAAAAGCTTGAACAAAAAAATTAGAAATTAACAAAATATGAAGACAAATGCAAACAAAATAGTGTTTTTGAATGTTAATCAATTGTGTCACTCGCGATATCAGTTGCAGTGCATTTTTTTTTTTGGCAGTTGCATTGTTTCAGCCTTCAATTGCTTTGTTCCATATCTATATACCTGCAAAACTAAAAATTTCTTGCAAAAAATCTAACAAATTCGTTCTTTCACATCGGGTTCACCATTGTAATCAGGGTTAAAATCAGGATTAAATATGTAAATCATGAAACACAGATCCTAAAGATCCTAATCAAGTAATAAAGAACAAAGGAAGCATAAAAATATGAAATAAAATAATAACATTACCCAAACCTTCATGCCTCCATTGATTAACCTCTATTACCCTTCTCCATTTTGTTGTTAAATGATTAATGCCCTCAGATATGAGCGTGCAAATATAGCCTATGTCTATGCTAAGCCTAAACTCTAGATTTCTGAGATTGGATCCTAAAAATGACAAAGGTGGGTGCCTTTTATAGAAAAGACAATTTTGAATGAATGCCCGAGATTAAATGATTTTAATTTCAATCAATGAGATAAGACATGATAGGAATAAGATTGATGAGGAACTAAATAATTCCAAAGAATCATTTAGTTTGAAAAGGAAAGTGGAGAGTTAAATAATGGAAACATTATTTAAATCTTAGGCAAAAAGGCAAGTTATCTTTTTGATTTAAATAGTAATGTAATTCAAAAAGTGGAGAGAAAAAGGCAACTCATTAATTAATTTATGGTAGAAAAGATTAAAATAAATAATTAAATAATTGACACAATTATTTAATTATAGTAGAAAATGGTAAATAATTAAATAAATATAATTTATTTAATTATAGGAGACAAGGACATTAATGATGTAATTAAATAAATAGGGATTTATTTAATCAATCAAAAGAGGAAATAGAAAAGATAAAATGAATTAATTAAATAATTCAAATTGTTCAATTAACAAAGGACTTTATGATAGTCGGTAACTAAATAATTAAAATTATTTAATTACGAAGGACAAAGGGGAAGTTAATAAAGTCACAGGCCTAGGATAACTTTTAGTGTCTATATATGTATATTGTAATATTCAATCTAGCAATCTTGCATCCATAATCATAGCATGATTTTTCTACAATTTCTCTCTTGTAGAAGTTATTGTTGTCTTGCAGGTGATTCTGGGGTGTTGAGGAGTTCACCATAGACTCCTACATTGTTCCCATCAAAAGAGACCTAAAGAAAATCACTAAGTAGATTTTCAAGTTTCAAATAGGAATCCTTAGAAGAGACTCAACAAGAGGAATAATAAACATGAGTAGCACCCAATATTTTAGAGCACACCTAAAAGTTACCAGTTAGAGAGATAATCTTAGTAACCCATTAACTCAATTTTTTCTCAATTTTGAATATAATAGCCCACCATAGGGCAACAAGAGGATTAAAAAGTGAAATATATAAAAATGGGTGTTTTCATCAAAATGGGATGATGTGGAATGTTGTGATGGGGGTATTATGCACCTATTTTCCTTTTTTCATTAGAGAAAAGATATCCCAAAGGTAGGATTGACTTTCAACCCTTAGGTGAGTCAAACCTAATGGAGAACTTGTTTTCCTTATGACTAAGGATAGGGTAAATTGACCTAAAATACACTCTTGGGAGACAAATGAAAATACCAAATTAATGAAATTATGCAATGCAACACTTGAATCGTCAATTTAAAACCTTTTATCTAACAAAAACATAGAACTTTCAGCATATATGAGATGATTAAGAATTTTTGCACCTACCACCAAAAGTTGTTGTCAGGTGCCCTACTAGGACTTATTTTCCCTAGGATGAATGGGTCTTGCTAGGCCTTTCTAAAAATTCAAAATTTGAACTTGTGGCCCTTGATCTACAATTCATGACTATACCTTTGAATCTTCTTCTTTCAGATCTGTACCTACAACAAAAATTGAAAATTTGGGTTTGTGTGTATGGGAGTTTGCCTTGGTCCTAATTTGGCAGTTAAACCTTAATGAAAAATATAGATCTGAAACCTAAAAGTGTGTGTGAGCCCTAATCTTAAGTGTGTCTAAATAGGCCCTGGGATGCATAATAATGGGTAATTAGGGGCCTATTTTGAAGGGATAAAATGCATAAAATCGAGGTCACTAAAATAGGTCCAAATTAAGTGTGAAATTGTACTTTCAATTAGAAAGGAATACAATTTTCTACACTAGAACAAGAAAAGGGGATATCAAGAAATATGAAAACATTCCCATGATCAGTCTATTTTTAATTGAGTGAATTTAACAATCTAGGCTTAGGAAGGAAATATTGCTTGTAGCATCAAGTTTTCTATCATTTAATACTCAAACCTGATGCCTTGCAAAATATATCAAGGTAATTGATGATCTTGTTTAAAACTACCCTCTTCAATTAAAGTAAGAAACATGTTATTTGCAAAATAACTATTGATGAACTAGTTAGATAAATTAGGTAAGGTAATTCCCTTAACTAGCTTTTGAAAGGAAGTCAGGTGAGTGGAAGCAACTTCCTACACTAATCTAATCAGGAGAGAGATACAAATAATTTATTTTAAAACCTTTAACAGTCACAATAAGAGAAGCACATACATAGAATAGAGGAATAGAACAATAAGAATTCATTAAATAGTGACACCAAATATACCATGGGGAAAACCCTTTTGGGTAAAAAACCCCAGGAAAAAAAATACCCATATATGTGAGGAGCTAACTAACTACTAGACAAAGCACAACTATGTACATATAAAAACACATAAAAATAAACATAACGACATACACGGTAACATACATAACATGAAGAGACAGCATAGTGCGGGGCCCGCCAGATAGATGAATTAAGTGACGAAACTGATAATAGAAGGAAACATCACAAGAAGTGAGGTATCCCATCGATGAATTATGCAAGCATTCTTTTTCCTTGTGTGACAAGCTAACGGTTATGCGCGGGAAGAGCGGTGACATGCGATTTAAATTGTAACCGGTATTGTTCTTTGAAGATGCTTGGGAAACACATTGTACTTTGGGTTTTCTCATTCTGCGGGACATTGTGCTTTAGGTTTTCTCATTCTGTAGGTTGAAATCGAAAGGTTTGAGAGCAAGGGTGCACTGTGGGTAGGGTAGAGGACTAGCCAAATTGAGGTGAGGGGTTTCTAACTGAGTGTATGCAATGGTGAATGCTTTTATGTATTTTTTCATGCCTTTTTGTATGTAACACTTGGAAACATGTTGTGCTTTGGGTTTTCTCATTCTGCAAGTTGAAATCGAAAGGTTTGAGAGCAAGGGCGTAGTGTGGGAAAGGGAGAGGACCAGTTGACTTGAGGTGAGGAGTTTCTAACCAAGTGTATGCAATGGTGAATGCTTTTGTGTATTGTTTCATGCCTTTTTGTATGTATATGCTGCGTTTTTGTTGTGGGTTGCAGGTTCAAAAAACATATGAAAAAGTGAGTTGAGGGGTTTCTCGTCATTTGGGTTGTTAGTTGTAAAGGAGTTTGAAATGTTATGAGGGTTTTTGTTTGTAAATTATTTTGAAACTTTAAGTGGGTGGCATGTTTTGTAAAACCCAGTGTTTTGCATCTTAGAATTTTAGAAAAGAAAATGAATGTCTTTACAAGTGTTATTTACACCTTAGGAATGTAATGAAAGGAACTATTTTATAAACACCCATTATTTTCCAAGAAGCATTAATACTGTGTTTCCCCACTTTGAACAAGTTTACTTATTATTGATGATAATGTCAAGAAATTGGTGTTCTTGCTATTTGTAATGCACACATACATATACAGGCTTGAAAACCACGAGGGTTTGGGTATGTTGTGATGTGGCTTGTATTTTTATAAACACCCTATGTTTTCCATTTCATTGCATTGCACATCTTTCAAACCAAAAGGATTACTTCACATTGCATAACTAATAAGTAGATGCTCATAGATAGATGAAAAAATTTAAATTACAATATATATTTTTTACATAGTCAACCTAAAAGTAGATATGCAGTTAATTCACATTGCATAGGTAATAACTATACGCACAATTATGGGGAACTCCACCTGCACAGCCAAGAAGCATTAACACTATGTTTCCCCACTTTGAACAAGTTTACTTATTATCGGTGATAATGTCAAGAAATTGGTGTTCTTTCTATTTGTAATGCACACGTACATGTACAAGCTTGAAAACCACGAGGATTTGGGTATGTTGTGATGTGGGTTGTAGTTTTATAAACACCCTATGTTTTCCATTTCATTGCATTGCACATCTTTCAAACTGAAAGGATTACTTCACATTACATAACTAATAAGTAGATTCTCATAGATAGATGAAAAAATTTAAATTACAATATAGGTTTTTTACATAGTCAACCTAAAAGCAGATATGCAGTTAGTTCACATTGCATAGGCAATAACTATACACACAACTATAGGGAACTCCACCTGCACAACCAAGTACTATTCTGAAATATATTAATTTATTCATTATAGAGTGATAATTATAGTTACCAATTGTGTTTTTTTGTCATGGCATTCCATGAGAGCACATTTTTTTGAGGTATTTTTTGAAATAGTTCGCTACCTTGTCTATAAAAGCATAATAGTAAGCAACAACAGAGACAAGGTGAAATGTTTAGAAAAATGGTTGAAAGAAATGTGGTCTCATGGTCAATGGAATGCCATGCCAAGCCATAGACAAGGAAGTGAACTGTTTCTATGTGGGATTGGTTATCTAGGGCTTGCCACTATGTTTTGGTAGACATTCTCATCTTGCACTATTTTTACAAAATAATTGCAGATAATTAGAGTGATAATTGAAGATATATAATGATAATTAGAGTGATATTTGTAGATGGAGATCCCCTAACCAAATTTTGTTAGAAAATGGGAAACACCTTATTTAACAAGCAATGTAGTTTGGATCACAAATATATGTTTTCATCTTTAGTAGAGGTATCAACAATATATTGTGAAACTATACCCACAACTATAGGAAACTCCACCTATGCAACCAAATACTATTGTGAAAGATATTAATTCATTCATACTAGAGTGATAATTATAGCTACAAATTATATTTGTTTGTCATGGCATTCTAAGAGGCCACATTTGTTTGAGGCATTTTTTCAAATAGTTCATTGCCTTGTCTATGAAAGCATATTAGTAAGCATAATAGTAAGCAACAATAGAGACAAGGTAGTGAACAGTTTGAAAATTACTTCAAAGAAATGTGGTTTCATGGTGATTGGAATGTTGTGACAAGCCATAGACAATGCAATGAACTATTTGTAAGTATTATTTCTTATGTATGGCTTGCCATTGTGTTTTGGCAGACATATATGCACCTCACACTATGTTTTCCAACTCGCAATTATAGAATGCATGTATATGGTTTTTGGAAAGCGTTGTGTGTTTACTATCTAAGCATAATAGTAGATCTGGATTGTCATGGAATTCCAACACCACAGTGATTGGAATGACATGACAAGCCATAGACAATGAAATGAATTGTTTCTATGTATGATTGTTTATCTACAGAATTCCATTGGGTTTTGGTAGACATGTACTCACCTCACACTGTGTTTTCCAACTTGAAATCACACTATGCATGTATATGGTTGTTGGAAAACATTATGTGTTTACTATCAAAGCAAAATAGTAGATTTGGATTGACATGGAATTCAAACACCATGGTGATTGGGATGACATGGAAAACCATAGACAAGGAAATGAATTGTTTCTATGTATGATTTCTTATCTATGGCATGCCAGTGTGTTTTGGGAGACATATACTCACCTCACACTATGTTTTCCAACTTCTAATCACTATGCATGTAAATGGTTGTTGGAAAACATTGTGTGTTTACTATCAAAGCATATTAGTAGATCTGAATTGTCATGGCATTCAAACACCATGGTGATTGGAATGACATGGCTTGTGAACTTCTTCTATGTATGATTGCTTATATAGGGAATGCCATTGTGTTTTAGCAAACATATACTCACCTCACACTGTGTTTTCCAACTTACAATCACACTATCCATTATCTTATATGTATTTTACCATTTACTTTAGAGTGTTGTAGATAATTTATGGTCTATGATTTCATTAAACCTAACAACGAGAATCCATTGCACATTGTGTTGTGTAAGCTTCCATGCATCATACCATAATCATTGTTAGAAGTGTATTCTTTGTTGTGCACTTCAATGTTTTTTTCCTATTACATTTTTATTCTTTTTTGGGGGCTGCAGACTGCAAGGTAACTCATAGTGATCAGGTAAGATTGAAAGACCATTTTCATTGTTTTTTTTATTTCTTGCATTAGAAGATAAGAGTAGTATTACTATTAGTTTTTTGTGATAACTTTGGAAATTTATGGTTTGAGGATTGGGAAGCAACCCATATCCTCCTAGGTAAGATTCAAAGATTGTCTTCAATATTTTGATTCATTTCTTGCATTAGAATGAAATGATTAGTCTTTTGAAATATATTTTCCATTTTATGGGGTTAGTTTACATTTTTTTTCTTGATATTGTTATTTCCTCTCTATGCCATGTATGCAAAATGATTGCAAGAACTAGTCTCAGGTGTATTTATAAACTAATTTAAACATTTTTCTTCCCTCTCTTTTCAAACAATGCACCATTTGTTGCATATTTCATGTTTCAACTGCTAGAAGAAATTTATAAATTTGCAATGTACAAATATGCAAGTTAGACATTAAAGCTTATAATATACTTGCTTTGTTGTATTGATATGGAGTTTGAATTTAAAGGCATGCTAATCTCAAACTAGGTTAATCTATAGGTATTTCAAATCTTCAACTTAATACACATATCCAATATTCCCATGCACGAGGGTATACACTAGAATAATATATTGACTATTTAATACTGCTACATGCTACTGATTCCCAATTATGGCCCTATTTTACATGCCAGTAAAAGTAGCTTTCCACAACCTAACAAAAGAAATCCCTAAAATATAAATTCCATTTATCTTTGTCATATATGATAACCTTGTTTTATCTTTTGGCATAGAAATGAGTTTCTTGTAATATGGATGGTACAACAACGATGTAGAGTATAATTGTGGTTATGATTGAGGACATAACTTCTTACGAAATTGTCCGATGGAAGGTCAACTTGATATCAGGTTTGGGTTGCCGCAGTACTGACTTAATGGATTTATGTTGTAGAATTGTCATAATACATATTACCGTGTTTTTTAATTCTATATATTTGATTATAAAGTTACATAATTTTTGTTGGAAATTTTTTTCTATTTGAACAAGTGCATAGCACCATTTTTTCTTTTTTTATTGAATTAAAACTATTGAGAAAAATACAGAGAACCATGGCTATTCTCAAACAATAGCCATAACTAGTACAGCTAGATAGAATCCATCTAATTAAGATACATATTATCCCTCCAAAGAAGGGAAAAATGAAAATAGAAAGAACAATAAATCTGTCACATACCAAATGGGATTGAAGCAAGAGAAAACTATAAATTGAAACTGTCCCAATTGAATAGTAACCAATTGAAGTGTTTAGCTGCATAGGTTCTGGTACATCGACTTTGATATCCAATTGATCAACCACGTGGTTGATAGTATAATGTATGTCTTTGAAGCATTAATAATTGTATTTGTTCAAACATCTCGCAATACAATGAAGAATTATCCAAGCAAGTTCAGATTAAGTTGAATTACAATTCTAAACAAGAATCATGGGGGTTTAGTGTATGACATCTCCAACCTAAGGCATAGCACAAAGTTAATGGATTTTTTTTGTGACTAGTATCATAAGGGTATTATTTGAGGTCCTAGGAGGTCAAATTTTCTACTTTGTACATTGTAACTTTTTTAACTTATGATGGATCTGCATTGCATTAGGACAATGATAGATTCCATGAACGAATCTTAGTCAACTTGATTGGCTGATAACATATTCTTCAACATAAGGTGGACAATACTATATAAAGGTTGATTTACGTAGACAAGGAAATGAATTATTTTTGTGTATGATTGCTTATCTATGGGTTGCCATTGTGTTTTGGCAAATATATACTCACCTCACACTATTTTTTCCAACTTCGAATCGTATTGTGCATGTATATGCTTGTTAGAAAACATCAGGTGTTTACTATCAAAGCATGATAGTAAATATGGACTATTATGGAATTGCAACACCATGGTGATTGGAATGCCATGACAAGCCATAGACAAGGAAATGA
The DNA here is from genome assembly GCA_007258455.2 of Sequoia sempervirens. NCBI lineage: Eukaryota > Viridiplantae > Streptophyta > Pinopsida > Cupressales > Cupressaceae > Sequoia > Sequoia sempervirens. The sequence continues at coordinate 605,197,200 of VDFB02058242.1, forward strand.
ACTATTTATGCGTATGATTGCTTATCTATGGGTTCCCACTGTGTTTTCACAGACATATACTCACCTCACACTGTGTTTTCCAACTTGGAATCTTATTGTGCATGTATATGCTTGTTGGAAAACATTGGGTGTTTACTACCAAAGCATAATAGTAAATATGGATTGTCATGGCATTGCAACACCAGGGTGATTGGAATGCCATGATGAGCCATAAAGTAGACAATGAACTATTTCTATTGTTTGTATATGGCTTGTCATGGAATTCCAGATGGTGGTGCTAGAATGCAATGACAACCCATATTTTCAATTACGCTTGGATACATTTTTTCAACAATCCATATTTACTATTTAGGCATGGTGTTCGAAGCCATGAGAATCCATATTTACTATTATTCTTTGATATATTTTTTGCAAGCATGTGTAGCTTGTTAAAAAGAACCTGTTTTAGGCTTTTAGCCATAGAAGCAAGGTAGTGAACTGTTTGCTAGATTTCTTTGTTAGACATGAATGAAAATTGTGGTAGCATAGTGAACTATTTCATAAAATGCCTCAAAGAAATTTGGTCTCATGGTGATGGAATTCCATGAAAATCAATATTGCAGCTATTGCAATATGGATTTTCATTGTAACACCTACTCATTATAATATAATTAGTAAAATTAATAAATTAGACAAAAATAACAAAACAAATATGATAATAGGAGGAAATTCATTTAAAACCAACTTAAAAAACTTCATTAATATGAAAGCATTATTTTAGTCTGTGTCTTAGATAAATTTTTTCCTTTAATGAATCTAAACAATATATGACCTTTATATTGCAATGATTAACATATTCATGAATTGAATGCAATCATTAGACTAAGATAAGTAATATTAAAGCAATTCAAAAACCTTCACAACCATAAAACATCAATGAGACTATAACACCATATTTTTCTTGAGTGGAAAACCCTCTTGGGGTAGAAAATCCACTTGAAAATTGCCTCACTGGCTTAATCTAAAAACTTGTTGTTTACAATGCCTTGTTGGCTATATATTAGTATTTTCAATCACTGTTTTAATGATACATAGAGTATCACCTCTATTTCTTTTACAACATCTTATGATCTCACATCACTCAAGATTCAGAGGAAGAAGTTTGAGTACAACATAATTGATTAATTTCACAAAGCATTGAATGTGCTATCCAAATAACTTTCAAATATGAATCAATGAAATGCCATTTATAAATCTAGAATAATACTTCTTTTCTACTCACCATCTTTTTGAAAGAATACATGGAAGGATATATATATATATAATGTTCTAGATTACTGAACTAGAGTATCTTTTAAAACTAAAAATTAACTTCCTTCTCTAACTGTCCCTTAACGGGTAACAATTAAAAAACTAAAATGTTTTTAACAAATTTTAATCAATGCTTCCTTGAAACAATGCATGTTGTCTTCATATAACAGTATACCATAAAGATATTTGAAAGTATAACTTGTGTTCCCAAATGATAAAGAAAACTGAACCATGACAAGAACAACTAACACTTGACACAATGCAAACCAACAATGGTAATCATATGAACAGAGCTTGACAATAACTAACCACAATGCCAACATGGATTAAGTTACAGATCTCTAAGATAATAAAAACTTTACGCAAAAAAAATGAAAAGAACTCAACTTTGACTTGATACCCAGCATTGTATCTAGGGTTAGAAGGAAATAATAGACTTTATACATTTTAACCCTATTGAACAAACAAACTCGACTAGTGAAGCAAGGGTAAACCTTTAAGCTATATCATTACTTTTTCAAAGAAATCAATTAGAAGAAACTAATGACAACCAAGTCAAGTACTCATAAGAAGGGTCCAAAGAGGGTTTCATAGATTTACATCCAAGAATAACAAAGATAATGAAAGATAACAACAAAATTTACTTTCTTCTCAAGAATTGACAACCAAAAGAAAAGGAAACTCAAAAACTTAAGCAAGAAAAAAAATCCTTAAGACTAAGAGAGAGGAATTGATGACACCTATGGTTCACATTGCTGCCAACTAATTTTTGCAACCTGATCAAACATTTCAGCCTTCACCAAACCTGTCATGCCACCACAAGACTTTCCTTGACCAAGTTCTTTGATGCCCTAACTATTTAAGTCATGCCCCAACCCAAGCTCTAGGGATCTCCATAAGAACGTCTTACAAAATACTTTAAAAAAAAAAACCCTTGACTACAACTTTATGTTATGATATTTATCTTCCAAGCCCTCAGTCTTTGATTTCATAACCTTGATATTTCTTTCATATTGTTCTTTGTATGCTATGATGTGAATCTTGTTATGATACATGAAGGTATGTTTGAGTTGTAGATAGATAAAGATATGTGATAGTTACAAATATGAATGACCTAGGTTGGTGCAACAAAGAAAGGAATGTGACACATTGATTAGATGCAAGCAAAGCATATAAATGGCTTATGAAAAGTATTTAATATGGGAGGAAAGGATATGAAAGGTTGGATATGCAAATGAATGGAATGGAAATGCTATCAATTCATCATTTTTGAGTTTTACATAGAAAATGATATGCAAGATATAGAAATATGAATGACCTAGGTGAATCCAAAGAAGAAAGGAATGCAACACATTGATGTGATGCAAGGAAAGCATATAAATGGTTTATGAAATGTATTCGATATGGGAGGAAAGGATATGGAAGGTTGGATATGCAAATGAATGGAATGGAAAGGATATGAAATGATCATTTCTTTCATCATAGAGTGGAACGATTCCCCCTTTTTTATTGGTTATGCTTTTTGTAATCATCATAGGGTGGATTGACTTGATACATACACAAGAAAAACTCATGCCCCATTCCTCACTCTCCTTCGTACACAACAAGGTGTAGAGATCCTTGAGCTTCCTCAGAATGTGACAAGAAAATAAAATATATAAAAATATGATGATATTGATGGAGACAGGAGACAAGAGTTAAGATAAAGCACAAGTTGTCATGCATGCAGTATGAAAATAACAAATATGCAAGATCATGATAATGAAAAAATGCAAATGTTAATGCATATGATAAGGACCAGTAATCAAAATAGTTGTAGGATGGAAAACACAGTGGGTTGTGACTTAGTAAAGCCCAATGTTTTAGTATGTTAAATAGTTTATGGTTTATTTAAATGTTTTAGTCATAATAATGATAATTCAATGATAAATAAGAATTTAATTGATAATGATAAACAAGATCTTATAACTTAGTCAAGCTGAAAACCAAAGGACATATGGATGGATAGGGATCAATGATATGGGTAAATGATAGGACATGTAAGGATACACGTTATATGGAGAATGAAGATAGATGGATTAAATTATGGAATGCTATGGGTGGAGGGATCAAATGACAAGGGAACCTAAAATGTTTACTCTTATACAAATGAGAAATAGAGGACCTATGGAGGACTCTAAAGATGGAATGTCAAAGTAATAACATGCCCACATGGTAAGAGGTATGACGAGTTATAACGACATGACATGGATATGGAAGATAAATGGACATTATGAAAGGAAACATGACATGGGCGACAAGTGATATGGAGGATGGAAGACACACATGGTATAAAGCATGCATTAGATTCAATTTCTTGGTATTTTTCCCCACTACTTTATGGAAGATCAAAGGAAGGTGGATGGATAAAATAGATAGCATGGAATATAAATGAAGGAATATGATGGCTAAGTGGAGATAGGATAATCAATAATATATCGTACGAATAGAAAATTCTTGCCCCCAAGGGTACAAGCAAGGGTATGTGTATGGATGTGAAAGCTAGTGGATATGAATGGATATGAATGGCCATGGAAATGGAAGCTGATGAAGGTGTATGGATATGAATGGAGGACTCAATTGTCTCTTTGTGGAATATAGTACCCCACTGACTAAATGTTTCTTATAGACCATGGCTAAACATGTTCCCACATAAAGACGTTGGTAGGAAAATTGGTAAGGATAATGGAATGGATAGGGGTAGGTAGAAGGGGGTTAAGGATTCATGCAAAGGATTGGATTAAAGCTATGGAATGAAGGATGAAGCTTGGATGGAAGTATGGAATGGAGTCATTATGAGGGAATCTGGGCAAGAACAACATTGGAACACACCTTGAAGGATGATGAAAGTTGAAGGATTGAGAGTGGGTTGGGATAATAAAGTTGGGCATATAAGGACAGAAAACGGATTTGGAGGATGAATAATGGAGGAATGGATGATGGTGGAATAATGGAGTCTTTTTTATTAGCAAGTAGGGATACCAATTTGAATTTTTTATTTGAATGCATGGATTTTTTTGCTTTTTTTGGAACCCACATTTTTTTCACTTTTCATTTTTCTTTATAGCCTTATCATTTTTTCTTAGTAAACACCTTCCATTTTCTTGGAAGTGTTTTTATTTTGATTTTGGAGAATTTTTTTCTTTATTTTGGCATATCTTTTTAGTGAGACATGATGATTTTTTAGTTTTTGTGGATTCTTCGATTTATGCATTTCTTCTTTGGTATCCCAATTGCTTGGATAGGCCATAGAGGGATTTTATGAAATGAGAGGATTTTGAAGTGGAAGGTGTTGGAATGAATTCAAGGGTATGTGCCTTTGTTGTTCTTGAAAGGGCACCTAAGGATATGCATTACAAACATATGGGCCCATGATGGATGGAAGGGTTCATGGATACGGTCCAACAATAGATGACAAAGATGATGGAGGAGGTGGACGTATTGATCTAAAGGGAGGCCTCTTGTGTTTGAAATAGCTACCAACATCTTAAGAAGGAGTTATCCAGCCAAGGCCATAAGAATTGAGATGTGTTTTAATATTAGGGTGTGCAAGTAAATGAAACTCATGAAGGCATGTGGTATTGTATAAGAAAACCAGCTTTTATAAAGGTGGATGAACCAAGCTTATATGTTTGTGGTTAATCATGAATGGGATCTTGCAAAATTTTAGGATTATCATGAGATGTGAGGGAAATGCTTATACCTTGGGGGTCTTGACTTATTGAATGGATGGAAAGCTTTTTTTAGTGAATTTATACATTACGATTATGGTATGGAGTTGACATACTTCAATCATGAGATGGTATGGCATCATGAAATGGAATGGAATGATGAGATGAATTGGGATCATGAGAGGGAGTATTTTGATATTCACATAAAAGGGGGATCTATGATGTCATGCTTTTGATCAATGAGGTCAAGTGTGTACATGGTTGAATTTCTATAAGTGTTATGAAGGTGGAAAAACATGAAATGGATGAGATGGATAAACATGGGATGGATGAGGTGAAAGTGGGTGGAAATAGAAGATTACGACTACCATTTTTTGAAATACAATTTTGCATTGGGTATTGTATTCCTTACAGGGTGAATTTTGGTGTTCCTTTGGTGAAATAGGATGGATAGCTGTTGGTTCAACATGGAAGACATTTTGGTTTCCCTTGTCAATGGACAAAAAGGATGACATGAACGGTGACATGAGTTGGGTATAAGTTTCAATGGTAGGTTTATGGTTTTCCTCGCTTGATTAAGATTTAGATCTTGAATACCCCATTTCGCTATGGAAGATCATACACACCTCTGAGCATATAAAGATTCTAATCAACTATGGTCTTCAAACATATCATTACATGTTTCATAAATGCACAAACACAAATAATTTGTATGATAGTGAAATGGCTTTCTGCACAATGAGCACTTTCTGTTCTGTGCACTATAACAATGTATTTAAGTCCACCTCCAAATTACAAGATGGAAAACATAGTGGGTTGTAGGTTGTATATCACGTAGTGTTTTCCAACTTGCAATTATACGTAGATAGTATGGTTGCAATGAAAATCTTGTGTTTTTTAGACATTAAGAATTTCATGAAACTCACCTAAAAAATTTATTACAACTCTTCGGTGGACTAAAATTTGGGTTTCAAAATCATGATATGATGGAAAATCAAAATGCATTGAATAACTGTAGGTTGGAAAACACACTGTGGGATGTTAGTACATGCTTTTATGAATGTCCTACTTGAAATAAGACATGCACATACATGGGTAATGATTATACCTTTAAACAAAATCCAAGCCCATACAATTCACCTCCTCACCATTCACTCTGGCCAATAGGAAGAGCACTTGGCTAAAAAGTGTCCCCTTTGCAGCATCTGAATTGCTGAAAACTCATGCACTAGGAAATACAAATGGCATAGGTGGTTCAATTTCATCTTCATAGGCAACAAGAGATAGTGGAAGCCTTGTGTTTCCATTTCTCAACAATTTGGCTGGTGATTGTTGAGTTGTGGAGGAAATGGTATGGGCTTGGATTTTGTTTAAATGGATAATTGTTACTCCTGGATGTAGATATCCTATTTCAAGTGGGAGATTTCCTGTTTGTTTTGTATCCACTACCGCATTACACAAATTCCCTCCTCCACCAACCTCCAATGAAACTATTGTTGTGGCATCTTAAACTTTCTTTAGTTGTGCAACAACACCTTTCACTTTTGACCTATCAATTGTGCAGCAACACCTGTGACTTGAGATGTTGATCAGTTGTGCAACAAGACCTTTCACTTTTGACCTATCAGTTGTGCGACAACACCTTCCACTGTTGTCTTTTTTTTATGAAATTCTTGTCTTTTAGATTGCAACTCTCTCCGAACAACATTAAGCTCCTTTTCTTTTCACTGTGACAGCTTCTTCTTGTGTTTTAATTCCTTTTCTAAGTGGTTAATTTTAGTCTTCGCTTGTTTTGCTCCACTTTGATCATTTCCAACTATTATTTTTGCAGTGTTTTTATGATTAGAGTATGCAAATGTTTCTTTTCACAAGTTCATTAGGGAACTTGTCTGCCTTTTCAGTTAAGAATTTCATGCCTCCACCCAACTGATTCTCTTTTTTTGCACTTAGATTTGATATTTCCTTTTACTTATCATCCATTTCCAATTGTGTGGGTTGAAGGTTTTAGAAATAATGCACTCACATCCCATTGTGTTTTCCAACCTACAATTATACAAAATTTTAATCGTTGTTGGAAAACACAGGGTGTTTTAAAATGGTGCCTTTCATTGTATTCCTATGATCTAAATAACAAAAGATTTTTGAGACAAATATTCATACTATTGTGTAAAATTGTTGAAAAACACTAGTTTTTCAAAATTTGCAACCCACACAATGTTTTAAAACCCTTTAGAAGTGACAACCCAATTGGTTACAAACCCCTCACCCCAATTCCATTGGTTTTTCAACTCCCCCACCTGTTCTGCAACCTTTCACTTTCAACCTGCAAAATGAGAAAACCCACAACACAGAGTGTTTTCCAATAACAATACTTCTTACATATTAACCATGTCATTTCCTTCTGTTGTCGGTTCTGTCACTTCTATCATCTGTCTGGCGGGCCCCGCACTACACCATCTCTTCATGTTGTGTATGTTACCATGTATGTTGTTGTGTATGTTTTCATCCATTTTTTGTGTGTACATAGGTGATTTTTGTCTAGGATTTAGAGAAAGCTAACTCCTAGACAAAAAGCATCTATGTATGTAACATGATATTGTACCCCACATACCCCGTGCCATGCGGTGGACAAAAAGCACTGAGGAAAAGACTTGACAGACGGCTAGTCACGTGCTGTTAGGTGGCGTCAGCAGAAAAGGACACTCGACTAGGCGGGAAAGTCAAAAAGCTAGAAAAAAATGCACCTAACATCACCATTTTCCACATTTGCATTCACCAGTTTGGTGGATGGGGAGGGATGAGGCATGAGCGAGGAAAATGGAGTTGCAGGCTAGTGAACCAGAGTAAAAACTTTTCATTTTTGTATGTACATAGGTGTGTTTTGTCTACATTTTTGCTACATCTGGAGAGCTAAAAGTCACCATTTGTGACATTTTATTTTGTAGTTTGGTGGGGAGTGTAGGTGGCACAATGGAGGCTAAACGAGAGAAACACATTCGACATGCACGGCGGCTAGCCAATAGGTATGTATATCTGCCATTGTATATGCCATTTTGCCATTCTGTAGGAATTGTGAAGCATGACTATTAAATTGGTTTCTGTGAAGCATTGAAGAGTGATTAAATGGGTTTTCTGAAAAGCATTGAATGACTATTGGTTAAAGAAAAAGGGTTTTCATTGATGGCAAAATAAAAATAAAAATTTGCATGTAGGGTTTTCACATGAAATGCATAATTTTTTTTGTTTATGTAGAATAAAAAAATGAACTAGAAATTCTTTGCATTCGCCATAGTAAGCATCTCATCTATAAAAATATCATAACTTCTTAATGCAAAATAAATGAATAAATTTTGGAAGTTTAACTGACCCGTACACTTGTAATTCAAGCTATGGCAACTAGAATCACTTGTATTTAGTTCAGAAGCTTCACGTCTCCTAAAGCATCCTTCTCAATCCACCTGCCCATGTTTTCTTCAATTTTGTTTCCTTGAATATATCAACCACCTGGAAGGAAGACAAGTGTTAGTGATAGATTAATATGGAAAATTAAAGACATTTGGTGCTATAAAGAATTTTTTTATTCCAAATTTCACCAATATACAATTTATATGTTCTTGTGAGTGTAAAATTCCAACTTGCACAGACAATAAACAAACATATTAAATTGTACATTGGGAATTTAATTTCCAATTTAACCTATCACTAACACTAGTAGTATATATCAACAATTATATCTGCCATTTTTCCATTCTGTAGGAATTGTGAAGCATTGAACGTTCACTCAGATATAGAAAAAACTCATCTCTCCTAACATATGAAAGAGGCCATAACTTACAATAATCAATAAGTTCATAGAAGACAAAACAAGAAGGATACCATGTACCACTATCAAAATTTTGTTTATCATGTGTCTCTCAATGAACATCTAAATGACATTGGTATCGTAACCATTGTTCAATGACATTGTAAACTGAACCATTACTTGTACAAATGAATAAAAAAATATAGATCATTGCAAGAACAAAGGTTAACAAGTCAACAAAAGGTAGACAAATTTTGTAAACAACTTATTAAAAACAAAACATCTACATTCTCTAATCAGAAAGACACTCTCAAAGCTAAGAATAGTATTTGGGTTGCAAGTTTCATAACACATATTGTTTTCCAACATGCAAGTATATATAGACAATATTCTTCTAATGAAAACCTTAAAGTTTGCAGATAGTAACAATGTACTAAAGTTCATTCACCTTCACAATTTATAGCAACTCTTAAGAAAAAAAAATGAAATTCAATTTCGTCATATCATTTAAAAATAAATGCACAATATAATTTGCAAGTTGGAAAACACAATGTGGTGTTCCATTTATTTCATTATGTACATTCAAAGTTACGTGGTTGAGAGCACGGGCAGGAATGTCTTGAAAAGCTTTTGTTAATTAGGCAGTAGGAATGCAATGAAAAGAAATGTTTTATAAACACCCACTATTTTCCAACAACCATTAAAACTTTGAATGATTGCACATTGGAAAACATCGTGTGGGGTGATTGCATGATTTATGAAACCTCCAACCCACACAATGTTGTAAAACCCTCTACGGACACAACTAATCTCCTAAAAAAATGCACCTATGTACATACAAAAATGCATAAAAACATACATAACAACATACATGGAAACATACATAACATGAAGAGCAGACGTAGTGTGGGACCCACCAAATAGATGATAGAAGTGATAGAACTGACAGATGGAAGGAAATGTCACAACAGGGAAAGTGAGGAGGTGTCTCATTGGATCAAATTACGTTGGCATTTTTTTTCTTATGCAAGAAGTTATCCGTTCACTACGGGAGGGAAGGGTGTTGATGTGATTAAGACACATGCTTTAGATTGTAACAAGTAATGTTCTTGGAAAACACTCTATGTTTTGGGTTTTCTCATTCTGCAGGTTGAAAGTGAATCATTGGAGGGCAAGGGGGAGTTGCAGGCGGGTGAGACGACCAAGTGAGTTGAGGTGAGGGGTTTCTAACCAATTGTATATACATAGGTGTGTCAGCTTAATTTTCTTGGCTTACCAATTGGGTTTTTATGTCTAGAGGGTTTTACAACACTGTGTGGGTTGTAGATTTCTTAAAACTCAGTTTTTTCCAATCCCATTACATTCTTACTATCTAATTCACAAAAGGCTCTCAAGACAATCACAAAACATACCAAATTGAGGTGAGCGGCGAGTAACCAATTGGGTTGTTACTTGTAAAGGGTCTTAAAACATTATGTGGGTTGCAAATTTTGAAAAACCGATGTTTTCAACCTAGAATTTTATAAAACAGTATGAATGCAATTTAGACAATACAAACAATTGGAGTATAAGTTGTCATTTTCAAATATATTTTTTTGGCATGGGAATTTGAGGTAGAATGATGTGTGTGTTTTCAGTTTGGAGAAAGAAGGGGAAAAACACTCTGTGTTTCATGTCTACACATCTAAAGCTAATGGTTAGAGTGCACATGTAAGAGTTGGAAGGAAAAACCAATGTTTTGAAACTTGGAATTTAACAAAACGGCATGAATGTAATTTAGACAGTACAAATGTAATGAAAGAAACCTTATAACAAGACTTATGCAAAATAAAAATCACATTTCTATTTCTTATTATGATCCAAATATACATGCACAATATGATTGCAGGTTGGAAAACATAGTGGGAGGTGAGGTGACAACATGATTTACGAAACCTCCAACACACAAAATGTTGTAAAACCCTCTACACACTGAAGCCAAATACCTTACTAGTTGTCCAGAAAATGGTGCCTATCACCACACTCCTATAGTCTAAATAACACAAAGCTTTTCAATACATACATATTATTTTGGAAAATTCTAAGATGCAAAATACTATGTTTTACAAAACCTACAACCCACCTAATGTTTCAAAACCATTTAGACACTAGTATTTGAGGGATGTTTAGGCACATTTTGTCTATTTCTTTACGCGAACACCTGCAACCCCATTTCCATTTTCCTTGGTCACATGTCCCTATCTAGCATGCAACTCCATTTTCGTCACCCACACCTCCTTCCTCCCCACCCACCAAATTGGAAAATGCAAATGTGGAAAATGGCGATGTTAGGTGTGTTTTGTCTAGCTTTTTGACTTTCCTGCTGAATTTGTGTGTCCTTTTCCAGCGACGCCACCTAACGGCATGTGGCTACCCATCAATCAAGACTTTTCCTCGATGCTTTTTGTCCACTACATTGAATGGGGTATGGGGTATAATATTATGTTACATACATAGGTTCTTTCTGTCTAGGAGTTACCTTCTCCCTTAACAGAATAATATACCAATATTAAAGGTTGATACATATAACATGGCACTATTAAAGGGAACAATTGATAGGAGATAGTGTGTTTTCCAACACTGCAAATAATGCGGATATTTTATTTAAACACAACAATGGAAGGTGTGATTTTGAAGACATTCATGGGTAAGTGCACCAAGATGATTCCCAAAAAGGAGGCTTAAGTGGCCACTTTTTTTCTGAAATCAGGAAATGTTGACCTTGGACATGAAATTGAGGATAGTTACACTCAAAATTTTGAGATGGACCAAAAAAAGGATCGAAGTGCTTTGAGTCTACTCTCTAAACTACTAATTTATTTTGAAAATGGTTGAGATTAAGGGGTTCAATAGAGGGATGTACACAAATTGGTGTTGTTTTTGTCAGAAAAACATAACATAGCAACTCTTGTACGACCTGAGCATGGTGAACATTTTTTTAGTATTTTTAAAATCGCTATGGTCAGAAGTTAGCTAATAGCATCTAGTTGATGCACAATGTTTCTGATAATTTTTTAATGAATATTTGATTTTTTACTAATTTTCTAAGTGAGCACTTCTTAAAAAGTAGAATTTCGGCCATGCTCCCCCTACAAATTTTGGAAAGTAATAGATTTTTTTTAATTTTAATTTTTTAAAATTTGTAGAATGGAGTCTAGTTTCTAAAAATGTAATTTATTTGAAATTTTGATGAACGGTTAATTTATAACGAAAAAAAACCAAACACTATTTTTTGACAAAAAACAGACATACAAACAAAAGAAATTATGGGTGAAAGGCCTAACATTGTCAGAAAATGAAAAAATTATATCGTTGGAAATCTAAGAGAGAACTTAACATTACCCATGTGTTCGATTTTGTCGATATTGAACCAAATGCAATCCTAACGGTGAGCACAAACCCGATTATGTGAAAAAATGTAGAATTTGCAAAAAACGCATCTATGGTCATTGGGAATGCCCTTCAAGCCTTTGGGTTGGTATTCCAAGGAAAATACCAAAGATAAGGCTCAAGGATTCCCAAAGAAAAATATAATGCGAGCGCATTATAACGCACTCGTGTTATTCATTAGTTTTCACTTTTTCCTTTTCCATCGAACATATCTAGCAAAACATAATGCGCTCGCTTTATTTATTCCTTTAGTTAAATGCCAGTTTTTTGAATGTTTGTTCATATGTTTGTATGTATGTGTATGCTGGTGTGTCATGTATGTATGTGTATAACTGAAAATATGTTATGCATGAAGTCTTGAGTATCAAAATCATAATGTGAGCTACCACCTCCATGTTGGGAACCAGGATGTACATGTTGGGAGTGTGGTCTTGAATTTCTGGGAGGAGTTTGCCTCCTATAGTGAGCATACTGAGAGGCCCTTCTTCCTCTAGTACTAGGAGATCTAGAAGGGGTGCTTGACCGCCTTCTACTTCTTGGTGTTCTGGAAGGGGTGGAGGGAGGAGAATTATGTCCACTGTTCGTACCCCTTGTATTGTATTGTTTGTTTAATTGGTGGGCTGACTGCCTATCTTGCTCCTCTTGAGCGAGTTTCCTTTGTACTTCCAATAAAGCTTGGCTCTCTTCCTCAAGTTGTCTAAAATTTTCTTTCTTTATAGCTTGTTCATCTAGAAAGGCTTTCTTTTCGCGTTCAATTCTTTTGAGCCTATCACTTGTGAACCTTGAGGTATGTTGAAGTGGTGAGCTTGGTCTAGACTGTTTGAACAAGTCATTGGTATACGTTGTATTGACATGAGCATCACGAGGTTCATTGTCTTGGTCTTAGTGTTGTGACCATTGTTCTTGGTGAGCTCGTCTCTTATACCTTTCATCCCGTTGATGGGCATCCAAATATATTGTGGCCCTCAGATTAACCCTGTTACTCCTGCAAATACAATCTCGGAACGAAAGATTCAAAGAGGAGAAGCAAGAATGTCAATCTCCATGAATCATGTTCTTGCAATGCAACAATGAAAACTAATCTAAATGACTGTAAAATGCAATAAACAAAACTAATTTATTGAAATGAAAATTGATCTACATGCAATGCCATAAATAAATTACTTGCAAATTAATCTACTATGAAGATTAAGCTAAAATGTAATATTAAACTATATGCTCTAAAACTAAGATGCTTATAAAATCAAATTAATGTGTAATCTCAAATGATAAAATTCAAGAAAATTTGTAGCATAAGTCTGATGTAAAAATTCGTGATTCTCCTTTTTTTGAAATGAGAATGAGAGGACTCATTTTATAGGCAAAAGTGGAATTGAAGGAAAATTCAGAAGCAATGTGGGATAAATAGAAAAATAGAAACAAATCTTGATTAGAATTCTTTTTTAGTTTATTTCCCTTTTAACTGATTTGTTTCCATTTTTTTCATCACAGGATATTCTTGAGAGGATATTTCATTTATTTTATTTAATTTAAGATGATAATATCTCTTTTAATAAAATAAAATAAGATTATGTAAT
>VDFB02058242.1:605211107-605232863 GCA_007258455.2 Sequoia sempervirens
CTGAGGTGAAACCATATGATCCATGTCAATTCAAACCTTCATGGTGGGATGACAATTCCTTTTGTGACTATACCATGCCAAAGGACATTCTACTTCATCATGTCGACAATTGAAAAAAATCCAGGACCTCATTGAAAATGGAACCATAGAAATCAATGGACAGTAACAAACTTCCAACAATGATCATAAGGTATTTATAGATCCGTTACATGACCACGGAAAGGGAAAGGCCTCCAATTTAGGTAATAAGACCAATAATTTTTCCAATTACACTAATACCAAATATGATTACACTACCATCAATCACATTTGTGCTACTAAAAATTATGCCAATACGATTATTGTCAAGAAACCACCTAAATGAGTCATTAATACCTATTGAACCAAGGTGACTATCCAAGGTGCTCCCAAAAAGAAACAAAAAAGTCTCAATACAATGTACTTGACTATTCGGGGAAGACACCTGCACAAAACTCTATCCTCGAGTTGTTGCGTATATCACCTGAAAATCGAGTCATTCTTAACAAAGCCTTGCAGGACACTACTATACCCACTAACCTCGATGTCAATCACTTCCAGGAAATGGTGGGATACTTGGCTAATACAAACCATGTCACCTTCTTCGACCAAGATTATTTAACCCAAAAGTCTGGCCATAATGACCCCTTTCACTTGAAGTCTTTGTCCATAAATACAAAGTCAAGTGAGTCCTGATAGATGGTGGAGCGGGATTGAATATTTGTACCCTAAAATTGGTTAAGGAATTGGGCTTCTCTAAAGCATGTGTAGACATGACTAAGAGCATTGTTGTCAAAGCCTATGATGATGAAGAATGCTCTTCCAAGGGTATTATAACTATGCCAATTAGAGTTGGACTGGCAACAATGGATACCACATTCCAAGTCTCGGACCTAGATCTTCCATACAACCTCCTCCTTGGCTGACCATGGATCCACGCCATGAAGGGGTGTTCGAAGGTGTAAATAAGGTACTTTATTTATTTTTAAATTCCAACACAACTATGAAATTGTAGACTATGTAAGAGAATTTATGATGCATAAGAGATGCAAAAAGAGAAATTGAAAGAAAGGCATCTCTAAATAGATAAAAATAGTCAAGTGTAAAGGGCATTGAACATGCATGAAAATGGGGCACTTAAATTTGCATGCATAAGTCAAGTGTTTGGATTTGGCCCTATGGTGTTCAAATCCGCTTCATTTGTTTCTTTTTTTCTTTGTGCCTATAAAACAAGCATTTGATATTTGGCATTTTGCTAGAATTAGATCAAGCATACTATCAACATAAGTTAAATATCTTTGTATGGAAAACAATTACTTATTGTTATTATAGATTTTTTTGGATTTTCTCCAAAGAGTTTCCCAAACTATATGTTGTGTTCACTTGTGTATGCATTGAATTGCTTCCTATTGAAATATATTATATTTTTTAACCTGTTTAGCATAGATTCTCTTAATTGGTTATCTTCATTTCCTTTCACTATAATTCCAAAAACACTTTAAATTATGACTTGTAACAAGCAAAAAAAAAAATATATAACATGTTGAGTGGATCATACTATATTTAGGAGTAATAAGCAATGCACATATAAGAGAATGAATAACATTGTTCCTGAGAAACATGTCCCTAGGTTTTTTACATGGTTTCAAACGCATGGTGCATCCTAGGGAGAGTTGCAGAAAGTTCCGTTCCTGTCCATCTTTTCACTGCATGATAGCTTGCCATCCCCACATCCTTGTGGAATCCTGAGGACACCAGGATGTCCCCCAAGGACATCAAATTTAACACTGAAAAAAAAACCAAAATGGTGCTAAAATTCGTAAAACACTAGAAACCAAAAATATCTTAGCTTTAATTAAAACTGCCATTAATTTATTAAATGGGACTCAAATTCCCCTTTCTCAAACATTCCAATACTCATTTCCCTTCTCTTCTTAGCAATCCAGTACCCATTTCATGCCCCAATCCAATTTTAAAAACCCAAAAAATGTAGGTACGTACATGGGATCATGAACTCTTCCCTATGTCAAAGAGATGCTTCTTTTCAAATTTAATTAATTGGCACTCTACCCATTTTTATGTTATGTAAAATTTAGTGGCAAAATGTTTATGGCTTGTTATCTCATTTGGGATTTGAATAAATTGAATTTATTGAAACCCTTTCTTTTTTGTGGAATGGTCCTTTCTATCAAACTAAGTAGGGAGGGCTCTGGTTGGGATTTGACAATTGACATTGTTATCAACTATTAGCTATGTAGTGTGTTCTCAATTATGCATTTACAAATTTTTATTCAATTATATATGTATTCTCCATCATCCCTAAAATTTAGAAAATTTTGTGTCATCCCTAAAATCTCGGTCCTTGTGTCACCCATCCTCCATTCCTGGAAGCTTAGAGAAACATCAGTAAATGATCACATTGTTGGGTATATGGAGCCCAATGGACATCTGTGTCCCTTCATCTTCTCTTGAAGACTATTGTATGTATATATGGGAAAAAATTATGTATGATGTTGCATTGAATAAAGAGAATAATTGCTCTAATATCAATTGTGAATAATGAAGAGTGAAAAAAGAGGTGCAAAAATATAGTAATTACAGATAAGAAAAACAAAATCAGAAAAAGACACCAGTATTTATTGTGGTTCACCAAAATATGATTACATCCACACTAGGCAGAGGAATTTTATTATTATCAACAACATTACAATGAGAAGTGCAACATATTTAATGTTACATTTCACACCAAAGAAAGAATGTGAATAGAAAAACAATTGGAGGGAAAACAATGTGTGTGTTGGGCTTCAGCTCTTAACACACATAACAATTTATTTTATATAGATAGAAGTCATTGGTAAAATTATCTCAGTAAAAATAGTTTTTAATGTACTCAAATCACAGTACTCCAATCCCATTATCACAAATTTTCAAAAAAAAAAAAACATATATTTTATAAAACTAAGCACTCCTTAGATTGGAGAGACATCAAGTTCACGATAGAACTTTTACAATGTTTCATTTGCTAGAAGTTTCAAATTCTAAAAATTCCATAATTAAGTTAAACTAAATGGCTAAAACGAAAGCAATTAAAAGGTCACTTCAAAAATATTAGTATAACTTACCTGAAGAGAAATAAGACTTATAAAACATAAATCAATTTTGTTTTAGTGCAATAGTTTTTCTTGGTGTCCAATAATCTTGTTTCTTTTATGCTCAAATCTTGTGAAGCCAACAAAAACTCTCTCCTATCTTCCTAAAATGGGGTCGTTGCAAAGAACCAAGTAAAAACTGTATTGCAACCTGTGTGCACAAAGCCTTCTTTCTCTGAAGGACTGCAAACATCATTGCTATTAATTGTAATTTGTAGAAAGATTACTATTAATTTTGTGTCATTCCAAGCCATTCCTTCAATATTAGTGACTAGCACATGTGTGATGGTTTATAAACCCTAAGTCTCATCAACTCAATAAGAAGTGTTTTTCATTGAGATCTTTGTGCCACTTGAGACATTAGATATGGCCTTTTCATAAACTCCATGCAGTTTTGTGGATTTGGGATGTCCTTCCACAATCTTGCTAAGAAACTTTGCCTTGAGCATAGTGATAATTGAATAAAAAAATTTGGCATTAAAATTCCCAAGCCCATTCAAGGATTTGATTTCTTGCAAAACCAGAAACCTAGGCTTTATAACCTTTTCCAAATTCTCTTTTAAGAGCCAAGGCCACTTTACCATAGAATTTGCAGGGAGTCCCACGTCATTGATAAGAAACTGCATTGTCTTCCTGACCTTTTATGTGGAGTAATGAAAGACCAAGGGACTTTTCCTAAATATTTCAATAGTTTCCTCAGAGGAGAGCCCATGAAGTTGAAAATTATGCATTTTAGACTCTATTGATTCTATGCAGAAAGTGCCCACAATGCCCAAAATGTATTTGTACGCTTTGCTTTCTTTAGAGATGCCAATCTTGTCAATGAGCTCAACTTGGGTAGGCATCCAAGAAGAGCATTGCAGAAGGTTTAGTCTTGAATATAAGAATTTGGCCAGTTCCATCCCATGAATACCATGTCCCTCCCAAAATGCAAGTGAAGATTTCATGGATTTCTCCAAACTATACATAAGAATTGAGGGGTTCTAACAATGACCTTGATGAAGAGATCTTGAGATACAAAAGCACACTAACCCATTTGACTGCAAAATCCAATGAAAATTTCTAATGAAAGATGTATAATTTGATGTATTGTTGGGATTTGATGTGTAATTTTCAATTTTTTCAAATTTTATCCCCGACGTTCGTCGAAATTTTGACAAAACCTAGGTTCGTCAAAATTTCGACGAACAGTCTCGTTGAATTTTGACGAACATTCAAAATAAGAAAAAAAATCAATTTGTGGTCAACATAAATAAAAGTGAATTTTCCTATTTATTGTGATAGTGTTTTGCTATACTTGCAAATTTGCTCTACTTGTGGCAGTTTGTGGAGAACTAAGGATGATTTTCTTTGGAAAAATCAGAAAAATTCAAGAAGATATCACCAGGTTGAGGGTAGTCATTGTCTTTTTTCAGAATTCATTTGTGAAGTCAAATTTGTAATTCCAGGTTTGAAAACCATATTTTAAAGAAACATGTCATTAGATTTCATTTTTAGACTTATTCATTTTGAGAATTTCATTTCCAAATTTTGTTGTGCAAGTTGAATATTATTTTGATTTTAGGAGTCTAATAGTTGGAAATCATAGTAAAATTAGAATTTAATAAGTTCTAGAATTACCATTTTAAAGTGTTTTTTGTGGTCATTAACTTCAGGCTATCTTCTCTTTTGTAAGGGTGGTTGCATGCCGAATTTTTTTGGTGTAAAATATCAGAATTATTAGATTTTTTTACCTATCTATGATTAAAAATTATTAGAGTGTGAGTTTGATATTTTTTGAAGATCTAAATATTCAAGCTTGGTAAGGAAAAATCATTTCAGATAATATTAGTCCAAAAAAAAATGAAGAGACAGTTGCTAGAATGTGGGCTAGATTGAAAAGAAAGCATGATGGGAAATGTTATTTTCCTTGCCATAATTGCAAGGGCTTAAATATGAGAAGACTTTTAATCACAACAGCCGAGAAACATTGTAGGCAGCATGGTCACATTGAAGGGGGGTATGATTATCATCCATTGGTAAGTTGTTCATTATATGTGTTTATATTGATTGAATTTGTAAATGTTTATATCGTTTTAATATTTTTTATATATATAAAAAATAACTTGATCATAATCATGGTTTATTTGTGTCTATCATTATAATTATAAAGGTGGGGTGCCCTAGGGCACATGATATGGATTATCACTACCTGGAGAATGTGGTTTTGAAAGCGGAGGAACATGGAGTTGTGAATATTGAAGATGAAGTTGATGATCCTATGGAAGAAGATGATCATGTGCCAGAAAACATAGTCGAAGATGATGGTACAAACATATTGATCCATGACACATTTAGTGGCATAGCCGATCATGATAATCGAGATGACTTTGATGATGTTCATGATTTACCTATACTTGAGAAGGCATACGAGCCCCTTATGAAGGCTCCCAAACAATTCTTCTCTCTACTATATTGTTGCTGGTGAACTTGAAAGTTATGAATGGATTATCCAACATAGAAATCTCATGTATGTTAAGGTATGTCATATATGTCATCTTTTCTCATTTATTTTAATTGTTGTTAGTTCATCACTAGTAAATAAAGGATGAAATATGTACCATTAATATTCTTTATATTAACAATTTTTTTTTTTGTTGTAGATTGATTGGTGAATTTTTGTTACCACCATCAAATATTTTACCTCGCTCATACTGAGATTTATCTGGAATTATGAAAGATATTGGAATGGAGTATCAAACAATAGATGCATGTCCCAATGATCATGTTATATATCATAAACAACATGAATTTGCAATAGAATTCCTAGAATGTCATATTAGTAGATATTGAACAAATCAACTAACAAAAAAGGTGCCTCACAAGGTTCTTTGTTATATTCCCATTATTCCATGTATGCAATGATTATTTAGGTGTGAAATCTTAGCACAATTTATGGATTACCATGCATGGAATAGAAGTGGAGATGACATTCTTTGAATTCCTACAGATGGTTTTGCATTTAGGGACGTAGGGGAAAAATGGCCACACTTTAAAGAAGAACCTCGTAATCACAAGCTTTCATTGGTAGTAGACGGTGTCAATCCATTTAGAGAGCTAAGATCTATTTACTCGGTGTGGCCTATTTTTTTTATCAACAATAACATTCCTCCATGGATGTCAATAAAGAGGGAGCACATAATATTGACAATGATTGTTCCAGGTATTTGTTTACATGATCAATTTTTTTTAACGTAGTAGCATCTCATTTGTCTTATTTGTTGCATAATGACATATTTTTTTCATTTAATAGTCATGTACATTAATTTATATATATATTGTAGTAAAATGGTTATAATAATTATGTAATGTTTATGTTCATTCAAGTAGGTAAGTACCAAGTTAAAGATATGAATGTATATATCGAGCCTCTTATCAATGAGTTACTAAAGTTATGGAATGACATCACTATGTATAACGTCTCTAGACCAATAGGACAAAGAAAATTTCAATTCCATGCAATGCTTGTATGGACAATTCATGATGCCCCAAGGCTAACACATTTTTGTGTTATGTTATAACGTTCGACTGCACTTTAAAAATATTTAATTTTATGAAGTAGATATCATGCATGTTTTTTAAATAATCTATTCATTATATATAATTATAAAAATTGATATATTTAATCCAATTATATATGATCTTGTAGGTCTTCAAACAAAGGGAAAATTTGCATGTCCAATTTGTGGTCCAAAGATGAAATCTCGTCATTCAACAAGTTTAGGAAAGCAGGTGTCTGATTAGTATAGGCACTTCCTCCACAGAAATCATAAGTATCGAACTACTAAAAAATATTTTTTCAATGGGAAAGAAGAGACTACATCAAAACCACGAAGAATGACACCTCGCCTATGGAATTTGGAATATAATAGAATTAATTGCCAAGGTTATACATTGGATCAAATTGTTTATCTATCATATATGATATATTTGGAATTTATATTTTTATATTGTGTTGTGTTTACTCATGTTGTAATTGACAATGATTATCGTTATTAATTTTTTTAACTTATATGCTTCATGAAGGTCGTCAAGGCATTAATGATCAGCTTCCATATGGACTGAAAAGTTATCCCAAACAATTTAGTAGGTTGCCCTACTATGAGCAGCTACAAATTGTGCATTTGTTTGATACAATGCATATCTAAAAGAATATAACAGAAACGTTATGGAAAATATTGGATGGAAGACATGAAAAAGAAAAAAAATTCAAAATTTGTAGTGACATTTAGGAAGCCAATCATGCAATGAAAAATGTAATTCAATTGAATAGCGATGGAGACAAAATTAATATAAGTTCCCTTCCCTGGTTATTAACAAAGTAGCAAAGCAATGCTATAAAATAAGTCATACAAAAAATTTGGTTTCCCATAGGATTTTTTTTTTAACATAAACAATATCATAACAAAGAAAGGTGAATTTGGGTCAGGGATGAAAATGCATGATTGGCATACCTTCATTAAGGTAATTATTCTAGTATATTATATACACTTGTATACTGCATGTACTTTTCAGTGTATTATGTTTACTACTTTTGGAAAAATAATGAAAAAATTATTTTATAATTGTTGTAGTACGTTCTACCTTTATCTCTCCTAGACAACTTTGACAACAATGTCAAGCAAGTTATATATGATCTTGGAAAATACATGAGGTAAGTAGTGATATTTGTTCAATTTATTGTATAGATCTTATAATTTCCATTTGTTTTACTTGTTATGCAATATAATGTATATTTTTGTTAAATATTGTTAATATATTTTCACCTTGAATCACTTGTAGATGGCTATCATCTAAAGAAATCGATAAAGAAGATATAAATTATTGGAAGAGAAAAATTCCTCGTCTAATGTGTGAAATGCAAAAGTGTCTATCTTCGACATTTTTCAATGCACAACACTACCTCATACACCAACTTGAGGAGATTGAATTGTGTGGACCTATGCACACAAGGTCAATGTGGATGGTTAAGAGGCACTTAAAATTTTTGAAGGCTTTGGTTAGAAAAAAAACACATCTTGAGGGTTCTATAGTGGAGGGATATATGGTATACTAGACCATGGTGTACATTAGTGAATATCTTCCTAAGTTTTCAATAAATATCCATGTAGGTCGCATTTGGGATCCCAACTCCATTAACAAATTCGAAGGGGAGTACCTGATGGGGAAAGGTAGATTGAGGAAAGTGAGAGGTAATTATAAGATGGTCATGGAGATTAATTAGAATACATTTTACATATGGTTTAAATTATGTATATTGTACTTATTTAATTATTAATCTTCAGTATATATCAATTATAAATTAAGGTCGTATACTGTGGTAATTAACTAATTATACATCATTTGTGAATTTCAATTTTTTTTATATAGTTGGTCGAGAGTGGGATGCACTACATTTGTACGTCCCAAAAAATCTTGATTGGATGATTGTATGGATTGAATGATGTTAACAATCTGGTCACACATTAACATGGGAAGGTGTGGCTTCATTGGCTAAAGAAGCTCATTGTAATGGAGATTCCAATGTTCCACAAAGGGAAATTGATTTAGCATATGGTTTAAGAGATAAACAGGTATGTATAAATATATTAATCACCCATATTATTTAATTATTTTCAATTATATTGATGTATATATGATGTAGAGGATCCAACAACAACACCAACAACATCATTTCATGAGGGTAAATCAAACCCAATCAGAATCAAGAGAAGATCAAATTCTTAATTCACTTTCTTTTTCCTCAAAACTCATACAACTTATTTTGATTCTTCAATTCTACAATACTTCAAGGAAACAAGTTAGCACTCCAATTTAAACAAACCATATGTCATTATCAGTATTCCAATTGACTCATTCAAATAAAAAACCATATTAGAAAACTTTGACTCAATCAATCAGATTCACAGTCTAAACTTCTCAAATAGCACCAATTCATTTTCCTTACAAGGAAAACTAACAAAGACCAATCATTCTTGCTATCAACTAGTTAATCAATCCTTCAAGAAACAAGATTCACCATTTTTTGAGAGAAATAAATTCAATACATTAGTGTATAAATATTAGATTGCCTACTTTGTAAAGATACCAAGACACACAATAGAATCATCATTCTCAAAACAATATGCACTACCTTTACAACCTTATTCAAACATAAATTCTACTATAACTCCATCCAAATGACAAGGTTCAAGTATTTAAGTTCACTCACTTCCTTGTACACATATATTTCCACTATCCATGAAATCTAAACATTAATTAGCAATAGACCTCCATACCCTAGATCAGGTGAACCACTCACACTAGGTTCAAAACCAAGATCCAAAGGCACATTTAGAGACCTCTTAATGCCCATATCATCATATCAAAAACTCAGAATGATTTATACTAGAGAAACTAGTAGATTTTAGACTATACACCCAAGAAAGGCTTCTAAAGGTCACAAAACACTAGATTTATCCACCTTTTTTCCAACTCCAAATTGTTAGACTCAAAGTAAAGTTCACAAAACACCAGATTTATCCACTTTCAAAGATTGAAAGACCCATTTAGAAAGTGTATTAACAAGCTCCATTATATCTCCAAATTCCTTTAGAATCATAACCTTGGACATGCATACATTATTTCTCCAATACCCTGTTGGAAACCTTCATTTTCAAGAGGAAAACTCTGAAAATTAACTTTGAATAAGCAACAAAGCACCATATTCTTGATACCCTGCACTCACACAAAACAAAATCACATAAAGGACACCATACTTATCCCATCCCACCATTTCTACTAGGCTTACATCGGGGGGATGGGCCTTAAAATTCTTTAGGGACTCTCAAAATCACAGTGAAACTAACTTTGCTTTGGTTCTTTTGCTGCTTAAAACTAACTTTCAGACTCTTTGAAAATGAAAACTACTCTTTCTCAAATGAGATTACATAAGAACTAACTCTTGGATGTTACCAAATTAGCAATACAAGTTAGGAGAAATATAAATAATGCTTGATAACTCAGAAAAATAGGGCTTTTATTCAAGATTTTGGTACAAGAGTTTCAAGATTCTACTCTTCCACGCCTTGCCATGCTTTTTATAACTTTTTCCCTCTTAATAACTACCTTTTATAACTTCT
Organism: Sequoia sempervirens; assembly: GCA_007258455.2. Taxonomy (NCBI): domain Eukaryota; kingdom Viridiplantae; phylum Streptophyta; class Pinopsida; order Cupressales; family Cupressaceae; genus Sequoia; species Sequoia sempervirens. The sequence goes on from VDFB02058242.1 coordinate 605,221,435, forward strand.
TATTCGTTCAAACTACCTCTTATCTCCTAATATGCTTGATTTATGCCTTTTTGTTTACATAATATTACATTATTTGCATTTTTTTGCATTTTCACCTCCTAGTTGTTGGGATTAATGGATGCACAGTCCTTGAAGCTACAGTCTTCGATGTAGGACCTTTAAGCCAGAAAAGATAATCAACCACCCAGAAAGTGTTGCAACTAGGCATGCACAATGGAGATTCAATATTGATATGATATATATTGATATCTTGTATTACAAATGTACAAGATGCCTGATTATATAGGCAAGAGCTAAACCCTAATATGCATGAGATGTTTCCATGTGTCTTGATCTAACAACATGTGACAACATGTGAACCCTAATGGTAATGATCATTAAATGAGGGGATAAGTCTAGAAGGACAACTCAACTTCTAGATGGAATCTTATCTCCTACAAATAAGGAAGGGAATATTATCCCATTTATTAAATGATTTATCTAATAATGCAACCTAGGACTTAATTAATTAAATGCAAGACCTAAGTTAACTTTTGCTAGTGTAATAATTAATTAATTACACCAACACCCCCCCATAAGTGCAACTTAGGGAGGAAGATGCAATGATTATGTAGTGATGATGATCAATGATGATGGGTCCTAGCTACGAGGCCATGTTAGGTACCCATGTACATGAAGATGCAAAAAAATCTCCCACAACCAGAGAAAATGGGAAAACCCAATGGGAACAAAACCCCTCTCCAAAAGAGAGATGAAAATGAAAAAAGATGTGAGATAGGATGGGAAGGAAAGGATGGGAAGGAAAGGATGGAGGACTCCCAAATTACCCCCCAAGTACGCCATCTGTCACATGGATACAATATAATCAAAGGCCCCCCCATAGGAGGAAGGAGAGAGACTATATAGCCCCCCCAAAAGATGATATCACCTGCAAGAAAGGTAAGTGTCTGAAGACAGAACAAGATCCAATGTCGACAAACAACTTGTCTCCCTTTCGGAAGAAACAAAAACAATTGCAAGTGCAAAGATGCTTCCCATTCTGGATAGGAATTGAAGGAAGGAAGGATGAAGATGGATGATGATGTCTCTGAACGCTGTTCAAGTGTCTCCTTGCCTGATGAAGAAGAGGCCAAAATCAATGAAGAGAGTGACAAACTAGGACGATGCAGAAACTGATGTTGAACAATATCCAAAGACTGAGATATGATGAATGTGATGGAGACTTGATAGCCCCCCCTGAATGAAGTGTCCTCAAAACAACTGAATGAAGTTTGAAGCAACGAAGGTGTCCAAACCACAAATATCCTGCTAGGAAGAAGCAAATCCAATGGTGGATGCTGAAGAAACCTCAAGTCCTGAAAGGAATGACATGGAGGAAGTCTCAGATATGAAATATCTGAAGAGAAACCAAGCACCTCCAAGATGGTCTCTGAATTCCCAATCAGGGTCGAGACAAAGAAATGAGGAGACTCAAAACAACTCTCCAAAGACAAATCTGAATAGAGGAGTGATATCCCCTCAAGAATGTTCTCCAAACCTGTAGAAGTGGCCAAGGCAATGATACCTGAAACAAAGCCATCATGTGATGTCAAGTCTGAAAAACTGAATGTGTCATGATCAATGATGATAGTGGAAGCCTGAATCAATGATTCTGGACAAGGAATCATTGAAGGTGAAGGGATACCAACTGTCTCTGATGAAGAAGAAGCACTGAAAAGTACCTTGTCAACCTCTTCGAAAAGATCAAGGCAATCAACTTCCTGCATAACAATAGCATCATGGGGAACTTGATCTGAAGCAAGACATACTGAATCATGACCATCGAGGAATGGTGGAGAATCTGAATCTCCGTAGATCTCCCAAAGCTTAGTCCAAAGAATGTGAGGACAATCACAATGATCAATAGTACTCAGAACATCACAATCAACTTGCATAGAAAGGATCTCCAAAATAGTATATCTGCTGCAACTCCAAGAAAGTTCATAAATACCTTCACTTGGATGAGGAACAATACCAAATAGATGTGGCAACAAATCAAGTGATCGAAGATGGTGGCAGATCCCATCTCGCCATTGCTGATAGTTACCTTTGTGCAACATAACTAGAGAAGGAGAGAAATATGCAAGCCCCATAATGAAATTTCTTCACAATAACAAAGACAAATGACCTTCAACAGCAAATAAAGACTTCCAAATATGATTTACAACTGAAGTGATGCAACCCGGATCAAAAAATATTTTCCCAAGCTTCAGGATGTCCAGGTTATTGAACAAATGCACCAAAATGAAAAAATCACATGCAAGAGTACCTGGAGCTGAAACTGATCAAGGGGCCATACTGATAAAAAAAAGCTCTGAATCACCTTCCTGATGCCGCTGAAATCACTGAAATCCGATGAACGGTTGCGAAGATACAAGCTTTTATGTCCAAATTAGGGTTTTGTCTTCAATTGGATGTAGAGTCTTCTATGAGAAAAATTTCGTAGAATAGATCTCACCACTAGAAAGTATGCGAAATTCCCTTTCCGACGGTATATCGTTTGCAAAAAAGATACCCTGGGTGAAAGTTATGATCAAACGAAAAAAATGCCTATATTAGGCAATTGCGGGCTAAATAGGGTTGTTGGGATTAATGGATGCACAGTCCTTGAAGCTGCAGTCTTTGATGTAGGACCTTTAAGCTAGGAAAGATAATCAACCACCCAGAAAGTGTTGCAACTAGGCATGCATAATGGAGATTCAATATTGATATGATATATATTGATATCTTGTATTACAAATGTACAAGATTCCTGATTATATAGGCAAGAGCTAAACCCTAATATGCATGAGATGTTTCCATGTGTCTTGATCTAACAACATGTGACAACATGTGAACCCTAATGGTAACAATCATTAAATGAGGGGATAAGTCTAAAAGGACAACTCAACTTCTAGATGGAATCTTATCTCCTACAAATAAGGAAGGGAATATTATCCCATTTATTAAATGATTTATCTAATAATGCAACCTAGGACTTAATTAATTAAATGCAAGACCTAAGTTAACTTATGCTAGTGTAATAATTAATTAATTACACCAACACTAGTGACTTATTTTATGATTTGATTACATTCAAATTAGCCTTTTCATGGCCTTGACACACAAATTTAGACTTGAACATGTAAATTTAACATATTAGCCTTTTGAAGGCATTTACAAGATCTAGGTGCTCCTGCACCAATATATATATTGAGATTTTTTTCTTTCCATACATTCGGCCAAGAATAAATATATTTATCAATTGACAATATTGCAGGTGAAACACCACAAGGCTATGTGGTGCAATGGTCATAAATTTTGAATCAAAAATTTGGATGACACGAAGAAAACTTGTGACTATGGTATAACTGTAGTCTTTCAGGTGTCAAATATTTCATCTAGAAGCGACATACATCTAGAAGTCTCAAAAAAATGATACTATGGGATTTTGGATGATATACTTGAGTGTGACTTTAAATCCTTCAAATTAGTTATGTTCATCATGCTATGGTACAAGCTACGATTAAATGAAAATGATCCTGAGAGAACTGTTATTGAACATGATAATGGATTTACTATGGTTAATACAAGGTCGATCGAGCGAGTTGGAAATGAGCCCTATGTTCTTCCAAGCAAATGTGAGCAGGTATTTTACTCAGAGGTTCCAGGTAAATTAGGTTGGTCATTTGTTGTTAGACATGATCCAAGAGGAAGGCTGGTAAAGTATAATGTGGTGGAAGAAGAAGATACCGAAGAACTAGAAGATGATGTAGATGATGATCAGGATCAACAGTTAGTTGATGATGTGCCTGATGAAGATGTCAAAGAGGAGGAACTAGATCATGATGATGTAGGAGCTAATGTTCATGAATATGATATCCATGTGGATGATGACATTATCGAAACTAATATCAATGGCGATGATGATGATATGACCAATCCTTACAATGTTGAATCTAGATCAGATGATACAGACAAAGAGTTGGATGAACAAGAAGATCAATGACATTGAAATGTATGAGTTATGCGATTATATTATCTATTTGATATTAATTTCTTGATAGAATTATATCTGAATTATGTGGTTACATAATTAATTCATGATTTTTTAAATTTTTATGCCATTACATAATTAATTTAATGATGTACTTTTTAATGTTTCAAAGGTCAAAAAACTAAAACATTTCAATAGTGATATTAACAACCTTGAAATTAGTGTGTTTCATGTTTCATGTGATCATAAAAGATTAAAAAGTTAGTTGTAGAGGTGGTTGTTCAGTGGTTGAGGTGTAAAGGCCTTTAAAAGGAATAAAGTGATCATTGCAATGGTTGTTGATGGTTGAGGATTTAAAATACAAGCTCTTGACATTCGAAAACCTATGTTTTTCTTCAAAAAATTTATATTTTTCCTATTTTGCAGCACCATGTGGTCACATATAGCCATATTTTGATGTGAAATCAATTCCATGTCACATACATCCATATATATGTATGTATGTATGTATATATGTATATGTATTTGAAAATGTAAATGTAAATGCAATTATTGGATGCTCTCCTAGAACAATAAATGCAACATATCATTAAAAAAATCTATATCTATGTATATAAATGTGTATTTCTAAATGCAAGTGTAAATGCAAAGAGCATATGGTTTTGTAGTGTTATAGATACAACATATCCATAAATTAATGTAATTGAAATTCTAAAGTCTTCAACACATATAATATGAAATCGATCAAACTATTAAACTACATGAGAAATAAATGAAAATAGTAAATGTATATGTACTTGGATCAAATCCTTTTCACGGTGGACCTTGTTAGCACTCAAAATTGTTTGTTGAAAAACTAGAAGAGGTTTCCAATCTCTTGGTACACTTTAGGGTAACGTACAAGGCTTAATGACTCCAACCTTCTTCTCTTTTGGTGTTGTTGAACCTAGGTGGGTCTACCTATACTGACTGAGAAGACTTAATTAATGTTATTTAACTATAGTAATCTATGCATAATGGCAAGTTTGTAGTGAACGGATGTGATCCTAATCTAACATGAACTAAATGAGAAATACGTTTAGTTAACAAATGTATAAAATGAATTGGATTTATGGATGGACAAGGGGAGACCAGTGCCTTATTGGGTATATGAAGTCTAATGAATAAATACAAATGTAGATTTCAATAATGGCAATAATTCAAACTATCAGGCACATAAATTGTTTACAACTTGTGTAAACGTGCAAGTGAATAATTGACAAACTCTTCTTGAGATAGAATGTAAATTATAGTTATGTGATTCTTCTTATCAATCCAACTAACACTTCCCAATTGTTGTGATTGATTAAAATATTTTAATCCCTACTTGAGAGAACTGAATAACCAGATCACACATATATAGCAAATGTACAATGATAAAAAGAGTATAAACTTGTTATATCAATTTAAACAATAGAGAAGCATCAGAATGGAGACAATCAAATAACTGCATAAATTTAACAAACAACTGATACCAAAATCTTAATCCATGACTTAGATATCTTCATTTACTCTATCAAAATACATGCATTTGAGTCTCTGCATATGAAAGCATTTTGCTAGAAAGCTATCTACTAAATATCTCCTAACACCTAATTTGTTGCATTACTATGGAATAGATATAAATACATCAAAACTTGGAAGGGGACACGTCCCTTCACAAATTTTTTATTTTACTTAACTAATTAAAACAGGAGATTAGGCTCTATTTAGCCATAGATGAACATTTGATAAATGATCTAGATAATCTTGTCGTTGATGAGTATCAACATCTCCTAATGTGTTCTTGGCTGATATTTCCACCTTTATCATCCTTTCTTTTTGCTTGCAGCTCTCATCCAATGTCGAATCCTTCCCTATAACATTTTCCAAAATTCTTTGCAGCATTAATTCACATTCTTTGATCCACTTGGATTTCTCTTTCAACTTTTCTCCATCTTCAAATAGTGTAGGAAATCCCATATTCGTAACATCAACTAGCCCCTTTGCATCTTCTTGCAGTTCCTCATAAAGGTCCCTGTGTTTCTTTATAATTTGGTTACCCATACCAATGGTCACACTGCTAGGAACATCTCTTTCATTTAATTCTCAGAACTTTTCTTGAATCCTTCCATCAATTCTCTTGTTCTCTTGCCCTATAACATGGTTCTTTGAATATGTTCCCCATAGCTTATTCAACCAAATCATTAAGTTGGCCTGCCTTTTTCTAATTATTAATACATCGAGTGTATCATATTTACCTTGTGAATATGTAATTGACTCCTCCCAATGTTCTTTTACCTATGAGATTTCACCACGCGTTATTAATTTAGGAGGTCCCATTGCAACTCCTAGCATGTCCTTCAAACGATCATTTTCTCTCATGATCCTTTCATTACTCATTTTGGAAATTTCTTTGATCAACATTTGTATTTGGGCTTTATTTAGTTTTTCCACATTAATCCCAATGTTTGCAGTCGCCACAGGATCTACCTCTCCAACCTTCAGAGTCATGACATGTCCAAATTATTTCTCAATATCAATCACCACTAACTTTCTATGAGGTGGATACAAGGCCCATATCATGAGTGATCCTTCATCTGGGTTATATTTGGATCCAAGATATATTTATGTCACCCCCTCTGGACTAAGCTTGTGTGTGGAACTATTATCCTTTAAGAAGCTATCAAAGACCAATGCAGAATTCAAATCGAGCCCTAGAAAGATCATAACTCCAACATATTCTAACATTTTCCTTCCTTTCTCAAGGGCCATATTAGCCATTTCTCTATCCATAGTTAATTTCAAATTATTTAGTAGTTGCTCCTCATTGCTTGGTGTAACATTATCAACTGTCTCCCTTATCTCCTTTCCCTTTTGCTTATACAAGAAAGATCTAAATTCTAAAGAATTCACAAATTCATTGTTTGCTAAAAATGACCTATATGCCATCTCTCTAGTATATGTATCTTGGCTCTCTTCAATACTTGGTTCTCTAGGAGGGCAATTGTAATCTTGAGTTTTTATTCTAGAAATCCTATTGGGTAGGTCTTGTGGCATATCTTCTCCAGATTCCTCATGTCCAGAAAAAGGGAACCCTATATTCGATAACCCTTGGTTGTATTCCTCCACCACTCTCTGCTTCCTCTACCTCCAAATTTCTAATCATGTCATCAAACTGATAAGGCACACGATCATATCCTCCAAGGTTTATCCTTTGTTTGGCAGAATTGATATATCCCTCTAGATCAAAACCTTTTCTTGGTGGACCCTTAGTCATATTAGACTGCATTAATTTTTCAAGGATCAAATCATATCCTTCCTTTGCAAGCATAGTAAAATGACCAAAGCACAAAGTACTAGGCATAAGTACCTGTTTCCCGAATGAACCAAAATTCATGAAACTAGAAAAATCCATTTGTCTTACAATTTCCAAATATGCAATCCTATCTGAGACACTTTTAGGAAAAATTAATGGAGAGTCCTCAAAACCAAATACCCTTACAATAGTAGCATCTTTCTCCCCAATTGTGATCAATTGGTCCATTAAAGTCCTTAGGTCTGAGGAAGCATTTTATTTCATCAGAAAATGAGTGCGCACAAGGATGACTATAGAATTCATATACTAGATTTACAAAATATTCTTCAAAATACAAGAAACATGAATTACCAAACCTATTGTCCCAAATGGCAGTCCATGCAATTGAATGGGTAACAATTTTCCCTCTTTATCAAACTATGAAACCTTCAATTTTTTTTCCAAATCCCTAACTCTTGTTCGAAGTACAATAGTAGATGCATTAAAAGAGAATAATGCCTAAGGTGCAGAACATGGGATTTATTCTTGATTTCCATCAATGCTAAGTCGAGTTCCTTGGAGACAAATGAATCATAGTAAAAAAAACTAGAATTATGACATCGAATGTTAGCTACAATTACCATGGGAACAATGGACATATACTCAGGAACTTCCATACCCAACACTTGTCCTACCGAGAAATAGGTATATCTCATATAGGGCTTGAATAAGTCCACATGGAATGGAGGCCCATCACCATCATCAAGTGGGATAGTTTTACCATCTTGTTTAATTCTATGTAAGGGAAACCTCCAACACTTGTAAGTGGTATCCATTCTCCAAAACTCCTTTTCCAACTCTTCATTTACAATTTTCTCATTACACCACCCTTCCAACTTAAAAACCTCACTTATTGAAGCCTCTGATATGTATATGAATGGTTTCCCAGATGGTCTGCATATGGCCTTAATTTTTGAGTCATAGTGGGTGGCCAACAATTTTACCAACTCTGTATTGACAAACACATTAGGGAAAACCATCTTTCCCAAATTTAAATGCCACAGATTACAAACTGGCTCAAAACGATCTCTTCGGTGAAAGTGGAATCTAAACAATTCATAGCCTCTTATTGGGGTCCAAATGTCTCCTATGTGCTTGCATTTGTCTTCCAATTTTTCCACTTTCACCCTTAATTGCACAGAGCGCCTACCTTTGGGCCCAGAGCCAAGCAATTGGTTAATTAAATCCTGATTCAGCTTTCGTTCAACACCCTCCCACTCAATTCCAAACTCAACTTTCTACTTCTTACTCTTAGGGTGACTACTCTCACTTTGTTTTCTACCTTTCAACTTCTCCGAGCTAGTGGCTTCCATATTACTCGCTTAAAATTGAAGAAATGAAAAAGCTAAAATGTAGAGGACTTACTAGTTTTGATTGAGGTCTTTCAACTAAAACAATTCTCTGGCCCTTTGTTTGTCTCCTTGTTCGCTACCAATTCACAATAATGTTCATTTTACAACGATTTCCTTTCAATTTATGATATTACCTATGCTCCATGGCACCATTAATGTTTTAACTCCAGAAATGAATGTAACATATTTTCAAATTTCTTACTATCACATCAAATGAACTGGTCAAAAAGACACCTTCAAACTTTGGGCAATCTATACATTAGGCCCCAACCAACGTTCACTGAATACTCTACTAATCGGGGTAACACTCTACACATCTGACTGATGTTTACTTTTTTCCCGTATACATCACCAAGAGTCACCCCAAAAATCATTTTGGTTCATTTGTTTCTTCATCGGCCTAACTTTTAGTATCGCTAACACATTTAGTGGTTCCTCCAATGTTATAAGTCTCATCGATAACACATCAAATGAACTGGTTGGCAAGACACCTTCAAACTTTGGGTGATCCATACATTAGGCCCCAACCAATGTTCACTGAATATTCTATTGATCAAGGTAGCACTCTACACATCTGACCGATGTTAACATTTGTCCCGTATACATCGCCAAGAGTCACCCCGGCAATCATTTTGGTTCATTTGTTTCTTCATCGGCTTGACTTTTAGTATCGCTAACACATTCAGTGGTTCCTTTGATGTTATAAGTCTCACTAATGACACATCAAATGAATTGGTTGGCAAGACACCTTCAAACTTTGGGCGATCTATGCATTAGGCCCCAACCAACGTTCACTGAATACTCTACTGATCGGGGTAACACTCTACACATCTGACAGGTGTTAACATTTGTACCATATACATTTCCAAGAGTCACCCCAAAAATCTTTTTGGTTCATTTGTTTCTTCATCGGTCTGACTTTTAGTATCACTAACACATTCAATGGTTCTTGCGATGTTATAAGTCTCACCGATAACACATCAAATGAACTAGTTGATAAGACACCTTCAAACTTTGGATGATCTATACATTAGGCCCCAACCAACATTCACTAAATACTCTGTTGATTGGGGAACACTCTACACATTTGACCGATGTTAACGTTTGTCCCATATACATCGCCAAGAGTCACCCTGACAATCATTTGGGTTCATTTGTTTCTTCATTGGCTTGAATTTTAGTATCGCTAACACATTCAGTGGTTCCTCCGATGTTATAAGTCTTGTTGATAACACATCAAATGAACTGGTTGGCAAGACACCTTCAAAATTTGGGAAATCTATACATTAGGCCCCAACCAACGTTCATTGAATACTCTGTTGATCGGGGTACACTCTACATATCTGACCGATGTTAACATTTGTCTAGTATACATCACCAAGAGTCACCTTGACAATAATTTTGGTTCATTTGTTTCTTCATCATCCTGACTTTTAGTATTGCTAACACATTCAGTGGTTCCTCCAATGTTATAATTCTCATTGATAACTTTTCTTTTGGTTTTGAATATGTCGCCAGAACTCCTGCCGATATCCTTCTGTCAGTGTAACTTAGTGGGTTAGGTGAAAATTTAGGATTTACACCGATGGCACATGTCTGGCTAATATATTCCCAGTGCTCTTGTCAGTGAAATAAATGATGGTCTCGCCGATGAAACTTCATCGGTGATACTTAAATGTTCAGGCCAACATATATTTTTCATGCTGAGATGACTTCTTTAGTAATCCTGATTGCTACAACAGTTTCGATGTCTCATTGATGTGCTAAAAAGTACTTGTAACCCATAATAGGTCAGGAAGACCCATACCATCTCATGCTGATGTGATTTTTTTTCCACAATATCTTTGATCAGAAGGATTTTCAGGCGTAGAACAAGGTGAATGTGGGTAATTATATTCTGTAGGGCCAATTACATCCTTTTTTGACTCAAAATGTAGTTATTATTAAGAAATTTACATGAGTAAATCATTATAAAATTTTGAAAATTTTTATAGTTCCAACAAACCCTTCTTCATGTTGTATTGCAACAATTTGTTGAGAGCCATATCATATCCATCCCTTGCTAATACAGTGAAATCACCAAAGAAAGGATCAAAATAAAGGAGTGGCTATGTACATTGACGAAAGGACAAAAGCATTAGGGAATATTGTAGGGTTTATAAACAGTACATGACTTGGGTCAACAAATAAGCAAACCAATTGCATATTCAAGGCGTGCAAGGGAAACCATGTATTCATATGTGTGATAAAATCAATAACTGTAGGGGAAGAGTTGCTAATCAATTACAATTTTAATTGCTTAGTTACAAACAAAATTACTATGGGGGTGGTACATACTATGTACCATTTTACCCAACCTCCAATTAATGAATCCAATATACCATTTTACTCTTATGTTTTTTTTCATAAGTCTTTTGGTTTCATTTTGGTAATGTTTTTTTATATTTAATTTTTGTCACAATAGAACATTGATTGTATGGGGAAGGCTCTGACCCAAACCACAAATCACGATGCATCTTCAAACACTTCTACCCAACAGGTTTACCTCATTGCGCACCGGAGGGGGGAAAGGCGGTGGCCACGTGGACCAGTCCGCTGACGGCGGCGGACAGGGCTGCCGCCACGGGCGGACGGATCCACCATCGCAGCGGTGGGTCCGCCGCCGCAGGCGGACGGATCCGCCACC
>VDFB02058242.1:605233346-605255849 GCA_007258455.2 Sequoia sempervirens
TGCAGGCCCTATAGAGGGACAGAGATGTAGCGGTGGTGTGGGGACAGGATGCACAGAAGGAGAGGGATGCTACAGAGTCATAGATGCAGACATTATAGGGTGAGAGGGATGCAGCGCATGCTCAGTTGCAGAGGGGGCTGGTTGAGGGGGGAGGGCCAGGGATAGATGTGCAAGAGCTGCACACGCAGTTACAGGCAATGTAGGCAGAGAGGGATAGAGGCGCAGAGGAGATACAACAGTTGATACTAGCTCAGGAGGCCTGGGCACAAGAGCGGCAAGCTATCAGTGCAGATCGAGATCGGTATAGGCATGAGCGGAATACCGTGAGACTGATAGCCGGGCAGAGGGATGAGTTTATGCAGCAAGCTAGTTATTGGAGAGGGGTATATGAGCAGGTTGTTCCAGATCCAGTGCAGCGCACTGCACGCTACGTCAGTCAGGCTCCATAGCCACCAGGGCCATCCCAGTCATTAGGGACACGCACTAGGGGTTTCAGTGATTACTGGCGGACTCCGTCTCCATACGGCGGTTACCAGAGGACACCCACCCGTGAGTACCAGGGGACACCCACCCGTGAGTACTAGGGGACTCCAGTACACAGAGGGCCAGCACCCGATTCTCCGCAGAGGTCAGATGTGGGCAGCTTATAGTAGAGCAAGTAGATGCAGGACATTGGTTATTTTTGGCAGATACTGGATGGATGGTTTGTTCATGTTGCCAGAGGGCAGAGGTGATCCACATCTCTGGATTTTGTATCTTATTAGGCAATATATGATGGAGATGTATTGTATTATGACATGATGTTTATTATTTTGATTATGCGATGGCCTTTATTGACATTATGCATGATGTTTCCTTTATGCGGCTATATGAGATGATTCATGATGTGGTTCCATATACATATATATACACATATTTATATGGATGATTTATGCTTTATGATTTATGTTTTATGGATGGATGATTTATGATCGATGTAAACGTTTCTATGATTCATGATGTATGGATGCATATGTGGATGGACGATTTATGCATGTTTATATGATTTATGATGTATGACTTATGGATGCACATGTTTATATGATTTATGATGTATGATATATGGATGCCCATGTTTATATGATTTATGATGTATGATTTATGGATGCCCATGTTTATATGATTTATGATGTATGATTTATGAATGCAAAAAGGGTAAATGCTTACAATGAACCTAAATGTCAATAAAGACCATTATGAGAATGCAGATAGGCGATAGGCGGATGGAAGATTGCATTTTCCAAACACAACTGTTAATATCCTGAGAGGAAGAGGACCCAAGAAGAACAAAGAACGAGAGTACTTGCATAATTGAAATCATGAGCGGTGGTTATGATGGAAATGAAGGGTGCATGCAAAGTGGTGGAAATGCAATGAAAATGAGATCTTGCCATCTTTGGAGCATTGATATTTACTATAGCGTAGGGTACCAAGCACCTTGATATAGAAGACCAAGGCGAGCGAGTACTCTATGCAGGAAACAAACACAGCAAACAATAAGGTTATCCCAACACCCTGAGGTCGCGATGACCTCGGTCGGGCCTGGTGTTGTAATAACCACAAACACACAAAGTTGTCCCAGCATAACACAAGATCCTGGAGATCTTGGTGGGTCTTATGAGGGATAACTTGAGAAGACAACAGACAAAACAAAAGATCATGGTATGCCCTCATTTCAACAGGTCAAAGCCCGCCATGGTATGGTGGACCAAGGCGACCTTTACAAGTGATGGGAAAGAACCTAAAATGATAAACAAAATTTGAAAGCATCACAAGATCATAATCAAGACAACATGTCCTTTGCCATAGAATCAAGGTGATGGATGTGATTAGCGAGTCTCCTAGGAAGGATTCATCCTGTTGAGACCAAAGATGGATGCGAAAGTAGGATGATCTAGTTGATGCGGGATGTTACCGAGGGACAAGATTTTGTAACACAAGGGAATTTCGTTTGTTAAGAACCAGTTAGATGTGGGCCTAACTTGATAACGAAGCACAAAAGACTAACATAACCTATAGACCTAGGGGCTCGGGGGCCGATCATAGATTAGCCTTGCCAATGTGAAAGCGTAGAGCCCTCGTAGTTCCAGAAAAGACCATGGATAAAGCGAAAAGAAGACAAATGATAACCGATGATGATGGAAAAATGCCCCGGGGGTGAATCAAATGATCAACCTTGCCTACATGACAGTGTAGGGGCAACGTAGTTCGACTAATGGACGCGACAGGATGGGACCTAGGTGAAGACCGACGTGATGGATGATCCTACCTGATGACACACACATAACAACGAAGGGAACGAATGACACAAGCTCAGAGTGGGATACTGAAAAGCTCAGGAATGGGGGATAGGCTAGATGGGTCATCCAATGCTCAATCAACATTTACCAAGTAGTCGAGGATGAGATGGGTGAGGACAATAGTGCGGCTGAGGGCATAACATAACTAGGATGTTAGGTAGATAATGATTAAGCCCTCTATGGATGACGCCTGTTACCAGGTTTTCACCATCCATACTTATCCAAGGTGCCACCAAGAGGTGGTTTTCACCATAGGACGGATTTATTTCTCTTGACTATTTTTGAATTTTTGATTTTTTTTTGGATTTTTGACTAGGTGGGGTAACCGAGCAGATTTAAGTGTAGAACTTTTTCATATGCATGATGTTGATGGGCTCGTCAAGGGGGTCTCCTTCAAGAGTAGTCAACCTGTATGCCCCAGACCCATATTTAGCAGCTATGATATAGGGCCCTAACCAATTTGCCTCAAATTTTCCTTTCTTGTCGTGGTCTTGCTGAGTACGTTGATTCTCCTTTAGGACAAGCTCGCCCACCTGGAATTACCGAGGGCGAACCTTCTTATTATAACTGCGCTTGAGGCAATTCTGGTATGCTTGCAGATGGTCGTAGGCCTTTATTCTTCATTCATCCAGTAACTCTAGCTATGCAAGCTGCGCAACACGAGCATCCTCTTTGCTGATAAGGTTCTTTAGAGAGATTCTCAATGATGGAAGTTCAACTTTGATTGGAAAGACAGCTTCAGCACCATACACTAAAGAGTAGGGGGTGTGCCTGTCGGGGTGTGGATGGATGTGCAATATGCCCAAAGGGCAGGATGAATGTGAAGGTGCCAATCTCGTCCAGTGTTATTGACAACCTTTTTGAGAATACGGATGAGGGTTTTGTTGGTCGCTTCCGCCTGACCATTACCCTGGGGGTAATAAGGCATTGACCAACGGTGGTGGATATGGAAGGTGTCACAGAGGTGTTTCATGGCTTGGTTTTTGAAGGATTTTCCGTTGTTAGAAATGATAGTGGATGGGATACCATATCTGCAGAGAATATGGTAAAGGATGAATTTGGAAATCTGAGTACCGGTGATTTGTGAAAGAAGCATTGCCTCCACCCACTTGGTGAAGTACTCAATGGTAGTAATTATGAATGTATGGCCGTCGAATGATGGTGGGTGGATCTTGCCAATCAATTCAAAACCCCATTGAGAAAAAGACCATGGTGCCAGGAGGGGCTGAAGGTCTTGCGCTGGGGCATGGATTAAATCTGCATGTTGCTGGCATGGAAGACACTTTTTCACAAACTCACAAGCATCGTGTTCTAACGTAGGCCAATAATATCCAGCTCGTAATATCTGTTTGGCCAAGGCCATAGCATTTGAATGTGCTCCGCAAACACCACTATGTACCTCTGTTAGTGTAGCATGGACTTCGGTCTCATTCAGACATCTAAGGAGGATTCCATCATACCCGCAACAATAAAGCGTATCACCGACGATAACGTATCAAGAGGAGCGATGAATGAAGGATTTGCATTGGTTACGGGTAAGATCTGGGGGTATAATGTTATCACGAAGGTAGTTATAGATGTCTTGGTACCATGGGGAGCTGGGACCCACAATTTCACACACCATGTCGGTCTTAGGGATATCATATGCTGGGATTAAAATTTGTTCTACAAGGAACTCACACTCTGTTCAGTCCTTGGGGATGTCCAAGAGGGAGCCAATAGTGGCCATCGCATCAGCTGCTTTGTTTCGTACCCTAGGAATCTGTTCAAATTGTATAGAGGTGAAATATTTCTTGAAATCATCCACCATGTGCTTGTAGGGTAACAACTTATCATCCTTAGTCAGGAACTCATCATTAGCTTGCCTAATGACTAACAAGGAATCACCAAAGACTTTCAACTGAGTTATGCGCCACTGTTTTGCAATTTTGAGGCCTGTGAGGAGAGCTTCATATTCGGCCATATTGTTGGTACATGGGAACGCTATCCTAAATGACTTGGGAATGTAGTCACCCTGAGGGGTAACTAATAAAATTCCTACCCCCGATCCATTATGTGTATATGATCCATCAAAATACAGTGTCCACGTGGGGGTCTCATCAACGGAGAAGACTTTCGCATCAGGGAATTCCATGATCAATGGGTGAGTGTCAACTAGAGGAGCTTCCGCTAACTGATCTGCGATTATCTACCCTTTAATAGCCTCGTGGTCCACATATTCTATGTCAAATTCACTAAGGATCATGACCCACTTAGCCATGCATCCAGTCAGAGTAGTTCTAGATAACAGATACTTCAATGGATCGATCTTGGCGATTAACTTTATTGGATGGCTAAGAATGTAATGTCAAAGCTTTTGTGTGCTGAAGACGAGTGCAAGGCAATATTTTTCCATGGGGGAATAATTTAACTCATAGCCAACCAATGTCTGACTGATATAGTAGATTGCCCTCTCTTTCGATGACTCATCATGTTGTGCCAACAATGCCCCCAGCGCGACTGAAGTGGCGAAGATGTAGAGAAAGAGGGGTTTGCCGGGAATAGGTGGCATCAATATTGGTGGATGAGCTAAATATTCCTTAATTTTATCAAAGCCCATCTGACACTGTTGGTTCCATCGGAAGGTGGAATCTTTTTTCAGAAGATGAGTGAATGGATGACACTTGTTTGCCAGCTGGGCAATGAACCGACGGATGGACTGCATTTTTCCCTAAAGGCTTCTTAACTGTTTGAGATTGTGTGGAGGGGGCATGTCCAGGATAGCTTTTACCTTAGCAGGATCAACCTCAATGCCCCTACGAGAGACTATGAAACCCAGCAACTTTCCTGAAGTGACCCCAAAGACACACTTTTTTGGGTTTAGCCGCAACTTGTAGTGCTCTAACCGCTCAAATATCTTTTTCAGGATGGCAGGATGTTCTGCTCGTGTTCTGGATTTTCCTAATAGGTCATTGACATAGTCCTCCATGATGATGTGTATAAGGTCATGGAAGATGACCGTCATTGCCCTCTGATATGTTTCCCACACATTTTTGAGACCGAAGGGCATAAAATCGTAGCAGAAAGTGCCCCAAGGAGTTGTGAAGGCAGTTTTGTGTTGGTCCTCAGGTGTGATTCGGATCTGGTTATACCCGGAGAAGCCATCCATAAGGGAAAACATCTCATGTCCTGCTGTTAGGTCAACCAACATGTCAATGTTGGGTAGGGGGAAGTCATCTTTTGGGCAGGCTTTGTTGAGATCCTTGAAGTCCGTGCAGACCCGAATGTCACCATTTGGTTTAGCAGCTGGCACTACGTTGGAGATCCACTCGGAGCAGTCAATTGGTCTGATAAATCTTGCCTCCAGTAACTTCTCCAATTCCTTCTTGACTAACAATGCGACTTGCAGATGCATCTTGCGGAGTTTTTGCTTGACAGGCCTAGCGTCTGGGCGGATGTCTAGGTGATGAACCACTAAGGTGGGATCTAAGCCTGGCATGTCTAAGTATGACCAAGCAAAGTTAACAATTCCCTCTTGGAGTAGCTGCACGATGACCGGGTACTCTTGCTCCGAGAATGACTTGGCTACATAGGTGACCTTAGGACTTTCAGTAGTTCCTAGATTGACTTCTTGAGTCTCTTCAATCAGAATAGGTGATCGGGTAGATAACTGAGTTCCCATAAGGGGAAGATGAACATCTCCATCTTCTAGCACCTCTTCGAGGTTTTCGCCATTAGATGCGTCCTTTATTTTTACTTTTTCAAGGTCATGAAGTGCCTTAGGGAGGTTTTCACTAGATGACATTTTTCTTATTCTCATTTTTGCGACTGGAGTGTTCATCCTCCCCCAATCCCATGAGGTTGACATATGTATCTGCAGACATACTGACAGGTGTGCTAGTTCGTAGGTCCCAATCAATGAGCTCAGGATGGCAAATGGATAGGCTAATAGTGCAGATGGATAAGCATTCGAACATGGAAGATAGGTCGGCATGATCAATGTCATCATACACACGTATGATGGATTCTTCCTCGGGTATGTCTTCCAATGAGCCGTTGTCCACAGCTACACTATTGGAAGCATTAGATGATGTTTCGGGGCCTTTCTGCTTTCTGTCATACCCAATGCCCACATTTTTTGGTAGCGGAGACGTATCAATGGGTTGCAACCGCCCTTGTTCTTGCTTTCCTAGGCCTCTGCCTTGATAGTTATGCTTTTCCATGAACTTTGTCGACCAGGGGTACTTTTCTTGGAAGTATTCCTTGAGAGGAGTTTCCGGCTGAGGCTCTTCTCGGTAAACCCATTGGCTTATGTCTTCTTTTGGCGCATCTATCTTGATACTTGGGGATACAAAAGTGGTGGTAGGGATGTTTTTGCTGCAGAAGGTGAAAGTCTTGTCTTCCTTTGGGGTAGCATGGGAAGGTTGACCATACTCGTGTGGCGATGGTGGCATGGTCGCTATATTAAGAGCAGTGTGCATTTTGTACTCGCCACATCCTTTGTCAATGATCTGGACTTTCGTGACTGTAGGATTAGTGGAGGATGGAGTGGTTATTATGGTGGATGGTGGATTAATGGGTGATAATTGAGATACCCCCATTTCAACCCCAAGACAATAATGTAAATGTGGAAATGATGCCTCTAGAGCATGGCAATATTTGAATGGTTGGGGGTCGGCATAGATGGTGACCTCTTGTCCATTGACTGGGAATTTGAGGCACTGATGATAGGTGGAGGGCACGGCTTGCATAGCATGGAGCCATGGACGGTTGAGGAGGAGATTATATGGCAAGTCCAGATCAAGGACATGGCAGGTAATGTACTGAACTATCGGCCCCACTTGGACAGGAAGATTGATGATCCCTTATGAATTCCTTTCTGCATTATCATAAGCCTTGATTGTAATAATCTAGTTGCTTAAGTCCACTTGGGTATACCCCACCTATTTTATGAATTTTAGAGTGCACAAGTTGAGGGCAGAGCCATTATCTACCAAGACTCTTTTTATTTTATGCCGGGAAACCACGACTTCAATATGTAAGGGGAAATTGTGATTGGCATCAATGTTGGGCATATCATTTTGGCTGAAGTGTAGTTGGTGAGATGAAGCTAGGTGTCCTACCAAAGCTTGGAACTGTGTGGGATCAATGTTATTAGGCACATGGGTTTTCTGTAGGGCTCTGTTGAGGATTTCTTGATACACGAGGGAAGACTTGAGTAAATCCAAGATGGAGATATATGCAGGGGTCTTTCCTAAGTGATCAAGGATATTGTACTGGGTGGTTACAGGAGTCGATTGGGCGGGTGCGGAGGCTGCAGGAACGGTGATGCGGGCTCGTCATGTGGTAACAACACATTGAGGGTCTTTAGCTTTGACATGTATCATAGATACACGAGGTTCTACCTACTCAAAGTAATGAATAATACCCTCGTAATTGAGGGGTACATTCTTATAGCTCACATTATTTGTGTTGTTATTTTGAGGATTACTGTTGGAAGTGCTCGGGCCTTGGTTATGGTTTGGGAAGGCATTTTAATAGATCTACAATTGAGCATTGGAAGACGGAGCTTGACTAGGGTCAACCTTGATGTCACCTCGATCTATGAGATCCTGTATGTAGTTTTTTAGACCTTGACACTTATTCAAAGAGTGTCCTTTGATTTTGTGGAACTCGCAATATTCATTTTCCCTAAACCATGCAGGTTTAGGTTTGGATTCGTCGAGTGGCTTGGTGACAGGGTATGTGATTGGATAGCTAATCTGCAACAATTTGTTGAAAACAACACTCAAGGGTTCTCCTAGTTGAGCATATTGGCATTTAGTGTTCCCTTGGTTATTTTGATTGGACTGTTGGGGAGGATGGGGTGTCCCTTGCGGTACAGATATGGCATTAGGTATGGATTGTTGTTGTTTCTGGGATGTGTTGGCCACGTGGATATGTTTAGTGTCAGTGACACCATCATTTACTGCATTTTTGTTCTTGTTCCAAAAATGTGGCTTGTCATTGAATGTCCTTTCCCTATCTTGATTATATATTTTGATGTGCCCCTTGGCAACAAGGGCACACTCAAGGATGGGTCCCTTCTCTACTACCTCCACGAAAGTGGTGACACAATGTAATCGGAAGTTATGAGCCATGTCAGGATGGGAGTTCTCCATGAAGAGGATGGACATGTCCTTTTCTTTCAAAGGGGTTTTCATTCGGCTTGCTAGGGCACGCCACCTCTGGAGGTAGCTAGTAAAGGTTTCCCCTTCCCGTTGTTTCTCTTTGAGGAGATCCAAGGTACCGGTATCCTTCTCCAAATTGAAGGAGAAGTAGGAGACAAACTTCTCTGAAAAGTCTACGAAATATTTTATAGATCCCTTTTCGAGGGTCATGAACCACCCTAGCGCGTTGCTTCCCAGACTTCGGGGGAACAGGTGCAAGAGATAGTTGTCATTGTGGATCACTTCGTGACACTGGGAGTAAAACTCCTATAAGTGGGCCTTAGGATTTTTGTTCCCCTTATATTTGTGAAACTTTGGCATCTCAAAATGTTTAGGGAAGGGAATCAATGAGATGGAGGGATCATACAGATATGGGCATATATCTTAAAACTTGAATGATTGTTTGCCAGTACCTGCCTGGAGGTCTTTTAGAGCAGCTTTGATTTCTAGGATGTCCGCATTGGCCGATGTGTTGGATGGGTATTCATGGTAGGACGATTGTGGATTTTGAGATGATGTTTGGAGATGGGTGTATGGATGAGGAAGTGTCATCCCCTGCTGATATGCTAAGGGACCTTGTTGATAAAGAGGTTGCTGTTGCGAGGCGAGATATGAATTGGTTGGGTAGTTATGGGTGGCATACTGTTGGGAAGTATGGAGAAGGTGTTGTTGATTAGCTTGCAGATATTGGGGGTGCTGATATGACTATTGTGATGCCACATAGGAGGGTTGTTGTTGATATTGTTGTTGGTTATAATAGTTGTAATGATGGGGTGGTTGTTGATGCACAGTTGGCGGCGGTGGTGGGCGAGATGGGATGTTGTGTGGTGGTTGCGCTTGCGGGCGTAAAATGGATGCAAGGAAAGGAGATATGGTCGGGGCTGAAGGCCGAGGTTGATTTCCTTGTAGTTGATGCTGTGATGGTTGTGTTGAAAATAGGGGATTGACCAATGGTTGTTGTTGAGGTGGAGGTGCGATTGAGATGTTGTGCGAGGGAGGTTGTTGAGCGTTAGTGGGAGCATAGGCTTGGGGAGGTTGTTGGGATACGAATGACGATGAAGGAGGGATGTTGGATTGGGATGATTGTTGGGGTATGAATGACGATGATGGAGGATTGTTAGATTGGGGGGGTTGTTGGGGTATGAATGACGATGGTGGTGGATTGGTAGATTGGGGCGGTTGTTGGGGTATGAATAACAATGGTGGAGGATTGATAGCCCCAGGTGGTGGGGGAAAGGCGGCAAAAGGGTTGCCCCGAGTGTTGACAGGAGGCGGGTTTGAGGGGAGTGGTGCTAGTAGCATTAATGGTTGCAGTTGTGGGACATTTTGCGGCATGCAATAGGCAAAAGGATCATTGGGATCGATGGTTTGGGGTGCTCCCATGACCAAGATGGTGGGATGTGTGGGATTGCCAACGGGATATAGGACAACATTGTCGAATTTAGGTTGATGCCAACCCTCTATGGAAGGAACGTTGGGGACATACGAGCTACTGGGAATGTCTTGGGGTACATTAGATGTGGAGCTGCCATGCTTGAATAAGTCGACACCTGACGGAAACTTAACACCTTTGTCAATCAAGTGAGCCAAGATCTTTCCACCATGTCTTTCGAGAAGGCGTTCTATCATTTGTGCATTAATAGGGTTGCTGAAGTGTTCCTCGAATGTGAGCTCAGGTTGATCAGCCATGTTTTCTTCCCTAGGTGGTGACATGTTTTGACCATCTACGTTGGATTGTGATAAGGTACTGTTGTGGGGATCGTGGGGGATGTTCATTATGTTATTGGGATCTTGAGGATTGTTTGATTGAGCATTCAAGGCTTGTTGGTCGGCCATTTTCTTTGCCTGTGATCGAGTCTGAATGGGCATGCAAGATGATGAGGTAGATCAAGATATTGGAAAAGCTTGATGATGAAAGATTGATTCAATTTGATGGGAGATTAGTTGACGATGATTGGTTAGGCCGATGTGGATTGGCTTGATGGAATCGGATTAGATTGATTGGTAGGCATTGGATTAACCTAGATTTTGGGTTTTGATCCAGATAGGTTTGATGATGCGGGGGTCGGGTCAATCTAATGATTAGGATTGATGTGATGATAAATATGATGAAGACCGAGATCCACAACCGAGTTTAAGAAGGATCCTTGTTAACACTAGGTATTGATTGAAAGGTGGATGTATGATAACGACACTGAATCCAACTTGAGATAGAAGCAGATTGATTGGGTCGAAAAGGATGACTGACTTAAGACAGATAGAAATCCTAAGCCAGTTACGATGATTATGATTAGGGATGAATACCTAGGTCAACGCGGATGACTATTCCAACGGGGTTTATATGGAGATCGGATATGAAGGCAGATTTAGGATGGATGGGGAGCATCTTAGGATAGATGAATGGCTCTTGAACCAAGCAAAAGAGTGTTCAGGATTAAATGACCCTTAGAACGAAGGGATGGAGACTTGGAACAGACGTTCAGATGTTCATTTTAGAATGGTGGATGATCATGTCGATGTTCGAAACAAAGGGACAAGGGGTGCTAAGTGATAATATAGGTTGGTCAAAAGTCAAGTCTGCCACAGTATTAGGACAGGTCTGCCACTACACTAGGACAAGTCTGCCACTGCAATAGGACAGATCTGCCACAGTACAAGGACAGGTCCACCACTGCACTAGGACAGGTCCACCACTACACAGGGACAGGTCCGCCACAGGGTTAGGACACGTCCGCCACAGCACAGGGACATGTCTGCCAAAGGGTAAGGATAGGTCTGCCACTGCACTAGGACAGGTCTGCCACTGCACAGGGACAGGTCTGCCACAACACACGGATAGATCCACCACAGGGTTAAGACAGGTCTGCCACAGCACAGGGATAGGTCTGCCAAAGGATGAGTTTAAGCTTGATGTTTTGATGGATGGGTAAGGCAAAGGACCCAAAATATAGCAATCATAAAAGACTTGGCCAAACTGATAATCACTGGTTTTTGCACGAAAAAAGACAATTCAAACAGCACAACCCTAAGATTAGTAGAAACGGGTATGGTCAACAAATTCTTCTACTCTAGGATGCACATGGTTGCTAAAGAGTCCTTGATATACACCCGGTACGTGAGGCCCAAACCGTGAACACCAACTCGTTACAAGCGTGAGTCGGGAACCTTAGCGAGATACAAAAGGCTCGGACCAACTCTTCACGTCATCCTGACGCTTCGCCAATTACAACGTGGTTGGATTGAGGTACAACTTTCACTCTCCCCCCTTTATATACCCCGCCAGTGCTGGCGTGGTTGGAATGGAATCCCTTGGGGTGAAGGTAGAAATCCCCAAAGCGGGTCCACTAAAGAGAAAGTGAAAAAGGGTGACTCAAAGGGACTTGGAAAGCTATGATTTCTCGTCACCCAGGATCGCCAAATGGCGCAAGGGGATTGGATACATTAAATAGCCTTCCCGAACACGCCAAACAAGGTTTATTGACCCCTTTGGTGATTAAAGCTGTATTTTTAATTTACCAAAGACAATAGAAAAAACTTAAAAATTTTTTACCTTCTAGAGGGCGGGTCGCCACTACATTAAAGGAGCGAATCGCCTTTCTACTTGAGGGGATAGGTCCGCCACTCTCTCAGGGATAGGTTTCCACATTGCGGGATGGAGTGCACCCACGGCCGAAGGGAGACGGGTCCACCACTCACAGTAAAGATGGAGAGATTACGCACTCTTGGGGCCGGATCCACCATGGGATGAGTTACCACTCTGTACACGGACCTTCAAAATCACGAAAAAATAGCAAAAAGCGTGAAAGAAATAAGGGCGGTTTTGATGGTGATGCCGAAATGTGATAAGAGTCGAGAATGTGAGTGTTAGAAAATGAACAACAAGCTAAAAGAGTGAAAATAAACACCAAAACAACCTACACCTCAAGATTAGCCTAAGTTGGAAACAATACAAGATGAAAGCAACAAAATGGAACTCTATACCTTGCGTCGAATCGATCCTTTGGTTTAGCCCTTGATCTTTAGTCATTATGCTCCTTGGATGGCACAAGATGCAAGCTAAAATGATGTTGTGAGGGATAGGGAGTGCAGAAGTGGATGAAATCATGAAAATAGCTAAGTGTAGGTTGAGAAACAAAACTGCAAGAGTTTGGCTAGCAAAATGATCTCCCCCAAAATGAGAGAAAAGAGGGGGTATTTATAGGATTTTTGAGAATTCCTAGGGGAAATGAAGGGTCCAGATTGCTCCTAGAAAATATCAAGATGTGGGATAAGGGTGGGGTTTGGGGCTGCAAGCCTCACTCTTGGGCATGGCTGTGAGGAACTGACTTCAAGGTGAAGTGAGACATGGTGGAGGCTGGGTTGGTTTCAGAGATACTACTAAGGAGGTGCTGTCCCATGGGCCAGAGAGGACATGAGGCAAAGAACTACTCAAATGTTAGGAATGAGGAAGAGCAAAAGAACAGTGGGAACAGGAGGCAGAAGGAACTTAGAACACTTTGATTTTACTTAGAGTTGAAAATGGCAGGTTAAGAGCCACTTAAAGGGGGAAGTAAGAGTGTCTTAATCCAAAAAGGAGAAAAGCATTTAATAAAAGAGTTGACTCAAGGACACATACACCATAAGTGGGAGGAGGATTAGGTTAGGCTAACCAAATGATTAAGGTTTTGCAAGTACTCAGTTAGATGGACTAATGACTTATTAGAAGCAAGTGGGAGTAGGAGATTATGGAGAATGTGACCCTAATGATGATTAAGGGTGTGCACATGCTAACCCTAGTTAATTAGAAGAAGATGAAGTAATTAAGATGGATTAAGGACCAACTTGCAAAAGTTGGAGGATGTGACCATGTAGAGAGAAAAGAGGAATGAATTTTTTAATTTAAAAGGGGAATATGACTAAATTAAATAAAGGGTATATTTATTCAATTTAGAGGAGGAAGAGGGGTAAAGTATTTATTAAATTAAATACTTTAGGACCCTTATGTAAGATGCAAGGTATTAATTAAACAAATGGTTTAATCAATATTGACAGAGGGGATGAGAAGACGTGTTTGATCATATGGAAGTGATCAAATTGGATGTCTACAAAAACATTAAGTAGATTTTATTTGTGATGGACACATTTGGACGGTAGTAACAATACCTTGCAATCTATCAAGACTTGATTACCTTATAACCTATCAAATTCTAGCGATGAGATGATAGATTTATCATAATATCACCTTGGGATCACATCACCATGAAAGAACTTCATCCAATATCCTTATGAGTTCAGGTACCACCAAATAGGTATTTTTCATATTTGTCTTCCTCGAGTGAGGGATATTCAGGAAGAGAAGAGGAAAGCGAGACATGTAATAGGTCTAAAAGAGTGAGATCAACTAGAGGTCAAAATATTAGAAAAAAATTCAATAAACGCATGGAATTTTTTCTTACTAAAGGGGGGTCATGTTCTTATGATGATGAGAGCATAGGCGACATCGAGGTGCCCTTGAGGTACAAACATCTATAGAAACAATGGGTACCCAAGGAACTTCCTCCAATAAACACTAATTTTTGTGTCAACAAGAGGATATATCGCATAGCACCATCATCATTACATGGTTTGGGCTTATTTTGCATGGATGGCATAAAGGTCTATTACGAAAATGTTATTAAATTGATGGAGTATGTTGGACCCTGTTACAGTTACAAAGATTGGATGCAGTTGGTTCGATATACACAAAGTATGCATAGGTATGCACTGTCAAAATATTATATACAACTAAAAGATAAGGATCAAAATAAAGGAGTGGCTATGTACATTGACGAAAGGACAAAAGCATTAGGGAATATTGTAGGGTTTATAAACAGTACATGACTTGGGTCAACAAATAAGCAAACCAATTGCATATTCAAGGCGTGCAAGGGAAACCATGTATTCATATGTGCGATAAAATCAATAACTATAGGGGAAGAGTTGCTAATCGATTACAATTTTAATCGCTTAGTTACAAATAAAATTACTATGGGGGTGGTACATACTATGTACCATTTTACCTAACCTCCAATTAATGAATCCAATATACCATTTTATTCTTATGTTTTTTTTCATAAGTCTATTGGTTTCATTTTTGTAATGTTTTTTAATATTTAATTTTTGTCACAGCAGAACATTGATCGTATGGGGAAGGCTCCGACCCAAACCACAAATCGCGATGCATCTTCAAACACTTCTACCCAACAGGTTTACCTCATTGTAATTGTACAAATTAGATACAAGCAAATTTTCTTATTATTATGTTTTTTTAATAAGTTCCTTGGGTCAATTTCAATAATGTTTTTAATATTCTTGTTGTAGTAAAATGATTGGGGAAAGGCAATATTAGTAGAGGAGAGCATCCATAGGGAGGTGCATTCAATATTATGTGATGATGACATCGCATATTCAACAAGCCCTCTTGATATGTTAAGGAAGACCCCAAAAAAATGAAATGAAGAAATCCTTAAGTTGATATTCATAGTGCCTCAAATAGATGAGATAAGAGAGAGGGTTAAAATATTGACTGAGAGAGGAAAAAACTTGCAAGTAAGCTATCATGAGGTCTTTAATTATAACATAAGTTCATTCATGGTTTTATATTTTGTACTCCTTTATGTCATGAACTAAAATATGTGTTGTTTTTAAATGATTATTTGCATCCTCATGATGTTGTTGGCCATGATCAGGGTACAATAGATGCTTCCCGAGGAGTAGGGGTTGGTACAAGTGTCGATCTTGATCTTCCTGTGCATACATCACATCATCTGACCCCATCATCCATGCCTATATTGTCATCTCAAATGTAGGAAAAACATACCATGCAGGCATCGAGTAGTGCACCCTCTCGCAACAAACACATGCCAAAACATGCATCAGGACATGTACCTGGGGATGCAGAGGCCACTAGTACTAGTGATGTTTTAGCAACATTTCCTGGATCTTCCCGTATTACTAGTACAAGAAAATTTTTGGTCACATTTTTGGTGACTGAGGATTCCGTTCCCATAAAGATAGAGGTCCCAAGTAATTTAAAATGTTTTAATTATTATTATATATAATCCAATTGAAATTTAATTATTGATCACTCTTTTTAGACTAATGATCCCATGATGATTTTGCAGGAAATGATGTTTTTTATAAACATCTAAGTGATATTTGTTGGTGTGAATAATTTTCTTGTACCTAGCTAATTTATCCACTAGGTAAATTAGGGGGCATATTCACATGATTAAGTTTACTTAGGTAAAAGATTCTTTCTAGAAGGCTTAGTTGGCTTATCTAGAACTTATCTTATCTAGCTAGGATGCATCATTTCCTAGGTGATTAGGTTGTTGGTTGTCTCATGTCATAAGATCATGATAATTTATCAATATCATATTCATACCCTACTATCTCTCAACTGCTTACCCACATATAAGCAAGGCATGCTTATTTTGTATTCAAAGCTTATAGCAAAAGCAATCAATCCAATCTTGTGTGAAACAGCTTTTCTTGCCATTCTCTCTCTCTCTTGTGGAAATGGTTTTGGTACTTAAAATACGATCTTGAGGGTGTTGAGGAGTCATCCAGCTCCTACATGGTATCAATTCTCAGATGATTCCTTCACCAGATTAGAGTGATATTTTGGCAGTTTTTTGCTGATTGCAGATTGAGTTAAGAACCTCAGTTGAATTGAGCGAACAAATTTTGACTGTAAATTCGCCTATATTGGGTAAAGTTGTTTTTGAGGCAAAATTTTTTTGCTGGAATAACTCCCTGTGCGGTACGATTTTCATATTTTTGCAAAAAATATTTCAGGAAATATTTTCTGCGGTATTTTGTATTTGTTTTGGGGCAAAATATTTAAATCGGGCAAATATTATTTGTTTCGGGCTATTGTAATATTGCAAATTTTGGGGGTTTATATTATTTTCTGCGGCGTATTATATTTCTTGTCAGCGGATACGTCAACGATTAAATCCACGGTGTACGTCTGCATCGGCATCTGCCCGAGCAATTCAGGGGTCCTCCCTTCCTCCCATCCGCACAGGCGTTAGCGTCATCTCTGCCATCGTACCGATCATCCTTGTGGCAAAGTTACTGGCGTTTGTGTAGATCCAGCATATTTCATCGGCTGTCCGTGGCTCACATTTTTTCCACCAGCGGGTACTTGGTCAGTGTACTCCGTGTCCTTGGTAGAACCGTGTGCATCGGTCAGGCTTCAATCGATGGCATCGACATTTTGACTTCGTCTGAATCAATTGGCTTTTACATTTTCTATCGGTTTCATCATCAGATCTGGTCATCGCAGGTACAGTTCTGTCATTTCCGAGTACTCCTCCTGCCGTTGGCATACTGACTTTTATCGGCGGGTTTGCTTTCATGCATTGGATGGTCCAACGGTTGAATTGAGAAGCGGTCACATCGGCGGTACACACTCCTACATGCTCGCTTTACTCTACTGACCGTTCGTCGACTTCCTTGGGTCCACTGTCGTCGGGCCCTCTTCTTGGGCGCTGTCTAATCACTGTTTTTGGCGTCCACATTGTCAGAAATGGTACGAATGGATTTTTTAAATTGTAGAGTTTTATAAGAAATGCCTTATTCAAGCCGACCACTTTTTGCATGATTTCAAGTATTAATTCTTATGCAAACTTTGTATTACTCTTTATGGAAATGTCCGCCAGCTTTTTGCTCCAAATTAGCCTTTAGGAGCCGAAATTTTTTGCTCCTCATTAGCCTTCAGGCGTTGGTGCTTGCCCCTAGTGCCCTAAAATAGCCATTTTTTTCATTTTTTCATAATTTCTGCATACGGAGGCGAAATTTTTCAAACAAAATATCAATGGAAAGGTGGAGATCTGAATTTTTCAGTGGTGCAGATATTTTGCAGAGATTTTGCAGATTTGTGCCTCTTTTTCCAGGTTGAAGCCCGATCATCATTTTTTGCTTCCGAGCTCATATCTTTGTGCTCCGATCTCCGATTTTCTCCAAATTTGCGGCATCAGAAAGGTATTCGAGAGCACTCCAGATCTTATCATGCACTTTTTGCAGATTTGTTTCCAGATTTTCATTTTTTCAGTTTGTAGCTGATTTGATAGTTTGGGATTCCTTGTTGTAAATTTGCAAAAAGAGTGCAAATCTTGTTGGGACAAAGGGGTTGATATCTTGTATTGTGAGGGAAATTTTCTATTCTTCTCTTGTAATATCTCATTGTATCATGGATTTGACAAAATTTGTACTTCTAACTCCATATAACTATCATGAGTGGAAATCTCAAATGGAGTTATTATTGTTAAAATCAAAGTTGCAATGAATCACATTTGGTCAAGATCCAGAACCTACAGGAACAAAAGAGAAAAGAAAATGGCTTGATAGAAGGGATGAAGCTCTTGGAACTTTGAAGTTGTCCATTTCTCCAGATCTTAGATATCATGTTGCATCTTGCACTCATCCTAAATGACTTTAAGATACTTTAGAGTCTCTTTGTGGCCCGGATAAGATGAAATTTAGTTGGAGAATGAACTCATAGTCTTAATCAGCTAGATTTGTCAGACTTTTCTCAAGCTCAAATTTCTCTTAGATTGGAGGTGCATCTGGTGAGTTACTAGAGAGGATGAGCAGTTGTGCTTTCTATTCTTGCTTAAGCAGTCACGATTATTGAGTCACATTTCTGCTCTATGCTACAATGAATGCTCTTGAAATGCATACAAAATGCCTTCTCTTGATGAATTTATGACTCCATCTAGAGGTTAAGCAAAGGGTTAGTGCCACATGGGCGCATTCAGAGTCTCTAGATCATCTCATGCTCTTGTTGCCGAGACAAAGTTCAGAATGGCAAAGGTAAGAAGCAAAACAAGGCACCCAAGTCTAATGAGCAAGGTAAAGATCCTCCTTCACATAGCACTCCTGAGTCTACATCCTCTTCTAAAGAGGAATCACCTAAAAAGAAGAAGTCAAAATGTGCATATTGTAAAAGGTTAGGACATGATGAGCATAGATGTTATAATAAGAAGATTGATGAACTGACACACCTTCTTCAAAAGAATAACATTAAGTTTCCCTCATCAGTGTCTGCTACTTCTTCTTCTGCATCTCAATCGGCAACTCCATCATCTTCATCTAAGTCACAGGACACAGGATCTACTTCTAGGCTACACAAGATGAAAGGACAAGCACTCTTGGCCTCTACAAGTCCTACATCTCATAGATGGCTTCTTGATTCAGGAGCATCTCATCGCCCTCCATCTTCTATGGATATGTTCTCTTCTTTTGAGCCTTGTAATTCACCTCATATATTGATGGGTAACAATACATATATGAAGGTAAGTGGGAAGGGATCTATTGATATGGGGGAAGGGAGTTTCAATGATGTACTTTGTGTTCCTTCCTTGTCCACTAATCTCCTTTCTATTTATCAAATTACTCATGGGGGTCAAGGTAAAACAGTTGAGTTCACTCCAGATAGGGTGTACATAAGGGACTTGGAGACTAGGGATATTGTTGCTATCGGGATGGTTGATCATGCATCTCGTGTATATTCCTTTTCACATTTTGCTTCAGAAGATGATAATGTTCCTTTGACTGCATCACACACTTCATTGAGTGTGAATCATGTTAGTGAGGAGAAGTTTGGTCATTTATACCTTGGTATTCTTGAGACCAATACTGAGCTTCCTACTCCTCCACCTCCTGCTTCTTCAGTCATTGATGCTTCTATTCAGCAGGATGATTATAGTTTTTCAGATCTTGCTTTGTGGGATGAATATTTGACAGGGATTTCTAGCTTGTTCATAGAGTCTCATACTGCAGATTTGGAAGACACACTTGAGGGGATTTCTCTCCTCTTTGATGACAGTACAACTGTTATCACATCTACTTTGTCTTTGGAGATTGAAATTCATGAGTCTCCTCCATCACTTGATTTGTCATGTTTCTTGGTTCAGTTTGACCATGTTTCTGTTGTGGCTCATTCAATATTGGAGGATCTTCATCAGTTTTCAGAGGCATACATGAGCATTCATGCTTCCTCCTTTCAGTTGGACATGGAGTGGCTTCTACATCAGCTTATGTATTTGTTTCTTCCTAAAGGAAGATGTGTTGCTTGTAGACATTGGGTCATCTTTTGTTTTCAGGCATTCTTCATCAGCATTGGAGCTTCTTCATCATGGGGGGGGATATCTTATCTCTCTACTTTCCTCTTATGGGGGGGTATTGGATTGTATATACATGATGCATGTTGTCCTTGGGGGGTATCATTGAGTCCTCCATACATCATGTTGTCTTGTTTGTTTTGTTTTGTTTTCTCTCTTTTGGAGAGGAGTTTTGTCCCACAGGGTTTTCTCCTTTTCTCCACTTGTGAGAGATTGCATTATTTGCATTGTAAATGGGTACCTAACATGGCCTAGTAGCCGGGACCCATGGTCATAGTCTTTGCACAGTTTGCATAATAATCTTCTCCCTAAGTTGCACTTAAGGGGGGGTGTTGGTGTGAATAATTGTCTTGTACCTAGCTAATTTATCCACTAGGTAAATTAGGGGGCATATTCACATGATTAAGTTTACTTAGGTAAAAGATTCTTTCTAGAAGGCTTAGTTGGCTTATCTAGAACTTATCTTATCTGGCTAGGATGCATCATTTCCTAGGTAATTGGGTTATTTGATTTGTCTCATGTCATAAGATCATGACATTTGTCAACATCATATTCATACCTATCTCTCAACCTTGCCCATATAAGCAAGGCATCTCATGTACATTTGTATTCAAGCTTATAGCAAGCAATCAATCAATCTTGCATTGTGAAGCAAGCTTTCTTGCCATTCTCTCTCTTGTGGAAGTGGTTTTGGTCGCAACTGATCACTCTTTTTAGACTAATGATCCCATGATGATTTTGCAGGAAATGATGTTTTTTATAAACATCTAAGTGATATTACATTGGAGCTCTTTGGGCCCACCATATGTACATGGTGGAATGCCCAAAATGAAGATTTAAAAGATGAGCTCATTAACCATTTAGTTGTGTTGTTCGGTGATAAAAAAAATTCAGGCTGAGCGGAGGTCTTTAGAAAACGTACCTATCTAGTATGAGGATATATAAGTGCACATTTAGAGAAGAAACAAAATGCAGGTATTCCCTCATGATTACGAGAGAGGTAGGAAGGACCTAGTGTCAGATGGAAAAGAGAAGGCTAAAAAGAAAAAAGGAAAGACACCACCGGGCCAAGGAAGGTATGTGATACTATCAACAATGTAATTATATACCGATTACTCTTTCTTTTTACATAATCTAACGTGTTTCAAACTTTTCATAGGCTATTCGACACATCGAAGGCAACAAAGGCAAGACTAGAAAAAACACAGTAGTACAAACTTGGCTTTGGTGGTTATATGAAGTGTACATGAATTACATGCATCAATAAATGAAATATTGCATCCAAATAATAAATTGCAAACAATTTTGTTTTCTTCCTTTTCATAGAAGAAAAATTCATGATCTTATACCTATTGGGAGCTCTGAATTCAATAGAGTTCCACGAAGAGGACACGAATATTTCCTTCAGCAAGGCCTTCTAGGTCATTGATTCAATGCCTAAGAGTCTTGACTAGGCAAACACAATCTTCTTTGCATCTAGCAGCATAGAGTAAATAAACTCAATAAGTTTATTTAGGGTGAATCTGTACAATCTATTCAATATTAATTTCCACCATAAATTAATTATGTGCCTATTTGTTTTAAACAAACAAGCAATGATAATACTGCACATGACATTGGAATGCAGCCTGGTGAGGGTGGAGAACAACCTGTAGATGAAGTTCATGGTGTGCATCCTAGTACTAGATGTATTCATGTGCTATACAAAACATAGTATGAATTAATACAATTAAACATCTATAATTGCAATTGGTGTATTAATTAATGTAACCTTTCGTGTTTCAACTTTAGAACATGTAGAGCGTGATCAACATGTTGAGCATGATCAGGCTAGAGAAGATCAGGAACATGATGTGGCCCCATCAGGTAAAGAGTACCACTCTAATGTTCTTTTAAACATATTTAATTGCAATTGGTGTATTAATTAATGTAACCTTTCGTGTTTCAACTCCAGATCAGGATTTAGAGGGTGTTCACCATGTTGAGCATGATGCTATAAGAGAAGATTAGGAACATGATGTGGCCCCATCAAGTAAAGAGAACCACTCTAATGTTCTTTTAATTAATGAAATGCTTGTAACAATAATAATAAAAAAATATCAATTTAAAATTCTTTTGTTATTGCAGTAGACCCCCCTCACAATGGTGTCCAAGTCTTGAGTACACGACTAGGCGTACATTAAGATCATAAGCAAAGGGCAGAACAATTGAAGGGGGGACAAATGATTTAGAAAATGACACTCCACTTTAGCTTTTTAAGCTTCAAAACAAACAAAAAAAAAAAACTGATTGTAATCATATTATGAATGAATGTGAATATGTTAATGAACGAATGTTATATGTTAATGAATGAATGTTAAATGTTAATCAATGAATTTTATATGATAATGAATGAATGTTATATGTTATTAATGGATGAATGAATGATTAATGTTATATGATTGGGTATGGGGAATTGAGAGTGATGTGAGGGGGGGGAGGGGCCAAATGAGCTTCCGTCGTCACGTGGTTGGTCTTGTTAAGTAGAGAATATTAAACTATTCTCGAAACAAAGAGAAGCTCAATAAGGTAATGAACTTTTGAATATAAGAAATGTATCATTTGAAGCATCAAACCAATATGCAAAGATGAAAGAAAGTGCTAAATTTTCACTATGGTGGAAAAAAATGATTCTTTATACCCTGATGCCTTCATTTTCCAAGCCAATTTCTCTTGCTTTGCATAGCTCTACCATGTTTGTGGATGTGATATGACTCCTACACAAAAAACATGTACTAGTTTATGACCTTCAATCCAACTACATCCAAGTATCTTTTTAATTCCTCT